>CM062809.1:564726652-565457769 GCA_031772625.1 Pinus tabuliformis | reverse complement strand
TTTTATTACTGATCATCCCATCAAATGAAAATAGTACAATAGCATTTTGGAATGCAAAAATCCACGCAGAAATCAACCCTTGATACTTCTAAAAGACAAGTATTTATAATATATTTACAAAATATCCTGTCAAAACCGACTATGATGTATTTAGGAATTTCTAAACTGATTCTATCTAACTTATTACAAAAATTTAGGAAAATTTGAACTGTCTGAAGTGCTGGCACTAAATTTGTGGGATCGTTGATTGTTTGGCCATTGGAATCCTGTTGTGTTGTTGATGCTGGGTTGTACAACCAAATCCTCTGCTTACTCCAGTAATTCGCATAATTTATCCCAGCGTTGTTCACTAGGGATAGTTTTCTTCAGTAACTTTCTCTAAACATCGTCCACTTCAGTATATTTAGCAAATGTTAGTTTGGAAATGAATATGTGTTTAATTTCATACTGAATTTCTAGGTCATATGCCAACGCTTCCAAGAATGTTTTTCCTGTCATGTTGATTCTTCCACCTGTGACTTTAGAATTGTCTTTGGTCTTGGTCATCAATTTCTCATTGT
Organism: Pinus tabuliformis; assembly: GCA_031772625.1. Lineage (NCBI taxonomy): Eukaryota > Viridiplantae > Streptophyta > Pinopsida > Pinales > Pinaceae > Pinus > Pinus tabuliformis. The sequence continues at coordinate 565,457,209 of CM062809.1, read as the reverse complement.
AATCGGGCCACGTACTAATCTTACATTTATTACTAATATATTAGGAAGTCCCTTTTTGTAGAGGGCTTCTAGCCTATTGAAGAATCTTTCTACACCAATGTCTAGTATCTGACACTTTTCTTCAAGTTGCCTTACCAAATTTCTCTTAGTCAACATCTTCTTGACTTCCAGTATTTCTGTTCTATCTTTAATCTCTAGCTCTTCTAACAACTATTTGTTTTTGGAATTGAGGAACTTGATGAGCTTAATAGCTTCACTAGGTTTGTCACCTACCTGTTTTCTGACTTCTCCAATGGCTCCATTAGGTCTTTAAATCAATTCCTGCTGCTCAAATATGATTTGTATTGAAGGCTAGATATATATCATATCTTCATTGATCCTTTTCCAAATATTTTCTTTGACCTAGGCCAAGGTATTACCCATGGCAGTGTCTTTTCCCATCTGCTACAATCTATGGGACAGTGTATGGGATTTATGTACTTATGTTAGGAGGGAATTCTCATATCTTGTATTCTGCTCCTGTAGGGTCTTCACATCTTATCCTAACTTCTTTATTTCTTCTCCCTATATAGACATGTTTTCTAGGGATTGGGACAACTTAATTGAATCATCTACAGTTGATGTGGGAAGTACTATAGAAGAGGATGTTCCTACGTTGTAGTTGTTGTAGGAATTTTTGTTTGAAGTAGGGATGTAATTGGAACTGCATCAAGAGGAACCACTACAAGTTGAGAACTCTACTCCTTCTCTCTGATCAACATGTCCATCTCTTCTTCCATCTCCTTGATCAGTGCACTCTGCTCCATCAGTAGCTTGAGAATTTCTTATTTTTGTAACCCTGTCTCTCCTAACTCCTTTGCCTGGGAATCTTCAGCTACAGGCAACTTCAATTTCTTCTTTAGGGCTGCTATGTCAACATTTTTCTTCTTAATAATTTCTTCCATGGCCTTTGAATTACCAAAATCAAAACCTGCTTTGATCACCATTTCCTCCAAATATTTAATTATGTCATCTTTATGCAGGGAGGAAACTTTCTCCAGTTTAATATGAGATTGAAAATTGTTCAAAGAAAGTTGTACTTTGGAAACCATGAGGGAAATATGTGCGAAGGTTGAATAGACCATTTCTCTTGTTTGCATGTGCATGTCCATTTGATCCAAAGGATGAACATCCTTTGCCTCAAACTCAAAGGTAGTATTCTTGAAGTTAGCTACTGATTTTGGTTATGGAACCTGTGCCTGTAAGAATGCCATATACATTCTTCCTTTCTCAGTGTCATAGGCTAAAATGAGCCTGTGATGGATTGAGGAAGACTGCTTCCTGAATTGAGCAGAAATGTTGTCATGAAGGGCTTCATTCCTCTGTTTAATTTATTTATATTTATGGAAAATATCCAGTTGCCTTTGTTTTGTGAATGTCTCTACTGTGTGAGGTGTTGTAGCTAGAGTCTCTTTAGTAGTCGAGGATGATGGAGAATTGGTGGTACTACTGTCAAACTTTAAATTTTGAAGTCCAAAGAGTACAATGGTACCTTGTGTTTCCTCCAGGAGTGGGAATTCAATCTTAGAGCATGTCTTAATCTTATTTATGTAGATCTTGAATTATTTTGTTGAGACTTCTATGAATAAAGGAGAGTCCTCCTCTATTGGTTTCTTCTCGGTCTTTTCTCTAGGTATAGGAGTCTCTAAGGAAGTCCTGGAAAGAACCTGCTCTTCAGCCTCCTGCAATGTGCTCTCTACCCAATTTTGTTGGTTCATGTACTTATTTATTTCTGGTCTTTGGGTATGCACGTAGGGAGTTGCCTTATGTTCCACTCTTAGCTTAGACAATACCCCAAAGGGGTCATAAGACCATGTAAATCTAAGAGGGAAATTCATTTGTTTTAGCAGGATGTCTACTTCCTCTCCCGCTGCTCTGCTGTTACAGATAAAAGGTCCTATCTATGTCTTAATTCTGAATTGAGACTTCTTATTTGCAACAAAATGGATGTTGTCTGTGTGGATTATTTTCTTGCTATACTCCAAGGAAAATATCCTCATTGGAAGGTACTTGGGCAACTTATATGGTGTAAGCTATGAGCCATAAAATCTGATTTCTGTAAATAGTTGGTATAGGTACTAATCTCCTATCTTCACCTATTCACTGAGATGAAACACTTTCTGAATATCCTCATTGATTCTTGGAATTTGCTGGCCACTTAGCAAGAAAGTTGTTGGATACACAAATTGATCAATAAACTTTGTAAAATTGAATTCTTGTGATTGTTTTGTGATGATCACGGGCAAGAAAATAATGGACTAAAGTTCTCCTTGCTGATTTAGCTTCTGCACTGCAAAGGGAAACCTATCTGTCTAGAAGAAAATGAACATGAGATAAGAATGGAATAATATCTAAACATTCCTTCAGTTAAAAACTGAAGGAATTGTTCATGAATTACATCTGCAAGGAAGTTACCATAGTCAAAGGTGACTAATAGTACATTTTATGTAGAAAGAGTGGATATAAAGCCTAAAATAGGCTCATCTACCCGTTCATCTAAAAAGTAACCAGGTAGGTAGGAGAAGATAGAAATAATCTGTTTGGTTCTTTGGGGGGAAATAGAAGAGGGATAAGTGGGATTCTTCTCGGGGAGTTGAGAATCTTTTGGCAGGAATACCTAAAAAATTGTTGCTTTCTAAGGGAAGGTGAGTTTTTGATAGATTTCTTTGAGAGCCTCAAGGGAAAAGGGAGTCAGAGAGTCACTATAGGGGACCTGCAACATTTGGTTTATACTTTTAGAGGTAATGGTGAAAAGTATTTCACCATTAGGGGAGATGATAACCCTCTTACTTGAGAGATAAGAGGCATGATATTTGAGGAAGAATTAAGGGATATAGTAGGACTAGGGGAGGATGAATAGGGGTATTCTAGACTGCTAGAGGTTAATCTTGTCAGACTAGTAAAGGTAAGTGTCACAAAACCAGCAACGTAATTCAAAGAGGTCGAATTGACATTGTGTATCAGTAATTTTGTAATCTCCGTCAGCAAGGGGAATGAGGTCTAAATCCATAGGGGGAGTGAGCATGGGGTTTACCACAGTGGAAGTTTTGGGGGCCATCGTGGTAACAGAATGAAAATGGAGAGGGTGACAGATGGAATGTAGAAGATTACTTTTACATTCACGAGAAAATCTTGGAGGGAAGTCCTCATTGGGCAGTCACTGACAGGAAAGAAAACAAAGGGCAGTATCACTCTAATAATAGGAAAGTGAGAAAAGGTCGTGATAGCGGGAAAATTCGAGGCTTTATAGTTCATAACTAGAGCAGGACTGTTGGATAAATGGCTTTCCGGTAGCAGCATTTACTCAGCAACAGGACGAAGGCAATAGGAGGGAGATGCAACAGAATTGGTGTAATGGTCATTAATGTGGTGGCTCATGATAAGTGGATGGAGGCACGGGGCCATTGGCAGGAATGTGGGTTAAGGCGAGAGTGGAGAAAAACTACTTTCAAGGGGGGTCATGGTTGTTTTTGGTATTAGAGGGGGGAGTTCAAATTCACAAGGGATGGACATGTAGTGGAAGGGAATACCACTTTTCGAACCCCCCCCCTGCTCACCGTTAAAGAGAATCATAGCAGGGAGGTCCGAAAAGGATTAAGAGTCATTGGATTAAAGTGGGGTCATGATCAGGTGCAGGGAGATGTGCAACGTTTACCATCGATGGTCTCATATCATATTTTAGGTGAATTTTTTTTTCAATAAGGTCTGACTTTGGACAAAGGACCATATTGAACCATTTACATAATAAATCAAACTTTCCAAAACTAATGTAACTTAACCAATTAGGGTGAATTTAAAAGTGCAAAACTTGATTTATTTTTCCAATGTAAAAGACTAAAGACATCTATTCAAGCAATAAAACTAATCTACCAACTACATTAATCCATATTAAACTGTTGGATTAATTTATTCACCTATTCTACCTATCTAATCTCAACTAAGATTACACTATTTGTATAAGTTATTCACTCTAATCTAATTAACATAAATTGAAATTTGTTTTGAACATGATTAAACTATATGTTTCAAAAAAAAATATTGTGGCATTTTAAACAAGCTACACATAATTTCATGGCTTTATTCACTACAAAATTATTGGACTATCAGTGGCACTTCAACTAGCATCCCTTTCACATTTATTCATTTTTTTTGGGGTTCTTTTATGATTTCTTTTTTCTTTTTCTATTTTTTCTATTTATACCCTATTTTCATTTTTTATTCTTATTTATATATCTTTTTTTGGAAATCATTTGCAGTATGCAATATTATTTACAATTTGAAATATTGAAAGAAATCTTCAATCATCATTTGATCCTATACATTATAGGACCCTAACACGGAGGATCAACAGAACACCGACAAATGCATATGACAACCCATGGGCTTCCCAACCAAATATGTGCAAAAATTAAGAGTAGTGAGGGTGGAAGCATGTACCAGTTGAATAATCATGTGTGCATGCTCTCCCACATCACTCTGTGGGGGTGGAGTTGTTTGATGAGGGGGAGGCAGATAGTCACTTATGACAAAAACTATATCCGCTTGAGATTTTGTAGCTCCATCACCAAAGTATGCTGAGTAGGGTTTGAACTTTTTCTTCAGTTTGGGATAGCAATATTCAAATCTGTCTATAATATATTAGAATTTCATCTGACTTTTCAGAGCTTCAAACATGAGTAGATGGAATTGCTTCCAAAATTCCATAAGAGATTCATGTGGGGCCTTATGTTTCTTTAACATTTTTTAGTCAAGAGCTTCAAGATCAAAATGATGGAAAACATATTCGATTAGATCACTGAACTGCTTAAATGAGTGGATGCAATTAGGAGGTAGGTTGTGGCACCATCGTTCCGGGGATTCACGAAGTGTCTATGAAAGCAGCATATTGACCTCTACTTCACCAAACTCTTCTGCATTCTCCAAAAATGCAAGGAAGTCATGTAAGTTCTCAATTGAGGCCACTTCATCCTCACCATCATACGTGAGTTCCGACAAGTGACCAAAAAACTCCTTCGTGACTTTAAAGGAATGTGTGTTGGACAAACATCATAGAGGTTTATCTACAACGATATCAATGATAGACGTACGATGATTCAAAACAGGATGTGAGAACTCAGCTTGTCATCTAGCCCTCCTTCTAGTGCCAGAAATGTTGACAGTGCTAGACCCGCCAACATGTCAGGGGATCTCCCTGGTAAGAAGTCCCAACTAGACCTCAGACCATTTGGAGTAGGAGTCCCAGCAGTGGGTAGTTCGGTATCGCCTTGACCACGGTTGTGAATAGAGGTAAGTAAGATGTGTAGGTTTTAACCCCATACATAAATTATCTGCATACGAATTCTAAAACACATAAAATAAACAATGTGAGAGCATAACACATAAAACACATATACACAGAGATTTTCCCCTGGATCCCAAAACTAGGACTACCAGCTTGATTTTTCATTATGTTCCTTTCAATGCTATAATACATATTTATACATGCCAAAGTATCCAATACCATGTAACAAAAACCATCGCGTCCAATACCATGGACTGAAAACCATCGCATCCAAAAACATGTGTGAAAATCATGCACAAAACCATAGGTGGGTCTGCCCAACCTAACATAGGTTCCAAAACCAAAAATTTATATGGTAACCCCATAGAGTGGGATTACATGCACCCCTCAAACCCCCTGTGACCCCTCACTACGCAATCAGTGCAACGAAGGGGGTGGCTCTGCCCCCCCTCTAACCCCCTTGTTAACTACGTGGGCTAGTCGTGGAAGGAATATAACACAACTCAACATTCTCCCACATTTTGTTTTCTTTCCATAGTGGGCCACAAGAGAGCTTAGTCATTTATCCAGCCCTGCAATGCCCATTATTTCTCTACACCAAGAGAACTTCTTAGAGCTACCAGATTTTGTCAATGCATCTGTAGTATTATTCAAGGTTTCCACCTTTACCAGCAACAACTTTTTGTCTTCTATCATATCCCTCACAAAGTGATACTGAACATCAATGTGCTTTGTCTTTGAATGATATGCAACTTTATTTGCCAAGAAAATTGCACTTTGGCTGTCACAGTCTATCCTTATAGCTCCCTGTACTAACCCCATACTTGAACACAATCTCTGCAACCAAATTGCTTCCTTGCTTGCATGAGTGGTTGTCATGTATTCTGCCTCTGTAGTTGATAGTGCCACTACAGATTGTTTCTTACTCACTCAACTGACTGCACCTCCCAATATGTTAAACACATACCCACTTGTAGATCTTCTCTGATCCAGATCTCCAGCCCAGACTGTACCAACAAAGCCACGAATATCCAACACTCTGTCCAATCTTGGTCTTCCTTGGTAGCACAAACCATAATCACTAGTGCCATGCAAATACCTGAAAACCCGCTTCACTGTTGTCCAATGCTCCTTTCCTAGTTTTGACATAAACCTACTCAATACTCCCATTGCATGTGCAATGTCTGGTCTAGTACAGACCATTGCATACATCAGGCTACCAACTGCACTTGCATATGGAAGACGGGACATGTCCTCTTCCTCTTCTTATGTCTTGGGACACTGTTCAGCAAATAACTTTATACCTACAGTAATAGGAACCTTCACCGGTTTACTATCCTACATATTAAATATCTGCAATATTGTCTCGACATACTTCCTTTGGTTTAACCAGAGCTTCCTCTTTGCCCGATCTCTTTTAATTTCCATGCCCAAAATATAGTTTGTAGCACCAAGATCTTTCATGTCGAATTTGGAGGACAATTGGGTCTTCAAATCCTGGATAATTTCTTTGTCATTTCCAACTAGCAACATGTCATCCACATACAAGACCAAATAAATAACACAGTCACCAATTAATTTAAAATACACATAGTGATCTACTTTGCTTCTAGTGAAGCCAAGTCCCCATGTAAATGTATCAAATTTCTCATACCACATCCATGGTGACTGTTTTAACCCATACAAAGGCTTATTTAACTTGCATACCAGTTCTTTCTTACCCTTCACCACAAAGCCTTCAGGTTTCTTCATGTATATTTCCTCTTCCAGATCCTCGTGAACAAATGTTGTCTTCACATCCATCTGTTCTACCTCAAAATCAAAAGCAGAAGCAACAGATAAAAGTAATCTAATTGAAGTTATCTTGGTAACAAGAGAAAAAATATCACCAAAATCAATTCCCGACACCTACGAATAACCTTTTGCTACCAACTGAGCTTTATATTTCTCCACCTTTCCTTCTGCATTTTTCTTCTTCTTGAACACCCATTTCCTACCAATGGTTTTCCTTCCAGCTGACAACTCCACCAGATCCCAAGCTTCATTTTTGTGCAAAGATTCCATTTCATCAACCATGGCCTCTTTCCAGAGTTTTCCATCCTTTGAATCTACTGCTTCCTTCATAGTTCTGGGATCATCATCAGTAATAGATAAAGAAAATTTTTAATAGAAAGCATACGGACTATACCTTTCTAGCTACCTTCTTTCTCGAACTAGTCTTCTCACACCCTGAGTTTATGGCTCTTCATCTTCTGATTCCTCCTCTGCTGTAGAATTTGATTCTTCCTCCTTTAGCTCAAACTCTACCTTCTCAGGTTCCTTTGGTTGGATTCATGTTTATAACATCTTTCACCTCTCTGAAAACCACATCTCGGATGTACACAACCTTCCTTGTTACTAGGTTCCAAAGCTTATAACCCTTTAAACCATCCTTATACCCAATAAAGATGCACTTTTCAGATTTACTATCCAACTTGGTTCGTTTCTCCTTTGGAACATGTACATATGCATCACATCCAAATACCCTAAGATGTGAAAGAGAGGGTTTCTTACCAGTCCATACCTCTTGTGGTTTTATCCTCCAACGTTGATGAAGGTGATCTGTTGACTAGGTAACATGCTGTCTCCACCACCTTTGCGCATAATTCTTGTCCTAACCCAACACCATTGAGAATGCTTCTTTCCCTTTCCATCAATGTCTTGTTCATTCTTTTTGAAACTCCATTTTTCTTACATAAATCAGATTTCTGGCCAATGCAGGAATATGCAGAACGCTAGGAAGTGTTCTAACCCATCCACCTTGCAACTTCAACTTTACTTTTCTGTGACCAATGATTCTAGCCTTCCTATCATCCCTAAGAAGGCATCACCACCATCGTATTTCTCATACTCGCAGAACCACTCTCTTGGGGGAGTGAAGTGAAAGGATGCACTTGAGTCAATCAACCATGCCTCATGATCTGCATGTGTACTTGAAGAAACCAAGTACACATCCCCACCTTCATCTGAGGTGGTTTTCACCTCTACAGAAGGAGCATGATCAGATCCCTTTCCTTTATCAGGAGCTTTAGATTTACAATCCCTTTTGTAGTGCCCTTCCTTTCCGCATTTCCAGCACACCACCTTTACAGGTTTTCTTGGAGATTTAGTTCTCCCACTCAATGACTTATTTTTGTTTCTGTTTTGGGACTGTCCTTGTACAAACAAGGCATCACCATTCTAGATCTCCATATTTTTCCATCTCATCTCCTCCGTCAACAAGGATGAGACTATTTCATCAAACTGCAAGGTAGTTGCATTGCTACCTATTGCAATAACCAGACTATTGTTGGGTGTGGAGCATGACTATTTAGAAGTCTTTGTTTCAGCTGGATGTATACCCCAGGAAGTTTGCACACCCCTCCACGTGGGGGGATGTGGGGGGGACTTGTCTCCCCGGCGGGGGTTCAGGGGGGCCGATCCTGCCTGGCTGGGGTGTCCAGGGGCCAGCAGTCCCCCGGTGGGGGTTTCACGGGCAGCGCCCCTAAAGCTAAAAACATATGTAAAATTGCCTTGTAAAAGTATAGTAATTTCTCGTCAATCTGGGCCATTCATTAGGTGGATGATCTGACAATAGAACTTATGTTTAGTTTAGGGTTTTTTTCCCTAGAAGGAAACCCCTCTCTTTGTATGAGGGCATTGTATTGAGGCTGTGTAATAGATGTGTATTCTCCAAGCAAGAAACATAGAGGTGAGACTGTGAGAGAAAACAGAGGATATTATAGTGGATCTGCTGTAGGTTGTGTCTCTTCATTTTGCTGGATAATAGAAAGGAAGGACTGGCTGTTTGAGGTGGATGTAGCCCAAATTAGGTGAACCACATATATCTATGTCTCTCTAGTTTTATGCATTTTATGTGTTTATATTTATGTAATATACTATGTGTTCCATTGCTCTGTAATATATAATTTTCTAACAATTGGTATCAAAGCCAAAGGTCTATTTGGCTGACAAACTTGCAAGAGAGAAGGGTTCCTGGTTGAGTGGGAGCAATGGTGCAAGATGGTAAGTTTAGGGTCGAGAAATTTAATAGCCAAAACTTCTCACTGTGGAAGATGTTGATGGAAGATTATTTGTATCAGAAAGATCTGTACCTACCATTGGGCGGAAAAACAAAGGTACAAAGCTAGACTTGTGGTGGAGGGGTTTACACAAAAGAAAGGTATGGATTTTGATGAAATATTTCTCCTGTTGTTAAAATGACTTCAAATCAGAACTATTTTAAGTCTAGTAGCAATTGAAGATTTGCATCTTGAGCAGTTAGATGTAAAGACAACCTTTCTCCATGGGGATTTGGAAGAAGAGATATATATGCAGCAGTCACAAGGCTATGAGGTGAAAGGGAAGGAGAAACTAGTGTGCAAGTTGAAGAAGAGCTTGTATGGCTTAAAACAGGCTCCAAGGTAGTGGTATCTAAAATTTGACAAGTTTATGTCTGAACAAGGTTATACTAGATGTCACTCTGATCATTGTGTTTATCTGAAAAAGCAAAATGATGTCAGCTATATTATATTGTTATTGTATGTGGATGACATGCTTGTTGCAGGGTCTAACATGTAGGAAATAAATGTGCTCAAAAGAAAATTGGCAAATTCATTTGCAATGAAGGATTTGGGAGTTGCAAAACAAATCCTTGGTATGAGAATAACTAGAGATAGGAAAAATTGCAAATTAACATTATCTCAGAATGAGTAGATACAAAAGGTGTTGAAAATATTTAATATGCACAATGCAAAACCAGTTAGTACACCTTTTGCTAGCCATTTCAAACTTAGTAAGGAAATGTGCCCAAAGACCCAAGAAGACATGGATTTATGTCTAAAGTTCCATATGCATTAGCAGTTGGAAGCTTAATGTATGCAATGGTCTATCAAGGCCTGATATTGCACATGTAGTGGGAGTTGTAAGAAGGTACATGAACAATCTAGGAAAGGAACATTGGATGGCAGTGAACTAGATTCTCAGATATTTGAAAGGTACTAAAAATCAAGCATTATTATTTGGTGGTTCAAACATTTCTCTATAGGGATATGTTGATGCAGATATGGCAGGTGACAGAGATAACAGGAGGAGCACTACAGGATATGTATTTACTATAGGTGGAACAATTTTCAGTTGGGTTTTAAAAGTCCAAAGTGTTGTTGCACTTTCAACAATAGAAGCAGCGTATTTTGCTACTACAGAGGCTAGTAAAGAAATGATTTGGCTACAAAGGTTTATGGGTGAGTTGGGTAAGAAGCATGATATGGGCACATTATACAGTGATAGCCAAAGTGCCATTCATCTTGCAAAGAACTCAGCATTTCATTCCAGGACTAAACACATATAGCTCAAGTACCATTTCATATGATCAGTGTTGGAAGATGGAGAGCTGAAACTGGAAAACATACACACTAGCCAGAATCCTGTAGATATGCTAAAAAAAGTTGTAACCAGGGAGAAACTGAGAATATGCTCAGTTTCAATTGGTCATCAAGGATGACGATGAAGATGAGAAACAACCAAGTCCAAATAGGAGTCATTGTCTAGCAAATGAAGCAGCGATGGAGTTGCTACAATCATTCTCTAAGTGGGAGATTGTTGGGTGTGGAGCATGATTATTTAGAAGTCTTTGTTTTAGCCGGATGTATACCCCAGGAAGTTTGTACACCCCTCTATGCGGGGGCATGCAGGGAATTGGGGGGTTCAATCCCCACCAGCTGGGGGGTCCGAGGTCCAGCGCGGTCCCTCAGCGGAGGTTTCAGGGGAAGCGCCCCTGAAGCTAAAAACAGATGTAAAATTGCCTTGTAAAAGTAGAATTTCTAGTCAATCTGGGCCATTCATTAGGCGGATGGTTTGACGGTAGAACTTATGTTTAGTTTAGGGTTTTTTTCCCTAGAAGGCAACCCCTCTCTTTATATGAGGGCATTGTATTGAGACTGTGTAATAGATGTGTATTCTCTGAGCGAGAAATAGAGAGGTGAGACTGTGAGAGAAAACAGAGGATATTACAGCGGACCTGTTGTAGGTTTTGTCTCTTCATTTTGCTGGATAATATAAAGGAAGGATTGGCTGTTCGAGGTGGATGTATCCCAAACTGGGTGAACCATGTATATCTGTGTCTCTCTGGTTTTATGCATTTTCTGTGTTTATATTTATGCAATATTCTATGTGTTCAATTTCTCTGTAATATATAATTTTATAACAACTATCCCACGAATTTGGTAGAGAACACAACAAACTGATGCACTTATCTTCATCTAAAATTTTAATATCAACAGATGCTAACTGAATTACCATAGTATTAAATGTGTTCAAATGCTCTATCATTGAGTCTCCATCTTTCATCCTCAGGTTATATAGCTTTTTCCAAAGGAACAGTTTATTCACCAGAGACTTAGATTGGTACAAAGTTCCTAACTTGTCCTACAAAGCCTCCATCGTATCTTCCCCTGATACAGTTAGCAATACTGAATCTGAGACACACAATCATATTGTGCTCTTTGCCTTCTGATCCAACTTCTTCCATTATTCATCAGACACTCCCATTGGTTTGGTACACATATCTACCACGATCCACTGATCTTTATCCACCAACAGATCCTCCATCTTGAGTTTCCACAACTCAAAACTCTGGCCATTAAATTTCTGGATCCCTATCTTTCCACTGCTCACCATCTTCTTTCACCACCATAATCGATTTCATAGATCTCCAACTGAATAGGGTCTACCCAGGCCTAAGCGAAACCCCTTAGAAACAAAGGCGTCCCCTTGAAGCCAAAACAACTCTGATACCGAATCTAGGTTTTAATCTCGTATAGAAATTATCTGCATACGAATTCTAAAACACATAAAATAAACAATGTGATAGCATAACACATAATACACATATGCACAGAGATTTCCCTTGGATCCCAAAACTGGGACTACTAGCTTGATTTTTCATTATGTTCCTTTCAATGTTATAATACATATTTATACATGTCGAAGCATCCAATACTATGGGCTGAAAACCATCATGCCCAATACCATTGACCGAAAACCATCGTGTCCAAAAACATGTGCGAAAATCATGCACAAAACCATAGGTGGGTCCGCCCAACCTAACATAGGTTCCAAAACCAAAATTTTCTGGGGCGCTGCCCCAGATCCCATAGAGTGGGTTTACCTACATCCCTCAAACCCCTTGTGACCCCCCCTCACTACGCAATCGTCACAACGAAGGGGGGGCTCCATGCCCGTCTAACCCCCCTATTAACTACGCGGGCTAGTCGTGGAAAGAATATAACACAACCCAACAAGATGTCCTTGTTGGTAGAAAGGGTGTGACCTTGCAACAAGTCAAGGAAGGTGCATGAAAGGCTCTAACACATGGAAGGAGAGAGGAGTGCACCCCTTAGAAACATGTGATAGAAGGAAACTTGAAAGGGAACACATGATTAGAAAGACATCACAATATGCAAAGCTGGATAGATGACAATCCAAAGTGATGGATTACATCAACAACATGCTTCGATAAGATTCATACAAACACATACGGAATAGTCCATACATGCATGTGTAAATTACAACTACATACATCATTAGAGTAACTAGGATAGTTGAACTACAATAACAACATATGCATGTAACGTGCTAGCTCTATTGTATTAAAAGAGCCAAAGATCCAATCATACATATAACCATGACAACTACTATCCCTGATAGCGGAACATTATAGTCACTGACGCCTACTCCTCCAAAGAAATGTACTAGCTCTGCACTATGGAGAAGCCAAGGCTCATTACAATACACTCCAAGCTTTCTCTAAGTTATACCTATAGGAAACTTGGCTCCCAAAAGCATGTACAATGAGTTATGAGGTTCAATAAATAGCAAAGGGTAGGGTGACCCTTGACATTCCACTTTATGACTCTTAACCTACCCTTGTGACTCTTCAACTTAAACATTATTGTTACATTATATTATTGACACTTGGTCTTTCACCCTACAACATGTTTACAACAAAATCTACACATGTACCCATGTAAGACAAAAATGGGCTTCAATAAGCCATGAAATACATCACTAAGACTTAGACAGTTGTGGGAATACTAACTCTTCGACATCCTCTCAATGATCAACGTTGGCGAACTGATGCCAAGCTTGGTAGTCCATTACGGTGTCCACATACTTTGTGGTGACATCCTTATGAAAGTGAACTTTTTCCTCCATTACATTCGGGTACACTGATTTGGCACCTCTGTCCATCTTGTCAGATAGCATGTGCATCATGGTCTTGAGTTCAGTCGGTCCAACAACATACTAATGCCTAATCTCTGCACTCATCTACAAGTTTGAACTGGTGGACATACACATCAAATTATCAAAGTACATGTCTAGATCCAGCTGGACTTGGTTCTTTGTCTTCACCTCAGTGAGTGTGCCAATAGATGGAATCACATGCATGTGCATAGCGACATCTATTCTCCTAAACACTCATGCATGTGAAGCCTGTAAGCTGGTGATGAGCTATGGGAGTTCCTCATAGTTCCAGATCTAACTCCAGGTGCATCCCTTCAACTAAACTGCCTTTGGCTTCATCATCTTCAGAAAATGCAATGAGGCTCCCTTGTACCTGATTTTCCATATTTTCATGTGATCGAAAATAATGTGTATGTCTGACAAGATGCATGCTCTCCTAGCGCAACACTGCTGCCAATTGTTAAGATGGACAACTGACTTATGCACGGTGACGAACTTGAAGTAGAGCTTCCACATGACTGTCTTGAGATAACATAATTCATCAAGTATCTCTCTCCTCAACAATACTCTGGAGGATGTTGTAACATTATCTTCTCCCTACTTTTCCACTTGTAACTCCTTAACCATGTGCTCATTCTCAGCTATCAAGAATCTGACACTCGAGCTAGTGGCTTCAGCATATGCTTTGGTAGCATCGGTCAATGCAGCCGGATGTCTGCACACATTGAACCAGTTCACTCATTCTTCAAACTGCGTAGGAGATACATGAACATCTGTAGTGGGCACTCTGCGCGACTGCACAACTCTGTGTTGTGATTCTTCAAAAGATATGTTGTTCACATCTGCTTCGAGATTTTCCTCAAGGATTTCAATGTCTCCTTGATCGCTTGGGACTTTCTCTACTTCCAGATCTGGTGAAGCCAATGGAGTGATCTCTTGGTTCTGATGCATGAGGTCAATGTCTTGATATAACTCTGGCTTAACCACATCCATTTCCCCATGTTCCAACATCTGTTAAATCTCCTAAGAAAAGTCATGATATTGCGACTTCTTACCCTATCTGCTACGTGCCAACTGTTATTCTTCCCTGAGTTTTTGCTTAAATTCCTGCAACTTCGTTTCTTCTTCCACCAATTTTGCTTCTCCCTTTTCCTTTGCATGATCCTCCTTTCACACTGTCACCTCTTTACCTCAATCTCTAAAGATGCTCTTAACAAAAGTGGGTCTGCTTTGGACTTGCAGCTTTTCTCCACCTCTGTGCTATCAACAACCTTCCTCTTGCCTTTTTCAAGTGCATGTCTACTACCCTCTACTACTATTGATGATGTTGCTCTTTGAGCCGTTGGTGCCTTTTACTACTAACCACTCTATAACCATTTTGACCGATTCATTGAGCCTTGAGAAGCTATAATGGTATCTCCATGGGTCTTCCTTAGGGCAATGACATGCTCTATGGATCCAAAGATGATACACTCTCACACAGTGTACCTTCACTAAGCAATGTGGGTCATATGGATTGAAACTTTTGGTGCCAAGGGTGAACCTCTTGAATTCCTCCATCTCAACCTCAGCATGCTTAATATTTTGGATCTCATCCAAACCAATCAACAAAGGAAGAGCGGGCCAATGTGCCTTCTTCTTCTTATGCAGTCTTGTTGACCACCTTGTCGAGAAGTGGTATGCAACCTCTTGCATGACCAGCTTATCCACGGAAAACTTTGGTAAAACATGTGGAGACTTCTTTACATTGTACATTCAGATGAAGGTGCCAAGGGGCGAGGCATACCAATCTACTATGTCAATCAGTTCCTCCATTGCTTCCTGCAACATGCAAGGTAAATCTTGCTCAAAGATCATCTTGTACACCTGGGTGATGAAGTGGTATGATAGTTGTATGATAACTCCACAGAAGATGCATTCAGAGAACAACCTGCAATAGGTGTGCACAAAGGTTTTTGAAGGTGTCCATGCCCAACCCAAGTCTGGGAACTGCTGATGGGCACAAATTGCATCAAGAATGTAAACGTACATGAAGATATTTTCTTTCTGACCCTTGGGCAGATATCGGGCTTTTGTTACTTGTTCCCTTAGTCAGAGAGCCAACATCTTAGACTAGTTGAAAGGTCTTCTTCGTTCGCCAACTAATCCAAACAATCACCCAACTCTATAGGAATGTTTCTATACTCTCTTGTCCGTATAAGTAGCATGTGAAGATGACCAAGAGTAGATAAGCCTTCTGCAGTATCCTCATATTGTACACTTGGTTGGGTGTTGTCTGGAACTTAGACGACTCTCTCACCTAGCTCTTCAAGATGTCTGTTTAGTTTTCACTGCTGCTGGGTATAGTGAAGGGTGCATCCATCGTGATCATTGGCTACAACAATTGATATGTCACCTAAAATTACTTTTCCCTAAAGGTAGAATGTTTTGTTCCATCGACACTACTCAACACCATTGTCTTTGGATCAGTATGTGATACAATCAAGTGGATCATGTCCGTGAATGGAAAGGCAGGATACCTGCATGCAATCTGGTACAAGCTAGACTTATGTATGTTTACATAAACTCTATGGTCATCTAGATTCTCCTCAAAAGTGCTTGAAAAGATGTCATTGATGTCTTGCCATTTCATCTTGATCTCCTTTTCTATGAACAACGTAGTGTCTTCTTAGATGGGAAGCTCATAGACACTTGTTCAACTGCATCTCCAGTTTCACTCTTAATGATGTCCTTTAACCCTACTCTCTTAGAAGCCATTGTACCTATATCGTTGAGATACGGACGAACACTTGTGATACCTAGACACAAAGAAACACTCATGGCAAGCAATTTATCAATTGAAAACCAAAAGAAACTTGAGGACTAACATGTAACATACCTAGGAGACTCACTGGAAGATTTGTGCAATTTTCACCAAGAGGCTAGGACACTGCTGCCAGAACTATGCAGAACACAGTCTGAACTGTCAATGGAATAACTGACTGTTGAAACTACGTAGAGCATAGTCAATATTTGCCTGCTGAGGATTGAAACTCGGAAATGTATAGTTTCAATCAGCTTGACTGCAACCCGCTAAAACTGCATCTGCACAATTCTGGGGGCCAACGGGGAGCTGCCTATAAGAATTGCGTAGAGAAAGATTGGGAGGCTAGTGTGAGGAAAGATCTTCGCAATTACTAAGAGGAAGGAAGAGCCTTCACTCTTATAAATGCGCAGTGCAAGCCGGGCAAGGCCAGGTCGGGACTAAGGCAACCCAAACTCGCCGACAAGCGACTGAAAACATGTAAAAGATGAATGCATGTGCAAAGATGAGTGCAAACATGAGTGAATGAACATGCATGTAAATAGTGAGTGAAGGATTCATTAAATGGGAAAATAAGTAAGTGTGTGAAGCGATTTGTTGCAACGACAACCATTAGTGTAGAAATAGTGTTATGCATGCGACAACAATGAGATGCAATGAAAACTTGAAATAATGGTTCTACAAGCTAACATGCATTAAAATGATAGCAAGCATTAAAAAAAAATGAAGCAAACAACACTCACACAAACCAAAATACAAAAAACGAAAGAAAAGCAGCAAAAGACATGAAAAGCAGACTTACCCAGAAAAAGTTGAGCTGAGTGTGCTAGATTCTCCTAGATGTTATGGGGTATGCTAGAGCTCCAAGATCGAAGTGAAGAATGAGCTCTAAAGTGTCGAATAAATAGTTTTTATTAGATTGAGGCTTATGACGCGCATGCCACAAATCTACGAAAAAGCGACACATGGCGGGAGATTTCAAAAATAGATTTTGCATGTAACCTCTAGCTGCTAAAAAAAGATCCCTAAAATCTAGGGATTCTTTTCTCTTTTTTTTTCTTTTTCGAGAAAAAGTATCACATGCATGTAAAGCAAGATTGCTCAGTCCTAGACAGAACCAGTCAACTTGGGAGCACATGCAACAGACTGCAAGCCCTGGAGTGACTTCTGTGAAATTTCTAGGCTGAGTGGCTCTGGCTACCCCTCAAGATTTGTGCAATTTCTGGACTGAAGCCAAGGCTATCAGCCAGATCTACGCAAATTTTGAGAGCAATCCCAGTGATGCGTTGCTTTGCACAATTTTTAGAGGGAAGGTTGCCTACTTTCTCTATGCATTTCTGGAGAGAAGCAGGCTACCTTGATGCTCTGCGCAATTCTGGAGAGCAAGACTGGTTTCCCTCTACTTTTGCGCAATTTTTCAAGTGAGCACAAGAGCCAATTAATGACCAAGTCATGGGATGTCAGCTTGCGGGTGAAAGGCAAACAAGCTAGCAAACACAAGCTGATAAGCCACAAAAACTCAACTGAAGCATAAGTACTTGTCAATGCAAGACATGTTGCTAAGGATGGTTGGTAGGGAGGCTCCAAAATGAAGCTAAGGAAAAAATTTCAAGGGTGTTTTAGCCACTACAACAAAAGGTTATATGAAGGATTATAGGATATTGGATTCTCCACAGAGTTTTTGATCTTTGCAAAGGAATATTTTCCCTGTAGAGGGAAATGATCTTTGAGGATTAAAGAGTGATACTTTTCCTTTCATTTTTGAATATAATTTTCTTTCATAGTAGCCGAATACCCCATGCCACAAAGATAGGTAAGGAAACCTAGATTTTTATATTTGTTCACCTAGAAGTGTAGCAGTTCTTCAAATGAGTTTTGATCCAGGTTTTCTCTAATACCCAAAATTTGTAGTATAGTAGACCAAATATTCTAAGCAACAAGGCATTTAACTAATAGAAGATCAGAAGATTATTCATGTTGTCTACGTAAAACACATCCACTTGGTCCCACAAAGCCTCTTTTCTCGAGGTTATCCCAAGTCAGAATTTTGTTATGGAGGACCAACCAAGCAAAGCATTTTAACTTATTTGGTATGTGCCAATTCCATATGGCTTATTCCACCATATGTCATTTTCTTCTACCTCAGTATGAGTTATCGCTTCATATGATGAGTGGGCATTAATTTTTCTAGATGTGGAATCCCAGTGCGAGACCATTGTATCCCTAGAGTTGATAACTTTAACTCCATTGATGTTTATCTCTTTCATGTAAGAGTTCCATTCCATGGCAAGTGAACAAGAAAGTCCTAGCTTAGTTGAGGATAGCCAATAGTTTAGGTTGGGTTGAGAGGAGTCCACTTTTCTTATATCATGTAGATAATAAATCCCCTTAGAATATAAGCATTGTATACAGTGGATAGTTTGTAGACACGTACACTGCCTATAAAGGGTTCCTTGCTAAGAATGACTTATTTTCCATCCCCAAATTTCTAGGCTAACTAATTGAAAAGACAGGGGAAGGAGGGCATGATCGATTTCCAGATTATGGATCCCCTTTTGGCAGGTTTATTAGTTTGTCCTTTAATCTAGTCTACCACCGTCATTCCACCTAAATATTTATCCTTTATATTTGGCTCCAAAGTCCCTCACTGAATAGAATTCTCCACAAGTTTTTTAGGGACAAAGATTTTGCAAACCAGGACATATTTTTTAAGCCACATCCCCCTAATTTCTTAGGAATAGTATAGTTTGAAGCTCCATCCCCCTAATGTTATAATTGGAAAGTAGTGAAAAGTTTTCTTCTCGGTTAAAGACTTCACCACTCATATGGTCATATCTGGACAAAAAGCAATAGAAAAGGAGTTTTTGTGGTTATGAAGCATTTCTATAGTGTGGTAATATAATTGATATGAGAAAAAATTATTTTGAACTTCAAAGCGATGTAGTGATTACTCCCCGCCCAAGGAAAGGAAAACAAAATGAGCATCTAAAGTAACGAATTTACTCAATTGTAAAATGTACAAATATACTCATTGTTATTCAGTATGTGTTGATGTTTTATTGTTGATGGATCAGGATCATCTTATGTGTTTTTCTAGAAAATATGAGAGTTTAAAATTGTATACTTTGGCAGTCATTGTATAGAAGTGAGACTTGTATTCCATAAACAAAGAGGTCTATTGCACTTTTTGGTGTTTTGTTTAGGTTTAGATTATTATTGTTAATATTAATATTAAGTATTCTCTCCTCCTGTGATAACCTGGTAGTCTCAACTCTCGCTAAGTCATAAATTCTTGATATATCTAGTTGTTGGATATACTCTAAATTTGATCTTACTCTACCACAATAGAATAGAAAAATATACACCTATATTAATATTAAGTATTATGATTATTTTTATTGGGTATTTGTTGATGTTTTATTGTTGACGTATATATTCATCGTTATTATGTATTCTTGATGGTTTATTGTTCATGGATTGTGATCAACTTATGTGTTTTTTCTAGAAAATATCACAATTTAAAATTTTAGATTTTGGCAATCATTGGATAGAATTGAGACTCTTATTCCATAAACAAAGAGGTCTTATGCACCTATTTGGTATTTTGTTTAGTTGTAGATCATTATTATTAATATTAATATTAAGTATTCTCTCCTCTGGTGATAACCTGTTAGTCTCAGCTCTTTCTCATCATAAATCCCTAATATATCTAGCTATTAGATATACTCTAAATTTGATCTTACTCCACCATAATAGAAAAATATATATCTATATTAATATTAAGTATTATATAATAATTATTTCATTTTCATTTTGTATATTAAATATTACATTATTTAATTAATTATTATTTTTATATTTTATTTAATAACTATCATATTAATTTTTTTCTTGACATACAAGATTCATACACAAAATGACAAACAATAAAGCAATTATCAATTTTTATCATATCGTGCTTAGTAATTATTTTGAGAGTAGTCTAACTATACCACAATTTCTCTTGGAAAATAATGGAAATCTTATAAGATTTTGACAAAATCCCTCTGAAATTTTTGGAAATTCAAGTTATAGTTGTCAAGCTTCAGACTTTTAGGTACCTCACGGGTTATTAATGGTGTTGAATCCAATTCCACCATCAAAAAATCAATTCTCAAGCTTCAGACTTTTACGTACCTCAGGGGTTATTAATGGTGTTGAATTCATTTCCACCATCAAAAAAGCAATTACAACACTCCAGCGGTCAGAGTTTTAAACTTTTTAGGATTATGGTGTTGGTAGACAACACCTCACCTTTATTTTGTGATTCACCTCATCTTTGAGGTATTTTTTGCATTGTCGTCTCTAAAATCTTTCATTTTCTTAGTGTTTCAACTATGGTGTAGTTTGTCTGTCATTATGCAGGTGGACTGTTTAGTTTTGTGTGGCTGGAGATAAGGAATGTCATTTCAAGAATGCAAAAGATGCATATATAAGTTTTATTTTTAATTTCCTTTTAATTAGCATAGGTATATAAATTAAATGGTTGACACTGTGGATACAGATCAATCTATAATAAGCATCAAAACAATTTATTTCATTCATAGAACAAGAGTCTTAATCATGGAGGTTTACCCCTACTTTAACACGGAGATTTTTAATTTATAAATAGGTTTTGTTACAATACCATGGACCAATGCTACAAGTCCAATTTTCCAAACATTCATAAGTCACTTCATACACAGTGGTTTATCTCTTAATAAATTTAATTAAAAAGATAAACATATCATAACTACTTTGGAGATAAATATCAACTTTGATTTATGTATATTACTAAAAATATTATAAAATATTCTATAGAATTAATAATATTCTATAAAATTAAATATTATGGGAGGTTGGTTCTACTGATGTAATGCCTAGTTTTTTACAAGTGGTGGTTGTTAAAATATTAATTGCAACCCCTAAATCAACTAAGGCATTTGGAAAGGTTTTCCATTGATTTGCACTGTCACTTTTGGATTTCATAGGTCTTCATATTTGAGAGGTGCTTCTCTTCCTGATCACAAATCAGATAGGGTGCGAACTACTTGGACTGTTGGGTTATTTGTTATTCTCCTCCTTGGTTTTTTTATACATAGTTCTTTGATGGTCTTTGCATATATTGGGATATCTTGGATAGCTTGGAGGAGTGGGATTTTTATGTAAAAATTCTTTAGTTCTCCCAGAATATCAAAGTTAGGATGTTCTATAGGGCACGGTATGATTAATCATTCTGGGAATGGGGGAGAAGATGTGGTTTCTTGGTCTTGAGTCTGTTGTCTGACCACATCTTCTTCTTGTAATGGTTGCTTTGGGGGTAACTAATTTTAAACTTCAACATTTTTATCTCCCTCAGTTTCTATAATGTGCCCAGACCTTAATTGAAGTTCGTTGCACTCTCTTAGATCAATTTCTAGTTCTGGTGTTTCAATTATTTGAATGGATTGAACCAATCTGTTATATGGGTTTGGGTTGGGTTGGGCTAGGAGTTGCGGTCTCAAGTTGGACTGGGGATTTTGTTGTAGTGCTGGCAGTGTAGGCTGAGGGAGTGGAATGGTTACTACTAGCTAATTCATCGGTCTTTTCCAATTTATCTGCCAGGCTTGACTCTGCGAAGTGGGAGGGGACCATTGTGTTGGATATGCATTATTTTGCCAATATGGTGGAGCGTAGGGAAAATTGGCCAATTAGATTGGCTTGCTTGATTCGGCCATGGTGATGATGAAGGAAATGGTTATTGTGACCAGTTTGAGAAGGGAGGTTGATTTTGCCACATTGTATTATATTACTGAGCATGATATTGTAGAGGCTGGAAAGAAGAAGATAGATCAGGGAACATACCTAATTGTCGCGGCTACCATTGACAGTGTTGATTAAGTAGGTACACCGGTTTTGGTTCTTCTTCTGCTTCTTTGTATACTAATTTCAGACCAGGAAGTGAGGGACAGTTCTCTGTAGTATGGTCTTTTGTACAAATAGTGCAGGCTTGAACTGCATCTAGTGGACACTCTTTGTGGTTGTGTTTCTTTCTGCACCCGGTGCAGAATATGGCCAGATTTTGCTCTGCGTCTGCTTGTTTCGGTTTCGCTTGCATAATATCGAGTTGCGTTGTCAGAGTCCCCAATATATCAGTTTTGAAATTCTCCAGTAAATTTCCGATTTCTCTGTGAGTTACTCCTTCTCTAGAAATCTTGTTTTCCATTGTGAACTTGTCATGTTCCGCTGGTTTTAGCCTTGTGCTGCCTCGTGAGCTCCTGATACATAAATCAATAATATCAACAAAATTTTCTTGATAAATATCTCTTTTTCCCATAATATTTAGTGTTTCAACCAATTGTTCCTTCATGCCTTTAATTAATGTTGTTTTTAATACATTGTCAAGTAATGGTAATGATGCATAAGGAGATCTTTGAAGATTATATTGAAAACGTTCAACATATTCTTCCAATGTCTCATTAGGTATAGGTACCATCTGAAATATTTCATCCTTTAACTCTCTAGATCTACAATAATCCTGATATTTCTTCAGGAAAGCACCTTTCATCTAATCCCAGTCATTTATAACACCTCCACCTAACCCCATAAACCATCGTGAATCAGCCCCTTTTAATGTAGAGGGAAACAGTTTCAACTTCTGGGGATTGGTGGTATAATCATACCCCCTGCACAGCACATCAAATTCAAATAAAAATGCGTCTGGATCTTCCAATGTTAGGCCATGGAATGTAGGGATGTGCTAGAGAGGAATGGCCTTCATAGGTGCATTAATTGTAGTATCTACAATGGGACATTTCATTGTGGAGGTTTGGGGTGTTTGATGGTTCTAGGCCATTTGGTAAAATATGTGCCAATAACCTTCTGGGATTTCTAGGAGGGTATTCCTAGGCTGGCTAGAAGGAGCAGGAGTGGCCTTAACGGAAATGACCTTAACAACACTTCCTTTGTCTAGGATGATGAGAGTTCCTTGCTGAACTAAGGTTTGGGGGGATTTTAGCTCTTTAGGTTCTTCAGCTTCATTTTGGATGATTTTTACAACACTTCCCTTATCTGAGCTGCTTAATGGCTGAACTATTCCAAGAGGAGATATTGGTTCTTATGTTTCCCCTGTTTCTCCGCTTCCCTGCAGAGATTACTATAGTTCCCTTCTTGCAATGATTTTGGGCTAGAACTCTCAATTTCTTGAAAATATTGCTCCTCTATTTGGCTGTGCACCTCAGTAAAGGCTACAGATGGTGATATTGTGGCTTGAAGGGAACTAGTAGGTTGTCTAGAAGCAACTTTTCTAGGTCCTACTGAAGTCTGAGATTATGCTTTTTTAAGGATTTCGTCTATAAAGTTCAATCAGCCAAGGGTCACTAGCCCCTTAGCTTTATCAGGCTTGGTAGTGGTTTAAGATTCTTTTTAGGCTTTTTCTGCTTAGTCATGCACACAAATCAAATGCTTATTTCTACCCAAAATAACAACAAATCTGCAGGAAAGCGGGCGGGGGAGTGGGGTTGTTGCATGCTTTGTACGCAGGCTCTTACCTTCCATTTTTAAAACCCAATTCTGTCCTAGCAGGTACTTACACTATTCTCAAAAGAAACAAATGGCTACACTCTTCCTCGGCAACGGCGCCAAAATGTTGAGCAGTAAAAAGGGTCTTTTTAACCTCTATTTACCCTACATTAATTGTCAATCTAGGTACAATTTGTTATTTCAAGAGTGTACTCAGTCTGAGGAAGTCACTTGTTCAAGAGTAATGCTAGTAGTATAATGCTTTTACAAAAGTAAATAAATGCTGGAAACAAACTCTAAATGTAATGGAAAGAAACTTAAATGCTTTGTAACTAGATCATTCACTTAAGAAGCTACAACAATCATCAGTCAAGGATGCAGTAATGATAACTCTTTCCTTTGTAAACTGATGCAAATGAAAATCAATCAAAGAGAAGATCTCCAATCTGGGAACTAGACAACAATGGTCAACATTCGCTACAATTGCAGATCGTTCTGTTCACACCAAAGCAAATACTTGAAATGACAATTCAATTAATAGAAAAAGGAACAACAACTAATCTATTGAAAAGATCGAATAACAAAGCTTAACCTACAGGAATGAATTAAGCAGCAATCGTAACCAAAAGGAATTAAACAACAATCTTTAACTAGTAAATGAATTGAACAACAATCCAAGAATGGAACGACAAGCTTAAGTAATTCTACGAAATATTGAACAACAAACTAAATCAATTGTAAACACACAGTGAATCTATAATGATGGAATCAGTAACCTGAGTTTAGCATAATAAGTATTAACCACAGTTATAAGGAAATAGCAATTGCAGTTGTAATGGAATAGTAATCTGAATGAACAACAATCACAATTATAGGTAAACTGTAGCTAAATGGACACCAATAAAAATCTGTATATGAACAGCAACGTTACTCCGTAAATGAACAGTAATTGTAAATGAACAGCAATGTCCGAATTAGACAATGCGATATGATTTCAGAATGAACAACATAACATTTCTAGTTGCAAATAATAATCTCACTATTCAAATACGAATTCAATATAACAGAGAAAGTAAATGAAATGTCAAGGAACAACATATTATTGAATAAAGTAAGTAAAGGAAATCAAACCACACACGACTTGTAATCGGAAAATAATGATACAGAAAACAAGTGATCCACTAGGGTTGGGCCCTTAGCATCTAGGGACGCACTACTGCGGTTACTCCAGAATCAAAGAATGGAACAGCAACGAAGTTTATGTATTAATCATAAAAACAGAGTTACAGTGATCGCTCTTTAAAGAGAGTCGATGATCAAAGTTTAGATTGCAAAAAAAATTCTATAAAACCAACAATAATCTGCCCCTTGGGCTAGCAGCGTTGTCCCTTTTTATAGTGGCCAGGTGGAAATACCAAAAATATAGACAGCTTTGAGGTAGCAATCCCTCAAGATCAAAGAATCCTGAGGGATTCACCATATTGTTATTTTTCAGTTATCTCTTCATCCTCTTGCGTTGTTATGGTGTTTCTTCTTCCTTTTCCTGGCCCATGTGCTCCGATCTCGATTGCCTTGTATGGATGTGGTTCCCTGTCAAAGGGACAACAGTTGATTTTGCCTTGTCTTTTCCTCTGAAATGGCGATCTTCCATTTTCTTCATTTTCTGCATAGAAAAAGGTAATAATTAGTCATTTTACGTTAATCACAAATCTCTTTAACTTTATCATAATCCTTCATTATATGGCCATCTTGGAATGTAAAGAAGTTATGAATTAATGGAAAAGATAAGAAATAAGTGGCAATTACATACCTTTTCTAATGCTCAACAGAGGTCGAATTCACATTGTGTCTCAGTAATTTTGTAATTTCTGTCAACAAGGGGAATGAGGTATAAATCCATAGGGAGAGTGAGCATGTGGTTCACCACAGTGGAAGTTTTGGGGGCCATCATGGTAATAGAATGAAAATGGAGAGAGTGACAGATGGAATGCAGAGGATTACTGTTAAATTCATGGGAAAATCTTGGGGGAAATTCCTCAGTGGGCAGTCGTTGAGAGGCAAGAAAACAAAGGGCAGGAGCACTCTAATAATAGGAAAGTGAGAAAATGTTGTGATAGCAGGAAAAGGAGAGGCTTTATAGTTCATAACTGGAGCGGGACTGTTGGATAAATGGCTTTCTGGTAGCAACATTTACTCAGCAATTGGATGAAGGAAATAGGAGGGAGATGCAACAGAATTGGTGTAATGGTCATTGATGTGGCCGCTCATGATAAGCAGATGGAGGCACGGGGCCATTGGTGGGAATGCAGGTTAAGGCGAGAGTGGAGAAAACTACTCTCACAAGGGGGTCATGGTTGTTTGTGGTATTAGAGGGGGGAGTTCAAAATCATGAGGGATGGACACGTAGTGGAAGGGAATACCACTTTTTGGAATGCGCCCACCCCACCCACCGTTAAAGGGAATCATAGCAGGGAGGTCCGAAAAATATTAATAGTCATTGGATTAAAGTGGGGTCATGATCAGGCGCAGGGAGATGTGTAATGTTTACCATCGATGGTCCCATATCATATTTCAGGTGACTATTTTTTTCAATAAGGTCTGACTTTGGACAAAGGACCATATTGAACCATTGACATAATAAATCAAACTTTCCAAAACTAATGTAACTTAACCAATTAGGGTGAATTTAAAAGTGCAAAACCTGATTTATTTTTCCATTGTAAAGGACTAAAGACATCTATTCAAACAATAAAACTAATCTACCAACTACATTAATCCATACTAAAATGTTGGATTAATTTATTCACCTATTCTACCTATCTAATCTCAGCCAAGATTACATTGTTTGGATAAGTTATTTGCTCTAATCTAACTAACATAAATTTAAATTTGTTTGAACATGATTAAACTGTATGTTTCAAAAAAAATATTGTGGCATTTTAGACAAGTTGCACACGATTTCATGACTTTATTCACTACAAAATTATTGGACTATCAGTGACACTTCAACTGGCATCCCTTTCACTTTTATTCATTTTTTTGGGGGTTCTTTTATCATTTATTTTTTCTTTCTCTATTTTTTCTATTTATACCCTATTTTCATTTTTTATTTTTATTTATATATCTTTTTTTGGAAATCATTTGCAGTATGCAATATTATTTACAATTTGAAATATTGAAAGAAATCTTCAATCATCATTTGATCCTATACATTATAGGAACCTAACACGGAGGATCAGCAGAACGCGGAGACAGAGGTTAAGATAACAAATGCATATGACAACCCATGGGCTTCCCAACCAAATATGCGCAGAAATTAAGAGTAGTGACGGTGGAAGCATGTACCAATTGAATATCGTGTGTGCACGCTCTCCCACATCACTCTGTGGGGGTGGAGCTATTTGATGAGGGGGAGGCAGACAATCACTTATGACAACAACTATATCTTCTTGAGATTGCGTAGCTCCATCACCAAAGTATGATGAGAAGGTTTTGAACTTTTTCTTCAGTTTGGGACAGATTGATTTGTGACGACAACATTCAAATCTGTCCATAATATATTGGAATTTCATCTGACATTTCGGAGCTTCAAACATGAGTAGACGGAAGTTCTTCCAAAATTCCATAGGCGGTTCATGTGGAGCCTTCTGTTTCTTTAACATTTTTTGGTCAAGAGATTCAGGATCAAAATGATGGAAAACATATTCGATTAGATCATTGAACTGCTTAAATGAGTGCACACAATTAGGAGGTAGGTTTTGGCACCATCATTCTAGGGATTCAGGAAGGGTGTATGCAAGTAGCATATTGACCTCTACTTCACCAAACTCTTTTGCATTCTCCAAAAATGCAAGGAAGTCATATAAGTGCTCAAGCGAGGCCACTTTGCCTTCACCATCATACATGAGTTCCGAAAAGTGATCAAACAACTCCTTCGTGACTTCAAAGGAATGTGTGTTGGACAAACATCACGGAGGTTTATCTACAATGATATCAATGATAGATGTACGAAGATTAAAAACAGGATGTGAGAACTCAGCTTGTCATCTGGCCCTCCTTCTAGCACCAAAAATGTTGACGGTGCTGGACGCGCCAACATGTCAGGGGATCTCTTCGGTAAGAAGTCCCAACTAGACCTCCAACCATTTGGAGTAGGAGTCCCAACAATGGGCAGTTCGGTATTGCCTTGACCATGGTTGCAAACAGAGGTAAGTAAGATGTCCTTGTTGGTAGAAAGGGTGTGACCTTGCAGCGAGTCAAGCAAGGTGCATGAAAGGCTCTAACACATGGAAGGAGAGAGGAGTGTGCCCCTTAGAAACATGTGATAGCATGCAACTTGAAAGGGAACACATGAGTAGAAAGACATCACAATATTGAAATTTGGATAGCTGACAATCCAAAGTGATGGATTATATCAACAACATGCATCGATAAGATTCATACAAACACATACGGAATAGTCCATACATGCATGTGTAAATTACAACTACATACATCATTAGAGTAACTAGGATAGTTGAACTACAATAACAACATATGCATGTAATGTGCTGGCTCTATTGTATTAAAAGAGTGAAAGATCCAATCGTACATACAATCATGACAACCACTATCCCTGATAGTGAAACATTACAGTCACCACTGCCTGCTCCTCCAAAGAGATGTACTAGCTTTGCACTATGGAGAAGCCAAGGCTCATTACAATACACTCCAAGCTTTCTCTAAGTTATACCTATAGGAAACTTGGCTCCCAAAAGCCTGTACAATGAGTTATGAGGTTTTATAAATAGCAAAGGGTGGGGTGACCCTTGACATTCCACTTTGTGACTCTTAACCTACCCTTATGACTCTTCAACTTAAACATGATTGTTACATTATACTATTGACACTTGGTATTTCACATTACAACATGTTTACAATAAAATTTGCACATGTACCCATGCAAGACAAAAATGGGCTTCAATAAGCCATGCAATACATCACTAGGACTCAGACAGTCGTGGGAATACTAACTCTTCGACATCCTCTCAATGATCGACGTTGGCGAATTAATGCCAAGCTTGGTAGTCCGTTACGGTGTCCACGTACTCTGTGGTGACATCCTTATGAAATTGAACTCTTGCCTTTGCTGCATCCGTGTACATTGATTTGGCACCTTTATCCATCTTGTCAGATAGCATGCGCATCATGGTCTTGAGTGCAGTCGGTCCAATGACATACTGATGCATAATCTCTGCACTCATCTACAAGTTTGAACTGGTGGATATACACATCAACTTATCAAATTACATGTCCACATCTAGTCGGACTTGGTTCTTTGTCTTCGCCTCGGTGAGGTTGCCAATGGATGGGATCACATGCATGCACATAATGACATCTGTTCTCCTAAACACTCGTGCATGTGAAGCCTGTAAGCTGGTGATGAGCTGTGGGAGTTCCTCATAGTTCCGGATCTAACTCCAGATGCATCCCTTCAACTAAACTGCCTTTGGCTTCATCATCTTTAGAAAATGCAGTGGGGATCCCTTGTACCTGATTTTCCATATTTGCATGTGATCAACAACAGTGTGTATGTCTGACAAGATGCATGCTCTTTTAGCACAACACTACTGCCAACCGTTAAGATGGACAACTGACTTATGCACAGTGACGAACTTGAAGTAGAGCTTCCACATGACTGTCTTGAGATAACATACTTCATCAAGTATCTCTCTCCTCAACTCTACTCTGGAGGATGTTGTAACTTTCTCTTCTCCCTACTTGGCCTCGTGTAACTCCTTAGCCATGTGCTCATTCTCAGCTATCAAGAATCTAAAACTCGAGCTGGTGTCTTCGGCATATGCTTTGGTAGCATCATCCAATGCAGCGGGATGTCTGCACACATCGGACACGTTCACTCATTCTTCAAATTGCGTAGGAGATACATTAACATCTGTAGTGGGCACTTTGTGCGACTGTATGACTCTATGTTGTGATTCATTGAAAGATATGTTGTGCACATCCGCTTCCAGATTGTCCTCAAAGATTTCAATGTCTCCTTGATTGCTTGGGACTTTCTCTACTTCGGGATCTGGTGAAGTCGATGGAGTGACCTCTTGATTTTGAGGCATGAGGTCAATGTCCTGATATAACTCTAGCTTAACCACATCCGTTTCCATGTGTTCCAACATCTGTTCAATCTCCTAATAAATGTCATGATCTTGTGACTTCTTACCCTATCTGCTACATGCCAACTGTTGTTCTTTCCTGAGTTTTTGTTTCAATCCCTGCAAATCCTTTTCTTCTTCCCCCAGATTTTGCTTCTCCCTTTTCCTTTGCATGATCCTCTTATCGCACTGTCGCCTCTTTTCCTCAATCTCCAAAGATTCTCTTAACAAAAGTGGGTCTGCTTTGAACTTGCATCTTTTCTCCACCTCTGCGCTATCAACAACCTTCCTCTTGCCTTTTTCAAGCGCATGTCTACTGCCCTCTACTACTATTGATGACATTGCTCTTTGAGCTGTTGGTGCCTTCTACACTACTAACCACTCTATAGCCATTTTGATTGATTCATTGAGCCTTGGGAAGCTATAATGGTATCTCCATGGGTCTTCCTTAGGGCAATGACACGCCTAGTGGATCCAAAGATGATACACTCTCACACAGTGTTCCTTCACTAAGCAATGTGGGTCATATGGATTGAAAATTTTGGTGCCAAGGGTGAACCTCTTGATTTCCTTCGTCTTAGACATAGCATGCTTGATATTTTGGATCTCACGCAACCTGATCAACAAAGGAAGAGCGGGCCAAGGTGCCTTCTTCTTCTTGTATAGCCTCGCTAACCACCTTGTCGATAAGTGGTATGCAACCTCTTAC
This sequence comes from Pinus tabuliformis, assembly GCA_031772625.1. Classification (NCBI taxonomy): domain Eukaryota; kingdom Viridiplantae; phylum Streptophyta; class Pinopsida; order Pinales; family Pinaceae; genus Pinus; species Pinus tabuliformis. Next base: position 565,426,451 of record CM062809.1, on the reverse strand, counting down.
ATGACCAGCTTATCCATGGAAAACTTTGGTAAAACATGTGGAGCCTTCTTTACATTGTACATCCGGATGAAGGTGCCAAGGGGTGAGGCATACCAATCTGTTATGTCAATCAATGCCTCCATCGCTTCCTGCAACATGCAAGGCAGATCTTGCTCAAAGATCATCATGTACACCGGGGTGATGAAGTGGTCTGATAGTTGTATGATAACTCCATGGAAGCTACATTCGGAGAACAACCTGCAATAGGTGTGCACAAAGGTTTCTGAAGGTGTCCATGCCCAACCCAAGCCTGGGAACTACTGACGGGCACAAATTGCATCAAGAATGTAAGCGTACATGAAGAGATTTTCTTGCTAACCCTTGGGCAGATACCGGGCTTTTGTTACTTGTTCCTTCAGTCAGAGAGCCAACATCTTGGACTAGTTGAAAGGTCTTCCTTCGTTCACCAACTAATCCAACACAATCACCCAACTTTGCGGGAATGTTTTTGTACTCTTGTTTGTATAAGTAGCATGCGAAGATGACTAAGAGTAGATAAGCCTTTCGCAATATCCTCATCTTGTACACTTGGTAGGGTGTAGTCTGGAACTTAGACGACTCTCTCACCCAGCTCTTCAGTTTCCACTGCTGTTGGGTCTAGTGAAGGGTGCATCCATCGTGATCACAGGCTGTAGCAACTGATACATCGCTTGAAATTACTTTTCCCTAAAGGTAAAAAGTTTTGTTCCATTGACACAACTCAACACCATTGTCTTTGGATCAGTATGTGATACAATCCAGTGGATCATGTCTGTGAATGGAAATGTAGGATACCTGCATGCAATCTGGTACAAGCTAGACTTATGTATGTTTACATAGACTCTATGGTCATCTAGATTCTCCTCAAAAGTGCTTGAAAATATGTCATTGATGTCCAGTCGTTTCATCTTGATCTCCTTTTCTATGAACAACTTAGTGTCTTCATAGATGGGAAAGTTCATAGAAACTTATTCAACTGCGTCTCTAGTTTCACTCTCAATGGTGTCCTTTAACCCTACTCTCTTAGAAGCCATTGTACCTGTACTGCTGAGATACGAATGAACACTTTTGATACCTGGACACAGAGAAACACTCATGGCAAGAAATTTGTCAATTGAAAACCAAAAGCAACTTGAGGACTAACATGCAACATACCTGGGAGACTCACTAGAAGATTTGTGAAATTTTCATTAAGAGGCTGGGACACTGATTACCAGAACTATATAGAACACAGTCTGAACTGTTAGTGGACTAACTAATTGTTGAAACTACACAGAGCATAGTCCATATTGCCCTGCTGAGGACTGAAACTCGACAATGTGCAGCTTTAGTCAGCTTGACTACAACCCGATAAAGCTGCATCTGTGCAATTCTGGGGGCCAACGGGGAGCTGCCTATAATAATTGCGCAGAGAAATCTTGGGAGGCCAGTGTGAGGCAAGATCTTCGTAATTACTAGGAGGAAGGAAGAGCCTTCACTCTTAGAAATGCGCAGTGCAAGCTGGGCAAGGCAAGGTCGGGATCAAGGCAACCCAGACCCTCCAACGGGTGACTGAAAACATGTAAAGGATGAATGCATGTGTAAAGCTGAGTGCATACATGAGTGAATGAACATGCATGTAAACAGTGAGTTAAGGAATCATTAAATGGGAAAACAAGTATGTGAAGCGAGTTGTTGCAACGACAACCATTAGTGTAGAAATAGTGTTATGCATGCGACAACAGTGAGATGCAATGAAAACTTGAAATAGTGCTTTTACAAGCTAACGTGCATTAAAATGATAGCAAGCATTCAACAAAATCAAGCAAACAACACTCACACAAACTGAAATACAAAAAGTGAAAGAAAAGCAGCAAAAGACATGAAAAGCAGACTTACCCAGTAAAAGTTGAGCTGAGTGTGCCAGATTCTCCTAGATGTTATGGGGTATGCTAGAGCTCCAAGATCGAAGTGAAGAATGAGCTTTGAAGCATCAAATAAATAGTTTTTATCAGATCGAGGCTTATGACGCACATGCCACAAATCTAGGAAAAGGAAACACATAGCGGGAGATTTCAAAAATAGATTTTGCATGTAATTTCTAGCTGCTAAAAATAGATCCCTAAAATCTAGGGATTCTTTTCTCTTTTTTCTTTTTTCTTTTTCGAGAAAAAAGCAGAACATGCATGCAAAGCAAGATTGCTCAGTCCTAGAGGGAACCCGTCAACTTGGGAGCACATGCAACCGACTACAAGCCTTGGAGTGACTTTTGCGCAGGTTTTGGGGACTGAGTGGCTCTGGCTACCACTCAAGATTTGCGCAATTTCTAGGACTGAAGCCAGGGCTATCAGCTAAATCTATGCAAATTTTGAGTGTGAGCCTAGTGATGGGCTGCTTTGCACAATTTTTAGAGGGAAGGTTGCCTGCTTTCTCTACACATTTCTATAGAGAAGTAGGCTACCTTGATGCTCCATGTAGTTCTAGAGAAAAAGACTGGTTTCCCTCTACTTTTGTGCAATTCTTCAAGTGAGAACAATAGCCAATTAATGACCAAGTCACAGGATGTCAGCTTGCGGGTGGAAGGCAAACAAGCTAGCAAACACAAGCTGATAAGCCACAGAAACTCAACTAAAGCATAAGTACTTGTCAGTGCAAGACATGTTGCTAAGGATGGTTGGTAGGGAGGCTCCAAAATGAAGCTAAGGAAAAATTTTGGAGGGTGGTAGTAGCCACTACAAAAAAAGGTTATATGAGAGATTATAGGATATTGGATTCTCCATAGAGTCTTCGATCTTTGCAAAGGGATATTTTCCCTGTAGAGGGAAATGATCTTTGAGGTTAAAGAGTGATACTTTTCCTTTCATTTTTGATTATAATCTTCTTTCTTAGTAGCCAAATACCCCATGCCACAAAGATAGGTAAGGAACCTAGATTTCTATATTTGTTCACCCAGAAGTGTAGCAGTTCTTCAAATGAGTTTTGATCCAGGTTTTCTCTAATACCCAAAATTTGTAGTATAGTAGACCAAATATTCTAAGCAATAAGGCATTTAACTAATAGATGATTTGAGTATTATTCATGTTGTCTACATAAAACACATCCACTTGGTCCCACAAAGCCTCTCTTCTAGAGGTTATCCTAGGTCAGAATTTTGTTATGGAGGACCAACCAAGTGAAGAATTTTAACTTATTTGGTATGTGCCAATTCCATATTTCTTATTCCACCATATGTCATTTTATTCTACCTCAGTACAAGTTATTGCTTCATATGATGAGTGGGCATTAATTTTTCCATATGTGGAATCCCAGCGCGAGACTAGTGTATCCCTAGAATTGATAACTTTATCTCCATTGATGTTTATCTCTTTCATGTAAGAGTTCCATTCCATAGCAAGTGAACGAGCAAGTCCTAACTCAGTTGAGGATAGCCAATAGTTTAGGTTGGGCTAAGAGGAGTCCAATTTTTTTTATATCATGAAGATAATAAATCCCCTTAGAATATAAGCATTGTCTTAATACAACGAATAGTTTGTAGACACATGCATCACCTATAAAGGGTTCTTTGCTAAGGATAACTTGCTTTCCATCCCCAAATTTGTAGGCTAACCAATTGAAAAGACAGGGGAAGGAGGGCATGATCGCTTTCTAGATTATGGATCCCCTTTTGGTAGGTTTATTGGTTTGTCCTTTAATCTAGTCTACCACCATCATTCCACCTGAATATTTATCCTTTATTATTTGGCTCCAAAGTCCCTCACCAAATAGAATTCTCCACAGGTTTTTCAGGGACAAAGATTTTGCAAACCAAGACATTTTTTTTAAGCCCCATCCCCCTAATTTTTAGGAATAGTATGGTTTGAAGCCCCATCCCCCTAATGTTATAATTGGAAAGTAGTGCAAAGTTTTCTTCTCGGTTAAAGACTTCACCACTCATATCATCATATCTTGACAAAAAGCCATAGAAAAGGAGTTTTCGTGGTTAAGAAGCATTTCTATAGTGTGGTAATATAATTGATATAAGAAAAAATTTATTTTGAACTTCAAAGCGATGCAGTGATTACTCCCCACCCAAGGAAAGGAAAACAAAACGAGCATCTAAAGGAATGAATTTACTCAATTGTAAAATGTACAAATATACTCATTGCTATTAGGTATTTGTTGATGTTTTATTGTTGATGGATCGGGATCGGCTTATATGTTTTTCTAGAAAATATGAGAGTTTAAAATTGTATACTTTGGCAGTCATTGTATAGAAGTGTATAGAAGTGAGACTCTTATTCCATAAACAAAGAGGTCTCATGCACTTATTTGGTGTTTTGTTTAGATTATTATTGTTAATATTAATATTAAGTATTCTCTCCTCCTGCGATAACCTGGTAGTCTCAACTCTCGCTAAGTCATAAATTCCTGATATATCTAGTTGTTGGATATACTCTAAATTTGATCTTACTCTACCACAATAGAAAAATATACACCTATATTAATATTAAGTATTATATAATAACTATTATTTTTATTGGGTATTTGTTGATGTATATATTCATTGTTATTATGTGTTCTTGATGTTTTATTGTTCATGGATTGTGATCAACTTATGTGTTTTTTCTAGAAAATATCACAATTTAAAATTTCAGATTTTGGCAATCATTGTATAGAATTGATACTCTTATTCCATAAACAAGGAGGTCTTATGCACGTATTTGGTGTTTTGTTTAGTTGTAGATTATTATTGTTAATATTAATATTAAGTATTCTCTCCTCCGATGATAACATGTTAGTCTCAGCTCTTTCTGAGTCATAAATCCCTAATATATCTAGCTATTAGATATACTCTAAATTTGATCTTACTCTACCATAATAGAAAAATATATATCTATATTAATATTAAGTATTATATAATAATAATTATTTCATTTTCATTTTGTATATTAAATATTACATTATTTAATTAATTATTATTTTTATATTTTATTTAATAACTATCATATTAATTTTTTTCTTGACATACAAGATTAATACACAAAATGACAAACAATAAAGCAATCATCAATTTTTATCATATGGTGCTTAGTAATTATTTTGAGAGTAGTCTAACTATATCACAATTTCTCTTGGAAAATAATGGAAATCTTATAAGATTTTGACAAAATCCCTCTGAAATTTTTGGAAATTCAAGTTATAGTTGTCAAGCTTCAGACTTTTAGGTACCTCACGGGTTATTAATGGTGTAGAATCCAATTCCACCATCAAAAAATCAATTCTCAAGGTTCGGACTTTTAGGTACCTCAGGGGTTATTAATGGTGTTGAATTCATTTCCACCATCAAAAAAGAAATTACAACACTCCAGCGGTCAGAGTTTTAAACTTTTTAGGATTATGGTGTTGGTAGACAACACCTCACCTTTATTTTGTGATTCACCTCATCTTTGAGGTATTTTTTGCATTGTCGTCTCTAAAATCTTTCAATTTCTTAGTGTTTCAACTATGGTGCAGTTTGTCCGTCATTATGCAGGTGGAATGTTTAGTTTTGTGTGGCTGGAGATAAGGAATGTCATTTCAAGAATGCAAAAGATGCATATATAAGTTTTATTTTTAATTTCCTTTTAATTAGCATAGGTATATAAATTAAATGGTTGACACTATGGATACACATCAATCTATAATAAGCATCAAAACAATTTATTTCATTCATAGAACAAGAGTCTTAATCATGGAGGTTTACCCCTACTTTACCATGGAGATTTTTAATTTATAAATAGGTTTTGTTACAAAACCATGGACCAATGCTACAAGTCCAATTTTCCAAACATTTATAAGTCACTTCATACACAGTGGTTTATCTCTTAATAAATTTAATTAAAAAGATAAACATAACATAACTACTTTGGAGATAAATATCAATTTTTGATTTATGTATATTACTAAGAATATTATAAAATATTCTATAGAATTAATAATATTCTATAAAATTAAATCCCTATCATTCTATTGATACTTAAATTAATATTATAAAAATCTTACTCCAAAATAAATAAGTCTATCAACGTTGTCAAGTAAACAAGTGAATAACTAAGTTTGAGATTTTTAGAAACGTCTAGTTTTTGACAGCTGTGAAAGATGATAAGAACGATAAGGACCTGACAGAATTTGTGTATCGACCAACTATTTTATTAAACTTTGTTATAATTTATTTCCTAACCATAACAAACTTTCTAACCTATTTCGAAGGGACGCTACACTATTTCGCTGGTAGATGATTGTTAAGCCAAAAATAACAAAAAATTAAACAAAAGACGTAACAAAACACTAATTATTTAAAGCCTCCAGTGGACACCTTAGCCCACCTTTCAGTCATAAAATTCAAAGATAGGTGAAACCCGTTGCTTCTTTGAAGAGTTAGAGAAAGAACAGTGAATCGACAGGCAGTTGACTTTCCTGAAACATTAACGACAAAGTACTTTAAATTTTAAAAATAAAAAAATTAAGACCAGCCATTTACATGTGTAATCCAAAAGGATAAATGGTTGGACCTGTAATCCAAAAGGAATCATGCTTAAAATATTTGTATTTAGGTATAATGTTTATTTATATTTTGTCTATTTATCTATATTTTTTATTTTAGGTAAAAAAAATATATATATAATAATTAAGATATTTCTTTTATTTATATTAATATAATTTAAAATTTTTATAATTCGTTTTTCTATTTTCAAATATTTTAGAACCCCATTCATTTCCATTTTGCCGGAGGAAAGTATTATAATAATAATAATAATAGAAATTTTTATGTAATTTACTTGAAATAATATAATAAAATACGTTGTTTTATTTTTATTTATTTATGTATGTATGAATGATAGATTTTAAAAACTGAATTATATTAATATTTTTTGATTTAACATTTTAATTTTGATATGATTCTACTTATACATTTATAATATGCTTTGATTTGTATTTTAATAACAAAATATTTATATGATATACTTATATAATAAATTTTATTAGAAAATTATATATTTATTATTTATGAAATTTAAAAAAAATAATATATTTCTTTATTTTATTGGTTAATTTCAGGTTAACTCAAAACAAAGCCAATACTCAATTAAACCCAGGAAATATACTTTTCTAATTAAATGTATTTAGTATTAATTTTTATTTTATTTTATATGAGAAAAATAAAATTATTTATTATAAATTATCATTCAAACATTATAAATTAAAATTTAATATTTATTTTAATTTATTTTTAAAAATTATTTTATATTGAAAAATACATGTAAAAATAAAAATAAAACATAAAGGTATATTTTAATGTAAATAGATAAACATGCCATGCATACTCTTGATTTTTTTCTTTTCATTTTATTTTTTAATTTTAATTTCAATTTTTACTTGGTAAATTTAACTATTAATTAATTAATATTATTCAAAATTAATATAGATTTTCCATTCTAATACCAAAACTCTATGAAGAATAGTTTTTTATTACCATAACAACTCATAAAGTACCTATGAGGTGTAGGCCACTTTGCTTATGTGGGTTTAGTTCCTTTCAGGTTTTAAGTTTAAAGGTCATTGGGAGTGGGAGACAATAGGGTGTGTTACACTATCCCAAGGGGTGTTTATAATCGACCGAGTTTTGCACAATCTTCATGACAACATCCCTCTTTGGGTGGATCATTCTTCCATCCAACATTGGCTTTGGCCTTGGTCTAGGCCTACATAACCTTGAAAATAAAAATACTAGTTGAGTCATTTACCATGTACCCTCTTATCTGTTGAAGGGATACATTAAAACTAAGAGAAAATTAAAGTTATCCATATCACTATTGAACTAATGTATACCATGTCCACTAACATGTGATTTAAAGATCCCAATAAAATTTGAGAACAAAAGAAAGACATGAAGAGCTAGAATTGTTGATGCTAATTCCCACCCTTTATTCTCAAGTCCACAGAAACATAAATTGGCATAATGGTTTTGGTTTCATGATTCTTTCTTTCTAGAGTCTTTTCTTTGTCACTTGGTTCCTTAACCATCACTTCAATTCTCCAATTAGCTTAATTAGCATCTCATACATTCTATCAAAGAAGTTTAATTAATCTATGTGATATGGTTGATTTTGTTTTCTCATAGACTGTCTCTTTGTCACGTCTCTCTTATTGATTTTTTTTTTCTAGAAATATACACCTAATCAAATGTTAAATTTTACATCAGAGTACATGTATAGATTATTTTAGCTAACTTTAATATGAGGGTCACGTTGCTATCACAAATCCTACTGAAAAGAAATTAAGTGAGTGAGTGTTGCATTACTCTACTTCTCCATAAAATTTATGCACAACGATGTATTTATTGATTACTTCTTGATTTGTTTCGAGTCGAGATATCATTGGTGTAAAGGAACTTAGACTCTTACCATACTAACATTATGACCAACTTCTTTTTTCTCGAACCCCATACATCTTTAACCTTCACTTTTCTTAACAATAAGTTTGATGTAGGACCCCCAGTCCTATATGGTGGTTCCCACATGCTCATTAGAGAGGTTGTAAAAAAAAAAAATATCAAACGAGATATGTATAGTTTTTATATACATGGTTATACGTTTTTCGTTGTTATTATATATATATGTATGTATGTATGTATGTATGTACATACATACATACATACATACATACATACATACATACATACATACATACATACATATATATATATATATATATATATATATATATATATATATATATATATATATAATTCATATATTCCTCACAAGAGATGGCCTTTTCAACTCATTACAAATGTGAAAGTTTTGTTTCTATGATACAACTGTGGTATAACTATATTTTAATTAATCTCAAGGGTGTTAGATTGGTATGTAATTTTGCAAGATTCGTTCAACTTCTTTTGGGGAAATGGTTGTTGTGTTGATTATATTGATTCTCTGTTGGTAATTATTTTACCTACCTTATAGATTAGAATATGTAATGACCTGTGTTGATACGCTCCAAGTAATTACCACATTTTTGGATTGTCTTGGAATTCTCTGGATGACTATCCCGCTTGCACTGTGACCAAGAGGGTGAGATTAGTTGGCACATTAATTACCATCCCATAGAGCTTCTGATCCCTACGCTACACCTATAACCACCTTGATCCAACAACTGGGAGGTGTTGGTACTGTTCCAAGGTAACTACCACACTTAGGATCGGCTATGTGATGAGCATTCTCTCAAAGTTCGATGGTGGTGAGGAGCTCTACTTCTTCACACCTAGGATTTTCCTACTGGATTTATTTTCGTTCAAGTTGGATCTTATCCTTCTAAGTGGAACCTACTATAAGAGTTCCAAGATCATCAATAGGTAAGGACAGTGGAAATGGTTTATGGATACGGCTTTTTCTCCTCAAATATTATTCCTTTATTTCCAACTTAACTTATGATTCCCCCATTGTTTTGCTGGTATAAGCTATTCCTTGAGGTTCCTTAGTTGGGCACTCTCACTAAGTTAGTTCCCATAACACTCTTCTCAGATAGGTAGGAAGGTAAACTAGGTTTCTTCTTGCCTCCTAACATTCCAAGCTTGTAATTTTTGCATTTTTTTCACACTTTTACCTTCAATGACATTTTTCTCATAGGTTCTCTCTTCTCGCGCCAGAAAAGAAATAGAAAAGAAAAAAACCTTACAAGAATGCAATATTTTTTCCCTTCCAAGGGTTTGTCTGCTCATTTTCCCTTTAAGTATAGTTAAAATATCTAAGGGTTATCCTTCTTCCTTACCCTAACATTTTCTAACTCTCAACCTTCCGAATATTTTTCTATCCTTTCGCAGACTACACAAGGACTCGATGTGCGTACTGACCCTGGTGATGCTTATCCTCTTTTCCTTTCTTTCTTGAAAATTTGGGCGATTGTAACGGCCTTACTTATGACTATGCTCATACAATTTGTCATTTTTTCACTTCTGTGTCTCTAACCTTTTCGCCAGGACCTAGATTTTTCAATATTGAAATCTTGGAGTGTTTTCCTTTATAATCTAGTTATTATAGCAATAGTTAATTCAAAAGAGGGTTTTCTCTTTTTCACAGTATAGTTATAAAAATTGCATCCATTCAGTGGCCTGTAACTGTATTCTTTTACTATGAAATACAAACAGTGTTTATGTCTTTCCTTATTGTAATGTCACAACAGGTTTTTGATAATTGTAAGGTCATTTATTACATCAATTATATGTACATTTTTATTTCTGGTTAAATACCTAATGCATGTGAACTATATTTTTCGTTATAATTATAATTTCTACCATGATGAATTTGCCATATTGGGCATGTAGTTACCCTAGAGAAATTTCTTCTCTTAAGTAACAGTTGTTCGTGGAATAGTTCTCTCATGGACTCTTAAAAGTATTTCCTTTTACTTTTTGGTGTATATTATTTGAACTCTCTTATTTGCTTAATCTTGGTAGTAGGGTTTAAATGTTTTCCTCTTCTTGAATGTTTTCTTATATATACTAAAGGTTTTAGGACTGAGCTAAGTAGATGGGTTTGACTACATGTCTGTTGGGCTCTAACCCATATGTTTTCTTTTTCTTTTTCTTTTGCAGATATATAATGCTCTTTTGCTTTGCTAATACAATTAACAATTCAACTTGTTTCCTATTTAATTATCTATAGAGATTACTACTTCCCAGTTTTTAATGATAAACATTTAGTATTTCCATTCTACACATTTATCAATCCTCTTTTCCTTAATTTAAGGATTAAACTAGAAGCAATAGTTTTTGTTTCCAATATAATGTTCTCTTTTCTTACCTGTAAGAATAAATCATGCTTATATATGTTTTGTTTTCTTCCAAAAAAGAATAAATTTAAATATTGTATAATGCTTGTACCTTTCTTCCATCTTTTGAAATGTTGCACTTGCGACCTGCATTATATGCATTACAACACATACAATATATTCAAGGGCATAAATTTCTCATTTTAACTTACAATGTAATTTCCTTTACAGGGAGTCATAATTTTTCATTCCTCGTTCAATATTTCATCTATGAGTTCAGGATTCGAATACTTATCTTAGGTGATCCGGATTTAAACAGGAACGCAACAAATTACAGAGATAACCATATACACAAAGATGCAGCGGAAATAATACTTCATTTCATTAATGGAAAATACTGAAATATGCTTACAACCAGAAATGGAAATAAACCAGCTAGGGCGATGGTAGCTTATCTCTGAGAAGAGATGTGATGGCTACATGCCTCTGAACTGTGTTACAATGAGGCTCGAAGGCCATTTTATTGTTGAGAAACAATGAAAAACCCTTAACATTCCAAAACCTAACCCTAGGAGATGAAACGCCAAACTGTGGGCCCCGTTTGGGGTAAATTGGTACATCAACTTCCCGGGGTCGTAACTTTGGCATATGATCTCCGTTTGACGCATGCAATAGCTCGTTAGAAAGATCTATCCGAGCACTACCATTGTTGGAACAGGCAACATCGGTCAAAACGTCGTTTAGGGCCTCAAAACGGCTCCGGAAGTTCAGGACCCGAAAAACTGCTAAAAATAGTAAGTTGTGCTACAATTAAGGAAACTGAAAATGCTGAGAAGGACAATGGTGGGGGTCCAGGTGGACTTGGCAGGTGGCCACCAATATCCACCTGGATCATTCCTCCCCCCTTAGGAAGCAATGGTCCCCATTGCGTTGAGCTCCTCCATGAGATGAGGAAACTTTTGCTGAACTTGTTCCCTGGTGAGCCACTTGCCCTGCTGAAGGAGTTGGCCTGCTTTGACAACTCGATACAGTTGGATATTCTGTTGGCGAGTGTTCTTGATCTGTGTGTCCATGATCCGATCAGTTGCAGCTTGTTCCATGCAATCTGGATTTAATTCTGTGGGTTTGAGCTGTTCTGCAATGTCGGATGTGTCTAGCAATGGTGGAAAGTATGGCCGAAGGCGGTCCACATTGAACACTGGGTGCAGGCCAAGGAATGGGGGAATGCTGAGCTCAAATGCATTGTCTCCCATAGCCTTAGTAATGGTGTAAGGACCATATCGGAGTGGTCTCAATTTCCGATAGGCTCCAGTAAGGCGTTCCTTTTGCAAATGCAACCAGACTTTGTCGCCCACCTAAAACTTGTGTGGCACCCGATGTTGATCATGTCGCTGCTTGTACTTGGCATTTGATTTCTCAAGAATGTCATGGACCTGCTGGCGAATATGTTGGATGCGCTCAATGAAGCTGGTGGCCTTATCTGTTTCGGACTGGACATGAGCTGAATTCATGTGAGTAGCTGCAAGTGGCATGGCCACATCAATGGGGCATAGTGGCTGGAATCCCAAACCCACCTGAAAAGGGCTATGGCCAGTGGAGCTGTGAAGAGCTCGGTTGTAGCTGTGCTGAACATAGGGGAGGCTCTCGTCCCATGTGCGTGGATGCTTTAAGTTATACATGCGCAGAATGTGCACGATCATCCTATTGACAACCTCTGTCTGGCCATCAGTTTGAGGATGGAAGGCTGTGGACTTCGTGAGTTTGGTGTCCAGCATTGACCAGAGACTGGACCAAAATGTGTTGAGAAACCGACTGTCCCGATCTGAGATGATAGACTGTGGGATCCCAAAGTGCACCCACACTCGTTCAAAGAAGAGTTTAGCAATGGCTTCTGCTTTGATATTCTTCTTGCAGGCCATCATAATGGCCATCTTCGAGAACCTGTCGACGACCACAAAAACACAGTCATTTCCATGCTTGGTGGAAGGAAGGCCTGACATGTAATCCATGGAGATGGATTCCCAAGGTCGACTAGGGGTAGGCAACGGGGTATAGAGGCCGTGCTTCTTAATGGTCGGTTTGGCAATGGCACAGGCAGTACATGATCTGATGTACTTCCCAACATCCTGTCAAAGATTCGGCCAATAGAAATAATTTTGCAGTACTGCCACTGTTTTCTCGACCCCGAAATGCCCAGCAGCCCGACTGTAGTGTGCTTCCCAAATCATCTTGGCACGCTCGCTTGAAGGAACACAAAGGTGACCGAGGTGGCATAATAGGGCATCCTGGAGGTGAAAATCTGCAACACGCCGACCCTCCAAGAGTGTCTGGTATGTGTGGCCGAATTCTGGGTCGCTCTTGTAGAAAAGTGGCCAATCAGAAGTCTCGTGCACACAAGAGTTGAGCACGGTGGTTAACGCCATGATCGGTGGTCGACTGAGGCAATCTGCGACATTATTGGTGCTGCCCTTCTTATACTTGATATTCAAGTGGAACTGTTGCAGGTATGTAGACCACTTCTGATGGCGATCATTCTGCAATTTCCCTTGGGTCTGTATGAACTGCAGGGGTCGGTGGTCTGTGTGGATGACCGTTTCCTTCCCCAAAATGTAATGCTTCCATTGTCGGTAGGCCTGTACAATGGAGTACATCTCTTTATCATAAGTGGGGTACTTCCGGACTGTGTCTGAAAGTGTTTCACTGTGATATGCCACTGGATGTCCATGTTGAGTAAGGACTGCCCTAATAGCATAGTCAGAGGCATCTGTCTCGACCTCAAATGGTTGTTGTAAATCTGGTAACGCGAGCACTGGTGTCGTGCAGAGGCGATCCTTCAACTCCATGAATGCCTTCTGTTGAGATTCAGACCAAAAGAACCTTGCTTTCGCCCCTCCCTTGGTGACCTGACTCAAGGGCCAAGAAATATGAGAAAACCCCAACACAAACCTGCGGTAGAAGTTGGCAAGACCTAGAAAGCTGCGGAGCTCTGTTAGAGTGGTTGGAGAGGGCCAATCCCGAATGACTTGGACCTTGGTTGGATCGACATGCACCCCCTGTTCATCAATGATGTATCCCAGATACTGAACCTAGGTCATGCCAAAAGTGCATTTCTCCAAATTGGCACATAGCTTGTGTTGCCGCAGTGTTTGGAGAACCTGTCGGATGTGGTGGAGGTGCTCTTCCCAACTCTGGCTGAAGATCAGAATGTCATCCAAGTATACTACTACAAAGGAGTTGGTGAATGGCCGCAAGATGTCATCCATTAGCCTCATAAAGGTTGCAGGAGCATTCGTCAATCCGAAAGGCATGACCAACCATTCGAAGAGGCCCTCCTTGGATTTGAAGGCAGTCATCCACACATCAGAGGGTTCGATTGGTACCTGGTGATATCCTGACTTCAGATCGATCTTGCTGAAATATTTCGCCCCCTTTAGTTGGTCTAGGAGGTCATCAATCCGCGGGATCGGGTACCTATTACGGACAGTGATCTTGTTCAGCGCCCGATAGTCAATACAGAGTCTCCATGTCCCATCCTTCTTCTGTACCAACACGATCGGACTCTCACAGGGTGATGAACTCGGACGGATGTGACCTTTCTGCAGGAGCTCCTGAATCTGCCTCTTGATTTCATCGTTCTCCAGAACGGAGCACCGATAAATTGGTCCATTGGGTAGCGGCGCACCTAGGGTTAGATCGATGGAGTGCTTGACTTGACAGTGCAGAGGAACTCATGCCGGAGAGGTGAAGATGTCCTCGTACTCCTCCACAATCTTGTCCATCTGTAGTTGTCGTGCAGAGGGACCCCGTCTGGAGGCCGCGGCCACTGTCTTCTTCTTTCCTTGAGGGCGTATCATCAGGAAAACAAATTTCCTGGTTTTGGAAATGATCTTACTGCATTGTTTTGCAGTAATCAAAGAGATGGCGGCAGGTGGTGCTACCTCTGGTATCCTGAACAACTTATTTCCCAGTGTAATAATAACAGCACGGGGTCTTGATTCATACACAACATGTCGCTTCTACAAGTATGGTTGTCCTAGTAATACATCACAAACTTCAAGGGGAGCAATGTCACACAATACCTCATCCGTGAAGGGCTTGATGTTGTATGGAAGGCGACACTGCTGGCTCACGCGAAGATCTCGTCCTTGGTGCAGCCACCCAATGGTGTATGGTTGTGGATGTGTTGTGGTCGGTAAGCCCAACCGCTTCACGACCTCTACCGAAATGAGGTTCTTTTGACTCCCGCTATCAACAATGAACTGTATCGGGGAGCCCTTTACCCACATCTGAGAGTGGAAGAGACACTCCTCCTCCTCTGGATCTTCGGGTTCATTTTTCTGGATCTTTGCGGTAGCAACAGTGGCACTGGGATCCGCATCAATGATCTGCTTCCCTTTTTCATACCCCTTATCGGGTTCTGACTCAGAGTTGGAACATGCATCTGATTCTGAAACCTTTAGCTCCGCCACTAGTTACTGTTTGGCCCGACACTCACTTGTGTTGTGAGTGGAGCTCTTATGGAACTCGCACCATTTTCCAGTGTCCTTTCTCGGCTTCGCGGCGCTGTTCTTTGCTTGCAGCTTCGGCTGGGTGTCTTGGGCTATCCCGCCTTGGCTTTGTCCTTTGTTCTGTGGTTTCGGGGCACCTTTCCCCTGCTTTGGATTCGCAGATCCAAAATCTCGCTTCTTTTGTTTCAACTTCTGCTCGACCTTGACGGCATATCGGTATGCTGTGTCGAGCGAGGGGATGTTTAGGAATTGTATCTCTTCCTGGATGTACTTGTGCAGGCAGCCACGGTATTTGAGTATCAAATGTTGCTCCGAATCCTTGATACCCAACTTTGTGCGAAGGGTATGGAAAAGATTGGTGAACTCCGGCACGTCTTGGTCCCTTCCCTGCCGCAGCGTGGTCCACTTTATGTATTCATCCTCATAGCTTCCAACAGGGTAGTACTGCTCCTTAACGGCATCCCGGAACGAATCCCAGGTGGGTGCGGCTGAAAATAGTGAGCCAGTACTTTCATCCTTCTGCTCGCAGTAGGTTTCCCACCAGTCCTTGACGTGGGGGGCTGCTTTGAGAAGAGCAAAAACAATCTTATCCCGACTCGAAAAATCATGAACAGAAAAATAACCCTCTAGCAGATTTAACCATTTATCTACGGCATCTGCGTCTATCTAACCCTCGAATATGGGGATTTCAAAATTAACTTGTACCTTAAAGGGTGTGGCGTTTCCAGAGTAGTTGCTGGAAGCCGATGCGTCGCTTCTGGGTAGCCGCTGAAGGATCTGGGCAAAGCTGTCCATCATCGCGTTCCGTTGTCGCTCGAGAGCTTCTTCGAGCAAGATTTTGATGGGATCTCCTGCCCCCTCGTCTTTCTTCTCGTCCGCCATGGGAGGTCGTTGGGATTTGCGAGGCTGGTCTTGCAAAGGTTCAACCAGTTCAAGCCCTAACTCCTTATATCCCGACCTTGTTGGGGACATGCAAAGAAAAACAGAGAAAAAGCAGACCGCTCTGATACCACTGATCCGGATTTAAACAGGAACGCAACAAATTACAGAGATAACCATATACACAAAGATGCAGCGGAAATAATACTTCATTTCATTAATGGAAAATACTGAAATATGCTTACAACCAGAAATGGAAATAAACCAGCTAGGGCGATGGTAGCTTATCTCTGAGAAGAGATGTGATGGCTAAATGCCTCTTAACTATGTTATAATGAGGCTCGAAGGCCATTTTATTGTTGAGAAACAATGAAAAACCCTTAACATTCCAAAACCTAACCCTAGGAGATGAAACGCCAAACTGTGGGCCCCGTTTGGGGTAAATTGGTACATCAACTTCCCGGGGTCGTAACTTTGGCATATGATCTCCGTTTGATGCATGCAATAGCTCGTTAGAAAGATCTATCCGAGCACTACCATTGTTGGAACGGGCAACATCGGTCCATTCCATGGACCCATGTTGCCCTCGGATTCCCCAAAAAACGTCGTTTAGGGCCTCAAAACGGCTCCGGAAGTTCAGGACCCGAAAAACTGCTAAAAATAGTAAGTTGTGCTACAATTAAGGAAACTGAAAATGCTGAGAAGGACAATGGTGGGGGTCCAGGTGGACTTGGCAGGTGGTCACCAATATCCACCTGGATCATTAGGAATTTAAGGAAATGCTGAGGCCCTCTCAGGCCACCCTACCATTAGCTAGTAGAAGACCTAGCTACCCTTGAGCTATTGTCTCTTTCATCCAAATTCAGAGTACCCTTCATAGACAATGGGTTTTGATATACCCTGAGCGCCTTGCACAAGGGGTTCACAAGTCTTTATCTTGCAATGGTGCTAGGTCGTTACTATCTTTTCCTCCCATAGTAACTCCTTCACAATCTATACCAAGTTAACAACATTTTTCTCCCGCTATTAACCCTCTTCCTAGCATTTTTCTCCACCCGACTCTTTTCCTTCTTTTCTTTTTCAGTTATATTTTCTCCTTTTCTTGGGATAATTGATTTTGTCCTTAACTAATTTTTTTTCTTGTCTAAAAGAGACTTAAACCCCCCTAAGTGGCCTTGGCATATTTCCAAAATAGCTATATAAAAATATCATTTCCTTTTCTTTTTTTGAAACAAGAAAAACATGAAATGTATATATTTTTACTAAATACTCTCTAACTACATTCTCACATAATTTCTTTAAAAAAAATACATCTATCCAGGTCATTGATAATCTTAAATTATAACTAACTTCTAGTCTTTTTTAATAAAAAATAAATAAATTAGTAAAGTCACTAGTGGCATTACATTCCCACCCCTCCCCCCGAGAGGGACATCATCCTCAGTGTGATCAAGTTATGTTATTTTTTAGAAAAACATTGGAAAAGCTTCTTTCATATTCTCTTGTAGCTCCCAAGTAGCTTCCTTTGGCCCAAAATGATTCCATTGTACCTTTACTTGGGGAATAGTATTCTCTCAAAGAGCTATCTCTCTTCAATCCAAAATTCATATAGGATCAACAAGGAACTCTCCTTCTGCTTCAACCTTTATCACATCCCAATGTACCACATGATTAGGATTAGACATATTTATTTTAACAACAAAACATGGACACATTGTGTGCTCTAATGTGAGCAAGTAAAGCTAACTGATTTGCAACTGGGCAAACTCTAGCCAAGATCTCAAAGGATCCACGGTATTGTGGAGCCACCTTTGGTCATGTTCCTAGTTTTAGAGAAATTCCTTTTGGTTGTACTTTAAGATACAACCACTCTCCTAAATGGAATTCCTTGGGAATTCTTTTCTTGTCAACATAGTTTTTTTCATGTCCTATGCATGCTATAAATTATACCTAATTTGTTTAACCACCTGCTCCATTTCTTGGTGCATATTAGGTCCTAACATTAATCATTCTTCCATCCAATTCCAAATCAAAGGTATTTGGCACTTTCTTTCATATAGTTCCTCAAAAGGGCTAATTTTCAACAAGGTCTTATAGCAGTTGTTATATGAAAATTCCTCCAAATGGATGCAGTCTTCACACTCAGTGGGTTGACCCATGTATTACATGCATAACATGTCTTCTAAAATTTGATTTACTCTTTCGATCTTCCTATGTGTTTGAGGATGGTAGGCAATGTTAAAACTTAACTGGGAGCCTAACCCTATAAATAATGACCTCCAAAAATTTGAGGTAAATTTTGGGTCCCTCTCAGAGATGACTACTTTAGGTATTCTATACAATCTAAATATCTCCCTCATGAACACATCAACTACTTGAGCCACCTTGAAGGTGGATTGTATTGGTAAAAAGTGTGCAACCTTTGTCAACTTGTCAACTAAAACCATTGTGGAATAATGTTGTTTCCGAGTTCATGGTAATCTAGTAATAAAATCTAAGGTAATCACCTCCCACTTCCATTTTGGTATGGGAAAAGGGTGTAACAGTCCCACGGGGTGCTAGTTTTCCACTTTTACTAGTTGGCATTTGTGGAATTTAGTCAAATACCCTACTACCTATTTCTTCATTCTATGCCAAAAGAATTAATTTTTCAAAGTTGTAATCATTTTTTGATAACTTGGGTGCCCCATGTAAGGCATTTGATGTCGTTCATCCATAATGGTTTTCTTAATTTGTTCTTGATCAGGTATATATAGCGTTCCTTTATAAGTCGACAATCCCTCATAATTAAAGGAGTAATCCACCCATTTACTTACATCAATTTTTCTTTCTAAGTTTTTATATACCAAGCTATACTTCAAATTTCCTTTGGTAGCTTCCCTTAACATTTCCAGGACATCTGTCTAACTTTGATTGACATAAATTGCATGTACTTGTCTTGTATTTGTGCTTATGGCATATGTAACTTTATTCTCCTTACATATAATATGTTTAATTTCAAATTCATACTCACTCAGGAAGTCCATCCATCTGGCTTTCCTAGCATTCAGGTTTGGCTGACTGAAAAAACACTTAAGACTTACATGATCTATGACTAGAATAAATTTACTTCCAATCAAGTAGTGCTTACACATTTTAAGGGTGTGTTGTAGCTACTGCAACACCCTCCAAAATTTTGGCTTTCACTCAAATTTTGTAGCCTTCCTTGGTGTTTCCTTAATTGTTGCAAACACTCAAGCTCATTCCATGAACTTTCTCAAAGTTCTTTGCCCCCTTTTTCCTGATGGATTAACTATTGTATTTGAGCATGTTTGATAGTTATGTAATCTTTGTGAGCCTTTTCTGGTGGTTTCAAAGGTCGATCCTTGTGTAAATGATTTTTCCTCACGATGTAAACATATGTCTCACTCATACATAATGTCTTGAGTGCTATCACACAAGTGTCATCACAGTCGTCCCAAAGTCTATCTTAAGTGTCACACTTATCGCATATTGTCATGAGATAGTCTCACAGAGGGGAACAATTTGTTTGTTTGTTCCGATGATCTATGTTGTCGTGTCGTCAAAGTATGTTAAGTGTGAGATCACATTTTAGGTTCATCACGAGTCCATCTCCCTCCCACACTTCGCCATTTTCAGATTATCTTCCCAAATTAGAAACATAGCTTCATCGAGCCCTAACTAAGTTGCGCACTTTGTAGTCTCAACCCTTATTGATGTGACCTTTATTCTTGGAACTGGACAGTACGCACTCACTATCCTCAAGGGTTGTGATTCTATACAATTCCAGAGTCCAACAGCCTCCCTTGACCTCTAGAATTGCGCAGTTGTGCCTCTGAGTCTTCCTTGATTTTCAACCCTTAAATTTTCCCTTTCCTATTGGAACTGCATAATTCGTAGGGAGCCTAGCCTCCCTTGGCCTCCAAAACTATGTAGATGCTTCCTCTAGTTCTCTTCCCTTAACTGCAACTCACTTCTCCTAGAAACTGCGTAGATTTTCCCTTTAGACCTCTCTGTTGCCCATTCCCCCCTTGCCTCTTGAAACTATATAATTTTTCCTCCTATGGTCACATCCCAAAGCAACCACTACCTGATTGAACTACATAATTTTGACCCTCAATGGGCAGTGCACAATTTTTCTCCTTAGTGAGGACTGTGCAGAAAAGTTCCTCACTCAAGCCTGAGTTGCACTCTGCGTAGTCTCAGTGATCATATCTCTCCCTATCAGTTGGAATTGAACAATGCATAGTCATTGAGCCCTTCCTCCCAGTATGTGACCTGTCCCAGGCTCAGTTCATGGATAATATTACATCACCTTAGATTAGGGAGTTTTCGGATTGATGGCATCTCTTCATGAGTGAATTGTAGGAACATGTACACTATCAAGTCATGGCGAGATGATGAAGAAGGAGAAGAAGGAGGGAAGCATGCCTGCAAAATTTATTGTAGGTGAACTTACGAGTGGAACTATCAAGAGCAAGAAAAGGGACACAAGTTTGAAACCACCTTCCAGACCTTGCATCACCAAGCTATGCAGAGGAGAAGAAAATGAATATCCAAGTACACATCCAACAATCAGCTGCAATAGTGACATGGCATTGGCACATCATCAAGTCAGTCCATATCAACAGATTCATATACATTCGTGTCATGATTTGTCATGTTCCACATCACTAGTGTGGACCATGTATATTGTAATCAAATATATTGTAAAGTGGAATTCCAAAGGACACACATGAATATGAAGAGTCATGTAAGTTGAAAATTTATAGGAAGTTGAACAATGATAAGTGTAATCAAAGAGTCGTCAGGGGGAAGCATCACCCCTTAGTTATATATACCCCCTCATTGTATGAGTGAGGGACTTTCACCTTGGCTCCTCCCACAAGGCATTAGAGAGACCAACTAATTCTTTAAGGAGAAATGAGTTGCTTCAGTGTCCCACTACTGGGGCTAGTGATGTATAATGTAAATATGTGTCTTGGAACTTTTTCTTAATAAAAAGATCCTTTTAAGGCCAACATGTTCTTCATGAATGAAATATGAATGTTTGTAAGACTATTTTGTCGACGTTTGTATTTCATGTTTTCTTTCAAATGTACTAAGATAGTTGAACTATTTCAGTTATTTTAGTGCTTATCTTGTTGGGAATGTGTTGTAATGATTGTTATCGTTGTCCAATCCTTGTGGAATATTCCACAGGATACTCGATAGATCTTTCCTTCTTTATTAGTTATAATGATTGTTGCATCTACTGTGGACTATTTTGCTCGATGTTAGATGGAACTTCCCTTGTTTGTCAGTTGTAATGACTGTCGCATCTGTTTTGGACTATTCTGATGGATGTTGGATACGTCCTTCTAATTCATGTGTGTCTCTTCCTGGGTGGTACTATTACCTCTCACTTAGAGGCTTACTTTTCTCCCCCCAATTGTAGTAGAAGAACCTCGACACAGTTGCACTGCACACTCACTATGAACACTCCCCTTGATTTTTGAAGATACCATATCATCAATCTCTTGTGCTAACAATTAGAGTCAAGGAAAATATTTAAGGATTTGGAAAAAGAGCCTTTATACCAGATGGGACTCCTACACCAAATTGTGTGAGGTCTGATTGGGACTTCATATCGGGGAGATCCCCTAAATGTTGGCGGCTCCAGCACCATTAATAGGGTGTGAATTATAGTTTCTAATTTTGAGTCATAAACTGAGTAATTTTTTTCATGATCTTTTAATTTTCATGATTCATATGCTACAACATGGCCTTCTTGCATCAGAACTTCCCCCAAAACCTTCTAGGCAAGCATATTTACAAACCTCAAAGTTCTTGCCCATATCTACTATCTTTATCATTGGAGCCATTATGAGCAATTGATTAGGCTTTTGAAAACTTTCTTGGCATTAGAGGGCCAACTCAAACTTTATCCCATTCCTTTGGAGAGAGGTTATAGGACGAGCGAACTTGGAGAATCCATCTATAAACTGGTGATAATAAGCAACTATTCCCATAAAAGACCTGATATATGCCACGTACTTTAGCACTGACCACTCCAGTATAGATTTCACCTTTTCTGGATCTAATGTGATTCCTTCCTTTGAAATTATGTGGCCTAAATATTATATTCTCCTCTGATAAAACTCACATTTAGTGAATTTTATGTACAATTGGTTTTCCATCAAAGTTTTGAGCATTATGTCCAGATTTTATTTTTCTTCCTCAATAGTATTGGAATACACTAGTATATCATCAATAAAAGCTAGTATGAACTTATCTAGAAATATACTGAACACACCATTCATTAGACACATGAATGAAATGAGTGGATTCATGATTACAAAGGGCAATACTATGAACTCGTCATTCCCAAAACGAGTTCAGGATTCTATCCTCGATATGTCTTCTTCTCAAATTCTCAAGTAGTCGTATCGTGATCAAAGATCAATCTTGGAGAATAGAATTGCCCCCCTTACTTGATAAAAAAGGTTATATATCCTAGGTAGTGGATATTTGTTGTTTACTATCAATTTATTTAATTTCTTGTAGTTGATACACAACATAAACGTTCCATCCTATTTTTTACAAATAGAACCAGTGCCCCCAATGGAGATACATTGGGTCTGATGATGAGGCTCATCAATAAGTAAACTATATGGGTCACAATGCCACTCTCTAGCTTATTAAATTGAGTTTTCTCACATTTATTTACATATTTTGTTATATTTTGTTTAGTGAGAAGAATAAAGGTGAGTTACTATGTCATCTGGCCTAATGTGTGTTAAATGCAGGAACTAGAGCAGTTTTTGGCTGACTTAAGTGCATGAATTCAGAGTAGGAAAGCAAGAGATATTTTAGGAGTTGGTCTCCCTCCTTAACTCAAATCATTCGAATATTCCTCCACTATATCTCATCAGCTCAATGTCACTAACAGCCAAGCAAGTCAAGTTCATTGGCAACCAAGCTAGTGACATTTAAGGAAGAGTTATTCTCGAGTTAGGGAGCTAAGTATCCCTATTTTCTAGGGAGACACTGGTAGCTCTAGTTTTGTATAAATAAGAGAGCCAAGGGACTCATTAGGATTCGATTTTTTGTTATAGCCAAGAGGCCATTTTGAGATAAAACATTTTGACTATTATTGTTATGATGTACTTGACATTTTTATGATAATGAGAAATTTTGTTTTGATCTAGCACTGAGTTGACTTAGAGGGTTGAAGCTCTTGGGTTAGGGCCCAACCCTAGTAGCAGAAGTTCCCCTTTTGTATTGGTATTCTTATTGTAGAATGATAGTTAGTTGCTTGAGTTTATTTATGTTTTTTCCATTTAGCTTAGCAAGTTACTTGAATTGTTGCTTAACCTTGTTTCCATTAGTTTAAAGAGGTAGATTAGTATTGTATTTTAGTGGAGGAAATTGTACCAGAAAATCTTGTGAAAGTGGCCCCTATCTCATCTCCCTCATGGGCTCATGATTAGAGGACCCCACTGTTATAGACATTTTTGGGCCCTACAACCCCAAGCATGAAATGTCCATAAACTAAGGGCTCCTAAGTCCCTAAAGGTGTTGTTCCAACCCCTAAAAGAACAAGGTCAACTGATTACAGCTTCCCCAGTGGAGTCGCCATTTTGTTACAGGGAAAAGTGTCTATTTAGAACTACTCTATCCCACTAAGGTGTGACAGCTACCTTAGAAACAAACAGAGAAAAACTACTTTTGTATTTCCTTTATGAATTATAGATAGAGAGGAATAGAAAGAACCAACCTGTGTCTTGCGCTAATCCTTTGATCCAATTCCTTTTTTTTTCAAATGTTTCGAAACATACTTTCCCTTTATTTTAGTTGATCAAGTAATCCGCAATCGTGGAAGAAATTCAATTGAAACCCCGTCGTTCGCGGAGGCTTACGAGTCAACCGTCTTTGTCTCCAGAATCGAAGCCAGTATGGACAAAGTGAACTCGTTTAACCGATTCCAAATCTCCTATTAAAGTTAGAACAAGTGTTCCAACGACATCAGAGACTCCGGTTACTCCAAACATTTCTGGAATCCCTGCCTTTACAGAAGAAGTTCAGCAGCCACAGAAGGACAGTGATACTAATCCTAGTCTGAGAGTAAACACTTGTGTTACCGAACCAGTTCCATCTACAACCGGTTTGGAGAGTCTTGCTCTTCAAACATCTGTCGCTGCCGATTTCACCCCTTCTTCGGCACCAGAAATATTTTACGGACCTGACGGTCTTCCCCTTCCACCTGGTCTAATTGCCATAGAAGAAATTGTAGAAGATCCTCAAACAAGTACTCCAACGCACTTTGGAGTCGGGATCACTCTATATCCTTCTTCGTTAGAAGTTAGTCTACCACCAGCAGAAGCTCCTGTAGAATCGCTAGGTAATCTTTTGGATAGACTACAAATGTCTGAACAACCGTCAACATCTAGGACTGTGTCGTCTGACACAGTGACGACAGAACTCCCTGCTATCACTCCGACAATGTTCACTGGTATATCGTCTGTCCTGACTAGCTCTCAGTCGCTAGAAGGAGCCCACTCAGGGGCTATTTCGACAGTATGGTCTATTCCTATTTGTTCATCCGGAATAATAGCTGGAAACTCTTATGTTGAGTCTCAACAAATTGATCCATTTGGAGGTCAATTTGGGCAGTCTGGCCCCCAAGGGCAAACAATTCCCTTGAGTTCTGGATTACCACCGTATGGGGGGCAGTATACCCTTTCATTATCCCCTCCGGGAGGATATCCATACGGGAGTTCACAACAACATTCAGGTTATACTGGAATTACCTCAAGTGGTTGGGTACCTGTACTACCTCAACAACCAAGAGTTGTATACTCAATGCAACAATGCGTACCTATGTCGAATATCCCGACTACGCCAGCTATTGTGACGGTGTCGCAAGTTCAAGCGCTGCCTGTTGTATGCCAACCTCAAGTTTCTCAGGTTGTAATGCAACAGCCCCTTGACCCTGCGACTCAACCACAATCGCCGACTAGTGGAACGACACAGGTTCAGACGGGTACAATTACCCCTCATCTTGGTCAAACTGTTAGTATCGGGCAACAACACGTGGCTTCACAACCATGGCTGGTGCAATACCAACAACCGCAATTCCAACAAGTATACCAAGGTTCTGAGCAACAAATCTTTGCTAACAGTGGACAGCCGTACATTCAAAACGGTCAAAATCAACCATTTTACAATGGTCATGTCCACCAACCTTACCAAACATACCAGCATCAAATGCATTATGCCGGTATACAAAGACCAACTGCTCAGGAAATCCCATCTTATCCTGGGTATGCTTCACCTAACCTGAATCAGCAGTTACCATTTGTGGCAACTTTGGAGTTACCTGATTTAAACCGATTAACCAACGATCCAATTTCTTACGCCCCTTGGTGGCCAACGATTCCGCATAAACTTCCATCAGATATTCCTAAATTCAATGGAAATCTGGGTGAAGATCCATCGAATCACGTGATGACCTTTCATCTATGGTGTTCGTCAAATACCCTAAATGATGATTCGATAAGGCTTCGCCTCTTTCAGAGGACGTTAACGGGTCCGGCGGCAAAATGGTACATCGAATTGCCTAGAGCTTCGATCGACAACTTCAGTACCTTAGCCACAACCTTTTTAACCCATTTTCAATTACCAATAAGGTATGAAACGGGAATAGAACTTCTTACCAATTTCAAACAGACAACGGCCACTCACATATCTGATCATATACATGAGTGGCAACGTCGTCGTAGAATGGTAAAAACGTATGTCCCCGATCAGCTATTAGCTGAATGGTTTATCAAGTCATTACTGCCTTCCATCACGGAAGATGTGGCAAAGGGGGGAGTCGTAACAGAAGAGCAAGTTATCGCCCGTGCGCAATATCTGGATTTGATTTATACTCAGTCTGGCACGCTCTACGATAAAATACCTGACGCTCCTAGACCAAATTTCTCAGTCCCTCCTCCTCCTAAATCAAACAATGACTCTCATGCCGGCGATGGTGTGATTGGCGCAACAGACACGAGATCGACGAAGGCTACATCTAAAAAGGCCCGTAAGGTTTCTGGTCAAAATGCAAATGAGGAACTTCTTGCCTCGGAAGTAAATGCCGTGTCGACTGACAAGGGCAGACAATTGAAGCAACCAGGGGGCAAGAAGAAAAAGAAAGGGAGGAAAAAGAAGCAGGATGAGTCATCTCCTAAAAAACCTTCTGCAAACCTTTCTGGGCAAAGGAAACCCCCTACGGGGTGTCACATATGCGATGAGGATCATCAAACGAGAGATTGTCCACATAAAGCTGAAGTTAAGAAACTCTTTAAGAGTTCAAAAACCTCAGCGGTATTGACTGATCCGTTTCCGAACCCGGGAACCAAAATGGTTGCTAATCAAAATGCTTCCCGATCCCAAGTGCTTATGTTGTCTATCTCAAAGCAGCAAAATGATGCTTTGACAAGGAATAAAGATTATGGGAATCCACAGCTGTCGAATAACAAGGCTAATGAACAACCTAGTAGTTCGACAACAACTTTGACCGAAGTTGTGCCACCCATCATTCCTGAACCAACGATAAAGCCACCAAAGGGAGTAGTACACAAATCGACATTTAATCCTCGTGCCAAAGTAGCACAGAATTATAATATAGTAGAGGACCTGGCCCAATCGCCGTCCGCTATGTCGACACTTGAGGTACCGCAAAATTGCCCCTCCCAAGAGCAAGATTTATTATCAGCAATAGGTGGGATTGACCCAATGGATTCCAATCTTGTGGCTTTTGATCATAAAGGATATGACCCTCAGTTACCAACTCAACTAGCTTTCCTTATTCAAGTGAAAGCCCTCAACAAAACTGTTCATCGAACAATTATTGATGAGGGAGCATCTACATGTATTATGTCGATGAGTTGCTGGAAAAATTTAGGCTCACCACCCTTGTCGAGATCGTCAATGACATTAAAAGCATTTGATGGATGATCATACACTCCATACGGGATTTTAAGTAACTTGCAAGTTGAACTGGGGGGAAAAACAGTAGAAATTGGTGTTGAAGTAATCGACGGAAACCTCGATTACAACATCCTACTGGGAAGGCCCTGGATATATGCCATGGCTGCAGTTGTGTCGACCTACTTCAGGAATATTGCATTTCCCTTTCAAGGAGGAATTACAATCGTCAACCAACAAACATTTCTCCCCAATAGTTCACAAGTTACGGGAAGCATTCCAATGATCCATGGAAGCAATCATTCGCTTTAAAATATTGGAGTAGGCCTCCTAAAAGACCCTGCCTTAATGGGTACTTTTGCCCTACCGCCTCCAAGTAATCTGGCGGAACTGGCCACAGTGGAAGCCTGCAATGTGAAATCTTCTATATCTAATGGATTCGGAAGATTCCTAAACATTTTGTCAGCATGGATCATCACCATTTTAGAAATATTGTAGCAATCAATTTTCTTGGCTTGGGGGGCAAACCCAAATCAACGCTCATCGAGTGTTTGGATAGATAGGTCTAAGGAATATGGCACCTCTTCAGATCCTTGGTCGCATGTACATTCTACAGACAAAGGGATCATAGGAGAGGCACCATGGGAAGATTACCACCGTTGCTCCCATCTTCCGATTTACCACGAAGATTATTCCAGCAACCTTAATCATCCATCAGTTTTTGATTTTCTATCAAATACTATAAATACGGTGGATTTCGAGGATGGTTCTTATCTCGTGTCGACCTCGTTAAAAAATGAAACAAAGAGTCCTGAGGATAGTTCTTTTCCTATGTCAACCTCATTAAAAAATGAAACAAATCCCCTTTCCAAATCTCAAAGGTAAACCTTCATTCCAACCACCGAGTTGAATGTAATGAAGCTTGGGGGGCATGCACCTCGATTTGCGTTATTATGCTGGGGGCATGCAAACTTATCACGAGCAATGTTACTGTAGGGTTCAAGCTCGTTTAAAAAATAATAATGATAATAATAATAATAATAAACCCGCCATGAGCAGTGTTACCGCAGGGTTCAAGCTTGTTAAAAAATAAACCCGCATCGAGCAGTTTTAGCACATAGTTCAAGCTCGTTAAAAAATAAACATAAGACATGAGCAAATGTTTCCCCCCGCGTTTAAGCTCATTAAAAAATGAACTATTCCCCGGTAAATAACCATCATGAATGTAGTACTTCAGCCATTAAAGCCTTGGTCGTGTTTGCACCGTCACCTCCACTTTTTCATTGGCCGATCATTCACCTCCATTTGATTGTTTACCCATTTTGAGGAACAGCTGCGAAGAGTGATCTCACTAGCCATCCTTGTGACACTGTCGTGATTGGAAAATTCCAAACCTTACTTGGAATCAGCTACTACCCATTTTATCACTCGTTCCTCAAAAGACGAGTCTCCTTTAAGCTCTTTTCAACTGACTCGTAAAATATGAAAAGATTGCCGAGCCATTGGCCTCTCCAGCTCGTTAAAGGGACAGGAAGTGCTATCCCTCCTCTAGATTTTAATCTTTTTGGACCTGAGGGATTATTACACAAAAAGATCAAGCGCTTGTTTTGTTCGGCTCGTTAAAAGTATCGAAAATTCATCCCTTCTGTATTGTTTTATACTTTTTCAGACTTAAGGGATTAGATGACGAAAAAGGAATTTTGGAGTTACCTTTACGTTCCTTTTCAGACTCTCTAAAATTGAAAAGGACCGAGTTATCTTCGTCTTTAAACTCGTTAAAAAGATTAATAGCGACAAACTTGTCTTTAGACGAGAACGAGTTTCACTATCGCTAGGCTCGTTAAAACATAGCGATGGGTTTGCCCGAAGGGCAAATTATAGAACAAGCATATGTTATCCTCCTCAAGCTTGACAAAAATAAAGAGGTACTGGTCAGCAATGACTGGGGAAAAATTGGGAAGAAAACTCAAAGAAACTTTGTTGGTAGCAAGTCGCTCTTGAACATGACACTTCCACTCTGTGTCCGAGTCGGGTTGGGTTGTTTCATTCACCGGTCACATCACCATGGTCACGCCATACCATCCACATTTGGGGTTAATGCTACCAATCCATCACATCAGTGTCACCGATATGTTCAAGAGAAGTCATCTAGAGAAGTCACCTGTGTCTCACCCACTACCATACATTATACTCCATTCTTTCATGACCGCCACCCTGAACCTTATATCACCAGATCGTTTTCACCTCCATCAAAATCATTTTCTCCGTTCCGTGTCATTGATGTGGGATTCATTAAGGCCCTCCTGTGATGGATCACTTCTTGTCGACATCCGCTCATTATCCAAGAAGTTGATCTAGGAACACCCCAGTCAGTACTTTGAAGCTTGCATGCCTCAATGGCAAGTTTCTCACTTCTGGCGATAGGTTTACATCAATGGCCTTCGACCGAAAGATTTTGCGTGGTGTTTGACGCCAAGTACTTTATTCACACCACGTGAATTGTACTGTAGTACCTTGAGGGTCATTATCATTATCGGTGATTCCTCTCGCGCTTGTTAACAATTTACATCATTGGCTGGTAATCAAGCGATGTCTTTCCATGTTCGACTTCAGAACATTTCTCACATGGATTGACTTGTACTCCGAGTGAAGATCGAATGAGATTGAAGACCCCAGATCTAGTTTCATCCATCCGGGCTGCGATATATATTCAGGGAAAATAAAGACATCAAATGTACATCATTGCTTCAAAGATGATCATCCAATCAAAAGGATGATGGCTCTATCAGAATCATTAGTCTACACTCAGACGATTGTCTGTCCTATGTACATGAAAATGAATTTATAAAGCTGAGCATGGGAATGCCCACCTCAGCTAGATCATGAAAATATTATGAAGATAATGTATTGTATTGTATTGTATCTTATTACAGGTCTCCTCCCAGCATTGAAAGAACTTCGGATCCTCATAATAAAGCATTTCACCCGACATCAAAAGATTAACGACCTCATGCTTTAGGGGGCAACTGTTATAGACATTTTTGGGCCCTACAACCCCAAGCATGAAATGTCCATAAACTAAGGGCTCCTAAGTCCCTAAAGGTGTTGTTCCAACCCCTAAAAGAACAAGGTCAACTGATTACAGCTTCTCCCAGAAGTTCTCCATGAAAAACTACTCAGAACTGGTCAAAACTGGATCATTGCACTTGCTCCATGGCCAGAGTGCGATGCATTGCACCTTGTACACACGGGAAGTGCGTTGCATTTCAAAAAGCCCTTCTATGGGGTGCGATGGACGAGAAAAGACAAGTGGCGGAGACAGTTTGCGAGGTGGATGATCATGGAATCTTCCAGAAACTTCTCCTGGGACACTTGCCTCTCAGAATCGCCCAAGGATGAGTAAGAGATCAATGAGATCTCCAAGTGGCATCAAGAACTATCAGAGAGAAGACACTAATCAAAAACCCAGAGCTGACTCACACCTCTACAAATATCTATATATAGATCTCTCATCCCAGAGATCCGGAGGTTGGAGGCTGGAATTTTGCATATTGTAAGGAATTGTTGTTGGTTTCTAGAGACAAAACATCAGATTGTTGGGTGATTTATGCTTTGTTTGAGGTGAAGAGGGGCTTCTTTGCTGGGAGGTTGATGCTGGGTCGGAACCACTAGTTGTAACTCCTCTTGGATCTTTTCTTGTTTATCAATAAAAACTATTTGAGTTCTCCTCCATGCTTTTGTATCATTGATGCTAGTTACATTTGTATGGTTAACTTAAATCTGATCCTAAGTTGTTTAAGAATATAGATCCATGTCTTTGTATAGTGCTCTGCTTCTGTGATCTTACAGGTACTTTGTGAAGCTGGGCATGCAAGGGAGCAGGTAGCTGGAGACCATCAAAGAAGAGAGGGATTGGATCAAAGGATTAGCGCAAGACATAGGTTGGTTCTTTCTATTCCTCTCTATCTATAATTCATAAAGGAAATACAAAATTAGTTTTTCTCTGTTTATTTCTAAGGTAGCTGTCACACCTTAGTGGGATAGAGTAGTTCTAAATAGACACTTTTCCCTGTAACACCCACTCTCACAGCCCCAAAAATAGAGTCTTTCTTTTGTTTATTGTATAGTTTGAGTTTCGTTCTTAGCTAGAAAATTGTTTATGATTTCTTAGAAGGATATGTAGTTATTATCTTGTTTTATTAAGGTTTATGTAGATTAAAAGGAAATCAATTTCATAGATCTAGTCCTTAACATTAGATAGATCAACTTTCTCAAATTCAACTCATATTTTTCATGTGGACATGTAGTGATTTACAAATAAAAAGAGAAACATGTTTTATTGCAGGGATTGTTGATCTACAGGAAGGGGCTCCTCCAACCAGCTTCACCTAGGTCTTCTCCACCTTTTGTTGAGGCATACCAACCCATAGTATGAACCTCTATTTTCCAGCCACCGTAAGCAAGCTGCCTTAGAAAAATCCAACCTCCTTGGTGTGTTTGGCTTTCCCTTGGGTGACGTTCACCTTTCCTACACATTCTACAATTATCATGCACCCCTCTTACACCTTATATCACTATTCTTACCCTCCAAAACCTCTATGCTAACTTCCTATAGTAGTTCAAGACATCTTGTAGAATATTAGGACATCCTGTAGGAGTTTCCTATAACAAACCTGTAGCAGTCTGTTTTGACCTGAAATGATAGGATAGCCTAGTATAGGAGGAGGTTAGCTCACTAGCTTGGAATCCATGACCAAAAGTGCCAACTAGACTATCCTTCCCATTCATTTCCCTCCTGCAATATGATATAACATTAACTTTTATATTTCTAAAGTTAGGAATTAAGACTATTTCTACAAATGTGAATCAGATAGTTAATGGATGCATGTTTGAATTTTGAGATGATAGAGTAACTTTGTATTTTCAAGAAGTCCTGATAGCTAGATGATCAATTTCAAGATTAGCATAGTTCCTTTTTGCAAGTAATTTGTTTCATTTCATAGCTAGATGATTTATGGCATTTCATAACATTTACCATTTGGCAACTTTCATTTCCTAAATAGACAAGAATTTACTTTCCCTGCACTAGAACTACCTTTACATTCACTGTCAGTTGTTAAACTCCCTTTAGTTCAATAAAGGACTGGTCTAGAACCCTAATGGCCAAGTGCCCCAGTTGAGAAGCGACATGAGTAAAATAATGCATCTGATTTGTATATAGCACTGTCACCTCCAAGTTTGTATGAAACCCCTAGTTGATAAATTAGAGTTTGTAGCCCTTGGATTTGCATCATTCTTGTTGCAATAATTAGGCTCATCATCTAATATAACGCTTTTCTAGTAGTTCTTATAGTTGAATTATCAACTTCATTAACTTAGGTACTGTCATCCGGTATGGGGCCTTGGAGACAAGTGCAACTCCGAGTACTAATTCTGTAGAGAATTCTATATCTCTTTTAGGTGGTAACCCTACAATTTATTTCAGAGAAACATCAGGAAATTTTTTAACCATCTCTAACTCTTCCAATCTTGCTACCTTTCTCTTTGTATGGTTTTCTATCTTCATAGTAAAAATTTGACAACGTTTTCTAGCTGCTTTTTTAACTGTATGGCTGATATTTGTCGTAATGACACTGGTGTAGGAATGCCTTTTATAACTTGAATCTTGTTGTCATTGGATACATAGGTCACCATATTCTCTAAGAAATTTACAATGGATTTGTGCCTATTCAAGTTAACAAGGTTTGGTTTTTTGTCTAACTCAATAGGACAATTTTTTGTTTGGTGGGTAACCATTATTTTTTCTCTCATAGCTAGCTGTACTAGCCTAGGGTTTTTATACCTTTCCATTACCAGACTACACATTTCCACAATTTTTGGACTAATATAGCTTAGGCTAGCACTTGGGTCAATTAATATGGAAATACAATGATCATGAATTTTACCTTCCACTTCCGCCATCATGGAATGATGTTCTAATTGGTGTTCCTCTAATGCTACACCGATGCAAGAAATATTCCAAGACACATCATTCACCATGGAAGCTTACTAGATGTTCTAAATATTTTTTATGAATCTTGAGTTGTAGGTGAAATTTCAAAAAAGACGGGGCTCCCCACAGCCCCAACACTTCAGTGGTTCTTTTCCTTTCCCATTGGATTCCTTGCCAGGTTCCAGTTGTTTAGATATGATTTGGTGACTTTTGAAGTTGTCCATTATTCTTATTAAGATGTTGTATTTGTCGTCCTTTACCATTATTCTTCCCTTAATTGTTCCTTCCTCCTTTATTATTCTATAATGCACGCCCCTTCTTCTTATTGTTCCATAGCTTGGGATTATCAATTTACTACTCTGTTTGCTGGTAGCATATTCTAGTCTTAGGGCTTACCTCATCCACCATCTTTGGGTTATAATATTCTAGTCACTCCTTGAAAAAGGTTGGAAGACAACTTATAAACCATTGTACCTTAGCATTCTCCTCCATTGTGTATGGTACATATCATAATAGGTGGGTAAATTCTGTTATTAACTCATCCATAGAAATTTGGCCCAATTTCAGATCATAAAATTCTTTAGATCGATCATTAAAGTAGCGTTTAGTTAAATATTTTTCTTTAAATAACTATTGAAATTCTTCCTGACTAACCTCCTTCCCTTCCAGATTATGCACCATTCATACTTCCCTCCACCATAACGATGCCTTCCCTGGTAACTAATAAGTGGCTAACTTAGCCTTTAATTTTGGAGTGTCATCAAAATCTTGGAAATAATAGTTAATATTTAATAACCACACCTCTACTGCTTATTTTTTCTCCCCATCATAAGTTGGGGGTCTAATTTTCTTGAATTATCCATGTAGTTCCACTTTCAGTTGTTTCTCTAACTTATTAACTTCCTAGGAAGGGCTATGTTCTCCTCACTTTATCTTTCTTTTCCTACTAATTGCTTCTTCTTCCATATTTTCTCATCTAACAATCTCCTCTTTTCTTCATCTTTCCTCCATTCCCTCTACTGTATTGGAATTTAGCCTATTTGATAGGTTTTGTGTCACATGTTCTTACTCAGCATTCACTTTTCATAGTCTCTCTTGTTCTATGTGCATGTTGGTTATTTCATTGTGAAGTTCCCTCATCATATTTATAAACTCCCTAGTGGGAACTTGGGATTGTTTCCCAAAGTGTACATATATTTGTTCATTTCCAATGAGAATATCTTCTGGAAGTCCTACCATATTACTTCATCCTTTCTTCAATCACAATGCAACTCTATGACTCCCTTTCCTCCTCCGTGTAACATTCAAATCATTTTCTAGTTTCTACGAAACTAATGGTTGGCAAAGTCTTTGAGTTTTTGAACTTGGCTCTGATAACACTTTGTCATGTCTCTCTTACTAAATGATTTTTTTTTAGACAAGGCATCATTTCAACATATACCTCATCAAATGCTAAATTTTACATAAGAGTACATGTATATATTAATTTAGCTAACTTTAACATGAGGTTCATGTTGCTACCGTAAATCCTACTGAAAAGAAATTAATCAAGTGAGTGTTGCACTACTCTACTCCTCCATAAAACTTATGCACAAAGATGCATTTGTTGGATTACTTACTTCTTGATTTGTTTCGAGTGGAGATATCATTGGCGTAAAGGAGCTTAGACTCTTACCATATTGACATTATGACCAACTTATTTTCTCTCTAACCCCTTGATACATCTTTAACTTTCTCTTTTATTAACATTAATTTTTATGTAGGACCCCTAGTCCTATATGGTGGTTCCCACATGCTCATTAGATAGGTTGTAAATAATAATTATCAAGCAAGGTAATGTATTGTTTTTATATACATCGTTACATGATTTTGATCATAATATATATATATATATATATATATATATATAGATATATTCCGAAGAAGATATGGCCTTTTCAGCTTGTTACAAATGTGAAAGTTTCCTTTCTGCGATACAACTATGGTATAATTGTATTTTAATTAATCTTAATGGTTCTAGCTTGGTATATATTATTGTAAGATATATTAAACTTACTGATATATTAAACTTACTTCTTTTGGGACAATGTTTGGTACATTGACTATATTGAATCATTCTCCGTTGGTAATTATTTTACCCACCTTATAGATTAGAATATGTAATGACCTATCTTGGAATTATCTGGATGATTGTCCCGCTTGCACTATTATCGAAAGGATGATATTAGCTAACATATTAATTACCATGCCACAGAGCTTCTCATCCTTGTGCTACACTTGTAACCATATTGATTCAATGACTAGGAGGTGTCGCGACCATTCTAAGGTAAGTACCTCAGCTAGGATAGTCTCTGTGCTAAGTATTCTCATAACTTTTGATGGCGTTGAGGAGCTCTGCTCCGACACCCCTAGGGATTTCCTACTAGACACATTTTTGTTAAGATTGGCCCTTCTCCTTCTATGCAGAAACTGCTCTGAGAGTTCCAAGATAATCAACAGGTAAGGACAGTGGAAATGATTTATCGATACAGTTTTTTCTCCTCAAATATTATTCCTTTATTTCCAACTTAACTTATCATTCACCTTTTTTTGCTGCTAATATGTATTCCTTTTGGTTCCTTAGTTTGGCACTCTCACTAAGTTAGTTCCCTTAAAGCTCTTCTCAGGTAGGTTGGCATGTAAACAGGGTTTCTTTTTCCCTTTCCTTAATGTTCCAAGCTTGTAATTATTGCATTTTTTTTACACTTTTACCTTTTGCGACATATTTTTTTTATAGGTTTTCTCTTCTTGTGGTAGAAAAAGAAACGTAATATAAAAAACCCTACATGAATGTAAGTTTCCATCCCTTCCAAGGTTTTGTCTGCCTTTTTTTCCTTTAAGTAGGGTTAAAATATCTTATGGCTATCCCTCTTACTTACCCTAAAATTTTCTAACACTCAACATTATTGAATGCTTTTCTATCCTTTTGCAAAATACACGAGGACTCAATGCGGGTACTAATTCTGGTGGTACTTATCTTCTTTTCCATTCTTTCTTGAAAAGATGCGCAATTGTCAGGTCCTTACTTATGACTACACTCATGGAATCTTTCATTATTTTGCTTCTACGTCTCTAACCTTTCGACTAGGACCTAGCTTTTTCAATATTCAAATCTTTGAGAGTTTTCATTTATAATCTAGTTTTTATAGTGACAATTAATTCAAAGCCATGTTTTCTCTTTTCCACAGTACAGTTATAAAAATTGTGGCCATTTAGTGGCTTGTAACTCTATTCATTTACTGTGAAATACAAAAATTATTTCTATCTTTCCTTATTGTAAGGTTGCAACAAGGTTTTGATAATTATAAGGTCATTTATTACATCCATTGCACGTAACATTTTATTTTTGGTTACATATCTAATGTATGTGAACTTTATTTTTCCTTATATTTATATTTACCGCCATGATGAACATGTCATATTGGGGATGTAGTTACCCTCGAGAAATGTCTTCTCTTAGGTAATAATTGTTCGCGGAATACTTCTCTCATGACCTCTTAAAGGTATTTCCTTTTTTTTTTTTGGTGTATATCATTTGAACTCTCTTATCTATTTAATCTTGGCAGCAATTTTTAAAGGTTTTCCTCTTCTTGAATGTTTTCTTATATTTACTAAAACGTTTTGGGACTGAGCTAAGTGGAGTTTTACTATCTGTTCATTAGGCCCTCATCCATATGGTTTTTTTTTTTCTTTTCCAGATACATAATCCTTTGTCGTTTTACTAATACAATTAGTAATTCTAGTTGGTTCCTATTGTTATAGACATTTTTGGGAACTGCAACCCCAATCATAAATGTCCATAAACCAAGGGCTCTTAAGTCCCTAAAAGTGTTGTTCCAACCCCTAAAAGAACAAGGTCAGTTGATTACATCATCTCCCAGAAGTTCTCCATGAAAAACTACTCAGAACTAGTCAAACCTAGACCATCTCACCTGCTCCATGGTCAAAGTGCGCTATATCCCACCTAAATGCACATGGGAGGTGCGATGCATACTTAAAAGCCCTTCTATGGGGTGCGATGGGCGAGAGTGGACAAATGGCAGGGTCAATCTGCAAGGTGGAGGATCATGGAATCTTCTAGAAACTTATCCTGTGACACTTGCCTCTCTGCATTCGACCAGGGATGAGTAAGAGATCATCAATCTCCAAGTGGAATCAAGAACTATCAGAGAGAGGACACTAATCAAATCTCAAAAGCTGACTCACCCCTTTGCAAACATCTATATATGGATCCCTCATCTCAGAGATCCAGGGGCTGGAATTTTGTATCTTGTAAGGAAGTGCTGATGGTTTCTTGGTGCAACATCATAGTGTTGGGTGATATAAGCTTTTCATGATGTGAAGAAGGGCTTTCTTGCTAAGAGGATGACACTGGGCCAAAACAATTGGTTGTAATCCTCTTTGCTATTCTTGATTATTAATAAAGCTATTCAAGCTTTCCTCCACATTCTTGTATGATTGATGATATATGCATTTGCGTGGTCAATATATATCTGATCCTATATTGTTTATGATAGTAGATCTTTATTCTTGGATAGTGTTATGCTGCTTTGATTCCGCAGGCGCTCTTTGAAGCTAGGTAAACGAGGAAGCGAGTGGCAAAGATCTATCGGAAGGGAGAGGAATCAAGCAAGGAACCAAGCGCAAGACAGAGGTTGGTCTCCTTTGTTCCCCTCTTATCTACTTCTCATAAAGGAAAACGAAAGTGGTTTTAGTTTGTTTGTTTCTAAGGTAGCTACCAGCCTTAGTGGGACTAGCAGCTCTGCATAGACACTAGATTTCTCGATAACAAAATGGCGACTCCACTAGGGAGCGAATAGATTGTTTGTTTGTCTATATTTGTTTGCTTTATAAACTTATAGACGGAGCCTGAAGTCAAGCCAGCTAGCCTTCGAACTGCATTTGCTATGCAAATGCAAAGTAGATCAATGATACTTCAGTCTATCTCCGGGTTTTGTTTATGAACTGAACAATTGATTTACAAAATCTCTAATTGCCCTTGTGGTGGCTCTAGTAACCTCCTTAGATCTACCCCTGTGATTTATTTACTAATTACCACTTGCTCGGCCTAAATCCCTGAACTGTGCTACAAACTGTGATCAAGAACTGGATTAAAAGTCTCGCACTATACCATCGCACCCTCTCTTCAAGGATATCATTATGCATCACACTTCCCATGTGCTATAGGTGAGATGCATACTGGAATCCCTGTGTAACAGGTGCGCTGATCAGAAAGGGCTAATTTTGCCTCCAGACTTTGGTTTTTTCACTCTTTTCAGCTCTATTCAGGAGTTTTGTTGTCTGTAATCAGTATACCTCTGTTGGAAACCCGCTTCCTTACCATTATTCCACCTCCATTGTGCAAAGAACTGTAATTTTTTTTATGTATTATGAGCCATTTTCAGTTCTCTTTTACAAAAAAGTAGTGTAATTGAACTGTCGTTTCTTGATTTGAAAGTGTCACAAGTGTCGTTTTCAGTCATAGAAGATAATCCAGTTGTTCTTGATAGTCGATTACACTTTTACTCTTGTATTTGATTTTAATTAATAGTTTTTCAAGTGTCGAAAGCAAGTTTTCAATTCCAAATCGCAAAGTGTCGTCATTGTCTTCATTTTGTCTTGAAAAGAAACTTGTTAGTAATGTCACTTTGAAAAATAATTCAGATTTGTGCTTATCTTTCTTTTCATCATTCACACATTAAGAAGGCTGAAAACAAATACATGCATGTGCATTTGCATTTAGACTATTTGTTGGTTTGATTTAGGATAGTGCATATAGTGTGTGCTCTCTACTCTATGTTGAAAGAATATCGTCTCTCTTTCCTTAGTAGCTAGGATTTTCATTGCAAAAAGAAGATTAAACGATTGTTTATCATCTTAGATTGCATTTTAGGAATTGTATATCTACATCACGTGGTGAACCTGAAAGGAAAATTTCTTAAGCAATATCAACTGTAAAATAAATTTAATGAATCTAAAAACGCTTTGGAACCTAACGCACAACATTTAGAAGTCTAGGCTAGAGATGTATTCCGGCGTCGTAAAGCCTGGTAACTGTTGTTTTCATTGCTGGTTGGGTGATTCCTCCACTTTGAGACGATAAGTGCCAGTACGGACTTGTGCTCCCACGTACCATCGAGTATATATTGGGAGACCACAATAGGCTTTATCCTTTATCCATAGGAAGCCGTGTCTGCCGCCCTATCGATCGCAATGCACTGAACACAGCATTCGGGAAGATTGACTGCCGTACCGTAAAAAGTATTCTGCAGTTTTGCAATTGGTTTGGTAATCCCTCTGTCTAGATTTCCAGAGTAGTCTCTTTCGTTCCTTTTTAGACTCCTTAAAGGAAAAGGTCCATCTGAGCACTTGTCACTTCAAGCTCATTAAAAATCGAAGGCGAATAGAGTCATCTTTTGTTTTTTTCTCGACTCTTAAAAATTGAAAAAACAAGTTGTGTAAAAGCGTCTAAAATTCATTTAATTCAGAAACATATTTACCCTTGATTTTTAGTTGATCGAGTAATCCACAATCGTGGAAGAAAGTAAATCGAAATCGCTAGAAAATCTTTTAGATAAACTAGATATGTCTGAACAACCATTGACATCCAGGACTGTGTCATCTGATGCAACAGCGACAGAGCCTCCTGATGCTACTCCAACGATGTTCACCGGTATACCATCTGTCCCGGTAAGTTATCAACAACAAGCCAGAGTCCAATCAGGGAATGTTTCGACGACATGGTCAGTTCCTATTTCTTCATCTGGATTATCATCTGGTATTTCTTATGTTGAAACTCAACAAATTGATCCAATGTGTCTTCAAAGGCCAATCTACCCTTTAAGTACTGGATTTCCACCATATGGAGGGCAGTATGCCTTTTCATTGTTCCCTCCCGGAGAACAACCATATGGGAGTTCACAACGATGTTCACCGGTATACCATCTGTCCCGGCAAGTTATCAACAACAAGCCAGAGTCCAATCAGGGATTGTTTCGACGACATGGTCA
Organism: Pinus tabuliformis; assembly: GCA_031772625.1. Classification (NCBI taxonomy): domain Eukaryota; kingdom Viridiplantae; phylum Streptophyta; class Pinopsida; order Pinales; family Pinaceae; genus Pinus; species Pinus tabuliformis. Next base: position 565,386,282 of record CM062809.1, on the reverse strand, counting down.
GTTCCTATTTCTTCATCTGGATTATCATCTAGTATTTCTTATGTTGAAACTCAACAAATTGATCCAATGTGTCTTCAAAGACCAATCTACCCTTTAAGTACTGGATTTCCACCATATGGAGGGCAATATGCCTTTTCATTGTTCCCTCCCAGAGAACAACCATATGGGAGTTCACAACAAAGTTCAGGTCAAACTGGAATTACATCCAGCGGTTGGGTACCAATACTACCTCAGCAACCAAGGGTTGTATATTCAATGCAACCAGTCCACCCTGTGTCGAATATTCCCACTATACCTGCTATGGTGACTGCGTCGCAAGTACAAGCGCTACCTGTTTTATGTCAACCCCAAGTTTCTCAAGTTGCAATACAACAGCCTCTTGTCTCAATGACTCAATCACAACCTTAGGTTAGTGCCTCCTTATCTAAAGTGAATTATGCTCAAACAAGTACTATGACTCCTCATCTTGGTCAATCATCCAGTATTGGGCAACAGTAAATGGTCCAACAACCATGGCTGGTTCAATCTCAACAACCGCCATTCCAGCAATCATATCAAGGACCTGAGCAACAAGTCTTTGTAGGTAATGGGCAACCGCATTTCCAAAGCGGTTATCAACAACCATATTATAATGGTCATGCCCATCAACCTTATCAAAGTTACCAGCATCAAATACATTATGCTGGTATGCAAAGACCCACTGCTCAGGCGATTCCATCTTATCCTGGGTATGCTTCGCCTAACCTAAATCAACAGTTGCCCTTTGTAGCAACTCTAGAATTACCATATCTAAACCAGCTGACGAATGATCCAATTTCTTATGCCCCTTGGTGGCCGGCGATTCCGCATAAACTTCCGTCAGATATTCCTAAATTTAATGGAAATTCGGGTGAAGACCCATCGAATCATGTGATGAACTTTCATCTGTGGTGTTCATCTAACACTCTAAACGATGATTCGACTAGGCTTCACCTTTTTCAGCGAACGTTAACTGGTCCGGCAGCAAAATGGTATATCGAATTGCCTAGAGCTTCATTCGATAACTTCAGCACCCTAGGCACAACCTTTTTAACCCATTTTCAATTACAAATAAGGTACGAAATAGGAACAGAGCTTCTTACCAATTTCAAACAGACAATGGCCACTCACATATCTGATCATATTCATGAGTGGCAACGTCGTCACAGAATGGTAAAAAAATATGTTCCTGATCAGCTGCTAGCTAAATGGTTTATTAAGTCATTATTACCTTCTATCACAGAATATGTGGCAAAGGGAGGAGTCGTCACTGAAGAGCAAGTTATTGCTCATGCACAATATCTAGACATGATCTATACTCAGTCTGGCATGTTCTACAACAAAATACCTGATGCTCCTAGACCGGAATTTTCCGTTCCTCCCCCTCCTAAATCAAACAAAGGCTCTCATGCCAGCGATGGCGTGATAGGTACGACAAGCACGAAATCGACAAAGGCTACATCTAAGAAAGCCCGTAAGATTTCTGATCAAAATGCAAATGAAGAACTTCTCGCCTTGGAGGTAAATGTCGTGTCGACCGACAAAGGCAAACAACTGAAGCAACTAGGGGGCAAGAAGAAAAAGAAAGGGAGAAAAAAGAAGCAGGATGAGTCATCTCCTGAAAAACCTTCTACAAACCCTTCTGGGCAAAGGAAACCCCCTGCAGGGTGTCAAATATGTGATGAGGATCATTAGATGAGAGATTGTCCACATAAAGCTGAAGTTAAGAAACTCTTTAAGAGTTAAAAAACCTCAGCAGTATTGACTTATCCATTTCCAAACCCGGGAAGCAAATTGGTTGCTAATCAAAATGCTTCCCGATCCCAAGTGCTTATGCTGTCTATCTCGAAGCAGCAAAATGATGCTTTTACAAGGAATAAAGATTACAGGAATCCACAGCTGTCGAATAACAAGGCTAATGAACAACCTAGTAGTTCGACAACAACTCTGACCAAAGTTGTGCCACCCATCATTCCTGAACCAATGATAAAGCCGCCAAATGGATTTGTACACAAATCGACATTTAATCCTCGTGCCAAAGTAGCACATAATTATAATATAGTAGAGGACCTCGCCCAATCGTCGTCCGCTATGTCGACACTTGAGGTACCGCAAAATTGCCTCGCCCAAAAGCAGGATCTATTATCAGTAATAGGTGGGATTGACCCAACGGATTCCAATCTTGTATCATTTAATCACAAAGGATATGAACCTCAGTTACCAGATCAACTAGCTTTCCTTATTCAAGTGAAAGCCCTCAACAAAACTATTCATCGAACAATTATTGATGAGGGGGCATCTAGATGTATTATGTCGATGAGTTGCTGGAAACATTTAGGCTCACCACCCTTGTCACGATCGTCAACAATGTTAAAAGCATTTGATGGACAATCATACACTCCATACAGGATTTTAAGTAACTTGCAAGTTGAACTAGGGGGAAAAACAGTAGAAATTGATGTTGAAGTAATCGACAGAAACCTCGATTACAACTTCCTACTGGGAAGGCCCTGGATATATGCCATGGCCATAGTTGTGTTGACCTACTTCAGGAAGATTGCATTTCCCTTTCAAGGAGGAATTACAATCGTCGACCAACAAACATTTCTCCCCAACAGTTCACAAGTTATGGGAAGCATTCCAATGATCCATGGAAGCAATCATTCGCTTCAAAATATCGGAGTAGGTCTCCTAAAAGACCCTGCCTTAATGGGTAATTTTTCCCTACTGCCTCCGAGTAATCTGGCGGATGTGGCCACAGTGGAAACCTGCAAAATGAAATCTTCTATATCTAATGGATTCGGAAGATTCCTAAACATTTTTTCAGCATGGATCATCGCCATTTTAAAAATATTGTAGCAATCAATTTTCTTGGCCTGGGGGCCAAACCCAAATCAACACTCATCGAGTGTTTGGATAGATAGGTCTAAGGAATATGGTACCTCTTTAGATCCTTGGTCGCATGTACATTCTACAGACAAAGGAATCATTCAGTCAAATGATGTTAGGAGAGGCACCATGGGAATATTACCACCGTCGTTCCCATCTCCCGAATTACAACAAAGATTATTCCAATGACCTTAATCATCCTTCAATTTTTTATTTTCTATCAAATACTGTAAATACGGTGGATTCCGAGGACGGTTCTTATCTCGTGTCGACCTCGTTAAAAAATGAAACAAGGATTCATGAGGATAGTTCTTTTACTGTGTCAACCTCATTAAAAAATGAAACAAACCCATTTCCAAATCTCAAAGGTAAACCTTCATTCCAACCACCGAGTTGAATGCAATGAAGCTTGGGGGGCATGCACCTCGATTTGCGTTATTATACTGGGGGCATGCAAACTTATCACGAGCAGTGTTACTGCAGGGTTCAAGCTCATTAAAAAATAAACCCGCCTCGAGCAGTTTTAACGCGAAATTCAAGCTCGTTAAAAAATAAACATAAGCAATGAGCAAACGTTCCCCCAGAGTTTAAGATCATTAAAAAATGAACCAATTTCTGGTAAATAACCATCGTGAATGTATTATCATCAGCCTTTGAAGCCTTGGTCGTGTTCTCATCATCACCTCCACTCTATTTTGTCCGATCATTCACCTCCATTTGATTGTTTACCCTTTTTGAGGAACAACTGCGAAGAGTGATCCTGTTAGCCATCCTTGTGACACTGCCGTGATTGGAAAATTCCAAACCTTACCTGGAATTAGCTGCTACCCAAATTTATCACTCGTTCCTCAAAAAATGAGTCTCCTTTAAGCTCTTTTTAACTGACTCGTAAAATATGAAAAGATTGTCGAGTAATTGGCCTCTCCAACTCGTTAAAGTGACCGAAAGTGGTATCCCTCCTTTATATTTTAATCTTTTTGGACTTGAGGGATTATTACACAAAAAGATCGAGCGCTTGTTTTATTCGGCTCATTAAAATTACCAAAAATTCATCCCTTTTGTATTGTTTTATACTTTTTCAGATTTAAGGGATTATATGAAAAAAAAGGATTGTTGGAGTTTTCTTTACGTCCCTTTTCAGACTCTCTAAAATTTAAAAGGACCGAGTTATCTTTGTCATTAAACTCGTTAAAACTGAATAGCGACAAACTTGTCCATATAGACAAGAACGAGTTTCACTATCACTAGGCTCGTTAAAACATAGCGATGGGATTGCCCGAAGGGAAAATTATAGAACAAGCATATGTTATCCTCCTCAAGCTTGACCAAAATAAAGAGGTACTGGTCAGCAATGACTGGGGAAAAATTGGGAAGAAAACTTGAAGAAACTTTGTTAGTAGCAAGTCACTCTTGAACATGACACTTTAACTCCGCATCCAAGTCGGGTTGGGTTCCATTCACCGGTCATATCACCATTGGTCCACCACACCATCCACATTTGGGGTTAACGCTACCAATCCATCATGTCAATGTCGCCGATATGTTCAAGAGAAGTCGCTTAGATAATTCACCTGTGTCTCATCCACTGCAATACTTTTACACTCCATTCTTTCATGATCGCCACCCTGAACCTTATATCATCAGATCTTTTTCACCTCCATTAAAATCATTTGCTCTATTCTGTGTCATTGATGTGGGATTCACTAAGGCCCTCCTATGATGGATCGCTTCTTGTCGACATCAGCTCATTATCCAGGAAGTCGATCTAGGAACAACCCTTTCAGTACTTTGAAGCTTGCATGCCTCAATGACAAAATTCTCACTTCCAGCGACAGGTTTACATCAATGGCCTTCAACCGAAAGATTTTGCGTGGTGTTCGACGCCAAGTCCCTTATTCACACCACATGAATTGTACTATAGTACCTTGAGGGTCATCATCATTATCGGTGATTCCTCTCGCGCCTGTTAACAGCTTACATCATTGGCTGGTAATCAAGTGATGTCTTTCCGTGTTCGACTCCAGAACATCTATCACATGGATCGACTTGTACTTTGAGTGAAGATCGAACGAGATTGAAGATCCCAGATCTAGTTTCATCCATCCGGGCTGCGATATATATTCAGGAAAATAAAGACATCAAATGTACATCATTGCTGCACAGCTAATCATCCAATCTAAGGGATGATGGCTCTACCGAAATCATCAGTCTACACACAAACAATTATCTGTCTTATGTACATGAAAATGAATTTATAAAGCTGAGCATGGGAATGCCCGCCTCAGCTAGATCATGAAAATATTATGAAGATAATGTATTGTATTGTATCTTATTACAGGTTGCCTTCCAGCTCGAAAAAACTTCGGATCCTCATGATAAAGCATTTCACCCGACATCAAAAAAGATTAATGACCTCATGCTTTAGGGGGCAATTGTTATAGACATTTTTGGGCACTGCAACCCCAATCATAAATGTCCATAAACTAAGGGCTCTTAAGTCCCTAAAAGTGTTGTTCCAACCCCTAAAAGAACAAGGTCAGCTGATTACATCATCTCCTAGAAGTTCTCCATGAAAAACTACTCAGAACTGGTGAAAACTGGACCATGTCACCTGCTCCATGGTAAAAGTGCATTGCATCCCACCTAAATGCACACGGGAGGTGCGATGCATACTGAAAATTCCTTCTATGGGGTGTGATGGGTGAGAGTGGACAAATGGCAGGTTCAATCTACAAGGTGGAGGATCATGGAATCTTCTAGAAACTTCTCCTATGACACTTGCCTCTCTGCATTCGACCAAGGATGAGTAAGAGATCATCAATCTCCAAGTGGAATCAATAACTATTAGAGAGAGGACACTAATCAAATCTCAAAACCTGACTCACCCCCCTTGCAAACATCTATATATGGATCCCTCATCTCAGAGATCCAGGGGCTGGAATTTTGTATCTTGTAAGGAAGTGCTGCTGGTTTCTTGGTGCAACATCATAGTGTTGGGTGATCTAAGCTTTTCATGAGGTGAAGAAGGGCTTTCTTGCTGAGAGGATGACGCTAGGTCAGAACAATTGGTTGTAATCCTCTTTGCTATTCTTGATTATTAATAAAGCTATTCAAATTTTCCTCCACATTCTTGTATGATTGATGATATATGCATTTGTGTGGTCAATATATATCTGATCCTATATTGTTTATGATAGTAGATCTCTGTTCTTGGATAGTGTTATGCTGCTTTGATTCCACCGGCGCTCTTTGAAGCTGGGTAGATGAGGAAGCGAGTGGCAAAGATCTATCGGAAGGGAGAGGAATCAAGCAAGGAACGAAGCGCAAGACAGAGGTTGGTCTCCTTTGTTCCCTTCTTATCTACTTCTCATAAAGGAAAATGAAAGTGGTTTTAGTTTGTTTGTTTCTAAGGTAGCTACCAGCCTTAGTGGGGCTAGCAGCTCTGCATAGACACTAGATTTCCTGATAACACCTATTTAATTATCTATAGAGATTCTTATTTCCTAGTTTTTACTGATAAACATTCAATATTTCCATTCCGTGCATTTATCAATCATCTTTTCTTTAAATTAAGGATTAAACTAGATGTTAGAACATTATATATTACAGAGCAATGGAACACATAGAATATTGCATAAATATAAACACAGAAAACGCATAAAACCAGAGAGACACAGATATACGTGGTTCACCCAGTTTGGGCTATGTCCACCCTGAACAGCCAGTCCTTCCTTTCTATTATCTAGCAAAATGAAGAGACACAACCTACAACAAATCTGTTGTAATATCCTCTGTTTTCTCTCACAGTCTCACCTCTCTATTTCTCGCTTAGAGAATACACATCTATTTCACAACCTCAATACAATGCCCTCATACAAAGAGAGGGGTTGCCTTCTAGGGGAAAAAACCCTAAACTAAACATAAGTTCTACCATTAGATCATCTGCCTACTTAACGGCCTAGATTGACTATACTATACTTTTACAAGGCAATTTTACATTTGTTTTTAGCTTCGGGGACACTGCCCCCAAAACCGCCCACCGGGGGACCGCTGGCCCCCAGACCCCCCAGCCAGGGGGGATTAGCCCTCTGGGACCCCTGTGGGGGGGAAAGTCCCCCCCCCCCCCCCCTACACCCCCTCGTGTGGAGGGGTGTACAAAATTCCTAGGGTATACATCCGGCTAAAACAAAGACCTCTAAATAATCATTCTCCACACCCAACAATCTCCCACTTAGAGAATGATTGTAGCAACTCCATCGCTGCTTCATTTGATGGACAATGACTCCTCTTTGGACCTGGCTATTTCTCATCTTCAACATCATCCTTGAGGACCAATTGAAACTGAGCATATTCTTAGTTTCTCCCTGGTTACAACTTTTGTTAGCATATGTGCAGGATTTTGGCTTGTGTGTATCTTTTGCAACTTCAACTCTCCATCTTCCATCACTGATCGTATGAAATAATAGTTGAGTTGTATGTGTTTAGTCTTGGAATGAAATGTTGAGTTATTTTCAAGATGAATGGCACTTTGGCTATCACTGTATAATGTGCCCATATCATGCCTCTTAACCAATTCACCCATAAACCTTTGTAACTAAATCATTTCTTTACTAGCCTCTGTAGCAGCAACATACTCTTCTTCTGTTGTTGAAAGTGCAACAACACTTTGGATTTTTGAAACCCAATTGACTGCTATTCCACCTACAGTAAATACATATCCTGTAGTGCTCCTCCTGTTATCTCTGTCACCTGCCATATCTGCATCAACATATCCCTGTAGAGAAATGTTTGAACCACCAAAGCATAATACTTGATTTGTGGTACCTTTCAAATATCTGAGAATCCTTTTCATTTCCATCCAATGTTCCTTTCCTGGATTTTTCATGTACCTGCTTACAACTCCCACTGCATGTGCAATATCAAGCCTTGTGCAGACCATTACATACATTAAGCTTCCAATTGCTGATGCATATGGAACTTTAGACATATAATCCATGTCTTCATGGGTCTTTGGGCACATTTCCTTACTGAGTTTGAAATGGATGGCAAAAGGTGTACTAACTGGTTTTGCATTGTGCATATTAAATCTTTTCAACAGCTTTTGTATGTACTCATTCTGAGACAATGTTAATTTGCAACTTTTCCTGTCTCTAGTTATTCTCATACCAAGGATTTTTTTGCAGCTCCCAAATCCTTCATTGCAAATGAATTTGCCAATTTTCTTTTGAGCACACTTATTTCCTGCATGTTAGACCCTGCAACAAGCGTGTCATCTACATACAATAATAATATAATATAGCTGCCATCATTTTGCTTTTTCAGATAAACACAATGATCAGAGTGTCATCTAGTATAACGTTGTTCATATATAAACTTGTCAAATTTTAGATACCACTGCCTTGGAGCCTGTTTTAAGCCATACAAGCTCTTCTTCAACCTGCACACTAGTTTCTCCTTACCTTTTACCTCATATCCTTGTGGCTACTGCATATATATCTCTTCCTCCAAATCCCCATGCAGAAAGGCTGTCTTTGCATCTAACTGCTCAAGATGCAAATCTTCAACTGCTACTAGACTTAAAATAGTTATGATTGAAGTCATTTTAACAATAGGAGAAAATATTTCATCAAAATCAATACCTTTCTTTTGTGCAAACCCCTTCACCACAATTATAGCTTTGTACCTATGTTTTCCTCCATCTTCTTCCTTCAGCCTGTAAACTCATTTATTTTGGAATGTAGTTTTACCTGCAGGCAACCTGACTAAGTCCCAAGTTTGGTTATGCATTAAGCAATCCATCTCTTCTTCCATGGCTAGCTCCCACTTCTTCCTGCTTTCAACCTGCATTGCTTCTTCATAACATTCGGGTTCACTAGAATCAATTAACAATAAATAATATAATGAAGGAGAGTATCGTTCAGGGGGTATACTTATCCTGGTAGATCTTCTAACACCACTTTCAGGTGTCTGGGATGCCTTTTGCTGTTGTGGTGGTTGCTATTATTGTGGTTGCTGATTATTATTATTTTCAAGCACCTTTACTTTTTCACTGATCTCATCAAGAACTATGTATTCCTTGTTTTCTTTTTCCTGTTTCTTGTCCTGCAACTGATTCTTATGCAAGACCTTTTCATTGAATATTACATCTCTGCTCCTAATGATTTTGTGATTTTCATAATCATATAAGCGATAACCAAAATCATTAACACCATTCCAATAAAGGTACATTTCTTTGATTTTGCCTCAAGCTTTGTTCTGTTTTCTTTATTAATATGGACAAAGGGCTCACAACCAAAAGGCCTTAAAAAAGAGTAGTTTACCTTTTTACCTATCCATGCTTCCTCTAGAACACCACCATAAAAGGAACTTGAAGGCCCTCCATTTATTAGATAAACAACAGTATCTACAACATCTACCCAAAATTGTAAAGGCAATCCTGCATGCAATCTCATGCACCTTGCATGCTCCATGGTTGTTTTGTTCATTCTTTCTGACACACCATTTTCTTGTGGTGTTCTTAGAACTGTCTTCTCTTTGTGAATTCCATGCTCTGAACAGTACCTATCAAAATCTTTGCTGCAATATTCACCTCCATTGTCTGATCTGAGACACTTCAATTTCTTTCCTGTCTCAATCTCAACCAAAACTTTCCATTTCTTGAAAGTGTCAAATACATCAAATTTATTCTTAATACAATAAATCCATGTTTTTCTAGTTGCATCATCAATAAAAGTAACATAATAACAAGAACCACCGAGAGATGATACCTGAGCAGGTCCCATACATCTGTATGCACAAGCTCTAATTTTTTTCTCTTCTTTTCTTTCCCAACTCTCAGAAATCTGACTCTCCTCTGTTTTCCATAAATGCAATTCTCACAGAAGTCCAAATCAACATTCTTCAAACCTGGCAACAAATTCCTTGAGTGAAGAATCTTCATCCCCTTCTCACTCATGTGTTCGAGCCTATGATGCCATAATGCTACATCTGCTCCTTCGGAAGTTAAATCATTAACAAAGTTAGAAATACCATTGCATAAATACAATGTACCAACCTTTTCTCCTTTTGCTATTACCAGGGCTCCTTTGGTGACCTTCCAAGCTTTATCTGTGAAAGTTGTCACACAACCTTCACTGCCTAACTACCTTATTGAAATCAGATTTTTCTTCAGATCTGGAACATGCCTTACCTCCTTTGGTAGCCATTGGTTTCCATTCTACTGTTTTACAAGAACCTTACCCATTCCAACAATTTTACATGGTTTATCATCACCCAAACAGACTTGTCCAAAATCTCCTTAAACATAGTCATGAAAGTATTTCTTATCAGGTGTGGCATGGAATGAGGCCCCTGAATCTACCACCCAGGAATCAGTAATATTTTCGAAAGAAAGAATCAAAGCATCTTGTGACACCTCACCTGTCACATTTGCTTCATGATTGTTTTCTTTCTGCGCATCTCCTTCTTTTCCCTTCTGAGATCTACAGTCTTTCTTTAAGTGTCCTTTCTTTCTGCATTTCCAGCACACTATCCCTGATCTGGACTTGGATCTGCCTTTCCTTGATTTACTGCGATATCCTGAGCTCTCTCATCTTTCCATTTTTCTTCCCCTAGAATTTGCACTTAAAGCATTACCCGATGTCTCACTAGAGCTTTTCCATCACATTTCGTCGTGAAGGATAGCACCGACAACATCATCAAACTTTAAAGTACTAGATTAAGAAACAGAGTTACTAATGGCCATTACTAAACCATTCCAACTTTCTGGCAGTGAGCACAAGAATAACAGAGCTCTAACTTCATCATCAGAGTTTACCCCTACAAAACTTAACTGACTTGTAATAGTATTAAAATCATTTAAATGGTCTGCAACAAATCCACCTTCCGACATCTTCATATTAAATAACCGTTTCATAAGAAATGCCTTGTTTGAGGCCGAGGGTTTTTCATATAGTTTCGCCAACGCCTTAATCAAACCCTCTGTCATTATTTCCTTCGAAATGTTGAAGGCGACTGATGCTGCGAGGCACAACTGTACTGTTCCGAGTGCCTTTCTATCGAGAAGGTTCCATTCTTCATCTGTCATACCCATCGGTATCTTTGTTTTTTTGCCCAATGGTAGGTACAGATCTTTCTGATACAGATAATCTTCCATCTGCATCTTCCACAGTGAGAAGTTTTGGCCGTTAAATTTCTTGACCCTAAACTTACCATCTTTCGCCATTGCTCCTACTCGAACCAATAATTCTTCTCTCTTGCGAGTTTTTCAACCAAATAGACCTTCGGCTCTGATACTAGTTGTTAGAAAATTATATATTACAGAGAAATGGAACACATAGAATATTACATAAATATAAACACAAAAAATGCATAAAACCAGAGAGACACAGATATACGTGGTTCACCCAGTTTGGGCTACGTCCACCCTGAATAGCCAGTCCTTTCTTTCTATTATCCAGCAAAATGAAGAGACACAACCTACAACAGATCCGCTGTAATATCCTCTCTTTTCTCTCACGGTCTCACCTCTCTATTTCTCGCTCAGAGAATACATATCTATTTCACAGCCTCAATACAATGCCCTCATACAAAGAGAGGGGTTGCCTTCTAGGGCAAAAAACCCTAAACTAAACATAAGTTCTACCACCAGATCATCTGCCTAATGAACGGCCCAAATTGACTAGAAATTACTATACATTTACAAGGAAATTTTATGTCTGTTCGGGGGCACTGCCCCCGAAACCCCCGCAGGGGGACCGCTGGCCCTTGTACCCCCTAGCAGGGGGGGATTAGCCCCCTCGGACCCCCGTGGCGGGAACAAGTCCCCCCCCGCTCCACCCTGCGTGGAGGGGTGTACAAAATTCCTGGAGTATACATCTGGCTAAAACAAAGACCTCTAAATAATCATGCTCCACACCCAACACTAGAAGCAATAGTTTTTGTTTCCAGTACGAAGTTATCTTTTCTTACCTGTAAGAATCAACCATGCTTATATACATTTTCTTTTCTTTCCAAAAATGAGTAAATTTAAATATGATATAATTCTTGTACCTTTCTTCTAGCTTTTGAAATTCTACACCTACAACCTACATTCTATGCATTACAACACATATGATAGATTCAAGAGCATAGATTTCTCATTTTAACCTAAAATATAATTTCCTTTACATGGAGTCATAACATTTCATTCACCATTCAATATCATGTCTATGAATTTAGGATTATAATACTTATATTAAGAATTTAAGGAAATTTCAAGGGTCTCTCATGCCACCAAACCATTAGCTAGCAGAAGATATAGCTACCCAAGAGCTATTGTCTCTTTCAGCCACATTCACAATACCCTTCACAAACAAGGGGTTCTGATATACCCTAAGCATATTAATGCCTTGCACAAGGATTTCACCAGTGTTTATCTCCCACTGGTGCTAGGTTGGTACTATCTTTCTCTCCGACATCAACTCCTTCATAATACATACCAGGTTAACAACCTTTTTCTCCCGCTATTAACCCTCTCTCATTTTTCTCTAGCCAACTCTTTTCCCATTTTTAGTTATATTTTTCCCTTTTTCTTGGGATAACTGATCTTTTTCCTTGACTGTTTTCTTTTCTTGGCTGAAAGAGACTCAAACTCCCCCAAGTGGCCTTTGTATATTTATGGAACAATTATATAAAAATACTATTTCATTTTTTCTTTTGAAACAAACAAAACATGCAATTCATATATTTTTACTAAATACTCCCTAACTACATTCACACATAATTTGTTTAAAAAATTACATCTATCAAGGTCATCAATAATCTCAAATTTTAACTAACTAGTTTTTGTTTTTAACAAAAGATGAAAAAAAATAAAGTCATCATTGACATTACACTCTTCTTCAAAGGCATAGTGCACCACTCCATTGAAGACTTCTCTAACTGCAAGGCCTCCTTTCCATTGTTGAGGGTTTTTTACGTGAAGGGATCCTCTATCCATATAACCCTAATTAAACTTGAAGCAAGTGACGACCCAGTTGTGAAACCTCCTTAGATAGGTCATATTTGTGATGCCAAAGTCAAGATTATGTGCAAGGAGGGTCACCTAGTGAAGGTTAACATATCATCCTTGTTGTTTCCATCCTCTCAGTGGTGGAAATCTTAATCTATAGTGGTTTTTGTCACTACTATGTCTAACCCTAAATCCAGATCTCAAGCTATCTTTGCTAAGCCAAATTTTATCCTTGTTCATGGTGTTTTGGTTATGGCTAGTCCTCCTCCTTCGAGATCATAAATTATATTGGAAGATATTTATCTTGTGATAAGGTTTCAAGTTTTGTTTAAATCACTAAAATAAAATTTGATCTCGATATAAGTGGGGGTTTTTGATACAGTGGCATCTCTAGAGTAGAACTTAAAAGACAACATGGGAATCCCTTTAGTTATTCAACATCTGATCTATGGAGGTAAACAATTATAGGATTTGTTACTTCTATCTAATTATGGGATATCTAAAAACTCAAATATATTATGCTTTCGAGACTCCATGGGGGTTTTATGGGGTTTGGAAAGCCAACTTCATTTATCTTAGACAAGGATGCGGCTCGAGGAAAATATATTGAAATGGAACAACCTTCATCCCTTCCAGGCCCCAATATTGTCGAAAAGTCAGATCATACACCAACACTACATATCAATATTTAAGAGGTAAAATTACTATTCTATAGACTCCAATCCTCAATCATTATGTATATATTTAATGGTTTATGGTCCAAATAAGAAGATATACACCAGTGGGTCTTTTCAACTTGGACCAAAAATGGTGACATATATCTTTGCTTCAAAGGATTCTTTGTGGTAGAATTTGCATGTTAGGAGGATGCATAGAAAGTACTAAGGTATGGGTCTATGGTTTTGGGGTACTATCAAACTCTTTATATCCCCTAGGTTTCCATATATTGATTCTTCAATGATGGAAGCAACCAACTAACCAACTTTGACCATGTTTATATCTTGCATTAATTTTTTCATTGGTTTTAGCAATGAAAAAGTATAAAAAGATGAGAAATGTTACCACCATGTCTTGCATCTCACTTGAAAAGAAAAATATAAGAAGAAAATAACATAGATATTGTATGTAGTATAATTGAATAAATTGTATATCAAAGTGTTTATAACCCTAGGGTTTACAATATTAATCTTAAGGTTTGCAATCCTAGGGTTTATAATCCCACAGTAATATATTAAACTTAGGGTTTGATATATTAATATTAGTGTTTATAATATTAATGCTAGGGTCTATAATATCAATTCTAGGGTTTATAATATTAATCCTAGGGTTTATAATATAAATCCTACGGTTTACAATCATAGGGGTTATTAATCTTAGGATTTATAGTACTAAGGTTTATAATATTAATATGAGGGTTTATAATCATAGGGTTTAATATATTAAAATTAGGGTTTACAATATTAATACTAGGGTTTATAGTATTAATCTTAGGGTTTATAATACTAATCTCAAGACTTATAATATTTATCTTAGGGTTTAATATTAACCCCGGGGTTATAATATTAATCTTATATATGGTAATTATAATATAATAATATTAATTATTATAATTATTATTGTAATTATACTAAATCGTAACAGATTATATTGTTATTATATTAAGATTAAGACTATAAACTCCTTTTTTTCTCATTTATTTATTTTATATTTTAATTTTTCATATCAATTAAGTTTGACTGTATTATTTTTATTCTAGTTAGTTCTAGAATACTTTCATTTTAAATTAATAATAAAAATAAAATTTAGATTTTAGGCTTTTGTGATCTGTAATGTAGTAATCACATCAGTATTATTTGGTCAATATTTAGAACCTCCTAATGTGGTTCATTCTCAAGAAAAATAAATTTTGTTTGTTATTTATTTTTTTAAATAATATTCTAACAATAATAAAAATAATTTCACCCATTATTTTTAATTTATTTTATATATTTTAGTTTTAGTTTTTATTTTCTTATTACTATTCATTTTATATATTGAGTTTGGTTAATTCAATTTGTCCTTATCATTATTTTATTTTAGGTCTTTCCTTTGACTAAAACAATTTATTAATAATAATAATTTTAAATTTACTCATTATCTCCAGCTATTTATCAATTGTTTTTTATTTTAATACATTTATTATAAATAAGAATTATTTAGTCAAAACTAGTTGTTATATTCTTACAACTAGTAAGCTTATCTCTACTTTTATTTATTTGATGTCATGATTTGGTCCCTCATCTTATCCTAAAGATAAATAACACAAGTTGGATCAAAACAGGTAGACGGTATATTCTCCTATGTGATTATCACCAAAAAATTTCTTTTCAATCTAGTTATGGATCACAAAAGCTTAAATTCAGAAAACATGTTTATAATTTTAATATTTAAAATTTAATATATTGAATCCTAATATTAATGTTATTATAATATTATAATATAATAATAATAATTTTAATAATAACAATATAATTATTTTAATTTATATTAATTAACATCATATTAATATTAAATCCCTACCATAATATCTGGTATATCAACCACATTTATTAAAGTGGTTGTGCTAGTGAAATTATTAAGAGTAGGAAATTGGTAAGTTTCTTGCATGCTTTACATGATCTCAACTTTGTGACATTACTTGGGATCACCTTGATTAGTTGAAACAATACATAATGTGTCATTGGTGCAAATATTTCCATCCACTATTACCTATTAGCATCCCGGCCATAACTTTGATAAACTTGATAGCCTAATATATTTTTTAGATTTGTTAATGGAGCAAATATGTAATTTTTAGATTTGTTAGTTGGTTCGAAACGCGTCGACAAATGGTTTTCCATGTGATTTTCGCCGAAGAATCTCTCTCTAATTTTTAGATTTGTGAATGGAGTAGGGAGTCGTGTTGATTTTGGAACTAATCTCATAAGAAGATGAGCTCACAGAGAATGAGAATCCACATGGTAGCAGATAATGACATTTTCATGGCATCTTTCCTATCATCACAACACTAGATACTATTATTTGTACAAGGTGGGAAAATATATCATAACTCAGTTGTCAAAGCACCACACATACACACACACACATATATTGAAAAAGCATATCATAACTTACTTGTCAAACGAGTAGTGTGAACAACCATTACTTTTTTTTTTTGTAGGAAAACCACCCCACTTGGAATTACCCAGTATTGATGGTCTAAAAGAGAGCAAACTTTAATTCCTGCCAGAATGTATTTGGGTCTTGGGCAGTTAACTTGTTTACTTAAACCATCTCTTAGCCAAACAGAAAAGACAATAGCCCCAAACACTTGTTTCTTTTATTTTAAATTTAACTTATGTTTTTAAAGATTAAAAAAAATATTTCATAGATTTAAATATAATTAAAAAATAAAAAATAAAAAATAAATTATTTTGTATTAAGGTAAAGCTTCACCTCTAAAGGGAATGGATAAGGTAGAGATTGTGTCAAATATCGTTTATAAGACAAAAATAATATTCGTTTGTTTGCTTACGTTGATTTTTAACAGTAAAATAAATGAATCCTTTTGTTATCCTGATTGCTTACGTTGATTTTTAACAATTAAAATAAATGAATCCTTTTGTTATCCCGATTGCTTAGGTTGATTTTTAACGATTAAAATAAATGAATCCTTTTGTTATCCATCATGGAAGGAGCGATAGTCATAATCCAAAGTTTCACGAGTAGTAAATGAAATTGAATAACCCAACACGCAATATCCATGATTCAAACTCCATGTTGACACATATATATATGTTCCACACACCTACTTGCCAAACTATTAGTTGTAATGTGGAGGGTCCCTCCATTACTTGCGGACAAAGGAAGGGCCACAACTTTTGTCTTGTCTTCCTATTCTCTACGAGGTCATCGCAAGCAGCATGTCGATCCGTGTTCTACTTCTGGAAATGTGTCGACTAAATGTCGTACCCTTATCCCTTCCTCGTACTTACCTCTCCT
Source organism: Pinus tabuliformis (assembly GCA_031772625.1). NCBI lineage: Eukaryota > Viridiplantae > Streptophyta > Pinopsida > Pinales > Pinaceae > Pinus > Pinus tabuliformis. The sequence goes on along the minus strand of CM062809.1, from coordinate 565,369,364 downwards.
GGATGTTACCCTATTCTTTTGCACTCAATTTCTCATAACGCGTCACAGCATCGACGGAATCACGAAAGTGGGGAGGTCAGGGAAAAGGGACACAAGTGGGTAAATTGTATTTCTATAAATCAAGGACAGTAGATGGGTAAATTGTACTTGTATAAATCTACTCACTTTGCCCGCCTCACTACCAAACCTTCCCTGAGCTTAAGTCGATTGCCACCTTCCCAAACCTTACCCTTCCCTGTGAGAAAAATGGAATCAAGAAGCAGATCTAGCAGCGCCCCTGTGATGCCCCTCACTCTTGGCCTTTCGAAATCCCACTCTCCCAAGCGCCATTTTAGTTCCCCATCATCTTCCTCTACTTTCAACTTAGCTCTAGCCACAACTCTTCCGCCTACTCGACCAGCCTTCAGCGGCGACTCTTCTTATTCTTCTTCAACTCATGCCGTCGCTTCGTCTTCTATCAATTCGGGCCTGCACAGATACACGTCGCAGGTTCGATCCGCAGGCCTTCCAGTTTCACCGAAAGGCGGTGCCACTATGAAGCCTATTCCCTGTGTTCCGCCTAGAAAGACGTGCATGTGTTCACCCACGAATCATCCAGGTTCGTTCCGTTGCAGTTTTCATAGAAATAGTAATCACTCCTCCTCCTCTACTGTGCATTCTCACTTAAACGCGAGAAGGTCTGCCATGACGAATTCGGTGGTAAGAATCGGCGGTGTGGAAGGAGAATGGGTGAGAAGAGCTCTCACTGCTCTCATACGCCCCTCGAGACACCACGTGCGAAGGAGAACGTCATTCCAGCCACAGCCTAGCAGGTTCTGCCATATGACCACGGCCCAAGAAGCCTCCTGAGGTTTGCATCGGGTTGTCTCCTTTCCAAGCTCTTGGCCTGTAGCGCGAAGTTTTCTTTTCGGTTAAGGACTTCGCCATTATATGGTCACATTCTGGCCAAAAAGCCATATCAAGGGAGAAGCGTTTGTATTGCGTGGTAATATAGTTGATACCATAGTTACCAAATTCGAATTCGAATTCGAATTCGATTCGATACGAAAAAAATTCGACCTTATAAAATTCAATATGGAAAAAATTCGACATTATATTTTTTTTTTTTATTTTTTTTTCCGAAGGTGGCAAAACCTATCAAACTCAGGTGTCAAACCAACAGTGAGGACAGCCATCTCTGGCTGCTATCCGCGAATGTCGGTTTGACTCATCACCGTTATCAAGGAAAACCACGCCACCTGTAATAACCCGCTGGTGGTCCGTAAGGGAGCAGGCTTTCACTCCTGCCAGATGCCTCTGGGTCTTGGGCCGTTAACCTGTTTCCTTACGTCCGAGGAAGACGAGCTCTTAGCCAAGCAGAAGCAGTGTTACGGCATACTCCTACTTAATTTTTATTTTTATTTATTTTTATTTTTATTTTTAATTTAAATTAGCAATCATTATATGAAAATTCATTAAATCTTTCTCTACCAAGTATATTTATGTTTACTTATTTCCAACGTTAATTTCTCCTATCTAAAATGTTTTAGACCCCTTCTCTCTAAAACAGCTTAGAAATAATGAAGATTAAAATGCATCAAATTATTATTATTGAAATTTGCCATTTTATATCTTTTTGTAATATAGAAGTTACTGTTTTTCTATTTCTTTTATTCACAAGTGCAAACTTATCTTCATAATTTTTTGTAATATAGAAGTTGTCGTTTTTCTATGCTTTTGTATATGAGTTATGCATTTGCAAGTGCAACTAAGGTTTCCATTTTCCATTTTTTATTATTTTTTTAATATTGGATTTATCCTTTTTTTTCTATTTTTTCATAAGCCTTATCCATTGTAAACTCAATTGTGTCATTTTATAATTTTTTGTAATATAGAAGTTACTGCTTTTCTATTTTTTTTATAAAGGTTGTGGATTTGAAAGTTTATCATTTTATATCTTTTATGATTTTTCTAATATTGATTTTTCTTATTTATATTAGGGAACTGCAATTTCTTATTTTATATTTTTCATTTGATTCATTTGCATTTCACTATGCCAAGTTGGGTTCAATTTATCTATGAGTTGGATTGGTTTTTTTTTGGGTTTCTTTGTTTGTAGCGCTTCATGCATAAATTATCATCCAGTCTGTATGTCAATGATGGGAGAACCTATGAGCAAAAGGTCTCAGCTTAATGATTGGAGAACCTCTCAGCAAAAGGTCTCACGTTGGCATTACAGTCCACGTAAAGTTACCCTTGGGTTTCAAGTTAAATATTGTACAGTACATAATTTAATATATGCACCGACTGCACAGAGCCTTACGACTCCTGGATTTATAATTTAGTTGAATTCAGGAGAGGTGTGTGCCTCGTTTTCACCTTTGAATTAAAAACAAAAAAAATTAGGATTAAAGATCGCTGTATCATTTTTCAATTATCAAATTTCCACGACTAAAACTCGAATTACTTTATGATTTTATCCAGCAGCGATTTGTGAACGTTCCGATCGATGGTTACACAGACACAGCATAGTGGCAGCAGCACAGTGGACGCACAGCATAGTGGCAGCGCAGTGGACGCACAGCATAGTGGCAGCTGACCAAAATTTTATTCAAACGCTGACCCGTACCGAATTGGAAAACGACGAATTATTCGTTGTACCGAACGGAATCAGCGAATTTCCGAATTTTTTTTTGCTGGTACGGCCGAACTTGGCAACTATGGTTGATACAAGGCATCCAAAAAAAGGAACTTGTCCTGACGATGAACCACACTAGTTGGTTCGAAACGCGTCGACAAATGATTTTCCATGTGATTTTCGCCGAAATCTTTCTCTAACATAATATGGATCACAGAAGCCTAAACTCCATTAATTTACTGAATTGTAAAATGTGTAGATATATATTCATTGAACTTAGTGAATTGTAAATGGCAACTATGGTTGATACAAGGCATCCAAAAAAAGGAATTTACTGAATTGTAAAATGTGTAAATATATATTCATTGAACTTAGTGAATTGTAAAATGTATAAGTATATATTCATGGTTGTTACGTGGTTGTTGATGTTTTATTGTCGATGGATTGGGATCAACTTATGTGTTAATGTAGAAAAATCACAGGTTAACATTGGAGATTTGGGCAATTAAATCATGTGGAGTAGGAATTAAATCCCACACACAAATAGGCTCTGATTTGTTTGGTTGTAATAATGGTTAATATTAAATATTTTTTCTTCTTGTTACAATTTAGCAATGTTTTTTCTTACTAAATCATAAGTTCTTAATATATTTAATTATTAAATATATTTTAATTTTAATTTTAATCTAATTAATAATAATCAATTTATTATTATTTATATATATAATTTTAATTTATTATTATTTATATATATAATTTTTATTTTTCGTTTTTATTTATTAATTTTTATATTATTCTCCTCAACGTACCATATGAAAAGCGATAAACCATTAATATATTTAATTGTTAAATAATTTTAATTTTAATTTAATTAATAATAATCAATTTATTATAATTTATATATAATTTTTATTTTAATTAAATATTATTTTTCTATTTTATTTATTAATTATTATATTATTTTCCTCAACCTACCATATGAAAAGCGATAAACCAATAATTTTTTTAAATATGACGCTTAGCATTTATTTTGTGATTCACGTCATCTTTGAAGTAATCTTTGCATTGCCGTCCATAAATTTTTCCTTAGCTTTTCGACTACGGCCCAGTTTTTTCAATTTCTCAGGTTTTAGACTCCGGTGCAGTTTGTCATCGTGCACGCGAACAGGATTTCGGATAGGGATTTCCGTGATATGTTACTGGGACCTGTTTCAAAGAAACCACCTACACTACTTCGCCCACAGACGATTGTTAAACCAGAAATAAACATAAAATTAAACAGATGAGATAGCAACTCCACTTTCCGTTGAACCGAACACCAATTATTTGAAGCGTCTTGTGGACACCTTAACCCACCTTTCAGTCATAAAATTCAAACGTAGGTGAAACCTCAACATCATCAACTCAACTGACATAGTCGACGCTTATTAATATTAATATAATTTAAAATTCCAGTTCATTTAAATATTAAAATAAAAAATAAGATATAAAAATAATAATAGTACTAAATAAATATATATATTTTTATGTAATCAATTTAAAGGTAAAATAAAAATAATTTTATAATAAAAAATAATATTTTTAGTTCTTATTTTTTAGTTATTTTTGATTGATTTATTATTATTATTATTATTATTATAATATAGATTTATATTAATTAATTTTATTTAATATTTTAATTTTAATTTTAATTTTAATGTGATCTAATTTGTCCTTTAAACCAATTAGAAGTAACAAAAAAGTGCTTAAATCTTATACTTTTAAAACATATTTTAATGGGAGATTTAAATAAATTATTTGAAGATATATGTTAACTAATTTAGATAAATATCCATTTCATATATATATATATATATATATATATATATATATAAATGTTAAAATAAAATATTTTAATGTTTTATATAAAATAATATTCATTATGAGATATCACTAAAATAATTTGATACCAACTAATATTCACATGTACTTAAAAATATATCTATAATAAAAAAAACAATTTTAATCAATGGTGATAAAGTTTTAATTTTAATTTCAATTATGTATATATTATATGACATTAAAAAAAAATATGTATATATCATGAAATGAAAATTTAGGTTTATATCATAAATGTAAGATGGTTAAAAAGTTTATTTGATCCTATATATACTCTATATAGCATTCAAAAATACAATTTAAACAATGCTAAATTACACATTTTATTTTGCACTCTAAGAAAATTTGGGCATGAAGAAATTTGATAGCTCATGTGAGATCCCTAATTAAGATGGATCTATGTTGGTAATATAAATTGGATGGTTAAATATGACCCATGTATATATATATATATATATATATATATATATAAGATTTGGTCTCTCTGCTCATGTTAGATTCGTACTTAAAATGGATCTATGTTGGTAATATAAATTCAATGGTTAAGTTTGACATATATATATATATATATATATATATATATATATATATTATGGACGAAATGACTCTTTTTCAGATAATTTTTCAGATTAATTTTGCCTAAAATTTAGTAAAGACTTTTAAGTCATAAATTTTATTTAACATTTCAATTTTTATGTGATTCAATTTGTGAATTATGTCCATCCGGTCTTGGATAGACGGTGATTGGGTGCTCTGTTAATGCACTCCTTGATGTGAAGTCATATGTGATCTATTAATGCACTTCTTGATGGGAAGTCATATGTTCAGTTGTCAACCCCTATGGGATGATATATTAGACATGATGAAGATGTAGTCATGCTAAGCTTACAAAAAAATTTGTGAATATATAATATGATTCAATTTCTATTTTAATAATATAAATTCAATGGTTAAATTTGATGAGTATTTTGTGAGCAGATATATACTTATAATATGATTCAATTTCTATTTTAATAATATAAATATAGTCATTAAATTTGATGTGGATTTTGTGAGCACATATATATACAGAGTCTAACTAGTAAAATGACCCCTCTCCACATTTTCTTTTCCTAATTAATTTTGCCCAAAATCTAGTAATTTTCTTTAAGAATCATAACAAAATCTAGTATGTATATGTGTGTGTGTGTGTGTTTTGGGGGGTGGGAGAGGGGGGCAGGAGGATTTCATTCTTTCCTCCCAACTACAGGTGATAACCCCAATTGATATATAAATATAGATATAGATATAGCTTGTGTGAGAGAGATATACAATTATATATGTATACATGCATGATATAGATATCTAGTACATATATATTTATAATTCTATATTTTAGATTTAAGCAATTCTAAATTCGAGTTGTGAAAATAAAGAAGTTAGGCACAAGATGAAACTATAACATAATCACATAAGGCATGGTGCTTATAAGACATTGAGATAAACACAAACTGTGCTCATAGTATAAGACTCACTACAACGACTGTAGATCATTGAGCATGCTAGAAAAAGATTACATCCACCCTAACTCATAGCATGTAATCCCACACCATGCACCCTAAATCCTAAACTTTCAAGCTTGAATTGAAACTCATGTGCTCTTACATGGGCCATCTGTATGTAGTCTATGAAGATAGAGTAATTAGATTAAAGGGTCTCTTAGTTGTTCACTAAAAATAATAAAAGTGACATAATTTTTTTTTGAGATTTTTATGTAGTTTGTCTAGTGTTAGTATATTCATGACAGATCTCATTTTTTATAAAATGGATCTATTTTGTGATTGGAAATGGAAATATCAAATGAATAGTAACCATGCCTCTTGTGCATTCCATAAATTTATGCATCCCATAAATTCATAATTGAATCTGAACAAGATTAGGTTTAGGACTTTCAAATCTTGAGATGGTGGTTAGAGAGATCAATCCTTATTAAACAATAATGAATTTATTCAAAAAAACATACCTTGTATATTATTATTCCTTTCCCTTTATATTATTATTGCTTCAAATATTTGAATCTTCCCAAACCCTTATTTAAAAGTAAAAGCAATTTCAAATTTATTTTATTATTTATAAGGTCGCTTTTCAATCCAAATTATCAAATTGAAAGGTTAGGGCAATTTCTCCTCTTTAAATACATTACAACTAATGGGCTTGACTATGCTAATAGAAATCATCAAGTTGAAAGTTTTGGGAAATTTCTCCTCTTTAAATACATTACAACTAATGGGTTTGACCATGCTAATCGAGAACTTGATTCAACATGACTTTCAAAAATTTTAAAATTACCTAAACAATAATATATATAATTTTCTTTCTTGCCTTTGAAGATTTTTTTTGATAAAAAAAAGAAGTTCCGGATTTTTGGCAGGAGCGAAGCGAGAAGAGATCATGGATTTTTCCCCAGTCGCTGCCGCTCCAAGGCCTGTTGGCCCCTTCCCCTACCCTCGAAGTGCTGTTGTCGGCTCGAATGGCCGTCGATGCAGGCCCAACGAAGTCGCCTGGTGGTTTTTGGATGCGTCGTTAATGTCTGCCGTTGTTAGTGGCCCGGTGGCTTACGCGGGCTCAAGGGGGCACATGAAGTCAGCCACCACTGAGATCTGCGGAAGGCCCCTGGTGGACTCTGCGTCGAGGGGTTTAAAGAAGAAAGAAGAAGGCGGCCTCATCGGAAGGGTCACCCCGTGTAGAAGGGCAGGCAGGTTTTCACGAAAATGCTCAGATTGGAGTGATGGCATCCCTGTTGCAGCGGCCAGCGTTGTCCAAAGGGAAAGAAGCGGGAGTGTGAGAGATTTAAGAAGTTTGGACATCCAGCACCAGGTCCGGTTACCTCTTCTTTTCGGAACCAAGGAGGATGTGGGGCAACTGTTTGACAAAATGTCCCATCGAGTAGTATCCCCTGTTAGGAGCCTGATTTCACTCTCAGCTCATAAGGAATGTGTTGAAAGGGTTGTAGGTGTCCGGTATAACCCTCAAGACTCGGTGGAAGAATGGCCTATGCACAGAAGCGCGTACACCAGTCCTCTCGGACATCAGGGTCACAGCGGAAAGCAGAGAACAGCTATCTCGGTTCCTCTTTTGATTCAGCCAGAATTGTTGGAAGAATCTCAGGAATTTCAAATCCAAGTTAAACTACAGGGAAAGACAAGGATGCATTGGGTTCGAGCAACAGATCTAGTCCAGGATCTACTGCAAAAACTGGAATGCCAGCTGGGGATCCCCTCCTCCCTCATCAGATTGTTATATAAGGGTAAGCAACTAATGAATCCCCTACCTCTCTCTTTTTACAGCATTCATAAGGATGCCTCCATCGAGGCTTCTTTTCGTTTAAGAGGTGGTTCCTTTGGGCAGAACTCCTCTGCCCCTTTTTTCTCTTACAAAGATGCAGCTAGCAAAGACGCTGCCCAACCTCAGTCTTCTTCGAAAACAACCCTTCCAAAAGGGGCTCCAAAGCCTTTTTTGGTAGATAAATCAGAGGAAATTCCCTCCCTCAATTTCACTCATCCTGAGATTGAAAATCGTTTACAGATTTTCGAAGAATCGGCACTCATCTGCAGATTTAATGGGCTTTGGCCTCGCACAGCAGAACTTTACCAATGGATCCACTCCACTTGGACCAAAAAAAGCAAGATTTACTTATGTTCAAAAGGATTCTTCATTGTAGTTTTTGACTCAAATGACGATTACCAGAAGGCCTTAATGGAAGGCCCTTGGTTCTGGGGTGCGGCTGGGCTCTTTCTCACCCCCTGGTTTCCAGACTTTGACCCTTCTACAGCAGTCATCACCAAGCTTCCCATTTGGGTCAGGCTCCCGAATCTTCCAGCTCATCTATGGCATACATCTATTTTCATAGCCATTGGAGAATCTCTGGGATGGTTCCTGGCTGTAGACAGCTCAAGAAAGGAAAATGGTCTTTACACCTACGGCAGACTTTGTGCAGAAATAGACATCAGTAAAGGACTACCGGATCAGATTAATCTCAAGATTGGAGATTTCCATTGGACTCAAACCTTGGATTACGAGAACACAGCCTTCAGATGTCGCCATTGCCATCAAACGGGGCACCTCCAAAGTACATGTTCTCAGTTCCTCCAAAAAAAGAAGAATCTAAATCGCAAACCCAAATCCAAGCGATGGAATCCTTGTGAGCCTCCCCGCTCAATGTTCGATCTATATTTCTCTAGCTCGGATGAGGAGGAAACTGAAGATGTTTTGCAGAATGATGAGGCTACAGTAGCAGATGTGAAGAATGATGTGATTCCAATGGACACTCCCTCGGGTGCTCCAGCAGTATCCGCTGACCCACAGCTTTCTCAAAAACGTACTCATTTGTCTTCTTCCTCAGATTCTGACAAGGAGCTTCTGCTGCCTATGCAGAATAGTCTTCCGATTGTCATGGCTCAGTGAAACTCCACTGGATGGGTCAAAGTAAACAAGAAAAAAGGCAAATAATGTCGTGTGGCTGGAAATGACTCCTCGGGGTAGTTCTCTGAGCCGAGTTCTTTCTTTTTGTTCTCCTTTGTCTACTTAGTCCTTTCATGGAATGTCTCTTAGCGCGAGGTGGTTTGCCTTTCACCGGTGGCTCCCTTGCTTTTCTGCTTCGCTTGCTTGCAAGCTTGATTGTACTATACTTTTCTTTTCTTAATAGAATTAGTCTTTATTCAGAAAAAAAATATATATATAATTTTCTTAAATCATTAACTAATTTCAAATTAACCATATATAAACAATAACTAAAAAAACATGATTTAATATATTTCTTCTTTTAACCAAGAATATGATTTTACTTGATTTCATATTACTTTATAATCAAAATATAATTGACAAAAGAAAAGAAAAAACTTATATCAAAGCTTGCTCTCTGACAAAATTAATATAGATATAATAATAACATTTAAATGTTTTTAAAAAATAACCCGCCATAACAAAAAAAAATTGCATTACAAGATGGATATGATGGATAAAAGTGGTTCTCGAATTTATGAAATGAATATAATATTTATATCAAAGATTTTATATATATATATTCACTTTTATATTTAATATATATATATAACGCTAACTCAAAATAATAGAAATACTTCAATTAAACACTTTGAATGTAATTTTTCTCGAATGTCTCGAATGTTTCAATTAAATGTTAGCACTACATCAATTAAACACAAGAAATATAACTTTCGTGAATGTCTTAATTAAATGTATTTGTTTTTATTCTTGTTTTATATTTATTAAGAGAAAAAGTTTATTTATCAAAAATTATGTTTGAAATGTTTTAAATTTAAATTGAAAATTTAGTATTTTTAAATAATTTTTAAATTTATTTTTATTTTTAGAGTTAAATTTGTTTTTACATTATAAAAATAGATGTAAAAATAAAAATAAGATATAAATGAAAAGGACATATCACAAATTGAGCAGTCTTTAGGAATTAAAGCGAGGAGGAGGAGGAGGATTAGGGACATATAGCTCAGCGGTTAGAGCCTTTATCGGGTCGCAGGGTTCGAGTCCCGCTATGTCCGTCAGTCATCATCCTGGAAATTTCCACAAGCCGGTCCCTAGTCTCATGTGTAGCAAAGAGTCTACGTTGCATGTTGTTCGAGGGGCTGATGGGAGGTGAGGAGTGGCGGTGCGCTGTCTCTCCTGTGAGGTTCCCGTCAGGGTATGGCAAAGGGATGATGATTTGAGCTCGGATGGTTGGGTGGGTTTCAGGTGGAACTCCCTGGCTTGAAGCAGGAATGTGCTGTGTTGAAGTCTAAAAAATATAAGTCAAGGATGGAAGGCTGGTTCAGGGAGTGTTAGAGTCAGGAGATCAAATTTTAATGTCCGGAGGTGGTCGAAGGAAAATATTTGAGTCAGAGTGGTACTGTAAGAGTTGGATGTGCTGAATCCATCATCTTATATAAAGATAAAGGTTGGAGGTGATTGTCTGGTTTGGAATGATTTTCTGGTCTGGAACCATTTTCTGGTCTGGAATATTTGTTTATTTTTGCCGGGGTTTATAACTTTTGGGCTGTTGGCGGTTAAGGGGTTGTTGGCAGGGTTAAAGGTTTAGGGATGTTGGCGGGAACAAGGGGATGTTGGCGGGTAAAGGATTGGAGTTGTCTGAAGTCAACATCTCTCATCCTCTATAAAAGATAAGGTTCTTGGAGGGCTCTTTGGGATGTTTAGTTTGAAGGTGGGGTGATGGGGTTGGCCAAAGGTTCAAGGCTCAAGGCTGGCCGAAGGTTGGTCAAAGCTTGGTTAAAGATTCAAAATCAATAAAATGTAAATAGATAAATATCCCATACACATTCTTTATTATTTTTTTCACTTTCATTATTATTATTATTATTTCTTTCATAAATTTAATTATTTACTAATTAATATTATAAAAAAATAATATAGATTATCCATTACCATAACAATTTATAGGGTATCTATGAGGCACATGCCACTTTATTTATTTAAGTTTAGTTCCTATAAGGTCTCTGATTTGAACCTCATTGGGAGGGGTTTATAGTGGGAGCAAATTGTGGCATTATGCTATCCCATGGGGTGTTCACAGTCGACTGAGTCTTGCACAATCTTTGTGACAACATCCCTCTATTGAGTGGAAACTTATTCCATCCAACATTGGTGTTGGCCTCGGTCTACGCCTAGCATAGCCTTGAAAATAAAAATACTAATAGATTCATTTGTTATGTACCCTCTTATATTCAAAGAGAATACAATAAAAACCAAGAAAAAAATGAAATTTATCAATATCATTATTGAACTAGTGTATAACATGTCAACTAACATGTGATTTAAGAATCCCAAAAAAATTGAGAACACGAGAAAAACACAAAGACCTAGCATTGTTGATGTTAATTCCCAACCTATAATCTCAAGTACACATAATTATAGATTGACATTATGGTTTTGGTTGCCTCATCCTTTCTTTCTAGAGTCTGTCATTCATCACTTGGTTCCTTAACCATCACTTCAATTCCCCAACTAGATTTAATTAACATCTCATACATTCTACCAATGAGGTTTAATTAATCTCTATAATATGGCTTATGTAACCCTAATCTCACTAGCCCCTATCGATTTTGTTTCCTGTTGGAGTGTCTTTCCTTTGAAGGCACAATGCACCACTCCCTTAAAGGATTTTATAACGATAGGGCATATTTTCAGTTGCTAAGGATTCACTTACACAAAGGGTTCCTCTCTGCCTCTAGCCTGATCAAAGTTGAAACAAGCAAAGCCCCAAACATGAAACCTCATAAGATAGCTCAGATCCATGACGCCAAAGTCAAGATTCTACATAAGGAGAGCCACTTGGAAAAGGTTAGTAGATAGGCCTTATTTTTTCCTTCCTCTCGGCACCATAGATATCAATCTCCAATGGTTTCTTTTGTTGTTGCGACTAACCATAAATCTAGATCTCAGGCTATCTCTATTAGGCCACCTTCTATCCTTGCTCCTGGTATTGCTATTGCAGTTGGTCATCGTCCTTTGAGACCAGAAAACATGTTAGAAGTTCTTGCCCTTGTGGCAAGGTTTTAGTTTTTCGTTAGATCACTACAAGGAAATTTGATGCATATCTAGGTGGGGGTTTCTTATATAGTGGCGTCTCTAAAGAAAAACCTAGATAAGCACTTGGGAATCCCTTCAGTTGTGCAACGTCTAATATATGGAGGTAAAAAATTACAGGATATATCACTTTTGTTCTATTATGGGATCTCTAATGTAACTGACTCCTCCCACATTTACACACTTTTATCGGTTTTCCCGGGCTAAACATGAGTTGAGGGTCACTATGAAAAGACTCAACCTCCTATATGACCTTAAGTAAATGGAGTTTAAAACTTAAGACCTTACTGACTTCCCTTAGGTTCCACAGACCTCCAGGAGTAACCCAACCCCTCAAGATGTCCAACCCCTGAGTTAACTCTCTGTTTCACTGACCTAGAGTCTCAGTCACTCCCTTGCCTAGGCCTCTAAGTGACTGTAACCCTCCAATCACTCCCATGGGCTTGCTTCCAAGTGATTGTGGACTTTTTTAGTAAGTTCTATGCTAATGATCTTGAATTCTTAGCCACGTTTTTAGGGCTAATATTCAGGCCCCTGCCCAGAACTTAGTGAAACTTCCAAAAATGATGAATCACATAAAAATAAGGCTTCCAAATCAAAACTTAAACTAGAACTTGACTTAACCTCCCCAAACCTTCATTGACATTCTGTCAAACATATGACGGACATGCAACCTACAGGTCATGAATGTACATCTAAACATAATGATTTGAAAACTTATATGAGTATTAACAAGAAGGATTTATGCCTTCTCATAATAATTGTCATAACACCAATTAGGTCATCCATTCATTGAATGAAATGTGATAAGATCCATACTTAGATTTGTCATTTAACCAAATAGATAAAAATGATAGAACAACCATTAAAGGCACATAATAAAAAGCAAAATTACTTATCAAAGACAAGAAAATCTTAGCTCTTATTAACCATATGTAAAAGCCAACAAAGTCAGGGACTTCAACATACCACCTGACAATAGATTGGGTTGAACCGAATCTTTCTCTCAACCAATCACCCTCATGCCATATTCCAAGCATAAATGTGGGATCTCATGGGATAAACCAATCCATAAACAACCAAGAGAATCCAAAGGTTAAACCACCTCCAAACTCACCATACTGTGATCTCACCTATACTGGTCTCGAGATCACAAAACTAAACTGAGCTTGAATGCCTCAAAATTCCTTCACCGTCACTTGAGGAATTTTCCTGTCTCCACCCACTCATTCAGGGCTTCCGAGAGAAGACCATGTCCACCCCCAACCCTTGTGATTTTCTTGAGACCACCTCACATGGATCCAAAACCTTCCATAAATCCAGAGCTCAACCGAGAAAGAATCCCATCACACAATGGGTATCTAGAAATGGCAAGGCAAGGCTAAACGCCACTATTAAAACACGTAAAAATCCATGCAACTGGCAATAATGAAACCAAATACACACATGAACATACCATGCATGCCAAAATGAGCTAGGAATCATACATACAACATGTTACTTGGAAGTATTCATGCTAAATCTTCTTGATCCAACCTTTCCTTTCTTGGTCCTTGCTTTCTTTATCCTTCCTTTGCTTGCTTTATTTCTTTCTCCTCTTGGTGCTCTTCTCCTCTCTGAACACCAATTCTTAAAATGAACTAACAAAATACTACTAATTCATGCTCTGATGTCTGTTTATTATTAATGCATCTAATTTCTTCATTTTTCCTTAATTTTTATTCAATTTCCTCGTCACATGCAACTTGTGACCTTTCACCTCCCTTTTCTCATGTTTTCCTTTATTTTCATAAATAAAGCGCCAATAATACCTTTTTTCCTTTTCAAATCCTTTTCCATTGCCTTTGCCAATTTCCCTTAGCCATAATATACAACAACTGAAGCCCACTAGGATATTCTGCCCAACTTTCAACTTGGAATAGGTGTCCCCTGACATTGGTCTTATTTTTCCTTTATTAATTTTATTACATGAACTTTTAACTCGGTGTTGTTACGGACCCCTCCCCCATAGGGAAACACCGTCCTCATTGTTCTATGACACCAAAAACCAGCAAAACTACTAAAAACCAAAACATACTACCATCGAGATTTATAACTTAGCTCGTTGCAGTATTTACAATGAAAAACCTATTCAAAAGAAAAATAATCATGACAAAAACTACAACATAACAACCATAATGCTTATTGGAGCTTTATAACCAAGCTCATTGTGGTATTTACTATAGAAATTCCTTATAGATTCAAACTACGAATTGTAATTTACTTAAAAAATAGAATTGAATATACTGTACTCATCAATGGAAACAATTAAATAATCACGAAGCATAGAAGAGAAAGAATTCAATCAAAACATTACACAATTATTTCCTGGGGAAATCCATAGCTAAAAATAATTGATATCTGTATATTTCATTAGTCAGAAAATATGAGACAATGCAGTGCTCAAGCTTGAGCAACCTTTGCACTATCTCTATTTGTCTCACAACTTCTTAGACAAGCCCAAGCCAATACTTAACTAATTGTATGCTTACCCAAGTCCATATTTCCTTGCGTTGTTTCCTTGGGAAGTAGCCCCTTATTAATTAGGGAAATTCCTCAATTGGAATTGCACAATCATCATAGGCCTTCCTCTAACTGCATGCACCACCTGTACAATTTAGATGATTATGCAAGTGATAGTACATTGTCCCTGAACTCTAATTTGAACTGGATAACTCTCATATCTCACATGCATGAGTTATTTATGAGTGAGTCATCATTTTACTGGTTGATCACTATAGGTAGCACCACAATACATTGTAGGCAACACCACACTACTAGAACTCCCACTATTTCCTCCAATAGTTGGAACTAGTTTAACTGAATTTAACTAAGTTAAACTAAATTAATTAATTATAACTCAAAATAAACTCCACTAGGGCTCCTATAATGTAGGATACACTCTACAAGACTCAAGTTAGACCCTCAAATTGAATTAACTAAGCCAACTAAGTCAAATTAACTTAGTTAACTAATACAAGTTGTCATGAGATGTGGAATTACAATTGTATTCCCAATTTAATTCAAGGACAAAATTAAATTAGGATTTTCTTATTGCATTTTCAACACTCCCTCTTAACAAGAAATGGATTATCTTCTACCCCAATCCTACCTCTATGAAACTTGATTTTCATCTTGACAATTTCTTTGTCAAAATATCTGCATCCTGTTCCTTTGTAGGAATGTACTCCAACAACATGATTCTCCATTGCACACAATATCACAGATGGTGATACCGAATGTTGATATGCTTGGACCAATCATTAAAAATAGGATTCTTAGAGTTTTGCGCAACTCTTATTGTCAGAGTAGAACATGGTAGGATCTATTTGTTGACCAAATAACCCGACAAGGATCTTCCACATCCTGATAGCTTCACAAGTTTCATGACTAGCAATCATGTACTCTGCTTTTGCCAAACTAAGTGCAAATGATCTCTTCTTGTTGTTGTACTACGAAACTCCTACTAACCCAATACTGAAGATTCCACCTGATGTTCTCTTCCTATCAGATGGACTACCTACCCAATCTGCATCTATGAAGCCTTGAAGCTTCACTCCCTCTGTCCATCTGTACCAAATACCAAACTGAGTGGTACCTTTGAGGCATCTCAACACATGTTTAGTTTCCTTCCAATAGAGTTTGGTTGGCTTAACCATCTCTTGACTAAGATGGTTAATTGTAAAACATATGTATGGTTGTGTGTTCACCAAATACATAAGTGAACCCATAAGATGCTTGTCAATAGTAGCCTCCACTACTTCACCTGAGGTGGAATCTTCCTTCCTCCAATTTCTTGCTAGAAGAGTCTTCATGGGTTTGCTGCTCTCCATGTGGAACTTCTTCAGTATATCATTGGCATACTTCCCCTGAGAGACAAATAGTTCCTCATCTCCTTCCAATACTTTGATACCAAGGAAATAATTCATGAGCCCCAAGTCCTTCATCTTGAATTATCTTCAAGATCCTCTTTGCAAGATTTTACTAGCTTTTGATCACCTGTTAGGATTAAATCATTGACACATAATACTATAATCAACAGTTTACCTTCAACAACAATATGGTAAAGGTTCACATCCACTTCACTTTCGGTGAATCCCAACCTGGTGAAATAGTTGTCAATCCTAGTGTACCAAGCACAAGGTGCTTGTTTCAATCCATACAGTGCTCACTTGAGTTTGCACACATGCAAATCTATGTTGAAGGTACGAAATCCTTCGAGCTTCTCAATGTGCACCTCTTTCTCAATCACACCATTGAGGAATATTTTCTTCACATCAACTGATGTATCTTCCATCCCATCTGCGTTGAAAGTTCTAGAATAGATATGATTGAAGAGTAGCTTGTTATTGGAGCAAAGGTCTCCTCATAATCAATTCCCTCCACTTGAGAGAACCCTATGACCACAAATATGGCATTTTTCTCCTCCACAATGTCATTTGCTGCCTGCTTTACCTTGTAAAGCATGGTAAATTTTAGGGGCGAATTTTAGCCCAAGGGCGAAATTTAATGGTTTTTTCATTTTGAAGGGGCAAAATTTTTATAAAACACCCATTTCATACATTTAGCCCAACTTTTATTTAAAAAAAAAATATTTTTTTCATTTTAGCCCAAGAAAAGGGGCGGATAAACTATGAAAAGACTCATGTGACTGGATTCCCCTAGTTTGGGAAGTTATATTCCATTACAATCGCCTGATTTTTTACTTTGCAATGTTAAATTTGTTTGCAATCGACCATTTTGTGGTTTGGGAGGTTGTATTTGGTCCCAATAAATAAAAATATAAATAAAGTGGAGGTATGGTAAATAAATAAAACCTCTTTTTATACTTACTCCAAAGGTATGGTACATAAATAAAACCGCTTTTTATATTTAGTCCATAGCCCTCTTTCTATTTAAGAAGGCTAAAAAAGGAGGTTTTATTTAAGTGAATCCTATGAGCCAAATACCACATTTATAAAAGAGGTATGGTAAATTAATAAAAATATAAATAAACGAGAGCTATGGTAAATAAATAAAATATTTTTTATATTTACTCCATAATTCACCTTATATTTAAGGACACTAAAAAAATGTGTTATATTTAGGTAAATCCTATGGGCCAAATACCATGGGCCAAATTATTATTAATACCATGCAAAAAAGAGTTATTAACCCTAATATTAGCATTGATAAAAAGAAAGATGGCACATGGTATTGACCCATGGTATTCATGTCGAATGTAGCCTATTTAAAGGGGGGAATTAAACGAGCATAGATCCATCTTTACTTTGGATATACTAAGCCTTGAGAGGGATCAAATATCGTGATATGCAAACTAGCATAGAGTGAAAAAATATTTGATCCCTCTTGGGGCTTGATAGATCAAGAGTAAAAATGGATCTTGTAATTTAATGTCACTTAAACATTTTAACTTGGTTAAAATAAAAAAACAAAATAAAAATCAATTATTAATTTTATTAATTTTTATAAATTACTAATAGTAGTTTTTAAGCTCTAGGTTTATGATAACCCATGGTATTGACCCATGGTAATACCATGGTATTCATTTGAGCATATACTATTTAAAGGGGAATAGATTTGGTCCCTCTAAGAGTGGTAGATGTGGAGTTAAGATGGATATAGGTCGAGTTTTATGATAATGAAGATATTAAATAGACTTAGGAAATTATATTGTAAAAAAAATATTAAGGTGAATGGTTAAAGCTACATTTAGTCACTTCACAAAATTTAGTAAAAAAATACCAATATCTCCATTAATATTGGTTTTTCTGATTTAACAAAAAATAAATTCTTAACAGTGAAACCTTATCACTCTTTCTGCATCACCCTCACAGAAGAGAGATAGTTGCTGCCCAGATTTCCCACCATTTTTCAAACGTTCTCAATATGATATCTTCATGAAAAAATATAGGTACTAATGTTGGATTAGTTTTAGTTGTTTAAAAAATATGATGGTTTGTACAACCTTTCATCTTCTCTGTTATTCTTAGTTTGTCGTAATGATCTGTAGGGTTTTGGCCATTGCACCATATTGTCCTAAACGGTAGAGATTGTGCACCAAAAAGGAAATTAATCCACATGTTACAATGTTGTTAAAAAATGAAAGACTTATGAAGGTAGTGAATTATGCTAATAAGAAATTTAGATTGGAAGAGACGTAATTAAATTTTATTATTTAATTGAAGATTTCCAATTA
The DNA here is from genome assembly GCA_031772625.1 of Pinus tabuliformis. NCBI lineage: Eukaryota > Viridiplantae > Streptophyta > Pinopsida > Pinales > Pinaceae > Pinus > Pinus tabuliformis. Next base: position 565,351,038 of record CM062809.1, on the reverse strand, counting down.
AAATAATAATAAATCTACATTTATATATTTATATATTGATTGGAAGGATTCTGATAATGGTCACTTATTTCCATTAGATCCCCTTCGGGTCTTTGGTATACCTACTACTTTCTTATATTATATAGTTTCAGCTTGCTACTTGTTGGCATGTTGGGGTAAACAAACTTGATGTGTTTTTTTTTTATCTCACGGTTGGAGTCTATGGAATAAGAAAGAAATTTGATAGCTTGACAAAAGTGGTAGAGAAAATATTAATCTCTCTTACCTTGATAAAACTGGTGGTCAAGATCAACACCTACAAGAACTTTGTTGTGGAATATTATAAAAACTAATAGAGGGATATGAAAGAGTGTACAATAAGAACCTTGCCAAACACGGCCACTGAAACTTGCAACATTGTTTGTAGGAAGAGAAAATTATGTTTCTTTTTTCCAAACATGTATGTTAGTATATTACATGAATATGTTTTCCTATTATCATATATGGTTTCATACTTTAACAAAACATTCGCCAAGACTTCATAATGTTTTATTATTCACTGAAAGATTTACCAAGATCTTATAAGATTTTATAATTCAGTGAAAGTTTCACCATGACTTTACAAAATAATATAATCTTGTGAGAGATTCGCCAAAAAAATTATATATACATATTATATTATTGATAAAATCACCTCCCATTTTTCCTATGTATCATAGGGATTCACCCATTTATTATACATATAAATTTAAGGTGGTTCTTAAAATTTTCCCTGTTGTAAATCCATCTGGCACTTACCACTGACTTGTTTGTTGGTCTTGGGACAATTTCCCAAACATTATTTCTAATAATGGAGTCATACTCCTCAACCATGGCATCAACCCATACTAGTTTTTTCACTACTTCCTCAAATGAGGATGGCTCAATCTCTACATTCTCCCTCATCAAAGACATGTATCTAGTGTATCAATCGGGTGACGTCCTCTGTCTACATTATGACGTGGGTGTTCCCACATTCTCTGTAGCATCATGCATCAGATTGTCAGCATCTTTAGTGTGCTTCCTTCCATCTCTAGAAGTCTTTGCATGAGTGGGTGCTTCCACTCTTTGCTCCTCTGCATGTGGCTACTCCACATCATCCTGAGGTTCCTCCTTTGGAGATAAAATATCTACTTCTCCATGCAATAGAAGCTCCTTATTAATGTAAGATCTCATGGCCTTCTCTTCATCAAATTTCACATCTTTATCAACCATTGTCATTTTGTGAGATGACAGGTACACCCGATAGTTGTGAGGTGTATTAGTGTACCCCATAAATATTCCCAACTCAGTTTTTGGTTCTAGATTTTCCTTGCATCCTTAGTAACATTACAATAGACTGATGAACCAAAGATTCTAAAGTGTACCACATTTGGTTTCTTACCTAAAAAAGTGTCTTCTGGTGTACTCATCCTGAGAATCCGTTGAGGACTCCTGTTATGCACATATACAACGGTGCTGCATGCTTGATCCCACGAGTGCAATGGCAAGCCCTAATCATGTACAGCTCCCATAATACTTATGTTATTCCTTTTAGCCATCCCATTTTGTTGTGGGTTATGGGGTGCTATTAACTCTTGTTGAATTCCTTTTGATGGAAAAAATTTCTTGAATTCATTCGACACATATTCTCCACATTATCACTCCTGAGAGATTTAACTTTCCTGCTAGTATCTTTCTCAACAATTGCTTTAAATTCACAAAATTTAGCAAACATATGATCTTTCTTATGTATGAAGAAAAGTCAACACTTACGAGAAAAATCATCTACAAATATTACATAATACCTGTGCTAGGTCATGTAGGCTGTCAAGAATGGTGCACACATGTCTACGTAAACTCTTTAAAGAATCTATGGCGCTTGATTTTCCTTATCATGAAATGTAGCTTTGGTGTATTTCGCCAATCCACACCCTTTGCATGTGTCTCTCTACTCTAGTGTACCATTGTGAAGTCCTATACAAATTTGATGCATGATCTTCAAATCTCTGTGGTGCAAGTGACCCAATATTCTATGCCACAACTAACCGATGTCTCGGCTATGAACCTTCTCTATTTTTTTTCTCAAAGCAACATAATCTTCTACATCAAATTTGTAAAGGTTCTTCACTTGAACCCTGATCTGCTTCACTTGTCCTGAGTTTATGTGATGAAGGAAAGTATTTCCTTCCCTAAATATCACATCGTAGCCACGGTCCTCCAACATGGCAACTTAAACCAAATTCTTCTTCAAACCTGGAACATACATGACATATTTTAATGTGAGAGGAGAACCAAACTCCTTCTCAAAGGTAACTATACCAATGTTGGTCACACTATACCTCCCATCATCTCCCATTTCGATGTGCATCTGGAGGTCCTTTTCCTCCAAGTCACTGAATAATTATTTGTTGTCAGTCATATGGAATGTGGCTCCATTATCCAGATACCACACACTACCCATCACCGATGTCAAAGTGCAAGTGATGAGGGTGAAATCTAGCTTGAATTATGAAGTAAGAGATTCACCTGCCACTCCTCCTAAGGTCTTCTTGTCAGCCTTATTGTGCGGACACTTCATGGCATATTGTCCTAGCTCTTGATAGTGAAAACATTTAATCTTCTACATGTTCTTTTTATTGCTGCCCTCACCGGAATATTATTTGGAATGGGATGACTTCACTTTCCCTTTCTTTTCCTTTACGAATAAGGCACAATTCTCCTCATCATCATGCTTGAATGAGGATCCATCTTTGGTGTTCCGTCGAATCTCTTCTTGTACCAATTTAGATCACAAATTCTCCCACTTTGGTAGCTTCTCCCTCCCATTTACTGAGTCTTGGTAGATGTGCCAGCTCTTGGGAAGGCCTAGTAGTGCTAGGTTGACCATATTGTCTTCAGAAACTGTAACACCAACACTTCCAATCTCATCCCAACATTGGGTGAACTTGGTCAAGTAATTTGATATTGTTTCACCATTCTCCATCCTGATTTTTCTGAGCTTGTCCTTTAGTGCCAATTTCCTGTGGCCATTGTTCTTTTGAAATAGGTTTGTCAAGGCCTTCCATATTACATATGGATTTTCCTTATTGTGTATATTTAAGAAAATATGATCTCGAACTCCTTCTAGGATAATCCTTATAACCTTTGCAACACATTTTCTCCACACTACCAGATCCTGAGCATAAACTATTGGAGGCTTAGGAATATCTTTGTCTATTAATTCCTTAAGCCCATTGTCTTCCAAAAATGCCTTCATTCTGTCCTTCCAAGAAGTTTGAGCTACCCTTAAGGGCATATTTGAGTCTTACTCCGTAGAACAACATTCTGCTGGATCTGAAGTATAATACTACAAATTCAATTTCACCTGCAAAAGAAAAACTCATATTCTCCTCTTCTAGAATGATTTCTTCTCTGATACCATGCAAAAATTCCTTGTATATTCAAACTATTAATTGTAATTTACTAAAACAATAGACTTGAATCTACTCTACTGATCGGAGGAAACAATTAAAATCGCGAAATCATGAAGCATACAAGAGAAAGAATTCAATCAACATAATACACAATGATTTCCTAGGGAAAGACACAACTAAAAAGCACTACTATCTATATATTTCATTAGCCTAAAAATATGAAAAGATTATAATTCTTTTCTCAATACCAAGCAACCTCTGCACTATCTCTATCTGTCTCATAGCTTCCTAGACAAGCCCATGCCAATACTTAGCCAATTTTATGCTTGCCTAAGTCCCTATTTCCTTGCATTTTTTCCTTGGGAATTAGCCCCCTATTAATTATGGAAATTCCTCAATTGGAATTGTGCAATCCTCATAGTCCTTCCTTTGACTACATGCACCACTTGTACAATTCAAATGATTATACAACTAAGAGTAAATTGTCCCTGAACTCCAATCTCAACTGGGTAACTATCATATCTAACATGCATGATTTATTTATGAGTGAATCATTAGTTTAGTCATTGATCACTATAGGCAACACCACACTACACTGTAGCAAGCACCACACTACTATACCTCCCACTAGTTCCTCCAACAATTGGAACTAGTTTAACTGACTTTAACTCAGTTAAACTAAATTAATTAATTACAACTCAAAATAAACTCAATCAGGGCTCCTATAATATAGGATACACAAAAGATGAATCAAGTTAGACCCTCAACTCGAATTGACTGAGCCAACTAAGTCAAATTAACTTAGATAACTAACACAAATTGTCATGAGATGTGGAATTACAATTTTATTCCCAATTTAATTGAAGGAAAAAATTAAATTAGGATTTTCTTGTAGCATTTTCAACATTTACGTCCATATACATATATACATATACTAAAAGAATTTACCTCAACTAGAAAAAAATGAAATATAAATAGTCCGGATATGATCATCCATATGCCATGTAGCTTCATCGGGTCCAAAGTCCTTCTACTGCACTTTAAATTTCTCGATTGCTCTGTTCTCGAGCATGAGCTATTTTCATTACAATATGCACTAAGGTTCTAGCTAGAATTCTCCTTTTGGTTCCAACTGCAATACAAACCAATCAATAACATGATAAACATTATCTTTAAAGCAATGAAACATCGAAAAGATCATGGAATTTCACTGTCAGAGGTAGCGCAAGTTTGTAGGACACTAGTCCAATCCTATCAAGAATTTTGAAAGGCCCACAATATCGTGGTGCTGACTTGGCACCTGATACAATACCTTGTGCTAGTCCGTATAATTTTTTTTTCTATCTTATGCTTCTTATAACCTACATCTATTGTTCCATTTCTACCAACATATCTGGTCCAATGACTACCATGTTCACTGGATAACTCCAACTGATGGGAGTATTACAACTCCACCATAGAGTTGCCTCAAACATACTCATCCTCAGCGACTCCTGATAACCATTATTGTAAGCAAACTTGACCAATGGAAGTTACTCCTCCCATATCCTCTATTGGTGCATGACATATATCCTCAACATATCCTCCAGAATCCTATTGACCCTCTCTATTTGTCCATTTGTCTGTGGATGATAAGTTGTCCCTAAGGCCAACTCTGTCCCCAAACCTACAAACAACTCCTTCCAGAACATGGAATTGAACTTAACATCCTTTTTTGACACAATCTTCTTTGACACGCCAATCAATCTCATGATCTCCTTGATGAAGACCTATGCCACCTCACTAGTTGAATAAGTAGTTTTCATTGGAATGAAGTGAACTACCTTGCTCAAAACAATGTAAACTTTGAAACGGGAACTATAAACTCAAAACGGGAACTCTGGCCAAAAAACCCCAAAGAAACATCAAAAACAGTGCTAAAAACGAAAAGTGTGTATATTGGAACGATGTCTTTTTTTTTAGGTGTCAATTTTGAATGTGTTTTAAAAATGGTGGTGACTACGAAATTTACTACGAAATTTTCGTGCAAAATATAGCTTCAAAACGAAAGTGATGCTACTAGAATAACGTTTTTTTTATTTACTCCATAATTCACCTTATATTTAAGGACACTAAAAAAATGTGTTATATTTAGGTAAATCCTATGGGCCAAATACCATGGGCCAAATTATTATTAATACCATGCAAAAAAGAGTTATTAACCCTAATATTAGCATTGATAAAAAGAAAGATGGCACATGGTATTGACCCATGGTATTCATGTCGAATGTAGCCTATTTAAAGGGGGGAATTAAACGAGCATAGATCCATCTTTACTTTGGATATACTAAGCCTTGAGAGGGATCAAATATCGTGATATGCAAACTAGCATAGAGTGAAAAAATATTTGATCCCTCTTGGGACTTGATAGATCAAGAGTAAAAAGGGATCTTGTAATTTAATGTCACTTAAACATTTTAACTTGGTTAAAATAAAAAAATAAAATAAAAATCAATTATTAATTTTATTAATTTTTATAAATTACTAATAGTAGTTTTTAAGCTCTAGGTTTATGATAACCCATGGTAATACCATGGTATTCATGTGAGCATATACTATTTAAAGGGGAATAGATTTGGTCCCTCTAAGAGTGGTAGATGTGGAGTTAAGATGGATATAGGTCGAGTTTTATGATAATGAAGATATTAAATAGACATAGGAAATTATATTGTAAAAAAAATATTAAGGTGAATGGTTAAAGCTACATTTAGTCACTTCACAAAATTTAGTAAAAAAATACCAATATCTCCATTAATATTGGTTTTTCTGATTTAACAAAAAAAAAAATTCTTAACAGTGAAACCTTATCACTCTTTCCGCATCACCCTCACAGAAGAGAGATAGTTGCTGCCCAGATTTCCCACCATTTTTCAAACGTTCTCAATATGATATCTTCATGAAAAAATATAGGTACTAATGTTGGATTAGTTTTAGTTGTTTAAAAAATATGATGGTTTGTACAACCTTTCATCTTCTCTGTTATTCTTAGTTTGTCGTAATGATCTGTAGGGTTTGGGCCATTGCACCATATTGTCCTAAAAGGTAGAGATTGTGCACCAAAAAGGAAATTAATCCACATGTTACAATGTTGTTAAAAAATGAAAGACTTATGAAGGTAGTGAATTATGCTAATAAGAAATTTAGATTGGGAGAGACGTAATTAAATTTTATTATTTAATTGAAGATTTCCAATTAAAATAATAATAAATCTACATTTATATATTTATATATTGGTTGGAAGGATTCTGATAATGGTCACTTCTTTCCATTAGATCCCCTTCGGGTCTTTGGTATACCTACTACTTTCTTATATTATATAGTTTCAGCTTGCTACTTGTTGGCATGTTGGGGTAAACAAACTTGATGTGTTTTTTTTTTATCTCACGGTTGGAGTCTATGGAATAAGAAAGAAATTTGATAGCTTGACAAAAGTGTTAGAGAAAATATTAATCTCTCTTACCTTGATAAAACTGGTGGTCAAGATCAACACCTACAAGAACTTTGTTGTGGAATATTATCAAAACTAATAGAGGGATATGAAAGAGTGTACAATAAGAACCTTGCCAAACATGGCCACTGAAACTTGCAACATTGTTTGTAGGAAGAGAAAATTATGTTTCTTTTTTCCAAACATGTATGTTAGTATATTACAATTTAATGAATATGTTTTCCTATTATCATATATGGTTTCATACTTTAACAAAACATTCGCCAAGACTTCATAATGTTTTATTATTCACTGAAAGATTTACCAAGATCTTATAAGATTTTATAATTCAGTGAAAGTTTCACCATGACTTTACAAAATAATATAATCTTGTGAGAGATTCGCCAAAAAAATTATATATACATATTATATTATTGATAAAATCACCTCCCATTTTTCCTATGTATCATAGGGATTCACCCATTTATTATACATATAAATTTAAGGTGGTTCTTAAAATTTTCCCTGTTGTAAATCCATCTGGCACTTACCACTGACTTGTTTGTTGGTCTTGGGACAATTTCCCAAACATTATTTCTAATAATGGAGTCATACTCCTCAACCATGGCATCAACCCATACTAGTTTTTTCACTACTTCCTCAAATGAGGATGGCTCAATCTCTACATTCTCCCTCATCAAAGACATGTATCTAGTGTATCAATCGGGTGACGTCCTCTGTCTACATTATGACGTGGGTGTTCCCACATTCTCTGTAGCATCATGCATCAGATTTTCAGCATCTTTAGTGTGCTTCCTTCCATCTCTAGAAGTCTTTGCATGAGTGGGTGCTTCCACTCTTTGCTCCTCTGCATGTGGCTACTCCACATCATCCTGAGGTTCCTCCTTTGGAGATAAAATATCTACTTCTCCATGCAATAGAAGCTCCTTATTAATGTAAGATCTCATGGCCTTCTCTTCATCAAATTTCACATCTTTATCAACCATTGTCATTTTGTGAGATGACAGGTACACCCGATAGTTGTGAGGTGTATTAGTGTACCCCATAAATATTCCCAACTCAGTTTTTGGTTCTAGATTTTCCTTGCATCCTTAGTAACATTACAGTAGACTGATGAACCAAAGATTATAAAGTGTACCACATTTGGTTTCTTACCTAAAAAAGTGTCTTCTGGTGTACTCATCCTGAGAATCTGTTGAGGACTCCTGTTATGCACATATACAACGGTGCTGCATGCTTGATCCCACGAGTGCAATGGCAAGCCCTGATCATGTGTAGCTCCCATAATACTTATGTTATTCCTTTTAGCCATCCCATTTTGTTGTGGGTTATGGGGTGCTATTAACTCTTGTTGAATTCCTTTTGATGGAAAAAATTTCTTGAATTCATTTGACACATATTCTCCACATTATCACTCCTGAGAGATTTAACTTTCCTGCTAGTATATTTCTCAACAATTGCTTTAAATTCACAAAATTTAGCAAACTTATGATCTTTCTTATGTATGAAGAAAAGTCACCACTTACGAGAAAAATCATCTACAAATATTACATAATACCTGTGCTAGGTCATGTAGGCTGTCAAGAATGGTGCACACATGTCTACGTAAACTCTTTAAAGAATCTCTGGCGCTTGATTTTCCTTATCATGAAATGTAGCTTTGGTGTATTTCACCAATCCACACCCTTTGCATGTGTCTCTCTACTCTAGTGTACCATTGTGAAGTCCTATACAAATTTGATGCATGATCTTCAAATCTCTGTGGTGCAAGTGACCCAATATTCTATGCCACAACTAACCGATGTCTCGGCTGTGAACCTTCTCTATTTTTTTTCTCAAAGCAACATAATCTTCTACATCAAATTTGTAAAGGTTCTTCACTTGAACCCTGATCTGCTTCACTTGTCCTGAGTTTATGTGATGAAGGAAAGTATTTCCTTCCCTAAATATCACATCGTAGCCACGGTCCTCCAACATGGCAACTTAAACCAAATTCTTCTTCAAACCTGGAACATACATGACATATTTTAATGTGAGAGGAGAACCAAACTCCTTCTCAAAGGTAACTATACCAATGTTGGTCACACTATACCTCCCATCATCTCCCATTTCGATGTGCATCTGGAGGTCCTTTTCCTCCAAGTCACTGAATAATTATTTGTTGTCGGTCATATGGAATGTGGCTCCATTATCCAGATACCACACACTACCCATCACCGATGTCAAAGTGCAAGTGATGAGGGTGAAATCTAGCTTGAATTATGAACTAAGAGATTCACCTGCCACTCCTCCTAAGGTCTTCTTGTCAGCCTTATTGTGCGGACACTTCATGGCATAGTGTCCTAGCTCTTGATAGTGAAAACATTTAATCTTCTACATGTTCTTTTTATTGTTGCCCTCACCGGAATATTATTTGGAATGGGATGACTTCACTTTCCCTTTCTTTTCCTTTACAAATAAGGCACAATTCTCCTCATCATCATGCTTGAATGAGGATCCATCTTTGGTGTTCCGTCGAATCTCTTCTTGTACCAATTTAGATCACAAATTCTCCCACTTTGGTAGCTTCTCCCTCCCATTTTCTGAGTCTTGGTAGATGTGCCAGCTCTTGGGAAGGCCTAGTAGTGCTAGGTTGACCATATTGTCTTCAGAAACTGTAACACCAACACTTCCAATCTCATCCCAACATTGGGTGAACTTGGTCAAGTAATTTGATATTGTTTCACCATTCTCCATCCTGATTTTTCTGAGCTTGTCCTTTAGTGCCAATTTCCTGTGGCCATTGTTCTTTTGAAATAGGTTTGTCAAGGCCTTCCATATTACATATGGATTTTCCTTATTGTGTATATTTAAGAAAATATGATCTCGAACTCCTTCTAGGATAATCCTTATAACCTTTGCAACACATTTCTCCACACTACCAGATCCTGAGCATAAACTATTGGAGGCTTAGGAATATTTTTGTCTATTAATTCCTTAAGCCCATTGTCTTCCAAAAATGCCTTCATTCTGTCCTTCCAAGAAGTTTGAGCTACCCTTAAGGGCATATTTGAGTCTTACTCCGTAGAACAACATTCTGCTGGATCTGAAGTATAATACTACAAATTCAATTTCACCTGCAAAAGAAAAACTCATATTCTCCTCTTCTAGAGTAATTTCTTCTCTGATACCATGCAAAAATTCCTTGTATATTCAAACTGTTAATTGTAATTTACTAAAACAATAGACTTGAATCTACTCTACTAATCGGAGGAAACAATTAAAATCGCGAAATCATGAAGCATACAAGAGAAAGAATTAAATCAACATAATACACAATGATTTCCTAGGGAAAGACACAACTAAAAAGCACTACTATCTATATATTTCATTAGCCTATAAATATGATAAGATTATAATTCTTTTCTCAATACCAAGCAACCTCTGCATTATCTCTATCTATCTCATAGCTTCCTAGACAAGCCCATGCCAATACTTAGCCAATTTTATGCTTGCCTAAGTCCCTATTTCCTTGCATTTTTTCCTTGGGAATTAGCCCCCTATTAATTATGGAAATTCCTCAATTGGAATTGTGAAATCCTCATAGTCCTTCCTTTGACTACATGCACCACTTGTACAATTCAAATGATTATACAACTAATAGTACATTGTCCCTGAACTCCAATCTCAACTGGGTAACTATCATATCTAACATGCATGATTTATTTATGAGTGAATCATTAGTTTAGTCATTGATCACTATAGGCAACACCACACTACACTGTAGCAAGCACCACACTACTATACCTCCCACTAGTTCCTCCAACAATTGGAACTAGTTTAACTGACTTTAACTCAGTTAAACTAAATTAATTAATTACAACTCAAAATAAACTCAATCAGGGCTCCTATAATATAGGATACACATAAAATGAATCAAGTTAGACCCTCAACTCGAATTGACTGAGCCAACTAAGTCAAATTAACTTAGATAACTAACACAAATTGTCATGAGATGTGGAATTACAATTTTATTCCCAATTTAATTGAAGGAAAAAATTAAATTAGGATTTTCTTGTAGCATTTTCAACATTTATGTCCATATACATATATACATATACTAAAAGAATTTACCTTAACTAGAAAAAAATGAAGTATAAATAGTCCGGATATGATCATCCATATGCCATGTAGCTTCATCGGGTCCAAAGTCCTTCTACTGCACTTTAAATTTCTCGATTGCTCTGTTCTCGAGCATGAGCTATTTTCATTGCAATATGCACTAAGGTTCTAGCTGGAATTCTCCTTTTGGTTCCAACTGCAATACAAACCAATCAATAACATGATAAACATTATCTTTAAAGCAATGAAACATCGAAAAGATCATGGACTTTCACTGTTAGAGGTAGCGCAAGTTTGTAGGACACTAGTCCAATCCTATCAAGGATTTTGAAAGGCCCACAATATCGTGGTGCTGACTTGGCACCTGATACAATACCTTGTGCTAGTCCGTATAATTTTTTTTTCTATCTTATGCTTCTTATAACCTACATCTATTGTTCCATTTCTACCAACATATCTGGTCCAATGACTACCATGTTCACTGGATAACTCCAACTGATGGGAGTATTACAACTCCACCATAGAGTTGCCTCAAACATACTCATCCTCAGCGACTCCTGATAACCATTATTGTAAGCAAACTTGACCAATGGAAGTTACTCCTCCCATAACCTCTATTGGTGCATGACATATATCCTCAACATATCCTCCAAAATCCTATTGACCCTCTCTATTTGTCCATTTGTCTGTGGATGATAAGTTGTCCTGAAGGCCAACTCTGTCCCCAAACCTACAAACAACTCCTTCCAAAACATGGAATTGAACTTAACATCCTTTTTTGACACAATCTTCTTTGACACGCCAATCAATCTCATGATCTCCTTGATGAAGACCTGTGCCACCTCACTAGTTGAATAATTAGTTTTCATTGGAATGAAGTGAACTACCTTGCTCAAAACAATGTAAACTTTGAAACGGGAACTATAAACTCAAAACGGGAACTCTGGCCAAAAAACCCCCAAAAAACATCAAAAACAGTGCTAAAAACGAAAAGTGTGTATACTGGAACGATGTTTTTTTTTTAGGTGTCAATTTTGAACGTGTTTTAAAAATGGCGGTGACTACGAAATTTACTACGAAATTTTCGTGCAAAATATAGCTTCAAAACGAAAGTGATGCTACTGGAATAACATTTTTTTTTTTAGGGTCAATTTTCAAACTTTTTAAAAAATGCTAATAAAACCAAATTTTTATGTCTCAAACAAAGTTAATTTTTAAGGGAAAAACACATTAATGTTTCTGGTAGAATATCATTTTTCTTTCCTAAGTATAAATTTAACATGTTTTCAACCACACCATGCTAGATACAAAAGAAATTGAAATTTTTTCAACTATAAAATTGAAAAACCATGACATTATGAACAAAGTATATCACTGAATGAAATCAAAAGTCTTTATTTGTATATTGAATAAAACAGACATTATATCTCTAATTTGATATTGCATTGTAGATATTTAAACAATAAAATTTATCATACTTAAGACATAATCCAACAACATAAAAATGCTTCATAACTTCTCATTTAACAACATATGGAAAACATTAATTTTATTTGAAGATATGATGCATACATCAGTTATATAATCTGTCTTAAACAATTATTCAAAATCACTCATATTTTCTTGCACACCATCACAATTCACATCTTCAGATGAGTGACTGGATGCTGACGAAGATGTTCCATATTCTTCTCTTTCATCAACTAGTGCCCCATCTGAGTCCACATGCATGCCCAACATTCCAGCTTTCAAAAGTCTTCTAGATCTACGACTAGTTTCAACAGACTCCCATGTCAACACTATTCTTTCTGGTAACAACCTTTTCAGAATCTCTATCATCTTGAAGCGAAGAGTTCCTCTCTTTGTTAAATTGAAGTCATAAACAAGTATGTCAACATCCTCCAATTGTAATATGTTTGTGCGGCGACGATTTATATTTGTACCCTTTCTTTTTCTTTTTCCACCATTTTTTTTGTCAACTACCATCTCTGGCTTATACACACCATTGAATGGGTGTGTATTTGTGGCATACCAATGTACTTCAACACTTGTAACATCCTCATTTTCTGTAAAGACCTTTATAACTTTAGCAACCCAAAATGGATAGCCTTTGGGATCTCCATCTGCTAGCAGTGCAATCATGCAACCCTCCTTAATATCATGTACTGAACCCCTATAAAGGTCTTCCATGGCTTCACGTTGTGCACGAGATCTTCTGGAACCAATATACATCTCTCTTTCCATTGCCTGTGAAGAATTAATAATACCTTGAGTTTGTTGCTGTTCAACAATGTTTACTTCCTCTTGTTCATTCGACACATTTTGTGGCCAAATAAATGGATTTTTCAAAGGTATATCTTCATTGGTTGTTGTTGAAATGATATCACTTTGATTATTGAAAAATGACTCCCACCAAACTGAATCAGCAATGTCAAAGTACTCATATGTATATCTAATACATTTTTTAATTTCTTCTAGGCAATCAGAATAATTTATATGTCTATTCTATCTGCGTGCATTCTGAACTTCACCAACTGATTGTAATAATAATATTTTTGATGCAAATATTGGACGATCTGGAATGAACTTCAAAAATTGCAAACCTGATGACGGTGCCCATTCTGTAGTAGTTGAAAACTTCTTGCCCCATATTAGTGTTTTCCCATCAATTTTTTTTATACGAAATTGATGTTGGAAGCTAATATCATTAAGTTGTTCAATGCATTTCCCCTCACCATATGATCCTAGAATAAACCTTCGCATGTCAACAGTTTCTTCCAACACTTCAAAAGCAGGCTCTGGCATGTATGATTTCTTAATACATTCAATTAGTGATGGCAAGCTCCCAACTTCTTTCCTCCTCAATGTGACTGAAAAACGACTGAACATCTGATCAATATGGTCATGAGTGTGCCCAACAAGAAGGAAACCAACCTTTACCTTTTGAAAAATTCTCAATTCAACAAGCATGCTCAGATACACAAAAACAACCTGATTTTTGTTTTCACGGCAAGTGTTGTCCAATTGCAGATACAAAACTTCAGGAAGATTGCCAGACCAATGAGAAATCACATCATGAATTATGGTTATGGTCAGATTTGCATCATTATGAATATTTGGAGCTGTGAAGTACACCCTTGGCAACATTTTCCCATTGAAGACCATACAACCGACCAAGTGAAACTGAATAAAATTTTCCTCTTGTAGATTTTTGGGTGTGCGAACAAAATGTGGTAAAAGTGTTTTCTTCTGGTCCATACCATCAATTATCAAACCCAAATATTTATTTGGATTATCATAACACTTCTTTCGATGCTTGTACAACTTCTTCCTTTCATTTGTTTGTTGTTCGCGATGCTCCTGAAGTTCTTTGACAATTAAATCTACACAACATAAAAGAAATTCATTAAGAAATATGTTTTCATAGTTGATGACTATACAATTTTGAAAGTAAAAGTTATGAACACTTACCTCTTTCTGAGCCTTCACATTTGTCCCTTTTTGATTTAAGAGAAGCACATGTACTGCAAATCCCCATCCTTGTCTTCTTAGGAATATGAACATTATTGAATTCTTTCTTCCATATCTTCACAAAATATTGATATGTAATAAATTGGCCCTGTCGCTCAGCACTTTCTGCATATTCTTTGTATAAGTTGTAGATTTCTCGTCTTGAAAAATTATCTAGAATATGTATTGTCTCTCTATTTGGCATACACTCTCCATGCTTTGAAAAGAAATCTTTCATCCATGACATTGCAGTATTTGATAATGGCCCAAACTGTCTTTTATAACGTACTTCTGAATAAAATGTGGGATCCTTTTCCAAATTTTCTTGAATTCTCGAGAGACGAAAATTCCCAATTGAATGAAACATTTTGAAAGCTTTTCTACACAATAATAAATTCCTAATATGATAATCATAACCTGACAATGTAGATTGCATGCAGCCAACTAAATATGAGTTTTGCATGCTTTTATTCATTGACAAATATCTCTTCCTGCTTTCTAATGCAAATGTGAAATCCATACGTTTCAAGCAATTTTTTTGGCAACATTCACTTGAAATGAGACCACTGATAGAACTTCTTCTCGTCAGATATTCTGCTCTACCCCTTGTATAACTAGAATAGTTTGCATTGATACGAAAAGGTCTGCTCCTACTCCTCGATACAATATTTCTTGGCAACATCTCCATCATTGGATCATCACTGCTGCTCTCATCCTGTTCTTCATCACTGCTGCTCTCATAGTCCTTAGAATCAGGACTAAGAGGACATTGTGATACTCCAATCTTTTGAAAATCATCATCCCGCGCTTCATCACTGCTGCTCTCATAGTCCTTAGAATTAGGACTAAGAGGACATTGTGATATCCAATCTTTTGAAAATCATCATCTCGCGCTTCATCACTACTGCTCTCATAGTCCTTAGAATCAGGACTAAGAGGACATTGTGATACTCCAATGTTTTGAAAATCATCATCCCGCGCTTCATCACTGCTGCTCTCATAGTCCTTAGAATCAGGACTAAGAGGACATTGTGATACTCCAATCTTTTGAAAATCATCATCCCGCGCTTCATCACTACTGCTCTCATAGTCCTTAGAATCAGGACTAAGAGGACATTGTGATACTCCAATCTTTTGAAAATCATCATCCCGCGCTTCATCACCGCTGATCTCATAGTCCTTAGAATTAGGACTAACTGGACACTTTGACACTCCATTCTTTTGAAATTCATTATCACACTCGTCATCACTGCTGCTCTCATAGTCCTTAGAATTAGGACTAAGTGGACACTTTGACACTCCATTTTTTTGAAATTCATTATCACACTTTTCATCACTACTGCTCTCATAGTCCTTAGAATTAGGACTAAGTGGACACCGTGACACTCCATTATTTTGAAATTCGCCATCATGCACATCAAAACTGTTGCTCTCATAGTCTTCAGAATTAGGACTGAGTGGACACCGTGACCCTCCATTCTTTTGAACTTCACCATCACACTCTTCAAAACTGCTACTCTCATAGTCCTCAGAATTAGGACTAAGTGGACATCGTGACACTCCATTCTTTTGAACTTCACCATCATGCTCTTCATCACCGCTGCTTTCATAGTCCTTAGAATCGGGACTAAGTGGAAGAATTGACTTTCTATTCATAGTGGAAGAATTCCCGCTATATTCATCAATATGAATAGAGTTGTTACGCGATGAAGATGTTGATGGTGTATAAATCGAAACCTCACCATCAGAACAATCCATCCCTTTCAAATAGAAGATGTTGAATGATACAAATGGAGTCTCCTAAGAATATTATATAGCTTAAAGAATGAAATTTTCCCTCCAAAATTATTCCCTCCAAAAATTTTCGCGAAAATATTTCCCTCCAAAAGTTTGTTATATTTATTTACCTTTATTATTTTATTCTAAAATTCATTGAAAAACATAAACTAATTTTTTTTATGAAATCAATCACTGAAATTCAAATTGTAAACTACAACTTCTATATTAATTATTCTAATAGTTAAAGTATATAATATTTACTAAACAACTAATTTATTTTTAAATTTTTATAATATATTCTGAAACAAATTAATCCCACATTCAATCCATTGTAAAATAACTCTACAATGTTCGCTTTATAATAATTTAAAACAAATTATCCCACATTAATCGTACAGAAAAACATCTTCGTAATTTCACTTATATATTAAATTTCGTTATCACTATTACTTACCTCACATCCAGGTTTTCTGAAGTTCGTTGAAAGACGTGAATTTGTGGAGCAGCTATATTGCTATCAACAACATATTCAACGAAGAATTATCGCAATTGAAAGGTAAGTTCAATTTTTTTTTCAAAATTTTCATATTAAATTAATTTAACGTCGAAGAAGATTTTTTTTTTAAATTAATAATTTTTCCAAGCCAAAATAACAATTATGTCAATCGTGAGCATGGTGGGCCCAATCAAACTCAATCACCCAATAACCATGGGTAGGCCGTCGTCGTGCCCCCTTCCCCCAACCCATTACCGATCTTTCCCATTCACCCATGCCCTCTTCCCCCTTCTACCCTACCCATGCGCCAGCCCTTGCCACCCCCAACTCACCCACCCATGCACCCTTTCCCTAACTCTTCCTTCCCTACCCCACAACTCTCCTCCCCATAAGCCCACCCCCTAACTCCCATTCCCCTCCAATCTCAACTCCTCCCCCCCTTCCTTAACGCCGGCCCCATGGGCCCCACCCCCTAACTCCTTCCCCGTGCCCCCTCTCCCTCCACCCCCTTCTGCCCCTACCCCTACCCCCCACCTACCCCCCAACCCCTACCCTTACCCCCCCCCTTCTGCCCCTAGCCCTACCCCCCCCACCCTACCCTACCCTGCCCTGCCCCCTAACCCCCCCACCCTACCCCCGCTAACCCCCCCACCCTACCCTACCCTACCCTACCCCATCCCCCAACCCCCCCTACCCCATCCCCCTACCCCCCCATTTCTCCCCCCCCCCCGCCCCCTACCCTACCCCCCTACCCCCCCACCCTACCCTACCCTACCCCCCCTACACCCCCCCCCTACCCTACCCTACCCCCCCCGCCCACCCCTCCCCGGTCGGCCCCTCCCCGACCCCCTCCGCCCCCACTCCACCTCCCCCGCCCCTCCCCGGCCCCCTCCGCCCACCCCGCCCTCCCCTCCCCCTCCATCGCCCCCTCCCTGGCCCCTCCGCCCACCCCGCCCTGCCCTCCCCCTCCCCCGCCCCCTCCCCGGACCCCTCCTAGAATCGACCCGCCGCCGGTCGGGCGGGGTAGGGCGCTTCGGGGGTGGCGCTGCACGCGCGGAGGGGGCAGAGGAGTGGGAGGTGTGGGCGGAGGGGGCCAGGGAGGGGCCGGGGAGGGGGGGGGGTAGGGGGAGGGGCGGCGGAGGGGGCCGTGGAGGGGCGGCGGAGGGGGAGGCGGAGGGGCGGCGGAGGGGACCGGGGAGGGGCGGCAGAGGGGGAGGGGGAGGGGGAGGGGCAGGCGGAGGGTGGCGGAGTGGGCCGGGGAGGGGCGGGGAGGGGGAGGCAGAGGGGCGGGGCGGGGTGGGCCGGGTGGGGGCGGGGCGCCGGGTGGGCCGGGTGGGCTGGGTGGGCCGGGTGGGCGGGGCCGGGCGGGTGGGTAGGGCGGGTGGGCTGGGTGGGCCGGGTGGCGGGGTGGGCTGGGTAGGGGCGGGGCGCCGGGTGGGCCGGGTAGGGGCGGGGCGCTGGGTGGGCCGGGTGGGCGGGGTGGGCCGGGTGGGGGGGTGGGGATGGGGTGGGCCGGGTGGGGGGCTGGGGATGGCGTGGGATAGGGGGCGGGGGGGTGGGGGAATGGGGTTGGGTAGGGGGCGGGGGGGGAGGGGGTAGGGGTAGGGCAGGGGGATGGGGATGGGGATGGGGTGGGATTGGGGGGGGGGGGGGGATGGGGTAAGGGTAGGGTAGGGGGAGGGGGAATGGGGTAGGGCGCGGGTGGGGAATAGGGGGGTTAAGGGGGGAGGGTAAGGGTAGGGCGCGGGTAGGGTGTATGGGGGGGGGGGATAAGGGATGGAGGGGGTAGGGGGGTAAGGGGTAGGGCGCGGTGATGGGGGGGGGATGGGGTAGAGGGGGTGTGTGGTGTGGGGAGTGGTGGGCGCAGTGGGGAGGGGCGGCCGCGGGGAGGTGTTGGGGGGTGTAGGGGTTTGGGGGCGGGGGTGTGGGGGATGGTAGGGGGTAGGGTGAGGGAAGGGGAAGGGGGGAAGCTTAGGGGGTTGTGGGGGGCGCGTGGGTAGGGGCTCGCCCATACTTGCCTAAATGTCTACTTAGCCTCATTATCCCTCACCTGACCTCCTGCTCGCCCATCGACCCGCCTGCCTGTTAGAGGTGGCTGGGCAATTCTGATTATACAAACAAAAAATTTATGGTATATTTTTGTTATTAATTTAAGTTAATATGTTTTTTTATTTACTAATTTATGTGTTTTTTTTAGGAAAATGGCATCAAGGAAAATTTCTGTGAATCTTTCTGGACCAAAGAGTCTTAAAGGTGTATCTTCAAAAAACATTGGTGAACGAACTCCACCTGAGCTCATGCCTACAAATATTTCAAGTGCTTCAAGTGATAAGAAGCTAATCTCAGATTGGAAAAGTTCAAAAGAGGTGAAATTTCCATCAAGAGTCTGGTATGTGAAAGAAAGAGAGAGCACAACTGTGAATATATATCTATACATTGATATACCCCAAAATAATGAAAATTTGGAGGTGATGGGAAGAGTCATAGATATGTGTTCGGTACCAAACACTGAAGTTGTTTATGTACTTACAAAAGCTCCCAAGTCACATGAAAGGATTAAATATCGACTATCATATTCATTATATGACACGAGAGAGGTATCTACAAAGTTGTGTAAACAAATCGTAAATGAGATGACACAAAACATCGTAAGTATTGTTATTTGTATTTTTATTTTGCGTTTTGAAAGTGTCTCGCTATATTTTTTTAACTTTGTTTATATTAACATATGATATTTTGTTTGGCAGAATTTTGTTGAAAGCTGTTCAATTAGGTTGGGAGGCATTCATTTCATAGAGCATGATATCATGAAAGTTGTCAGCCATTTTTACTCAGTGTCAGAAGAAGATATGGAAAATATGGAAAATGTAGTAATTGATGATGCTACAAAACTACATCCAAAGAATCAGAAAAAAAGGCCTCTGGTGGATAAATCTAGCAAGGGTAAACAAGTTACTTTTGAGGACGATGAAGTTGAAATTGACAATGAAGCATATGTTGCCATTACTGAAGATTACATTGGAACTGAGGAAGGTCGTAAAAGACCAAAAGTAACAATGCCCAAGAATAGATCTCTTGAGAATGTTATGACGAGAAAAAGTAGAGTTGAAGATCTTGAAGTAGTCATTACCAGTAGTCAAGAACCTAGTGAAACTTCAAAAGAAAGCAGAGAAATCATTACACCAGGAGCTGATTTAGATGATGGCATAATCAAAACAAAACAAAATGCCATTCGACAGAATTTGACAAAGAGAAACTTAATTGATGGTGGTCGTACATTTCAGTTAAATGTCAGACAAACCTATAAGGCAAGTGAACGACAATGCCAATATCAAATCAGAAAGCCACATCATCTGCATGTTCACAACTTGAAGACATTGATGAGGTACAATCCATATGCTCATGTGGTTAGTTATGTGCTTCTTGTTGATCCACTTCAAGTTCCCAACAAAGAAGCATTTGATAAGTCAAAATGTTTTGAATACAATTATTATGTGCTTGGGGGGAACCATTCTGTTGAAGCTCAAAGACAATTGATGGAGGAATATCCTAATAACCCACGTTTTGAAACAATGAAATGTATCATTTATGCTGGTTTAAATGAAACAGAAGCAAAGTTAGTGGCATTGGATCATAATTCAGATAATGAATATAGGATGTCTATGACTTTTATCCAAAAGGTTAGATTTATTCATAGTGAATTCCTAGAAAAATGTGGTGGGGATAAGATAAATATTACTGCAGATTTCTGAAAGGAATTTTGTATGGAAATAGGCTATCAAATTGAAGAGAAAACCAATTCAAAAGGTGGAAAAGACAACAGATATAGCGATTTATTCAGAGTCTTTGATAACATTTTCCAATTGGCATTTAGAACTGGAGATATTTGGAATTTGATTGATGACATTTTTAGCATGTGGGAAGACATTGGCATTAAAAACCAGAGGGTCAAAAAGTCTAAGCCATTGATATGTAGCAACAATAAATCAGCTCCTAAACTGAAGCAACTTCCAGACGATATGACCATCACGCCTTGGAGGGCGATGCAAGGAGTGAAAGATGAAAAAATTGTCAAAACAATATTATCTCGTGTGAGGTCAGGGGAATTATCATTGGAAGAAATGTCTGAAGAATTTCAAAAGTAAGTTTGCTGAATTATTTTTACTTATTTCCAGGATTATAGTTATCTTTTAAATAAAACATGTTGTTATTGGTAGTATTTGTTATACATATCATTATATTAACTTTTTCTTACTTTATCTATGCAGTCACAAAGTTTACATGAAAATTCAGGAACAAATGGTTAAACTGTTGAATGAAGATAGTTGGGATGATGTTGTACGCAACTATCCAAATTCAAGTTCTACATCAACATTAAAAGCTTTTTATCTTGCATTTAAAAAGGTAACTTGATTTATACATTCAGTTTTAATCATCTGTGTACTATTTTTAATTTAAAACTTACACATACATTTTTTTGTTTGGTAAAAGATGAAGAAAGAAGATAATGGAGCACCAGACAGTTTCAAGAATTTTATTGAAAAAATAAAGATGGAAAGACTGAGAAAGCAACGTATTAAGAGTGTTGTACTTGATCCAACTCTTAATCATTTCATTTGGAATGGGCTAGACACTATTCAATATCAAGTAATACAAGGCGACTGTGAAGACATTGCTAAACTCGTACCAAAAAGGGATTATGCCCTAGTTATTGCAGATATTCCCCATGGTTTCAATATTCCAAACATTTACTATGATAGTGACCCTTATACTTATCAAGCTTTTAATAAAGTGGTGGCGGGATTTATGGAAGTGACGTCATCACCATTATGGAGATTTGTGACATTTCATTCAGACACACAATTGGCAATGGTATTGTCAAGCTTCAAGGGGAAAACAAATTCAAGGATGCAGCTTACATGGTAAGATGTTTAAAGGTCTATTTGATTAATGTTGAAAAATTCATTTATGTACAAGTTAATTGAACTTTTACTATTTTATGTTACAGGCAAAAGTCAAATCTTCTTAACAATGAAGATCAACAATTTATAAATGACTGTGAGTTCATTCATATTGATAGTTGGGCAAAAGATGATAGCCATATGTCTATGATTTTTAATCGGGTGGAGAGAAAGAGTCATAGCCAAATACTGACTTATGATGCTGTTGTGAGAAAACTAACATATGAAGACAAAGAAACGAAAGGAGAGATAGTTAACATTTATCAGAAACCACAATTATTGATTAACTATCTTATAGACATATGTTCAAATGAAGGAGATTGGGTTCTGGATTTATTTTCTGGCTCAGGTAGGTTTTGCCACATGGAATTGAATTTCAATATGTTCTTTTTTTTAATTAATATGTCATTGTACTAATTTACTTCATTATTTTTTTGTGCTTGATAATTAGGTACAACACTAGCATGCTGCCTTCAAAAAGGAAGAAATTGCATTGCAATTGAGAAAGATCCATTACAATGCAATTTCATTCAGCAAAGAATTAATGATTTTCAATTTCTTCCAGATGAAATGCAAGAAATTGGGTTGAGGAAAGGGGACTTTAGTGAATCACGTGTGGCAAAAAAGGCAAAGGAACCCCAACCACCATTACATGGAATGTTTGGAAAGACATATATTGGGAGATTTGCAGACATCAAAGACCCATTAGAAGAGGAAATTGCGCAAAAGGAAGCAGAAAATATTGTGGAAGATGACAATGATGAAACTCTAGAGGACGAAGAGTTTGGATTACGTGACATTGTTGATTAAATTTAAGTTATACCTAGAAATCAAGCTTTGCAATGTTTTGACTCTGACATTTCATGAAAAGAATAATCAATGAATTAAAGTTGTTATGTGTTCAATATTTGTAATTTGTGATTTTCGCATTGATCTTTAAGTTAATTATTATTTTTTGAAAAAAAAGTTGTTATTATTATTTTTTTGACATGAAATTCATAAAAAAAACTATTATTTGACCACTTTTAGTTAATATTTTTGTATAAAAATTGTGATTTTGACATGTTAATTCTAGCAAAAAATTATCAAAACGTTTAGTTTTTTTGTTATATTTATGTTAAAAAAGGTTATTTTTATGTCCATTGTTAAAAAATGTTGTTTTTTAGAAACAATTATTTCATGTGGATTGAAAAATTAATTAAGGATGTATAAATATGTAGATTATCTAAAATTCAAAGTATCGACTTTCTAATTTAAAAACGCAAAACAATAAAAACCCCCCTAAAAAAAAAAAATTAAGATAGAGAACAAGAAAATATGAATAAAATGACGACTTCAAAAACTATCAAATTTAGAAAATAATTTTTTACATTTCACACATTAGAAAATTAAAAGTCAAAAAATAGGTCTTTTAAAAAAAGGGTGTGATGCAGAATACTCACTTTTTAAAATCAGCATGAAAATCACTACCATTCTAAAACTTGATTTCATCCTTGAACATGAAAAAAAATTAAAGTTCCAAAAACCATGTTCTAAAAAAAACATGTGTATTCTGCATCACCACTTTTGAAAATCGGGTCATTTTTTTGCTATCTCTACGAAACGGGTAACAGTATCAGTTCCCGTTTCAAAGTTTACATTGTTTCAACCTAACAACTAAAACCATGATAGAGTTGTGCCACCTCGATGTCCTTAGAAGACCTGTAATGAAATCCATGGAAATGACCTCTCATTTCCATTCTGGAATTGGAATATGATGAAGTAACCCACCTGGATGCTTACACTCTTCGTTCAGTTTTAACAGTCTAAACATCTAGCCATAAACACTTCCACTTCCTTATTCATATTCGCCTAATAGTAGAACTTCTTCATTGTTTTCAATGTCTTCTTATATCTTGGGTGTCTTGAATATGGCTTGACATGAAACTCCTTTAAGGTAAACTTCTTGAGCCTACTGTCATCCGGTACATAGATCTATCCCTAAATCTGACCAAACCATATGTCGTGAGATGATAATCTACATCCTGATCACCTATACCTTGTTGTAACCCGTGCCTAAGCTTCACATACCTAGCATCCTATTGGCCTACCTATAAGATCCAATCTTGTAAATTTGTCCCATACAAGCTCACCACCGTAACAATGAACATGGTTCATCTGCACTATCCTACTGAGATCATCTGCAACTCTATTCTCCTTACCCTTAATGTATTTGATCTCATAGTCAAAATCACTAATTGTGTCCAACTACCTAGCCTTCCTGGCATTCATATTCTATTGTTCACACATATATCTCAACCCAATGTGATCAATCATTAATATAAAACTCTTGTGAAGAAGATAATGCCTCCACATCTTCAAGGCATGAATAATAGCCTCCAACTCAAGATCATGAATCACATAGTTCTGCTCGTGCTCATTTAGCTTCTTGGACTCATAATTCACCACCTATCCCTCCTACGTTAAGACCCCACCAATTCCTCTCTTTTAAGCATTTGTTCACACCACAAACTCTTTGTCTAGATATGTAATCTTAAGAACTGGAGCATTGGTCAATAATTGATTCAATTGCTCAAAATAGGTCGTAGAATCCTCTATCCATTCAAATTTATTACCTTTCCTTTGCAAAGATGTAATATGAGATGCAATGTGTGATAAGTTCCTGATGAACCTCCTGTAGTAACCTACTAGCCCCATGAGTGATTTGACTTCATCCACATTCTTAGGAGCTTCCCACTCTCTAATAGCTCTTATCTTTTGTGGATCCACTGCTACACCTTCCTTAGGGAAAACATGTCCCAAGTAATGTACTTATGTCTGAAAGAAGGTGCACTTGTTAAGATTATCTTACCATTGATGCTCTCTTAGCAATGTCAATACTACTACTAAGAGAAATATCAATACTTTTGTTAAGTGTTTGGCATGCTCTTCTTCATTCTTAGAATATATCAATGTATCATCAATGAATACAATCACAAAATTTTCCAAATAAGGACACAATACACTATTTATAAACCACATAAAAGTAGCTAGGGCATTAGTCAAAGCAAAAGGAACCACAACTAAATCATAGTGCCCATACCTAGTGCAAAAAGCAGTCTTGTAGTTGTCCTCTTCTTTGATGCGTACCTGATGGTATCCTGATCTTAGATAATTCTTTGAGAACACTGCTTCTCCCTTCAATTGATCAAACAAGTTGTCAATCCTCAATAATGGGTACCTATTCTTTATTGTCACCTTGTTCAACTTCATGTAATCAATGCACCATCTAAGAGTACCATCCTTCTACTTCACGAACAACACTAGTGCACCCCAAGGTGATACACTTGGCCTAATGTATCCCTTATCAATCATTTCCTTTAGTTGAAACTTCAACTGTACTAAATCTAGTGTTTTCATCCTCTAAGGTTCCTTTGATGTTGGTGCTACCACTAGTACCAACTCAATAGAAAACTTCACTTCCCTGTGGGGCAGAAACTTTGGAATCTCTGTTAGAAACACATCCTGAAACTACTGTGATAGATGGTATCTCTTGAAGATTTTTTCATCCACAACATCCTTACTCTTGTCACTAGAAATATGGACTGCAAAGAGTACACACCTCTTCCTGTAATTTCATATACCCTGCATAGCAGTGACCATCCTCACTGATGTAGGCTTCTTCTTTCCCTACAATATTCTATCTTCCCCATTGTCATCTAGGCACTCAATTGCCTTGTCATAACAATATACTTTGGTCCTATGAAGATAAATCCAATCCATACACAAAAACATAGTATATGATCCCAGTGGCAGTGCATTCAAATGCTCTACTATAGGCATACCATTTAGCTCAAATGCGTAAGATCTTTCCCAATGATCATCTCTCTTCTTAGTACTTGTAGCCAACTACACCAACCAAGACTCTACATGAAATTATTTTCTCAAGCCACACTTATCCAACATGTCAGTATTAACATAACTACAATTAGATCTAGGTTCAATCAAAATAGACACAAATTGACCACAAATATTACCTTCCATATCAATAATGGATGCCTAGTGATCTACCTGCTTGTTATACATAAGTGAATAAATTCGAGGAATGCTATGCCCAACATCCCCAATTGTCTACACCTCCTAAGCATTGAAAATCTGAGGCCTACCACCCTGGTATAATGGAAAATCCTTCTTGTGATGATATTTACCACATATCCAACATTGCAATGGTCCCCAGCCATCACCTTTAGTATTCTTCTCTCCAAGCTGTGACCCATGTCCCTTCTCAACTACTTTGAACTTCTTGTAAGGATAAACATTTTATTTCTGACCTGCATCCTGAGGTCTTCCCCTCTTTGGTGGCTACTTTCCTTTAACTTTCTCATTTCCTTTCAAATCACGCTTAGGCTTAACTTTTCACTTAAACTGCTCGTAAAAATACTTCAACTTTCAGATGTGTTGGGCACAGGATCCCCCAAGGGAAGTTTTGGGGCTTAAAGCCCAAATTTTGGTCAAAAGTTGTAACTCCAATGTAAAGACTCTGCATTTTTTGGGCACCATAAGGTTGTCCGCCCTCAATTTTGTAATGTAATGTCGGATGTAGAGATCTACCCATGGTCTGTGGACCATGGGATTGTATAAATAGAATGAGGATCTAAGTAGTTAAGGGATCGGATAATCATCATGATAAGGATGAAGAGTTGAGTCATATATGAAGTGTAAAGTCTAGTATTGGGTCATATAGTAGGAGAAGGCTTTGCGGCTAAGTGCACAGAGGCCTAGTAGTCTGTAGCTGAGTGCGCGGACCCGTGCAACTGAGTGCGTAGGGCGAGTCGAGTCTGTAACAGTTGGAGCATTAATAAAGAGAAGTTTCATGTCCACTCTGCGTATTTATTTCCTGCTTTATGCATCTGATACATTGAATATAAATTGCACTTTTAATTCTTATATGATGCACGAATATGTATGTTTGTGTTGATTAAGTGAGGAAATAGTGCAGTTCGCTACTATAGCAATGCAAAAGGGTCTCAGCCCCTAGTTAGGGCTATGTAAAAGGTGATTATAACAAATCACGAGGGTATTGAAGGTTAGAATAGTGCACAAAGTAACCTGTGCGAAGATAAGCACAATTGGACTAAATCGACACCATAGACATCTCAAGGGTGCAAAAACTTGGTTCCAACATCCCCCCATACTACATCGGGTGAGACTTCAGTCTGCGCTCCACGGGCTGATGCTGAAAGGGCTAGTAGTGTAGGGATTTGTTTGGCTAAATAACTCCAAACATAGGTCAAGCCCCCTCAAGCCAAAAAATGGTTTCGTTGTCGAGACCGTAATCTACATAGAGATGTTTGACATTGTATCATTGGAATCCAACTAAGGAAATTGAAGACTAGTTGGACAGAAGAATTCACGAGTTTGCTGCGCAGGAGAACATGAACCCATGACTGTCAAAAGAAGAGTGCTTAGACTACTACCTATACACGGAGATCCACGAAATATTCTTCGCATCCTTCCCTACTAAGCTATACGAGTGGATCACGAAGCTAGCAGATAGCCAAGGAAGGTGGAAACTTGACAATCCTATTGTGTGGAACCTAAAGTTAGTGCGAAGGTTGGAAGCATCAGAGGATAAGATCGCGTGCACCATTGATCATTGGCTCGATCATATTATAGGAGGATTCATTACTAAGTTTGCGGTTGACACCTCAGTTAGCTACAGCGAGGTAGAGTGACGCTTTCTCAAAGAACCATGAGGTAAGTATGTAAATTCTTTGTATACTTGGATTAAAATGCTATTGTGTGAAAAGAGGGTTATGCAGTTACCTTGATGTTTAGGGCTATGCGGAGTGGAAAAGCCTACAGGAATGAAGGAAATAAGGGACCATAAACTAGCCCCTTGATTTCATCTTCGTGAGGGGATGAGGAAGAGCTTGCGAAGGTCTGATTGCGAAGTGTGATCCATCTGATAAGGCAAAGAATTCCATGAATACCACCTCCACCCACACCGCCACCAACTTCACCACCATTACCTCCATCTTCACCCGTACCACCTCCACCACCACCATGATTCAATATGGCAATCATAGTGAAGTTGCCTGTGTTCAAAGGTTTGGGAAATGAGGATCCAAACCAATTCTGGTTTGTGGTAAGGGCTATATGGGAAGCACAAGGAGTTATAGATGAAAATATAAATAAAGTGACACTAGTTAGTAGCCTGAAGGACTATGCACTAACTTGGTATATTAAGAACTCCAATGATAATCCAAATTCGGGAATCATAGATATCTAAGCAGCGCTAAATAGAGAATTTAGTAGGCTGAATTCTAAAGCAGAGTCGATCGTTGGATTCAAAGAGATCACAATCCTACTAGGTGAGACTCCTTGGGAGCTGGATCAGAGACTAAAATGTATGATTCATGAAGCTAATATGAATATGACGGATCGACAACATCGTGAGTGCTTTGTAGCTTTGCTAATGCCACATTTAAGGAGTGCACTATCGCAGCAGAAGGTAACGACTCAGGCAGAGGCCTTAGAGATTGCTATGAGGCTACATGAGACCTTGATGAAGGATCCTAATTTAGGATTTCAGCAATGCCACGTGCAACTGAATAATTTATGCCTTGATATGCAGAGTCTAAAACAGGATAGGATAGCTCGACCAAAAGTGTGCAAAGAGGTATGGTGTGTAAAATGCAAGGGTTAGGGTCATGACAAGGACCACTTCCCAGTTTTCGCAAATTACCTCGCAGGAGGAGGACCGATGCCCTTAAGACTGGAAGCACAAGCAGGACCTAGCGCGGCACCTACTTTGTGGTGAGTGATTTTTCAAATAGCAGGAAAACATGCCATGAACAATTGTCACTTGTTACAGAAGTATACGCAAAATTCGCAACAGTTGTTTTGCAACTTTTGTAGGTTTGTAGGAAATGATGAGTGCACTTGTAGGAGCTATGAGTTAATGATGGATAGAACTCCCACCCATAGAGTTTAGGCCGAAACGTGGCCCCTTGACCAAAATGTAGGAATGGCGTGAACAGGATTTCAGGGGTGCGGACAAGGCCGAGGCAAAGGAGGACCTGGAAGAGGTCGTGGATTGTTGATATGCTACAATTGCAGAGGACCAAGACATTATGCCCATGATTGAAAAAATCCAACACACCCATCGTGTTTGTATTGCAACTTGTTTGATCATGAGACACAAGATTGTCCTACATTGATAGCTAGGATACGTGAAAGAGGAACGCTATCACCTCCCTCGACTCAGAACCTACATATGATGAGGTCTGAGTTGCGCGAGGAGGATCCGAATGTAAACATTGTGCTCTGAAGTGGAATTGTGATGAGAGATGACAAAGGAAAACAACCAAAAGATAGTACTTGGGTTCGCAAAGCTCCAGCAAAGGAGGCAGAGTTTGACTTGGAGTGCACTTGGGAAACCTTCATGGAAGCCAAGAAGAGCTTCGCTGATGCCTCCACTTCCAGAAGCAAAGATAAACCAGAGCTAGAGATGGACCCACCTATGCTCACAACATTCTTGGAAATACATATGAAGCTACTGCGTGATAGTAAGGTGGTAAAAGGGTTACAGGAACTCATTAACAGATGCGCTAGGACCGCGCCAGGAGAACCGCATGTAGTCAGGAAGATAGAAAAACATAAGACAAGAAGGGGAAGAGAAATGAGACTAACCACATAGATCAGAGAATATGAGATGGATCAAGTCATCCTGGATTTAGGATCAGATGCAAATGTTCTGTCGAAACAAACATGGGAGCAAATGGGGTGACCTACACTACAGTGGTATCCAATTTAGCTATGAATGGCGAACCAACAGAAAATAATACCCATGGGGTGATTGCAGGGAATAGTTGTGGATACTGAGGGAGCGAGCGCACTAGTAGACTTCGAAGTGATAGAGATTTTCGATGACAACAATCCCTACCCCAAACTCTTAGGAATTTATTGGGTCACTGACATGAATGGGGTGATTAATCTGAAGAAGTGCAAGATGATTTTTGAGAAGAAGTCATTACGTGTAATTATACCCCTTGACCTTGCTGAAGGATCCCATTATACAGAGCTGGTGCGTGACTTGAAAGTGATGATGATTTGGAATACATATATAAGATAACAGTGCGAGATAGCAGTGCTAGAGCTCCTGTACTTCGGATTCTGATGGGGAGATAGAGCAATGGCAGAATCGGTTACACGAAGTAACCACCCTGAGTTGTAATATGATGACAAGATCACTACACTGTGTATCGATGAAAGTAAGAGATATGCCTACTTATGATGGTTTAAGTGAGGTAGATACCTTCGTGGATAAATTTGAAAGGGAGGTGCCAGAAAAACAACGTTTCCAGGCCTTGGACTAGGTACTGCACACTACGCCCATGAGGTGGCAGGGTACGCACAAAGGAAGCTTTGAAGACTGGTGCGAGTGTAGGGGAATGATGCACACACACTTTGGGAAGCCTAGGGTGCGATTGATAGACAAGTACAATGGATGGGATGATCTATGTGCACATCTAGGTAGGTGGGTGCAGGCATGTGGAAAACAACCTACGCGGATGCACATGAACTCTGCGCTGAAATGTATGATCAATAAGTGTGTGTTGGGGGGACCGATGTGAAAATGGCTCTTAAGGTTGGGGAGACATTACATAGGAATAACAATTGTGCATAAGGTTCTCCGTGTGGAAGCATTCAATAAGGTATTCAACCCACTGAACAAGGTATGCAATGCACAGCGAAGTGATTGGGACCTGTGTGTACCTGCAGTATTATGGGCTTGTAGGACGACAAGCAAGAAACCGACAGGACAGACGCCTTTTAGGCTTGCCTATGGAGTGGAAACTGTAATGCCTACTGAATACATCATGCCTAGTCTACACATAGCAGTGCTCATAGGTATGATGGACCGCAAAGCCCTGGAGGAGAGGCTCACGTAGTTGGAAGTGCTCGAAGAAGAACAATTTTTGGGTGGATTTCACTAGTAGGTCCAAAAGCAGTGTGAAAAGGCTTGGCACAATCGAAATATTAAGTTGTGCACCCTCAAGGTGAATGATTTGGTGTTTTTGTATTATAGTAAGTTCGATAAATTCCCAGGGAAGCTTAGAATGCATTGGCTGGGACCGTATGTTATTAAGGAGATCACAGATGGTGGCGCGATGTAGTTGGTAAAGTTAAATGGAGAACTCTTCCCAGGAAAAGTCAATGGCAGTCGGTTGAAGGTGTACACAGGGGGCTTGACCATCTGACTAGCCAGCAGAAGCACAGTCTTAGCACTCCAGGCAACTGAAAGGAGGCGCGGAACTATAAACTACTCTGTGTGGTAGCTACGCGATGTTAGGATCCTGCGTAGTAGTGAAGTGTCCCAGGGTTCATGACAGTGCGAGGGTAGCTACACTGCCACGCAGGTCAGCTGGAAAGTGACTGTTGCAGTCACTATTCACAATGTGATGCTTGGTTTGAGATGAAATCGAGCAGGATACAGACATTTAAGGTGAACTTTATGGGCTAGATTCTTGAAAATCTGCTGCCAATCGAGCATTAATGGATTGAATGTGGGGAAAGTAGTCGAATTCAAATTTAAAAGGCACTATAAATTACACAAGGATGTCCAGCAAACAACACTTGGCAATTTAAGGACTGAGTTGTTGTACACGTAGACGTTCATGAACCCAGACTTGTTCAAAATTCTAAAGGCAAATTCTTTGTTTGAGCACTTACCCAAGCTATTAAGAGAATTGTGGAATAGCACTATGGTAGCACCTGAGGAGACCATAGATATTGGAGTAATGATCGCTGAGGAAAATGCACAAGTAGAAGTCCCAGAAAGAACCGGGATAGTCGCAGAAATCCCTAAATCACTGTGCACACCGAGACCCAAGAAAGACAAGCAAGCTATGGTACCAGTGTGCGTTTCCCCTAGGAACTCGTTAAGGACCAAGATTACCATGGAAGAAAAGGGGAAAGTTATTAATTTGGAAGCCAATGAGGAGGAAGAATTTGAAGAAATATTGGTAGAGGAGGAGGATTATGTAGAAATGGAGGTTAAAACCTAGGGTGCGGACCCTCTTACCAGGCTACCCGCATATGTTCTTCCGCGGAAGAGTAAAGCAAAGGTGCACAAAGACAGATGAGAGAAAAATATCTCTGTAGACTCTGCTGCTCCCTGACGACATGTTCCCACATTTGGAAATCGCGCAGCTAATGCGCCAAAAGAAAGATGCGCCGACTGGAGTCATAGAGTTAGAGCCTCGTAAGTGGCTGAGAGGTGTAGGAAAGGCAAGATTGTTAAACCTACGTTGGGTGCCGCGTTACCATCTTGCCCCAGTGGCCATTTTTGTCATCAGGCAGCTGCTTTTCTTGGTGCATGATGGGTGCTTATGGCTGGAGGAGCCCATCCCCATCATAGAGCACTTGATTCACAAAAATACTGGGCTCCCTTGCAAAGGGAGGACCCAACGAACATCTCGGAGGGTAAGAGTGATGATTTGGCCATTGCGTAGGCCATGAAGAAGAAGCTCAAGTTGGAGAAGAAGAAGAGAGGGTACGCGATTTCCAACATCAATAACCCTGCAGTCAAAGTCGCGACGTAGATATTGGCAGGGAAGGTTACGCGGAAGTGTCACGCAGATGAGGTGCCCATGCTGGTGGTTGCACTTGTAGCGAAATGAGCAGAAGGAGTCCAGTTTAACTGCGTAAACCACTTATGCAGAGAGTTCCTTGATAACTGCCATGAGGCATAAGAGCAGGGGAATACTTTTCATTATGCGTGGCTACTGTTGTCCATAGTGCTAGTGGCATGGGAATTGCCTGAGGATAGCCAGTTCACAACTATCATGTAGGACCTTCCAAAGGCAACGAAGTATGCTTCACTGTGGGCAACCAGAGATGAGCAAACGATCAAGGGAAGAAAAATATTTTGGGTGTTCATGGAGATGAACATCAGAATCGGGATTAATCACAAGCTGTGATTATCACCCATAGTCGACAACAGTCTATAGAGCTTTGCGGAGTTCAAGGCATATTTCCACCACGTTTACATCAGGGCGTGGAAGGACCCCACAAAGACATGGAATGAGCTACCCTACCTAGTGATGGACGGCGTCATCTTTTCGGTCCTTGAGTCGTCGCCACTGGAGTGGCGTGCTCCACCCAACTCCGTAGTGGAAGCAGAGAAGTGTATAGCGCAGAGGAAAAAGGATGAGGTGAAATTGCAGATGGTGCAGTTGACAGAGAAGCGTAGGAAAGAAGTAGCAGTAGCCAAGGTCCAGTTTGCACAAAACACTGTGAAGCAGGCAGAAGAATAGTAGAAGGTAGCTGAGGAAGACCACAAAGGAGAAAAGTCACCTTCGCCCGAATAGGAAACATATACAAAGCAAGGTGGCATGCACCCGTAGAAAACATCCACACATCTAAAATGACAACGCCCAAGAGAGAAGGTAGGGTCGCAGAAGAAGTCGAAGGCTTGAAAGACTTCTTTTGACCCGATCACCCTCACTAAGGGGGATCTGCATGACAATGGGGAGACGGTGAGGGGCGTCACCACGGAGACCCTTCAGCAGTTCATGGAGGAACACCAGATGGTGTTGGGGGCTCTCCAAGTGTAGATACAAGAGTTTCAAGTGTGCACTCCACATGTTGGCACTATGTCAACTAGCCTCGCACTAGGCATGGCTACAGCCGAGGAGATGCTACGCACCAAGACGACTAACACAATAGTGCTGCCAGAAGGAGCGCTAGTTACATAAAATGAGGCCGATAGGCCTATGGTCAGTGGGTTGAAAGGAATCAGGAAAAATATGGCTGTGCTCCCTTAAGAGATGCTCTATGTTTTGCAGGTTGGAGTTACTGCAGAACTGCGAGCCAAGGAGGGTCGTGTGCTCCAGGTCATTAGCAAGCTGCGCATCAACATTGAACAGTTGGCCTACAATGTGACGAGGTAGTGGCATAGAATTGATAGCTAGTACAGGTGGTCGAGGAAGCCTGCCAGATGGTCCTAGAGCTGGCCATCCAAGCAGAAGAACCAGTGGAGGCGCACGTCCAAAAACTAGCAGCGGGAGTGCATGAGGTAAAGGAAGGAATGGCCAGGGTTCAACTTGAACTAAACCCTGAGATAGCTGAAGTAAAATTGAAGGCATAACCTTCAACTCCATTAGAGGTTAAGGAAGAGTGCGCCAACGCGATTACATCAGCAATATCGGAGGTCAATAGTGCAGTGAAAGACTACACAAAGTTGTTCGAGGAGTCATTCGAGGTTCTCACTACTCTGCAGGAGGACCTGAACATACAGCATCTAGAAACAGAGGCATGCAAGCTACAGCAAAAATATGATGAAGTAAAAGGGACTTCGCAAATGGTTTCCCTTACATAGAGGCTCACGAGGATGCAGCAGGTGAAAGTGCTCAAGGAGTAGGTGGATGCTTCTCGACATAAGGAAATAGTTTTGAAGGCATGTTGAAAAACCCTGGATTGATGAGGTGTATATCATTACAACCTCTATTGAAGCAAAGTTAGCACAACATTAGGCAACATAGGAAAAATTCTAGGGCAGTAGTTTAGCTACAGTGGTCTTTGAACAGCACATCAAGGAGGTACAACAGGCAGCTACTCAGTGCGTTACTGATCTTGCAGCAATCTAGGTAGAGTTGGGAGGTCTTCACGCAAAGATATCTGCACTAACAGAGTGACTCGAGGGCGAGTCACGATGTTTGTGTTGGGGGCCTGTTGGGCACAGGATCCCCCAAGGGAAGTTTTGGGGCTTAAAGCCTAGATTTTGGTCAAAAGTTGTAACTCCAATGTAAAGACTTCGCATTTTGTGGGTGCAGAGCATGTCAATTATAAAAGAGTCATAGGGTTGTCTGCCCTCAATTTTGTAATGTAATGTCAGCTGTAGAGATCTACCCATGGTTCGTGGACCATGGGATTGTATAAATAGAGTGAGGCTTTAAGTAGTTAAGGGATCGGATAATCATCACGATAAGGATGAAGAGTTGAGTCATATCTGAAGTGTAAAGTCTAGTATTGGGTTGTAGAGTAGGAGAAGGATCTACAGCTGAGTGCGCAGAGGCCTAGTAGTCCACAACTGAGTGCGTGGACCCCTGCAGCTGAGTGCGTAGGGTGAGTCAAGTCTGCAACAGTGGGATAATTAATAAAGATAATTTTCATATCCATTCTGTGTATTTATTTCTTATTTTATGCATCTGATACATTGAATATACATTAAACTTTTAATGCTTATATGATGTGTGAATATGTATGAATGTGTTGATTAAGTGAAGACAAGATAAAATATATGTTTATGTGAAGTTAACTAACATCTCTATGAAGATAAGTAAGATTCACGTTGTGGTTTGAGGAAATAGTGCAGTTCGCTGCTATAACACCGCGAAAGGGTCTCAGCCCTTGGTTAGGGCTGCGCAAAAGGCGATTATAACAGATCTCGAGGGTATTGAAGGTTAGGATAGTGTGCGAGGTAACCTACACGAAGATAAGCACAGTTAGACTAAATCAACACCACAGACATCTCAAGGGTGTGGAAACTTGGTTCCAGCATCCCCCATACTTCTTCGGGTGAGGCTTTAGTTCGTGCTCCACTAGCTGATGCTGAAAGGGCCAGTAGTGTAGGGATTTGTTTGGCTAAATAACTCTGAACCTGGGCCAGGTGCCCTCAAGCCAACAAGATGGCCTTATATAATGGTATAGGCTTATCAAACTCAATCTATTCTTTATATGCTACTGGAAATCCACTTATGAATCTCTGAATCTTATCCTTCTCATCCTTGAGGTAACGCACATACCTCAACAACTCGAGGAACTTGCTAGTGTACTCATCATCTGACATAGAACCCATCTGCAGCTCATAGAAATCCTTAGCTCTATTGTCATAATATCTCTCATATAGGTACTTCTTATTACAGAGTCTCTTGAACTCATCCCAAATCAACTCTTATTCTCTAATACCCTTAATGTTGTTCACATCTTCCCACCAGAGATTTTCTTTCCCTTTAAGACTAAAGGTAGTTATTTTGGCTTTCATGTTATTTGAATAATTATGCAATTTGAGGAATCTTTTCATCCCAAGAAACCATGCCTCTACATCTTTTGAATTCTTCATTTATCCATCAAATGCATGAGGCTTGACTTTCTTGAGCTCCTCAGGAAAGTACTCAATCCTCCTATAAAGATGGCGATGGTGATAATGGTGATAATGTCTCTTGGATGAGGAACTAGAATGATTCCCATACATACTAGTCCTCCTATCAAGTTTCTCCAATGATCTGTCACATTTGATGGTATCCCCTTTATCCAACATGTATACGAACCGAGATTTGATACCATAGGCTCCATTAGTTTTCTCTTCGTGCTCTTGACTGATCCTCAATTGTCCCTATCTCTGCAATTCCAACAAGCTCTAAATAATTTCTGCATTGACTTCTACCTTCTTTTCTTGAGCCCTTGCAAGTATTTCCTGAGCATCAACCAACCTGTCATTGTCTTCTTTGCAACTTTTGATCTATGATTCTCTTCTGCTTATAAGTAGGCCATGTTAGATAAACCATATAGATACCAAAATCAAAACCATACATCATTGATGTTTAGGGGAGGCTTATCTCATCTACAAAATCATTCCACATTAGCATGATGCATGTATAATCATAAGCATATCAATATAAAAACATCATGCATGACCATACTAACTGTATACCATGACCTCATGCATGAAAACCATAACCTTGGTGACATCAGAGTTTACCCAAAGAGAGCACAACTTCACTCTCAACCACCTTGTAACTACCTCCTCCCACATTTACCCACTTTTACCAATTTTCTAGGGGCAAACATGAGCTGAGGGTCACTATGATAAGACTCAACCTCCTATATGACCTTAATTGAAATGGAGGTGATAACTTAAGACCTTATTGAATTCCCTAAGGTGCCATAAGACCTCCAGGAGTAACCCCAGGTGTCCAACCCCTGAGTTAAATCTATGTTTCACTGACCTAGAGCTTTATTCATTCCCTTTCCAATGCCTCCAAGCAATTGTAACCCTCCATTCAATCCCATTGGCTTGCTTCCAAGTGACTGTAGATTCTTTTAGTTAGTTCTATGCGAGCGACCTAAAATCTGAGCCACCTTTTCAGGGCTAAGACTCAGGTCCCTATCCATAACTCAGTGAACCTTCCAGAAATGATGAATCACATAGAAATACGACTTCTAAACAAAAAATTAAACCAAAATTTGACCTGACCACTCCAAACTAGGACTGACATTCCATCAAACATATGTTGGGCATGCAACCTACAAGTCATGAATACATATCTGAACATAAGGATCTGAAATCTTATCTGAGATTTAACAAGAAGGATTTATGCCTTCTCACAATAGCTATCGTAACATCAATTAGGTCATGCATTCATTAACCAAACATTCATTGAATGAAATTCTGTAAGAGCCATACTTATATCTATCATATAACCAAGCTTATAATCATTGTATAACAATATAGATAACATTGATAGAACAACCATTAAAGCCACATAATAACAATTACATTTACTTATCAAAGATAAGAGAAACTTAGCTCTTATCAACCATATGCAAAAGCCAACCAAGTTAGGGACTTCCACGTACCACCCCACCATAGATTGGGTTGGACCAAATATTTCTTTGAGCCAATCACCCCCGTGCCATATTCCAAGCATGAATGTGGTATCTCATGGGATAAATCAATCCATAAACAACTAAGGGAATATAGAGGTTAAGCCACCTCCACCCTCACCATACCATGATCTCACCTAAACTGGTTTTGAGCTCACAAAACCAAACCAAGCATGGATGTCTCAGAATTCCTTCACCATCCATTGAGGAATTTTCCTTTCTCCACCCACCTGTTGAGGGATTCCCAGAGAAGACCATATCAACCCCCAACCCTTGGTATTTTCTTGAGACCACCTCACCTAGATCTAAAACCTTTTAGCAATCCAAAGCTCAACTAAGAAATAATCCCATCACACCATGATTATCTAGAAATGGTAAGGCAAGGCTAAAATCCACTTTGAAAACTTGGAAAAATCCATGCCACCAACAACAATGAAACCAAAAATACGCACATGCACACACGATGCATGCTAAAACCAGCTAGGAAATCATACATGCAACTTGTTACCTACAAGTATTCCTACTAAATTTGCTTGATCCAACCTTTCCTTGCTTGATCCTTTCTCTCCTTTGCTTTCCTTATCCTTCCTTATCCTTCCTTTTCTTGCTTGCTTTCCTTCTCCTCTTGGTGCTCTTCTCCTCTATGAAAACCAATTCTAAAAATGAACTGACAAAAGAATAATAACTGATGTTCTAATGTCTTTTAATTATTTATCCCTCTTATTTCTTCATTTTTCCTTAATTTTCCTTCAATTTCCTCCTCACATGCAACTTGTGACCATTCAGGTCCCTTTTCTCCTATTTTCCTTCATTTTCATAAATAAAATTCCAATAATACCTTTTTTTCCTTTTCAAATCCTTTTCCATTTCCATTACCAATTTCCCTTAGCCATAATACACAACAAGTTATCACCACTAGGATATTTTTCTTAACATTCAGCTTGGAATAAGTGTCCCTTGACCTTGGTCTTAATTTTCCTTATAACTTTTATTACATGAACATTTAACCCAGGGTTGTTACATCTAAAAACTCAATATAGTTCTACTTTCGAGACTACATGGGGGTGTTATGGGGTCTGGAAAGCCAACTTATTCTGTATCTTGTAAGGATGTGGCTTGAGGAAAATCTATGGCAACAGAACAAACTTCATCCCTTCCAGGCCCCTATATTGTCGAAAAGTCAAATTAAACATGAACACTAAATATCAATAATGAAGAGGTAAATTTACTCTTCACTAAACTCTAATCCTCAATTATTATCTGTAGATTTAATGGTTTTTGGTCCAAATCAGAATATCTACACTAGTGGGTCTTTACAACCTGGACTAAAACCAATGACATATATCTCTTCCCTAAAAGATTCTATGGTACAATTTGCATGTTAGGAGGAATCAAAGAAAGTACTAAGGGAGGGACTGTGGTTTTGGGGTAGTGCCGGATTATTCATCTCCCCTTGGTTTTCACATTTTGATTTTTCAATGGTAGTAGTAACCAAAAAGCATGTATGGGTCAGGCTGCCAAATCTTCCTCTACCTTTTTGACACCAAAAGGTTTTAATGGACATTGCAAATGGCCTAGGCTCCTTAAAAAAAATGGATATGAATAGAATGGTGAATGTTTTATTTACATTTTCTCGTATGTAGAGATAGATTTAAGAAAAGGACTCCCTATTCATATTTTATTGAAGTATGGATCCCATAAATGGATACAAATATTGGATTATGAAAACACAACATTAAAATGTTGTGTTTGTTTCCAAACAATCCATTTATAGGATTTTTTCCCACAGATCAAGTTGCCTATTAAAAAGAAAAAGGCATGGGATTGTAGGAAAAAGTGATGGCGACCCTTCAATCCTACCTCTACGGCAAAAAAAAAAAATGGAAAACGAGGATGAGCTTATAAAGTAGTAGGATAGGAGTATTCCAAATATTGAGGATCCAAAACATCCCACACAAAGATTAAAGAGAAAAATTTTATCCCTTAATCGACACTCATTGAATCTATGACCCGGAAGTAGTATAATTTCGTTGGCTCAGAGATTACATTCATCAAAATCTTCTAATTCAGATAAAGAATCCCTCAGAAATTGGGAAGGGGGGATGAGTTGGAAATGAATCCTATCATTTCATATATAGGTGATTGGGAGATGGTCTAAATATGGAAAGGAAGAAAAAGAGAAATCAAATGACTATTATTATTCTTAGTTTTCTCAGCTTTATTATATCTTCTCTTCATGGCTTCAATTGATGGCTTATGACCAATGTTCGTGGTTTTGTCTTTTTTTCACTAAAAATAGTGTGCCGATATGGTTTTTTGGAATGCTTCGACATTTTCACATGTAATTATATTAAGTATTAATGGAATTGTATATTTTTCCTTTAGAAAAAATATAGTGAAGTTTAATTTATCTAGAATGGATTGACATTGAGTCCTTTCTCTTTTGTAACTTGCATAATGAAACGTTTGTTTTTCCAATAGATCTCCACCAATTTTAAATATCGAGTGTGGCATATTTTTGGAAAAGCTCATATTCAAAATCTAATTCGAAAATGGAAGTGCTCCCCTTTCTCTCAAACTAGATTCTCAATTCTTTCCACTTCCTTTTTAATTGTCCTTGCAAATATCGTATGGTATCTTTCTATTGTAGCCATATCTTTAGACTAATCCCTGGTTCACTTCCATTGTCACCTCTCCTCTCTGAAGATCCTACAGGCTTGGGGTCTTCCCCACCTCATCCTAATCATATTACCAACTCCCTTAGCTATCTCCATTTCCTCCTTTACCTCTGTCATTATTATATAACTCTTTACAAAAAATTACCCACCAACAATTACCAACAACAAATTTCCCAAGTCTTTTTGACCAATAATGAACTATTTTGAATCTCTCCTTGAGCAAGGAATGGATGATATATTGGTGAACATCTATTACATTCAAAAACACATAATAACAAAGCCCATTTGAGCAAAAGGCTAGACGTGAATCATATAAGTCACTATCCATAGTGACCAAGGGATTACCCTTCAATTCCTTTCTTGAAATCCAACCTCCTCATACTCAATAGTCTTTCTAATAATATACTAAAAGACTTATATATCTATATTTAGCTAGAGACTATTTTCTCCCATCATTCTTTAGGTACATATATTAATGCATATGCAAGGTAATAAAATAATCACAAGATGTGGAGTTGTGAGGACCTAAATTTGGGCGCACATTTAACCGAGGTGAGGGATATGGGAGACATCCTCATTGTGAAATTTACAATAAAAATATGACAAGAAATTTGATGAAAGAGTATGTTGGACGAGGGGACACCAATGCGAGGTGTCAAAAAACTGACACTTGGGTGTGGGTCACTCAACACCTGACTGGGCCTAATGATCGGCGAGGAGGCCTAGGATGACACCATGAGGGGTAGCATGGACACTCTAGAACATGGAAAGAAACACCCCTAGACAAATGACCAAGAAGTGGACAAGGTTGACCCAAGACAAGTTTTACCGAAATAGGGTCGCTTTGTTAGAATGGTGATGGGTTGAGTCCCCAAGATGATCGAGATAAAACTTGGTGTCACCAAACATGGGCAACCCAAAATTTAGAATCACTAAGATAAAAATGCAAAAATCTGGTGTCATGCACAAGACCAAATAGAAATTTTACGTTGGTCGAGACTACAAGGTGGGTGAATCAAGTGGGCGAAACCCAAAATTGAGGTCACCTTTGTTAGTATGCAGTTTTTCCTCACATGTATGAAAATACCTTAACTTAAGTTATAGGTGACTTAGAACCCTAATAAAAAATGAAAATTTCAATTGTCATTTTGGACTTGAAAAACAAAGATTAAAAACCCTACAAAAAGATATGTTATGCAAATAAAATAATAAATAACAGCATATGAAATGATAAAGACCCAATGGAAAAGGAATGATTTTTATTTTATTAATGATAATATAAATATAACACCTAATGAGGATAGATTATAGACTTGGGTCTATATATCCCCCTATGTGGGATGGTCTTTCTTGACCTTGAGCTTTAGCAATATTCAACTCTCTCTCAATATGTGTCTGCGATGGGAAAAATAAAACAATGGAGACTTGAACTCAATATGGGAGTTCAAATGTTTTAGGAGGATAACGGGAGATGATGAAAATGGTCATGGTGAATAATGAGGAGAAAACCCTCATATTTATAAAAAAATATTGAGATAGATTGAGAAATAGAAAATAATAAAATAATATTGATGAAATGAAAATCTAGCTGTTGTGAATATTTTATTATATATTTTGAGAGGGAAAAGATATTTGAAATGATCAAATATATTTATTTAGAAAATGGTTAAATAAATTAACAAATAAAAAATTATTTATTAATTAATTTATGAGGATTAAGTCAAATTTAAATTAGAGATAATCATTAAATCATGATTTAACAATTATCTCATTAGGAAAATTAGGGAATAATAAATAAATAATGATTTAATAATTATTTCGAGAGAGAATTAAATAAATAATGACTTATGTAATTATTCTCATGGGGTTTTTGGATTCTAATGAGAAATAATTTAGGAAAATGGTTCACTAAATTATTTTCTATGGTTAAAGTGGGTTTTACTATGGAAAAACTCATCCTACATGTTGTATTTCGATCAACCTAGTAAGAAATGTGTAGGCGAACATTTTTGGGTGATAACAGATTGCCCCCAAACTTAAGAGTGTCAGGAGAAAATCATATTACTGAAATACGTTGTAGTTCTCACTTTCACAAGACACCAAAGCGAAGTCACAGAGAGAGAGAGAAAGAGAGAGAATTGAAGCAATGCAAGGAAGGACTAAAATTGGAGGGGGCGAGACCTAATTGTCTAATAGAAGTCTCCTTTTATTGGTAAGTACATGATCTCAATGAGGTGGGGAAGGCATACCCTCAACCACTGAGACAAATGAGTACAAATGATAATGATGTGCTTGACAATGTGGGTTTGAGAAACAGAGTAAATGATACATGATATGCTGGCATCAATGGGCCAGAAAGTAATGTAATGATATATGGAGGCCCATATACATAAGGTGCCTAGAAGATAGAGGCCAGGAATGATACAATGAAATATTTTGATCTAAGCACATAGAGAATAACACCCCCCCCACCCCCCACCCCGAATATGATAGCAGGGGGAGATCACAACCAGATAAGCCTTATTGAATAAGAAGGGGTTCTAGAGATCTAAATGGACCATCTCAAAGAGAAGTGCATGTTGTGGGATCTGCGATTAGCATAAACAAAGCTAGTAAAAGTTACGGAATTACATCTGAGGCTAGATCATGATTTGCTGACATATGGGAATGATGGGGGCTACTTGAAGGGCCACCACCTCATCAGGTCTGGAACATCTCACACACACCTGGGAAATGTTTGTAGAATCCGCTGGATCACTGGATCATCAAGTGTGTGATTCTTGATTATGTGATAATAAGTTAAGAGTTGAGCATGTGAGAAACAACCAAGTCAAAGGGTAATGATGATTCCCTTTGCTTGATATGAGGAACCGAACAATGATGAAGGCTAGAACAAAGGGACATTGCCCTCTAGACTACTCTACTGGAATAGATGTGTTGATGTTGACAGAAGAGGGCCAGCCAGATTTGAGGCAATGACGAATCCTCAATAAAGGCACGAGAGATATAATATTATGACTAATAATATAGACTGGCACTGGGGAGTATGATGGGGGAATAAAAGTATTGGTGGACTTATGAATTCCCTTGTCAGAGCATAATATGGATGGTTGACTTGGCAACGACTAATACAATTTTCGTAGGGGATGGTCAATTACTTAGATGGAGGATTTTCAAAGACATGTTAGATGGAGGCCAAATGTGAGAAAAATGGGTTGAATGTGATGCAAGGATGGATGATATAATTTAGTAGGACTAAATGGGACACTGAATAGAATTCATGGATGCAGGGGTGGATCATCTGTGATTTTATGAACAAGGGTGACTATATGATGCTACCACATGGGAAAGGCCGAGAGGAGACCATAAAAAAATGAGTAAATAATGTATACTCACAATGAAACTTGACACATAAGTTGACAAGTATGAAGGAAAAGTGGTGCTAGAGTATAGGAGACTCATATGAAGAAATTTGATTGTGGTATGCAACAAAGTGAGACATCATGGAAAAATGGATTCCTCATGAAATTTCAATTTACCATAAACAAAGAGAGACCCATTATAGAGCTCAATAAGATATTTCCCATGCTTCTGGAATTTCATCAAACCGAGCTATGATTTTCTCATAATGGCCAACAAAACAATTAGGGTTTTTCCTATAAAATGGATTCTTGCCCCCAAATCCAACTAATTTGGACATTGAGCATGTTGGAGAATTTGGAGAGGAGAAGGGGGCCATAAATTTTATCTGGCTCATAGCGGATAAACTGACCATTAGAATTCAGATCCACAACTTTTAGGTAGGTGGCCTAACCCTACTCAACAAATTCACTGGATTAGATTTCCATATTAGGGTTTCATTTGGCTGAGGGAAACCCATTCTTTTTTTTCCATAGTTGCAATTGGGTCTTTTTTGCACTCTGAGGCATAGGAAAGAGGCTTAAAAGTGTGCCAATGAATTTTTTAGTTGAAAATTTATGCCTTGGACCTAAGGGAGAGACACTGCTAGGGGTCTCTTGAAAGCTAAAGATGAAGTCCATAAATGCATATGATAGCTTTGAGACTAAAAAATATAGTTGTATTTGGCAGGTATTTAAAAGCTGAAGTTGTTGCAGTAAGAACGAGACTTTGATGATCATCGCTATCAGGTTGAGGGGAACTAGGTTGTTAGAGGGGATCTTTCTCACTATGGGTTGCTCTTGTTCTTTGAGAACCCACTAATGAGGGTTGGTGAGAAACTATTATCGCAGATCGTGAGCTATTAGGATCCATATCAGGACACATTTGTGATACAGGGGCATGCGATCGAGATCACTATGTAGGATATTTATTTCTTGACAAGGTTTCCACCTTTGGGGGTGGTGGGGGAGATATATCCAAAGTTTCCTAGTGGGATACATATTGGGGATTTTGTAGATTTCCATTGCATACCGAGTACTACTTGAGTAAAGGAAAAATGTATCCAAATAAATGATTTGGAGAGACTAGAGACATAAGATACAATCGCAACAATGGT
This sequence comes from Pinus tabuliformis, assembly GCA_031772625.1. Classification (NCBI taxonomy): domain Eukaryota; kingdom Viridiplantae; phylum Streptophyta; class Pinopsida; order Pinales; family Pinaceae; genus Pinus; species Pinus tabuliformis. The sequence goes on along the minus strand of CM062809.1, from coordinate 565,306,443 downwards.
GCATATATTGGGTAGACATGCTTTCCAATGCATTTCTGGAGGGAAGATTATGTTAGTAGAGAGTGTGCTCGTAGGGACCTACTATTGGTGGGCCTAGATGTTATTGACGTCATTCAAACATCAGTTGAATTTATGTGGGGGGGCGACCAATGGTAACTACTCATTTTGGAAAATATTATGTTCATTCTTCTTTGAGAAGATCCCCACCATACAATCACATGTGCCGATCCATGATGGGGTCCCAGAGGAGCCCAGGATGTGGCAATGGGGACAACCACTGTGACGGGCTAGAGGGGAAGGAGTCAGACATGTGTTCCAACCTATTTTTTTTTCTCATTGGGATGAGATGTCACCCTAGATAGAAGACTATCCATATAGTGGTATGAACTTCCAGGGAGATCTTGAAATACCACTTCCACCACCAGGATGAGCATGGAGACCATATAATAAGTGATATTTTATATATTTTGGTTGCATAAATTAGAATTTCTATATATATATATATATATATATACATATACATATACATATACATATACATATACATATACATATACATATACATATACATATATACATATATCTATATATATACATATATAGATATATGTACATATATACATATATACATATATATATGGTATTTATTTTTAAACCTTTGACATGTAAATATAGCACCAATGAAATAGGTAGGATACGTGGGATGAGCTACAACACTAGAGGCTATAGATCAAAAGGGATTAGCATCACAACAAAGGTCGGATAGTGTTGCATTGATGGAGGATATCCATCATAGGTTTGACCTGGTACTGACCTATGTGACAGAGTGTGGATGGCACAAGTTATAATATTAGTACACGGATGTGTGTATGATTCTTCCCTCGGAGTGGTGATCTATTATGAGGTGTGAAACTGTGGCTAGTCAAGAAATTAGAGACTTATGATATGGGGGAGTGGCCTGACTAGCTTGAGACCCCCCAAAGGATAGTGATTAGGCATAGGGGCATATGTGCCCCCATTTTTGTATGTATGGTTATGGCATGCTATGGACATGCTCGATGTATCTAGAATAGTGGAATTTAAAAAATTATTCTGGATGTTTTGATACATAATATGTCTATGCATCATTTTGATGATGTGGTTTGGAATTTGCTTGTTTTATGGATGCATTCTTATGTAAGCATGTGATAAATTCCAATCTATATTGTTATTTGCAATGGTCTCTACATAGTTATTTTGGGCTCTAGGAACATGATTGAATGAAATGGATTCAAATTCATGTACCAAAATATTAACTCATAGATATTTTCTAAATACGATAAGATTATGCACATAATAAATGCCATTCAATTGAATGATGATCAACAAGGAATCGAGACAATCATGGAGGTGAAGGATGTGATGATCAAGGGAAATGATTACAAACCTATCACTGTGTCATATTTGGCTTGACTGTTGGTGACAGATCTGATGCATATGCCATTGGAGTGGACTAATGAATGAAAAGGGAGAAAATGGCCCAAGATGTTGAGGATAGATTCCTGGAGAAGTGACTCACACCATCGGCATAACCGATATATTGTGTAGATGATGGATCCATCTGAAGGGCAGAAGAAGACAACCAATGAGATGATGGAGGATGCAACCTACCTAAATGAAAAAAGAAAAGCAAACAATATTCATTTAAGTGGGAAATTTTATGGATAAAATTTCCTCGAGTAGAGTGCATTACGAGGATTTGGAAGAATCTCTCCCTTTGGGCCCTCTAAAATATATGCCCCTTTACCCAAAAACTTACGAATGATGTAAGGACTATTCCACAATGGTTCGAACTTCCCATGCCTCAGGACATCATGATCTTGGTCATAAAAAAGAACAAAGTTTCCTTCATGAAATGTACGAGGGTGGGATTTATGGTCACACTGGTCTTTGGTGTGATTTTTAGCCACTTCTATGGTTTCCAAAGCAACTCAGCGGTCTTCATTGGCATGATCTAGCATGATGAGTCTCTATTCTAAAGGTTGGGTGTCTAGGAGGAGTTTGACGACAAGGTGGAGGGAGGGGATTTTGTTAGAAAATTATATATTACAGAGCAATGGAAAACATAAAATATTATAGAAATATAAACACAGAAAATGCATAAAACAAGAGAGACACAGATATACGCGGTTCACCCAGTTTGGGCTACATCCACGGAGAAACATCCAGTCCTTGTTTTTATATTATCCAGCAAACTAAAGAGATACAACCTACAGTAGATCCACTGTAACTCCATCTTCACTCTCAATCTCCTCTCTCTTACTCACTCAAAATACATATCTTCATAGACACAATAGAATTCCCTTATATAGTGAGGGGTTGCCTTCTAGGGCAAAAAACCCTAAATTAAACATAACTTCTACCGTCAGATCTCCACCTAATGAACGAACTAGATTGACTACGAAATTACAGCATTTTACAAGGAAATTTTACATCTATTCTTAGCTTCGAGGGCATTTCCCCCAAAACCCCCCACCTGGGGGGGGCTCCCAAAAGGTCACAACCGGCCCCACCCCCGGACTCCCCTTGTAGCAAATATTTTACGGGCAGCATTGCTGCCCCATTTCGAACTAGGGTCCAATGCGACAATACCTTTGAATACAGAAGATAATTACGCTCCACACCAAACAAATTTCACACTCGATTGGTAAGACTGCCTCTTGTCCATAAACAAGGTGGAAATGAGTGAACCTAGTGGTGGTTTTGACATAAGTTATATAGGCCCACAACGTATGGAAGAGACTTAAATTTTAGTTGGTCATGTGCTTATTCACCATCCGCTGACGCACAATTTTGAGGATTATATTGACAAATTCATCTTTTCAATTCCTTTGGGGGTAGTAGGACAAGGAATATTGATGTTCAAAACCCATCAATGAGGATAGATCATGAAAAATTTCATGTTCAATGTGTCTAGTCGAAAACCAATTGTTTTATAACCCAAAATTGAGTGATAACATGGTTAAAGAAGAAGAGAGTTGTAGTAGTGACAATATTATTGTATTTAGGCATGGCTTCAGCCCATTTGGTTAAGTTGTCGACAACCACAATGATGTATTTATGCACATTGGTAGATGTGGATTGACACTCCATAAAATTGATGGCCCATTTACAGACAGGATCAACCTTGATAATGTGATAACATGGTGAAGAGGAGCAGGTGGAGCTCATGCCTTTGGGGCATATAATTGACAATTAGTACAATGTTTGACTGCCTCAATGCAATCACTAAAGAGAGAATGCAAGAAGTATACAACATGCATGATTTTCTAGGCAATGGCCATTCCAAAGAGGTGACCACCACAAGCGTTTTCGTGAAAAGCATTGAGCACTTAGTCAACTTTAGGATGGGTAAGGAAATAATGAAGGACAATGTCGACAACACAAAAATAAATATAATCACCTATAAGAAGGTACTAAGGGGGTTGATGTCGAATACATTGTCGATAATCATGAGTGAAAAGGGGGGTGAATTTTTCAGTTCACAAATAAGTGGGGATATTGCTATACTAGGGATAGTTAGAGGTTATAGTGAACAAGTGTTCATTTGGAAGGTCATCATTTACTGGCAGATCTTGCGCACTAGTAGGAAAGTCAGATTTAAAATAAGCAAGGGATAAAACTTTCTTACTCTTAAGCGTGATAAATTCCAAGTGAAATTCTTAGATTATAATGATTTAGTAAGAATACTTCCCATTGATAATCAACCAACCCAATAAGAAGGCCATGGGGTTGGAATTAGTCACAACCTTGGTAGTACACATGAGGATATAATGACGAACTTTATGAATAGAGAACACAATGGCCAAGGCAAAATTTTCTTCATGGGAATAGGACATAGGGGTTTTGCTAAGGTTCTTACTGACATAACATATAACATGCTCATTTTTAGTTTCATCTTCTTGTATAAGAACCCTAACAATTGAATAGGTGGAATCCAATATGTAGAAGATGAAATCATTCTTGAATTTAGGTGGACTAATCAAACGAGTGGAAGTGAGAGCACGTTTGAGGGAATCAAAATAATATTGATATTTCTCATCCCAAATGAATGGAATGTTAGATCACAGGAGTCTAAGAAACTACACCAAGAGAATTGGTCACATAGTTCGGAACAAATTGGTGTAAAAATTTGGCTTTGCCTTGGAGGCTCTACAACTAGTGAGGATTACGAGGAGGCAGAAGTTAAATAATGGCTTGAACTTTAAAGGGTCAATAGTGATCCTGACTTTGGACATAATGAATCCCAAAATCCGACTGATAGGAATGTAAAAGACCCACTTAAGGGGATTGAGGTGAATGTTATACTTGCGACATCATAGGAACATGGTTCTCAGATCGTCAATGTGTTGCGAGAAAATCTTGGAATGAGCCATGAGATTGTCAATATACATAAGGATAATGTGAGAGGTTGTGAAAATAATACGACATGGCACATTGGGAGGTGGCCCCAACATTATTTAAACCAAAAGGCATGACCCTATAAGAAAAAGTTCCCCATACCCCGAAAATCCATCCTTGAAGGATAAGAACTTATGTCCGGCACATTTTTCAATGATTTGGTTTATGAAAGGTGTGGGGAAGTTGACTTTGGGACAATCTTTTTTTATATCATGAAATTCCATGCAAACATGAATGGTGCCTTGTTTCTTTAAAATGGGAACAGGGTTGGAAACCCATGTGGTGTATTCCATTGGATAAATGAATCCAACCTGCTTGAGCTTATCAATTTTAGATCTGATAATAATGCTTGGAGGGGTGGATTATTCGTTGTTTATGACGGACAAGAATGGCATTGGGCCATGTGTTAATGTGATTTTCAACAATGGAGAGACTGAGTCTAAGAATCTCAGAATAAGACCAAGCGAAAACATCACGAAATTATTTGAATAACCTAGTGTATGCCTCCATTTATTCTAGGGTGCATTGTGCCTCCAACGTGATATTTTCTTCATCTCCTAGTTTATTTAGAATGTTAATATTAATGGTGGGTCAAATTTTGGCCATATTACGATCATTAAAATCATCTGGTGTAGGGATAGTATTTTTTAAATTGGTTGATGGCATGGAGGCTGTATTCCCTTCATCCTTGGGAATCCCTGTGATAAAATTGCTACAAGAAATACAAGCAAAACCCAATGATATTCAAAGAAGAATCAATCAAACTATTCACTTGCAGCAGACTAGAGAGGAAGTGTATCAGAGAACTCAGGTTCTACAAGACAGACTCTAGAAGATTTTCGAAAAAAGGACAAAAACAGATAATTTCTTCATAGGAGACAAAGTGCTGAAGTGGGATTCTAGGAGGGAAGACAAAGGAAAACATGGCAAATTTGATTTCCTATGGAAAGGACCTTTTGTCATTTAGGCTGTACAAGGAAATAACACCTATTTTTTGAGAAGTTTGGATGGTACAGAAGCTGAGGAAGGGCCAGTCAATGAGTGAATGCTCAAGCATTATTTTGATCCTCTTTGTTAACATAACAGGACTTTACTTTGTACATAAATAGTGTCTTTTTAGCAGTTTATTACAGCAATAAGATAAGGATTAAGATGCAGCAGATTTTGATGAAAAACAAGGAATTGTGCCACCGTTTTGTGTCATATTTTGAGTTTATCAGAAGAAATCAAGAAGAAAACTTGGGAGCTATAAAAGTGATGACTAAATACTCAGACAAACTGCCATATACAGAGTTGTAATTGATCAAATCAGCTTATGAGAAGGGGCATGTAGGTTACAAAGAAACAGTTTGTTGGTCTACAGCAGAAGGAAATTTTAGATTGCAGCAAGAGTTGAAAATAAGGCCATCTGACCTGCTATTCTTGGCTTTTCACCTGGAAAAGCCATCCCCAAGTGGAGCCACTGTTAGGTTCCTATACCAATAGGTGTCATATTTCATGATTGACTGTGGAAATGCCAAATATGATCATCCTTTCCATGCTGCAAAGGTTCCATATTTTCCAAAAAAATAGAAAAATTTAAAAAATGTAAAGAGGGTATGCCCTAAAAGAAAAATCAAAGGGCAAGAAGAATGAATTGGTCAAGAAAGAAAGAAAATGAACCCCAAAGAAAGACCAGGAAAGTGTGCTAGTCAAAATGCCACTACTGTCCTATTTTTGCAAAGAATTTCAAATCATGCAATCAGTGACTTTGTCACACTTGATGGATGGCCCAACAGCTCAATCTTGGCCAGTCCATGTTTAAATTTCTTGTTTTAGCATTAGAGAATAAGGTCTGTTCAAACAGTTCAAGCTTGGCAGATCACTAGCTAGGTAGAGAAACAAGGGTGCTCAACAGTTGAATCTGAGCCCCTGGAAGAGATAAGGGTAGACTTAGATAGGAGGGCAGTCAAAAGAAAAAGAAAGAAAGGGTTTGCTAGCTCAAATGCACCCAAACAAGATGAAGAAAAAATGTTAGGAATAGCAGAATGGGTAGGTAATTCTGGTGTTGCAGAAGCAGGTTGGTGACCAGTTTTGTCCTGTTAAATATGATCTATCTCATGAGTATCACAAACATCTTGGCATAGTGGCTACATTTCAGTGGAGCATGACTGATTTCCCCTCTCATTTCCTCAAGAAAACTTACTAACATCCCCTCAAGGACATTGGGATCTGCTCAGTGGTCCTAACTCATTTCGTTTTATGAGAAATACTAAGTGGAATTCTGTGTTTACTTAGTTAAAACAAGCCACATTTCTTGTGTAAAATAATCACTCAATTTCCCTTTCATTTCCCTAAAAACCTAAGTTATTACTTTATAAACTTAGCGTTTTCTATCTACAAAACAATACTAACACCCTAACTCTATTATATAGCTCCTATTTAAACTTTTCCCCTCCCATACTATGTAAAAATACATACAAAACCCCAAAATACTTAAATATCCCCACCATGGCAATTATAGCCATAACCATGTTATTTCGGGAATTATTGGTTCAACTGGGACCACGTAATAACGCCTCCGCGCACATTAAAAAGTGATTTGTTTAACATTTGGTTAAACAAATAACCAAAATTGCCCTCATAAACCACGTAAAACCCTGTTAACCAAGGTTTATACCCCGCAAACATTTAAAAACATTAAAATAATGTGCAGGTTCTAAATCATAAACCTCCGCCAACTAGGAGCTCCATCAACCGTCGGATCAGGCCCTCCCCATCCAATGGCTCACATCAATATCAGAGGCACTCTGATGTCTGGACGATAGCACACGATAGAAAGTGGTTTTCCCACCGTACTGTGGGACGCATGTTGCCACCCTATTGCATCGCGTCCATTCCACTACCATTCCACTAGAAACCACCATCGTACAAAAGACGGTGCGATGAAACCATAAACCACCTCCCGTTTCCTGCTGCTGATGTTGTCACCCATGTCAGCGCCCACCTCGGCTACCACCTCATCACTATTCCATCCGCCATGTCTGCCACGTCATCTGCCACGTCACCTTCTGTACCCCGCTACAGGATAAATTTACGTCATGATGATGTCATCACAAAAAGCGCCAAAAAGCCCGAAAAAAACCAAATTTTGTTACAAAGCCATGAAAGTGATGGTTTAAATTTATTTCTATTCATTGGTTTGTGGAACCTCTGCATGCAAATTACGACGAATTTGCCACCAAGGCTCCAGTCTGCCACCCAAGGGAGTTCACTCTGCAAGCTCGGCCCCCTCAGCTCAGTCTTGTACCTACAGTTCGTGCCAGACGCCTATAAAACAGGTATTTACCCGATATTCGCTCGCAAACCCTGTTTTTCCGAGTTTCTATGTTAAAATCACCCGAAGAACTAAAATTCGAGTTAAAATGCGTTGTTGCTTACAAAACTCTACATTTTAAATCACTATTTGACCCATTTTTCCAAAGAAAACCTGTAAATTCTATTCTCCTCTGCAAATTACCCATTAAACTAAAATTCAAGCCCATTTCCGCTGGCAAAATCTCCAAAAAATGCCCAAATATTGAGTTAAATTTGTCAAAATCACTTGCAAAAGAGCACCATTTCCTCTGTTTTATCCAGCTTCCCAATTAAACTCTGCAGACTTTGTCTTTTCTATGAATTTTACCCAGTGAGGCCATTTCTATATAAAACTCAGTTTGCAAAATTCCTGTAAAAAACCCCAGTGCCAGTACTCTGTTTTCTGTTGTTACACAGACCTAAATTCCAATTATAAACATAGACAGTGAAGCATGGAAGCTCCAGTGGCCTTGAATGTTGCCCCCTTGAATGCACCACATAAGGAATTGGAATGGGTGCCCCTTGCTGACAGGGATTTCCAAATTAAGGATATGATGGGTGAGAAGCCTCACCTACAAGCCTTTTGTGAAGTTAGAAATAGCTACAGAAGCAGTACTGATGTCTTGGGAATTTGGGAATCCAACATGCCTATCTATTACCTCCCTTCAATAAATGTGCTCCCTGATTTCATCCATTTATGCTGTGAAAATTATGAACCCACATAGAGCAGTTATGGCTCCATCTGGGACTGTACTCTTCTATATTACTCCTCAATCCATAAATGAGATGCTGAACTTTAAACCCACTCAGCCTCTAGCTCCTCTCACCATGAAATCCTTGCTTGACCAAGCTGCCAAACTGCACAGTTCAGAGATCACCAGAATAGCTAAATTATTCATGAGACCAGAAAGTTAGCACATGCATCCACCTCCTTTTAATCAAGTCTAGTTCAATGAGGCTGGTATACTCATTACTGATATGATTTCCTACATTCTGGGTTTCAAAACCAGTGAGCATATTGATGAAATTTTTTTAGCATTGATGTCCATATTCACTCCAGGACAGCTCCCTGCTGTCAAGTATGATTATGCCACCTTCATAGAAAATAAAATCCATGAACAATTCATGAATTTGGAGAGAGAAAGAGTGTTCAAATACACATCCTACATATATCATTTGCTGCTGTACTATCAACCTAATAGTTTCCAACTTCCTCTTAAAAGATTGGACCTCAAAGGAGAAAGGAGGTCTGTGATTTTCTGGACCTCAGTATTCCATGAAGTCCACAACTCCCCATATACATATTGTGAGTTCATTGACCTGTTCATATATCTAGCCACTTCTTTGTTGATAATAACTCCTCCTGCCAGGCTCTCTGCTGAAATGCAGAAAATTTTACATCTCTCAGAGGAATATAGTATTGGTGACTGGTATTTTTACCAAAACCACATAGTGATTAGGATTTATGGCTGTGAATTAACTCCCTACAAGCTGCCGAAATATGTCCCTATGAGACTCTTTGCCCTGGAATACTACTGGAAATTTAGTAATTCAGACTTGACTCATTTCTATGGTGCTAAAAAGGCACAGCTGAAGATAAGACATCAATTGGGCCCTTTTATCTTCAATAGAAGGGAAGAAGCCTGGGAGGAAGCAGATAAGATATTAAGAGATCAACTTATGCTGAAACAAAGTTTTCATTGGTCACCATATGACCCTGAACATTTCATAAGTTTTAGAAGAGTCAAAAACAAGCTTACAGGATATGTGCACCACAAAATCTCTGAAATTGAACAATATGCTAATCAATAGAATTGGGTAGAATGCACACTAGTTGAAGAGCTTACTGAAGAAGAGAAATTAGAAAAAGAAATGAAAGAGCTTGAAAAAACACTTGACCTGGACTCTTTTGGACAGGTCCCTTTCACATTGCCTCAACACATTGGAGTAGGCACATCATCTGCCACAAATTCACAATAACCTTCCCAAGAGAGTGCCACACCTGCAGGGACATCCAAAGGCATGGAAGTACAGCATTCATAACAGCAAGATGCAATGGCAGACCGGCCAGACAGAGCAAAGGAGAAAAGTTAAGGGCAAGGTCCTTCAACACAAACAGAGGTACCTGAAATCCCTGTGTTACAAACTCCTCTCAATGAGGAAAGAGCCAAAAAAAGGGACAGGCAAGAAGACACACCTCTAGGTGGATCGTCAAAACAGCAAGGGGAAAAGAGGCAAAGGTTAAATTCTTACTCTGAAGAGGAATTGGCAGAGGAAACAACAGGCAACTTAAGGGGTGGGAAACAACTGAACTACAGGCTCCTCCAATTTTGGAAACATCAACTAGCTCATTTCAGCAAGAGCAAGAGAGGCAACATGGTGTGGAGGTTACATCCACCAAGCAATAGAGCAAGCAAGGCTTGGATATCAAGAAAGCATTCACTGAAATAAAGGCTAGAAATGAGCCGGTATGGTTTCAACTTTATAATCAATTGCTGAGAATGGCTCCCACCGATCAACAAAGGCTAATGGCAGCCTATGATATTCAAGAAGGGAAAATGACCCTTAGTCACTTCAGGCCTACAATGCAGCAGCCACAATCAGCTGTTGATTATATTAGGACCAATCTCGAAGTTCTCTCTAAAGACATCCACCCAATGGACCAGATTGAGTTACATAAACAAACCCGAGAAATGGTGTACTCCACCTTGGCAGACAAAGAATTATTGGCTCACAGACTGCAAAATTCACTACATAATACTTCTGCCCAATTGGAATTGGAAAAGGCTTGTTCTTTCGCTAAGGATAATAGAATCAAATCCTTAGAAGAAATTATCATAGAGTTGGGACATGATCACAAGGATCCCAAGGGCATACAGGCCTTAAGATAAAAGAAAGAAGAAGATATCGCAGCCTTAGGAAGTAGCTCAAGCTGCCAATTACAATGCACCCTCAAACCACAGAAGTTGCACAACAGAAAGAAGAGGAGGATGTGGTGAGTTTGCTAATGAGGATGAATGAGAGACTGGCAGAAACAGAGAAGGCATTGGAGAAAGCATTACAAGGAAAACAGGGAGAGTTGGCCTCCCAACCACCAGAAACAACTCCAATAAGCACAACAACTCCTCCTACAACTATAGCAGCAGTCCCTCCCATTGTCCCAGAATCAATAGCAGGTACTTCAGCAACAACTACAGCAGTACCAGATACCAGCCTGAGCATGGAAGATATGATGAAGGAAATAAAGGCTTTAGAACTCCAAATGGCAGAGCTAAAGGAAGCCAAAGAAAAACTGGCCAAGATAGAGGTGAATTATGATAAATCAAAAATAACTGTGGCTGAGAAAACAAGAGAAGTAAAGGCCCTAGAAAATAAGGTAAAATCCTTGGAGAAGGACCTTACTCTTCACAAAACTCTGGCAGAAATCAAAACAATTTTGTGGACTAAAATTGGCCAGTCCATCACTAATCAATGGACATCAATACAGACTATTCATGACCAGATTGAATTGATAGAGATAGCTTAGGTTGAGACTCAAAAAGCTAGAGCATTATTAGCAAACAAGCCCGAACAGGCCAATAAACTAATTCATTTTTTGAATGCTCATACCAGAGAGCAGCTCTAGATATTCAGGAAAGAACAGGTACAATTCTGAGAGTGAAAAAGGTGCTGACCATGAGGAATTTTGTACAAAACCTAGAAAGAAAGTGCCAAGAAATGCAGAGAGAAATAAATGCCTTTAGAGAAAAGTTTGTAGTGTTGCAGAGCAAAGGGCTACCTAGCTTATTGACCAGCAATCGGAGACTATTAACACATGAACATTATGCTTACAGGGTAAATACCTATGTTACCAATCAAATTACATCATCATCAAGCATTTCAGAAGACACAGTACCTCCCTCTGGACAAAGCTTATATGACAAATTAGAAAATTTGTTCTATATTGAACATGAGATGACACATCTTTTTGAAGTCTAGCCCAATTACTACAGGTATACTGAAGCTGATGAAACATTAATAAAACTACAAAGACACTAGTTGCCAATAGATCAATGGTGGCAGGGCATGTTGGAGGTTTTACCAAGGTAGTGTTGGTGCTAATTCTTTTTTTGATTGTCTGCATTTAATCAATTTAATGCACGTGCCACATATCATAAATATGACAATAGCAAGGAAGGAGCTCACGCCAAAACCCATTAAAGGGGAATCAGGCACAGATGAAAGGGATGAAAGGGCTAGGACAGCAACGCAGGAGCGCGGAATAAAAAAACTACCGCTAGTCAACTTATTAAGTCCAAAAGTCAAATATATCAGACCACCTAAGGCAGCCAGCACAATGCAAGTTACTTCTGCATTGATTATACTCGGTTTTCAATACCATTTACTACCTTCAAAGAAGTAGATGGATGAAGTTAATGGTTGATATTTTGTCTATGAGATATTTTGTAACACTTTTTTATAAATACCTCCTCAAGAGATGTATTGTTGTTGGCTGGTGAATATCATTCTGGACCTGTGCTGTAATTTTGAGAACCTTTCTGAATAAAGATTGCTAGAATACTTTGCTGGTGAATTTTTTGATTGTGGAATTAATGGCAGAGGAATATGTTGCGGAATTCTCGTGTTACCTCATGGATCAATAAGTCTTTTTACCCTTGTTTTACTGTTCCTATGGTTATTTATCATCTATATATCATGTTCTAATTGCAGGAAAAAAGAATAGCCCATAATTTATTTTGCTATACTCTGTGTTCAATTCCTGTCAATTTTCATGTTTTCTACAGGACTAGCATAGGCAGGAATTCTTAACTACTCCTGTCTCCCTAGTTCTTTCACTCTAAATATAATCAAGGAATTCTTAACTGCTCCTTGGTAATATTTATTCAATTTCCCTCTATTAGCATAATGAAATATTCTTGATTGCCTTTCAGTCCCTGACTTCATTTCATCTTATTCCAACTTGAAAATTGTTCTATGTTTAATTGTCTTGCTCTGTAGTCCTCCTTTTGCCAAAGAAACCATACCAGAGGTTTATTTTCATTAGACTCCATCAACCCAATGGTCTGAACTTCTCTTATCTTGTAGCATTGTTCTACTAAATGTCACCTTCCAAACACCAAACAAATACTTGTGCTTCATAACTAGCCTAACATATAGCAAAACAAATCTAAATCATAAAGAGAGAGCCCACTCTGGTTGCAGATTGGCTAGAATCTGCAGCTAAAAGAATGGTTAGTGGTTACCTCGACCGTATTCCCTTTTCTCAGATCTGTTGGGGAACAACCTGAGTGATAACAGAATCTTGTCATATTGTTATAAATATTTTGGTTATGAAATAAGTTATGGTTTTTGGACTTGTAGTATTCATAAGCTATGGTATTGGCCCATGGTATTGTAACAAAGCCTATTACAAGTTAATAACAAAATCAAAATATAACAAATAGAATTTTATTATTTTTATTGATTTAACCTTTTATTATTAATTGAGGCCATATTTAAATGTTTACACTCATCCCAATATCATTTTTAACTTCTTCTTCTTCATTTTAATTTAGCATCTTATTAAAAATAAATCATTTAACCCAATTGAAATTTATATATTTGATTTTATATTATAAATATTTCTTTTATTCTTCCATTATAAATATTTCTTTTCTTTTTCATTTCCAGTTTAGTGTTGGGATCAAATAAAACATTCACGGATTACAACATCACATTGTAGCACATTTTTCTCTTCCTTGTTAATATCTGCGTGGAAATGCCAGAAGAAGGAAGACCATCAATGCAATCTATGGATTTCATGGTTTAGAAGGGTTCAAAAAAAATATTCACAGATTATAACATCACATTGTAGTACTGCATTTTTCTCTGCCTTGTTAATATCTACATGGAAATTCCAGAAGAAGGAAGACCATCAATGTGATCTATGGATTTCATGGGATTCGAACCCCAGATGGAGTTTTCATGGGAAACACCTTAGGAGAGTATCAATTATTAGATTGAGGAAGGGCAATGTCATTTAGTGTGGAGATTTTGGACATTTTTACATGGGTATGAATTTGGACTCTGAAGAGTTCTTCCTTTATACTAAATATGATTTTTGTTCTTATGGGTAAAAAATTTCGAGGGTTTATATTATCAAAGAATAAATTTCATCTAGAGTTGAGGGTTTAATGATCATGATAATGCAAATCTTGATTGCAGCCAACAATTCATCAAAAGACAATGCAGATCTTGATTACAACCAACAATTCATCAAAAGGCAATGCACAAGTAAGCACTTTGCATGTCTTTATTGTAAAAAGGGTTTAATGATTATGATAATGTAGATCTTGATTGTGGCGAACAATTCATTAGAAGGCAATGGACAAGTAAGCATTTTTCATGTCTTTATTTTATAGATTAGTTCACTCCTCCCAACTTTTCTAGTGTCAAAATGCATGAAATTTTACGTTTTCTTTTCACCTTTTTCTAGCGGTTGATTGTAGCGAGAGGCACTCTACAACCCACTATGGGAGTAAATATCACATAAACATGTAAATGTAAATGTAAACATTTAAGATGTAAAGTTTAACATTTAACATTTTTAATCTAATGTCGGCCCTATTTAGAAATCAACCTAATTATTATTATGTATAAACACAATACAAATTTAAAATATAAAGAGGTTTATGAATAGGTATGGTAAATAAATAAAACCTCTTTTTATATTTAGTCCATAAATCTCTTTATATTTAAAGAAGACTAAAAAAAGGTTTTATTTAGGTGAAGCCTATGGGCCAAATACCATTTTAATACCATGGGCCAAATACAATATTTATAAAAGAGGTATGATAAATTAATAAAAATATAAATAAACGAGAGGTATGGTAAATAAATAAAACACTTTTTTTTATATTTACTCCATAATTCACTTTATGTTTACGAACACTCAAAAATGAGGTTTTATTTAGGTGAAGCCTATGGGCTAAATACCATCAACCAAATTATTATTAATACCATGCAAAAAAACATTATTAACCCTAATATTAATATTAATAAAAGTAAATATGGCACATGGTATTGAACCATGGTATTCAAGTGGCATTTAACCTATTGAAAGGGGCAAATTAAACCAGCAAAGATCCATATTTACTGTGGATCTACTAAGCCCAGAGAGGGATCAAATATCTTGATATGCAAAATAGCATAGACTGAAAATATATTTGATCCCTCTTTTACGCTTGGTAGATCCAGAGTAAATATGGATCTATGCTGGTTGTTTGTGTAATGGAATCTACCATGCCCAAAATCAAAGGGTTCGAGTGATGAAAGTAAATTTTTTGGTAGGATGCAAGTACTAGACCTTCCTCAAACTTTGTTACATGAAATTAAAATTTCTTGTAATCATGAACATAAAATATTTTCTGTTCCATCCTTAGATTCTGATCTCAATGCCTATAGTTTTAAACC
This sequence comes from Pinus tabuliformis, assembly GCA_031772625.1. Classification (NCBI taxonomy): domain Eukaryota; kingdom Viridiplantae; phylum Streptophyta; class Pinopsida; order Pinales; family Pinaceae; genus Pinus; species Pinus tabuliformis. The sequence continues at coordinate 565,291,215 of CM062809.1, read as the reverse complement.
ATGTTACTATATTTTAAGTAGAATACACTTACATCCATTAAACCTTACACTTCTCCAAAGCTTACGTTAATTTCACCTAAAAATAAAGAACCTGAATTGCTTTTGCAATTTAGACTCAATGCTTACAGACAATGATTAATCATGAACATAAAATCTTTTATGTTTCATCCTTAGAGTCTGATCTCAATGCCTATAGTTTTAAACCATGTTACTATATTTTAATTAGAATATACGTAGATCCATTAAACCTTACAACTCTCCAAAAATTAGGTTAATTTCACCTAAAAAGAAGGAACCTGAATGGCTTTTGCAATTTAGAATCAATGCTTACAGACAATGATTAAAAATGGAAGAACCCAAATAGTCTGATAAATTTTAACCACCCATCAATTTCCAAGACCTTTGCTATTATTCTAAACCTAAGCAGAGAGAGTAGAAGAAGAAGAGCAACTAGGATGAGGTGGACCTTGACCTGCTTAATAATTTTCAAAATTTGGGCATGCCCTTGACTAGAAGAAGAGATTGACCAACGTGTTGTAGATGTTGTATTTGGTAGTGTTTTCATTTCTACCATGCGTAGGTAGACTCTATAGGTAGTTGAGGTTATCTTTTGTTGATTATAAGAGGTAATTCAGGAGTATGTTGATCTAGTTAGGAAGCAGCTTGGCAGGTTTGTTCCTCCTATTGATAACTATTATGCCACATTGTATTTTTTTTAAGTGATAGCTCCTTCTATTAAATGCCCAAGCACACTTTGTCACCCATTGAAATATCCACTTATTTTAGGATGAATGAGGTGGAGACCAAGAAGTTTGAGAGGACTCATATTGTTATAGATGAGAGTTTTGTGAGGTGAGAGGAGTTTTGTGACATATATTGAAGGATGCAATGCACCATTTTATGACACCAATCATCTCCATGCCACAATAGTGGATCTATATTGCACCGAGGGAGAAATGATAAAGTATTACATTGTAAAGAATTGGTATCTCAAGGACAAGGAATACAAACATGGGATTTATAATTTTGTTACGAAAAATAGGTTTGTGCGACAGAGACAAATCAAGGATTTCATGGACCTCAGTAGGGACTGGTTTGACAATCACATGGAAATACTCAAGCATTTTTTTGAAAAGCGATGATGCAATTAGAGAGTTCTATTCTGTTGCCTTGAAAAATAACTATCAATAGGGGGGACAAAGATGATCCATATAGGGAAGAATTGCAGGAGTAGGATTGTTTCTAAAATTATATCTATAGGAAAGTCAATGAACTACTACAAAGGATTAGTGCAAGTGCAACCAAATTCTCATAATGCAAGGATTTTTTCATAGTGTGATTCGATGCTCACCAGTGACCAGGCAGCTGCAAATACTTATTGTTACATTCAAGTACAATTTGAGTTGCATTCTAAAGTCTCTAATTTCATTTATTGATAGTCCTTCTTTTGTCCTTGTCTCTCTTAATTTCATTGTGGTAGGATAGGAATGGGTTAAAAAATAAATAATATCATTGAGTAAAATAGACACCCACATGTCAGTGCATATCAATGTGCATACTCTCTATTTTTGATACAATTAGAAGTGAGCAATATGATGTGTGCACAACTAAAAATCCTAGCAGGAATGATGAATCTAGTCTTAACATGGAAATCGAAACTAAGAATCACAAAATATCAATAAATTTGTGACACGGAGTAAAAAACACAATAAAAGATTCTATGTCAACATTGTCTATTTAGTGCAAGATACTAATAATAATTCATAATTTTTAGAGATGGTGGATTTCATGAGGATTCCCTCAAGAAAAGTTACTGACTTGAAGATAATATGGTCAGTGCAACTATTTTCTTTAAATAGACTAAATTTAGGTAATTAAAACAAGTTTGAAAATCACTAGAAACATCGCCTCCGCATCATTTTATTTCTAGTTGTACAAGATAATATTGAATAAAATTATGAGCACTTCGATTTAAATTGACCATACAGAAAATAACAAACAAGTTTGATGCTTTTAAAAGCTATATCCATCATTAAATATAAGATATGACAATGATGGCTCATAATTTTAAAGGCTATATCCATCACCAACTATAAGATAAGAGTTAGTGAGATGAGAAAAAATTTATCTTGATATAACATGTAAACATCATATTACTTATAACTCATGCATATTGTATCTTATTGTGCATATGTTAATTGTATAACTTCAATCTAGGTAATTTTTTGCATTTAAATTGTCAAATATGTAGAAGTTACATTACACTAGCTTAAATTTGCACACCAATAAAATATCATAAATATGGCAGAGAAATTAGTAAGCATTTTCACACTGGTTTAAAATTTCCCCTTGGTAGGTGAAGAATCAATTCAATTCTATTTTTGGTGGAATATTAAGTTATTAACTAAAGATAAAAAAATGTTAGTCTCTTAAATGACTGAAAAAGGATATTTATAATGTTATATAGAAGTTACATTTCACGTAGCTATATCTACCCCAACGTAACTATAATATTCCAACTCCATTTTTTATATACAAGTTACATTTCATGTAGCGATAGAAGTTAAATTTACGTGTTTTAGATAGAAATTATATTTTACATAGCTATATCTACTGTGACATAACTATAATATTCCAATTCCTTTTTTTTCACACTTTTCAACATTTTAAATATTTGTCGATTTTAGTGTGATTATGAAATTAAATAGTTGATATTGTTTAAGACATCTCCTACTTGCAACATTTTGAATTCTTAAGTGGGATCTTGGGTAGGTTTTTGTTACTTCCATATATCATGTTTTAAGTAGATGGTGTTTTATAATCACCCAAGAGACTTTAGGAGCAACCTTGAATTGCATGCTTGTTTCCATTATACATCTAATATTTGCAACATTTTCCATGTGAAGAACCCAATAGCCCATGTTGAACATGAAGAAAGTATATGTGGAGGGACTATAAAATCATTTTCAGTTGCATTCAAATATTTTGGAGCACCCAGTAAAGTGCTTCATTTTCCTCCTAGTTAACTCCATTTCTATTATCCCAATTCTTGTAGAAGTCCTTCTCCAAAGTGATCTCTTAACTATCTTGGAGGAAAACTGATTACTTGATTGGAACCCACGGATTACAATTTGATTAGGGGCAAGGAATGATAAAGCTTCATATTCTTCCAGTTAAAAGCATGTCAAACGCTTTCCATTCTGTTTAATTGATACAACAATCTCTCGAGAATTTGTTAGGATTTTGAGACCTTTTTCAATGATTTTTTATTTATTTAATTTATTTAATTTAATTTATTTATTTATTTTATTTTTTCTGAAAGTTATGTTCTCAATTAAAGAAATTAAACAAAAGGTGAAAATGATGCAATGGAAGGATTTTCTGTTTTAGTGCCTAAGAATGCCTTGCGAATGTGAAGGGCTTGGTATTTTCTTCACTCAAGATTAGTTGCATTTGACTTCCTAGCATTTCTTTTAATTTCATTTTTGTTGTGTTTATATTGTTATCCTTGAAATTGGTGGTCTACTGTGTGTGTAATAGGAAGCATTAACTATTAAGAACTCTCATAGGTGATATTGACAGATGACTAACTTTAAATGTCCCTACTTGAAACTTTAGTAATACATGATCATGCAAAGAAATTACTAATCAATATTAAAGGGAAGATGATTAACGTGCAGTGTCTCTTGGCTTGTCATATAATTACTGTATTTTGGCCCGCAATAATATATTTGAGGCTACTTTTAGGTTATTATTTGTGGAGCTTCCCTTTTTCTTAGAAAAACATCAAGGATAAATGTCCATTGCATTCGAAATGGACATCATAAAGAGGAATTCACCAAAAGTAGTAGAGGACATGGGAGAAATTGGTACAATGAGCATATAACCGCTAGAGAAACACTGAGGCACCATAATTTCTTGTGTATTTAGATTTACTCAAAGTTAACTAGTCACAAAAAGTACCCTTTTCCCGAATATTTTCATGTGTACATAAATACTAAAAACATATCAGACTAATTATTCAAACTAATAATAATCGGATAGTCATAATTTATAATTAAATAGTATAATATGATTAATATTATAGGACACAACTATAGGGTCTGACTGTGAGGGGCATTGTGACAATATATGTACACTTCTCATTGTATTAGACAATCATCTCTTAGAGTGTGATATCCATCCAATGAAATGTACTCCCAGAGGCTATTGTGGGATTGAAATTTTTTCTTTCGGTGGATAAGTGGTGATATATTTTCTTAGGCTTTAGTCTTCTTCTTCCCTAAGGTTTTGACACTACTCACAGCTAGCACCTTCATTCAACCAAGTGAGGTACTCATCTTAGAAAGTTGAATAATTTTGTCTCCACGATCCAATATGATGTTGGATCAATCTCATGATCCTAAAAACATAGGGCATAATAGCGAGGAACTTTTAATGTGGGAAAAAGAATATCCAAATTTAAGGAACATGACTCTTTTAGAATAAGCAATAAGGATATTTTTTACACTGATATCTTTCTTTCCATTTGTTTTCACAAGTTATCAATTCCCTAATATTTTTAACATGTAACTTAGTTGGTATGATTGTTCCTAAGGTTTTGTTGAAGGTTGAATGCTAAGTTCCTAAGGTGTTATTTTCTATGGTGATGTTGTATTTGCTTTGTTTATACATGTCATCTACCCACATGGTGGCCACTATCGAATGTTGAGGTATATGTCGTATAAATCTTTTATAGTCTACTTTATTTATATTAAAGTATTCATCGTCTTTCATGTCTTATACTCTGCATTGTCTCTTCTTTCAGTTTTAGGAGAGGAACTCAATATTGATGGTAAGAAGAAGCAATTGAAGAAAGAGGAGAACAATAACACTTGACCAACAAATGCAAAATGAGAGAGAGAAGACAATATGTCTAGTGACACACTTAGAGCCAATATCTTACATAAGACACACTCATAGAGACTGATGGTCAAGCCTTCAGAATTCATGATTTCACTTGCAATTCTTTGGAAACAAAATGATAATGTTTTGAAATGATGAAACAATATTTCATGTGTAAATTGTAGTCCAATAGATATTAAGTTGGAAACTCATATTGTAATACTTGATATTTTATATAATAAAATTTATATGGTTGAAATTATTTTAATTTGCTCTTGATATTATTTAGTCTTGTAATTAATATATGTAACTTTATATTATCATATTAGATAAACATGCACATTGTATGGCCTTTTTTAAAATTTAGTTGCAAAATCATACTAATTAATTTGTGTTGATTAATAATGAACAAATAAAATCAATCTAAAACTACTAAATTATTAGTTTATATTAATTAATGACAAACACGGATAAAATGAATATATGACTAAATTAGTCATTTATAATGATAATGAATGAAATTAAATGTAATGAATAGAAACTACTAAATCAATTGTTTATATAATGAATATGAAAATACAAAAAAAAAGAAAAAATGACTACTGGAAATGATTTATTTATTTATTTATTGAAATGATGACTAAATTTTGGATATATACGACTATTAGTAGCTAATTTACAATATCTTATAACATGACTAAAATTTAGTCATATTTCTTTGGTCATTAATTGGTTTTTTTTGATGACTAAAATTTGCATATATATGCCTATTAGTAGCTAATTTGCAGTATCTTATAACACGACCAACATTTTGGTCATATTTCTTTGGTCATTAATTGGTTTTCTCAAGGATTCATATAGTAATATATTTTGTTGTATATTTGGTCATTAATTGCGACAATTAATGACTAAACCAATGAAAAATTAATCACTAAATATACTACTAGATGGTAAAATTGAGGAAACGAATTAATGACTAAGCTAAAAATGACTAAAAGTTGGTCACATTATAAGATACTGTAAATTAGCTACTATTGGCCACCAATTGAAAAATGGTCATATATATGCAACTTTTAGTTGCTTTTTTAGTAATTAATTAGCCATTTTGTACTAGTGATTCAAGTAGAGTTCCCTTCACTCTTTTGAATTGAAGTATTAAGGGGTTTTCACAGTGCATTATATTAGATATCATTTTGGGATTCAACTGCATTAAGTAAGTCATTGATCTATGACCATTTCCATGAGAGGTATTCGTAACTGACTAGTTTCTCATGATTTTTTAATAGTTCACTTAGCACTCATTGCATTGGGTGATGCTCACAAGGGTGAAGAAGTGGTATTGAAACAAGTGAAATGAATCACATAGCGTTAATCATCACTTCCAGTACTTGCACTCGGTAACCAAGACTTCTTGGGAGGTGACCCATCCGAGATTGCCTTTAGCTCAGGGATGCTTAACTGTGGAGTTTTCCCCACAATTAAGCCCACTTAGCTTGCTACCCCATTTGAAAAACCTTAGCAAGTATTGTGCCTCATGAACCATTCAAGTAGAGTTCCCTTCACTCAACAAATGATGTTTTTGATCTTTAGAAGAATTTGCAAAAAATTTCAATCAATAGTAGTTGAGGATCAAGAAAATGTAGAAAGGAAATCAAACAAAGAAGACATGGACATATTGAAGGAGATGAACAAAGTAAAGATGAAGCTACAAAACAAGAAAAAATATGTAGAATATATAGTTTGGGCCAAACGTGAGAAATTGTTTGTACAACACAAAGTTGAGGACGTCCTACACCAACATGCAGAAGTAAAACAAGTTTTTGTCTTGATCTCGAATCTTATCAACCTAGCTAAGACTTAGAGAAACATGCATTAGTGGTTCAGATTAAGGGGGATTGTTAAAGAATAATCTCTCCTCTTAACTAAGGTAATATAGTCCAGTTAGCTATGAGAATGAGTTATTTAAAAAAACTAAATTTAGCAACTGCCAATCATGTGTGTGTGAGCTAATATTAGCATGTATATTCTTAGTGGTATCTTCTTAGTGTTGTAACCTTAAGCAATTGAATCAAGCAATTCATTGACGAACAACTCAAGTTTGAGTGTGTTATTTTGTGGTTTCCTTCTCAGCTCATTTATCATAATTCAATGGTGCAAATATTTCCATTAGGACGAGTTGTAACAATGATAGAGTATCTAATGGCTGGTGCATGATCAACACCGCAAATTTTAACCTCAACATTCACTACTTCCTATTAGCATATCAACCACAAATTTGAAGTCTAATCATCTTTATCAGGTAATGTAGTTTCTTGATATGTCAATGGAGAAGGAATTTGTGTTGTCTCTAGAACTAATCTCATGAGAAGATGAGCTCACAAAGAATGGGAACTCACATGGTAGCAGAGAATTTATTTTTCATGGTATCTTTCCTGCATCGACAATTAGATCCTTCAAACTATCGTGTATTTTCTGTGTTAACTATCATCCAATAATCAACTATTTTTTCTTTACATAATGGGAAAAATTATCATAACTTAGTTGTCAAAGAACCATTTTTTTTTTTTTTTGATATAGTGGGAAAACCTATCATAACAGAGTTGTCAAACCAACAATGGGAATACGCATCACTAGTTGTTATAAGCCAATGTAGCCTTACTCTTACGACATGCCTTTGGGTCTTAGGAAATTAACTTGTTTCCTTACATCCAAGGAAGAAAACCTCCCAGCCAAGCAAAAGAAATTTGAGAGCATACTCCAGGCCCATAGCACCAAACACTTGTGTCATTAGAGAGTTTTTTAATTTTATTTGTAACCTTGTGTTTTTTAATGTAAAGATAATATTCTCTATGATTAAATTATAAATATATGTATAGTTAAGAAATAAAGTAATAGAAAAGGAAATTATGTCGTATTAATATACATCTTCACTTTGAAAGGGAATGGATAAGGTGGACATTGTGTTCATTAATTCTTGTACATAACAAAAATATCATCTTTTATCTTCCCTCACATGATAAGACAAAAATAATAATTGTTTGTCTGATTATCTCAATTTTCAAAAATTAAAATAAATGAATCCTTTGTTATCCTTCCATAGAAGGAGCGGGATAAAGCTATCGAAAGATGAGCCATAATCCAGTTTCACAAGTAGTAAATGAAATTCAATAACCAAACACATAATATCAATGATTCAAAATCCATCCTTGGTACAACAGATTGAAGACCACTTCCTCCTTGGTACATCATATGGGAGGCCACTTCCTCCTTGAAACATATGTTCCACACAACAACTTGCTAAATAATTATTTGTAATGCAGAGGGTCCCTCAATTACATGCGGACAAAGGAAGACCCATAATTTTTCTCTTCCTATTCTCTAGAAACAAAGTTGGTCATTGCAAGGAGCATGTCGATTTGTCTTCTGGTTCTGGAAAAGTGTCTATGAAATGTAATGTGTGTGTGTGTGTGTGTATATATATATATATATTACATTATTTAATTAATTATTATATTATATTTCCTCAACCTACAACATCAATACACAAAATGAAAAACAATAAACCAGATCATTAATTTTTATTATATGGTGCTTTGTATTTATTTTGTGGTTCACCTCATCTTTGAGGTATTCAGTCCATTGTCATCCATAAAAAATTTCAATTTATTATCTTTTCGACTACGACACGATTTTTTCAATTTCTTAGATTCTCCACTGTGACTGTAATACCCCTCAGTGATATGTAAATATTTAATTTACTTTTACCAAAATGACTTGGTAGACTATGGGCCCTATAAAATCCCTACCATGAATAGGTAATAAACATGGACGTTTATTTTATTTTAAATGTCATTAAAAACATTGGTTGTGGAAAGCTAAGGAATTACTTAAGAGAAAAGAAACTAAGGGAAAGTTTCACCTACTAGACAATTAGAATGCAGTTACTCCTCTCCATAGAGATAAAACTGTCTCAGTTAGGAAAAAGGGAGCCAAGAGGGTGAGAGGAACAATCTTGAGGTAACATAGTGACTTGGAACCTAGTTGGAGGAGGTCCAAGAGAGGAAATGGAATTGGTTCCTTAGACAAGACATTGTTGGGGAAAGGAAAGACACTACGAGAAAGGGATTCTTGAGTTGGTTGGCCAGTGGAATTCCTAAACTAGACCTCCAAGGTCTGTGAAAAACCTTGACAACCTTGGTGTCGTTAGATAGTTCTAGGTGGATATGTTCTGGTCCGTGTCAAAATAATTTTTTTGGAAGTGAAATTTAGAAGTGAAACTGACTTGGGGGGATCACTAGTAAATGTTATGTGAACTCATTGGTTAGGTGGAGCTGTATTTTCTCCTCATTGATTTTGTGGTAGCCTAAACTGATTTGAAAAGAGATAAGTGTTTTACTACTATGTTATGTTTCCGTTAAATGCAAACAATTTTTTTCTATCTGTTATGTTGTACCTTGATGGAAGATAAGGGACTACTGTGGATGGTTCTTATTCACAAATGAATGTTTTAGTATTATTTTTCTGTATAATATATATAAGTTCTTGACACTAAATATTATTTATATTATGGTAGTGGGCTATGTTAGTTCCAGGCCGAAACAAACCTTGTTCCATTAGCTTAGAATATTTTATAACCCTAGTTTCATTACCTAGAAAAGAAGTGATAGGTTCAAGCATAGGAACCCATTGAAGTTTCCATATCCAATCAAAATTTCGATCAAGATTGGTCGAGTAAAAAGGGAAACAAAACTGAAAATTCTTCAAACAAATAAAAAAACCACATAGAAGTACCTATTGCATAATTCAATTGAAGAAGAAATACATTATAAATAATAACAAAAAACCAGTTGTGTGAGGATCCTATGCTATTACAGTAAATCATTTTGTACTGATATTCTAAGAATAGAACAAGATTTACGAGAAGAAATACAACTTTAACCACTTGTTGAAAGTTGCAAAAGGGGAGAAACACTTTAAAAACAAAATCTTATGTACAAGAAATTTGTAGTAAGTCGATTAAATGCAAGAAAATAATTAAGGAAACCATGGTAACTATATTAAAAACTAATAGCTCATTGTATAATAATAATGGAATAGAGTACAAAGATAAAAATTCAATTCCCACAATTTTGTGCCACATAACGAAAATAGGAGAAACTCATTTCAATGACACATATTTATTGTGGAAACAAAAATTGAATTGGAAAATCAGTGAATTTGTAAATCATTATAAAGTAAGGACAAATACTCTTTCATGCAAGAAAATATTGAAATTATCAGTAATGAAAATCCAACTATATAAATATACACATTAAAATAAGTTGCAGCCAGTTGTGCTGACAATATACAATAATACAAGTCCCCAAGTTTGGAAGAATCTAAGAGATGAGCCCTTTAGGGTTCAAAATTTTGACATGAAGACTAGAGGAAACAAGGGTTCCACCGAATTATGGTAGACCCAAAAAATTCCAACCAAAACCCTAAAAGGATATAGGAAAAAAAGACATAAAAACACGGTCGATAAAGGAGGAAACAAACTGAGACAAGTTGAAATTGCTCAGTCATACATGAAACCACAAATTGTTGGATATAGGGGTAAACCCTAACCTAACTTGGAATAAAACAAAAGGGAAATATTACAGCCACTACAAGTGAGAAACTAGATGGGGAATACATAATGGGAGTAGAAGTAACCATATACTTGTTGTTGCATATGAAACAAAGTGAGCTGGCGCCATTCTGAATCAGAGAAAATGTCAGGATAAGTCCATAGATCGAAAAATAGAAAACAAGAAAATGAAAATTTGTCAAAATTACTCTTAGTAGCTTGATAAAAGAAATGAGGGCATAGTATTCATGGCTATTTTTGATCAACGGGACTAGTCTGGGCCTTTTGTGTCTTCGAATTAATTCTGGAAGAAAGATCCACCAAAAATAAATATTTTTTTAAGAAATAAGTAACATTTTAGTTAGAGCAAAGAAAACTAGTAATGGAGATACCTAAACCCTCATCGTGTTGAAACTTGTCATATGAGAAACCAGCCCAAATTAGGGTTTGAATTTAGTTGCAGAGCTCTCAATGGTAGGCCTGAGAGCATGAATGGAGTTGTGAAGTGTGGTGGGGAAGGAGGTCATTACCCACAACCAACCCTACCTATATTTGACTGTTAAAAAAAACTCTAATTAGACGAGTCATGGATCTAGTGACACCTCACTAGAGCTATCCCTTAACATGATGAGAGCTAGTGCATGACAACTCGACTTCTAGAGAGTTCGATGAACATGTCTCAATACAATCCAGATAGGTGAGGGGGAGGGTTAAATTAAAATGTATTATAATGTTAGGGAGTAAAGGTTATGGACCATGGTGAATCAAAAAAAATAACCTAGAGCTTATAAATATTTTGTTGTACCAACAAAAACACCAAGGAAGGGAATTAAAACTAGTCCTAACAAAGTTGTTATATGAGTATCAACGTGTGAGCATTGTGGACCATGGGTGGAATGGCTTATGCCATTATCTCAACATGTATATATATATATATATATATATATATATATATATATATATCATTAACATAAAACAAAAACAAGACCTTGGGAATCAAATATCAAGGTAATCAGAAATATGTTGACTCAACCTTATACATTTAGTTATACTTGATGGTAAATATGATATGTAAAAAAAATTTATTATAGTAGATATGTTACAAGTTGTATCATAGCCATAGTTACCACACTATTTCCTATTCAGGGAAACTAAGAGAATGATAGATTGTATTTTCTGCTTCATAGAGGGGAAGAATGATAAGGAGAAGAAGTGGAGAGATGCCTACTCCACCTGTAAGACCACTTGCCCAGTTTGGTTGAATACCATTTCCAGGACCCAATCCAAAGATGTGGGTCCAATTAGGAGAAGAAGCTAAAACTACAATTGTAATATTGTTGGAAACTATGCAACAGTTGAGAGAAGAAATGCCCAATTTGAAGGCATATAATGAACAATTAATGTGGGAACAAGAACGCATAATGAAGAGTTTAACTGATACAAAAAATCATAGGAATTTTGTTCCCTCTCCTCATAATGGGCAAAAAGTAGAGTCATATTGTGGAAGAGAGAACAACGTACCTAAGAGAAGTCGCACATAGGAGTCAAAAGGGGATAAGGACGTGAATGAGGAAGAATTTGAAAATGCTTCTAGACAAAAAGGAAGAAAAAGGAAAAATACATAATTACAAGGGGAATTTAGGAAAATTAAACCCCCAATATTTGATGGTGAATCAGAGGAGGTAACGGAAGCCTGGTTAATAAATTTGAACAAATATTTTCATATTTAGGAGTACAATAACAATTTGAAAGCTCAATTGGAGATTTACTAGCTTCAAGGGAAAACCACTTTGTGTTGGGAGGAAGTCAAGGTAGTGCATATAATTAATGAACAAGGAATAGTTTGGGATGATTTTTAGAGATATTTCAAAAGTAAGTATTTAACATAACGATTTTATGATCACTACAAGAAAAAAGGTCATTGGTGAGGGTCATGCCTGTGACGGACCTTTAAGGTCCATCACCAATGTCACATATGGTGACGGTCTTTAAAAAAGCATTGTTGTAAGTGTATATAGTGATGGTCCTTTAAGGTTTGTCACCAAAGCCATTTTCAATGACACTTTTGGTGAGGGTCGTTAAAGGCCCGTCACTAATTCTCTCTTTGATGACACTTCTGGGGAGAGTCATTAAAGGTCCATCACTAATTCTCTCTTTGGTGACACTTCTAGTGACGATATTTTATTGATCATCACTAATGATCTTTTTGGTTACTTTTGGTGATGGTCAATAAATGTTCGTCATCATTGATCATTCCAATGATTTTTTTATGACGCTTCATGTCTGTGATGGACTTGTACGGTCCATCACCAATGTCGCATACGGTGATGGTCTTTAAAAAATCATTGTTGTAAGTTTATGTAATGATAGTCCATTAAGGTTTGTCACCAAAGCCATTTTCATTGACACTTTTGGTGAGGGTTGTTAAAGTCCCATCACTAATTCTCTCTTTGGTGACACTTTTGGTGAGGGTCATTAAAGGCCCATTACTAATTCTCTCTTTTGTGACACTTCTAGAGATGATCTTTTATTGACCCTCACCAATTCTCTTTTTGGTTACTTTTGGTGATGTTAAAAAAATGTTCGTCACCATTAATCATTCCAATGAGTTTTTGATGACACTATGTACTTGTTACTATATTTTTTGTCAAAATATAATGATTTAAGACCATTGTTGTGGAGCATTTTTCATTATGTGTAGTGTGCAGGGTGAGTCGAGTCTGTAACTGTTGAAATATTAATAAAGAGAAGTCTTACCTCAATTCTGTGTATTTACTTCTTGTTTTCTGCATTAAATATATTGGGTATAAATTGCATGTTTGTTGTTTATATAGTGCGTGAACATATCTGATTGTGTTGATTAAGTAAATGTGAGATAAGGTATCTTCTTACGCGAAGTTAACTAACAATTGTAAGAAGATAAGTAAGATAAGCAGTATAACTTGGGGAAATAGTGTAGATCACTGCCCTAACAGTGCGAAAGCATCTCAGCCCCTAGTTAGGGCTGTGCGAAAGGTGATCCTAATAGATTGTGAAGGTCTCGCAGGTTAGGACAGTGCACAAAGTGACCTGCACAAAGGTAGGCACAGTTGGACTAAATTAACACCTTAGTCATCTCAAGGGTGTAGAAACTTGGTTCCAGAATCCCCCCATACTGCTCCGGGTGAGACTTCAATCTGTGCACTGCAGGCTAATGCCAAAAGGGCCAATAGTGTGGGGATTTGTTTGGCTAATTAACTCTAAACCTAGGTCAGGCCCCATCAAGCCAACACTTAGATTCACTAGAACACCTTGGCACTTGCTAGTTGTCATGCCCTTTTTTATCCTCCACAATGTCCTAGGCTGATGAGGAGATCGACGGAGGCAACCACAGACCAAGCTTTTAGTTTGGTAGCTAGCCCTACCAAACTACAGAGGGGTCTCTCTATGAAATCACAACCAAGAGATGATTAGAATGTAAAGGATTTTAGGCTAGATAGATAGGCTCAGGTGAGTTTTGGAAAATTTACGCTTATCATGTTTGCTTGATGACACCACCTCCATGGGTTGTATTGACATGGTTTGGTGCTAACTTGGTGAAGTGGTTATATGCATTTTCAAGGCTGCCTCAATGAAGGTGTCCCATGTCATGTTCTTCTCTTTCAACTGATGTAGTACTATAACCTTTATCAGGCTATGGTGAAAGAGGCTGGGATAATGCACTTTTCCTTTCAATTACACCCTTTTAGACATTTTGGTTAGGCTCGTATACAAGTAGTTGGACAAATTTAGAGACTTGGAAGTTGTAAAGTGCATGAGAAGTCTTATGTGGTATTGATATAGCCTAGAAAATCTTCCCTCACATGTGAATAACTTCATGACAACCTTCATCAATGGTGCATATCTCTCCAACAAGTGTTTGAATGGGAAAACATGTGAGTGAGCTCCTCTCTATTGTGATTTCAAGTAGGGTTTGTACTCTTCTAGGTCTAGGTTCATGCCTTTGACCCAATTTTCACCATGGTTTGGTATGCCTATAGCTTGAGAGATGGAATCCATTGAAAACATTAAATTAGTCCCTGCAATGGTGATCTTGTCTTCGTTCAAGGTGAGGGAAATTATACCTGTGATATGCTCATGGTAACCTACTTCCTGCACTCTTTGACAAAACCCTAAACAATTGACATCTTCAAAGAATTTCATGGCAAATGGGGAGGAGGTGATTTCATTGCAATTATAGGGCTCAAACCTTAGTATCTCCCCCCCCCCCCCCCAGTATCTTTAGACCAAAATAATTGATGCTATTATAGCTAGGTGCCTTTAGGCTAGGCCTAAATCCACAAATAAGATACTTTCGGTCTATTTAGAGGTGATTGCGAGACATGAGAATGAGAATGGGGTATAAAGGACACATAATGTTTTAGTAAGGGTTTAATTGTCAAGAAATTATTTAAAAATTTATAGGGTAAAGCTATTTGGTAATGAGTTATTAAAGAGAAATATCTAAAAAATAGACATCTTAAGGAATGGATTAAAGAGGCGACTCCAAAGAAGAAGGTGGCATCTTATATATGGAGAATCATGATGAGAAAAAAATATTGGATACTACAAAATTTGAGATGGGAGGTTGGAAGGGGGAATAGGATAGCAATAGGACTAGATGATATCAAAGGAGTTACATCCTTGAGCATTTACATAAGAAACGGCCTTACTTTATGAACTAAATCTCTTGTGATTGAGGATCTTCTTCTGTTACAAGTTATTGGCTTAATGCATTTGAAATTGGATTTCCAGAGGATCTATTTGTGGAATGGGCATGTTTCACAACACAATTAAATCTAACAGGTTTAAAACTCACCGAGAAGAAAGAAAAGCTAAAATGGGAAGGTGTTATGTATAATGAGCAGATCTCGGTTAAAGAGATTTATAAACATATTTCTCATGGACGTGGCTTGAATGGTAATTCCTTTTGGTTTCATAACACATGGAGATGGAATATACCTCTCAAATTAAAAAAATTATGTGGCTGGTGGTCCACAATAATATTTTAACTTGGGATGATATCCATGAAAGGGGCTTTCAGGATCTTGGAAGATGCAAAGAAGATTTAGAAGACATGGAACATCTATTTCTAACATGTCCTTTTGCGATCTTGGTATGGAGTGGGGTTCTTCAAACAGTTAAAATACGTGTAATCTAGAACATGGTTTCCATTTAGAGATGTCTCATTGAATGGTTTGAAGGTTTCAAGACATATTGTTCCTTGCCTTTCTATATTTCGTGGGGCATATGGAGAAGCAGGAATGAGAACATTTTTTAACAAATAGAACCAGATATTAGAGATGCCTATTTAAGGATATTTGCATATTTTATGGAGATATGGCTAATGAAGGAGGAACACCCTAGAAGACATTTTCAACTCGTGGAGCTATGGTCATACTTTATTTTTTTATTTTTTATTTTTTATTTTTATTTTTTATGGAGCATCCACCAACGGGGTTTGTGGAAGTGGGACACATTTGGTTTTGAAGCCAGACAACACCTTCCATTTCAATTGGTATAGTGGCACAGGGTCAAATAATAGAGTTGAGCTAATCATATTCTTGGGGGCTCTTCTATGTGCTAACTAGCTTGCAATTGGAGATTTACCTATGTTTAGAGATTCCAAGATGATCCTAGATTGGGTACAATTAAGAACAAAATTTGGACCACCTTCCCTTACCTTTTGGATGCAATTCATAAGATCTTTGATGAATAGCTTTCAAACATTGGCCTCTAATAATGTTTATAAAGAGTAGAATCAAGTGGCAGATCTCTTATCAAAGAAGAGATGCAACTGTGTTCCAAATGGGATTTTCTACTTAGTTTTCGACAAAGGAATCTGTTGACAGTGTTGGACCCACCAACATGTTAAGGGGATCTCCCCGGTAAGAAGTACCAATTAGACCTCAGACTGTTTGGTGTAGGAATACCTGCAGTGGGTTGTAAACCAATGTGCTGACCATGATGTCACACAGACGCAAGTAAGATAACTCTGTCAGTAGCAAGGTTGTGACCACTGCAGTGAGTCAAGGAAGGTGTACGAGAGGTTCTAACACATGTGGGTTGGGATGAGTGTGCCCCTTGGCAACCTGTAACAGTACTCAACTAGGAAGGGAACACATGAGCGTGTTACTTCCAGTCTTTGCAGCCTGTCACTAGGGATCAAAATGGGCTCTTACTATGTCTGGTTTTCAGAGATGTTTTACACATGAGTTTCAGTGCAAATCATATCCTAAGCATGTTCATCAAAAGTAGCTCAGAAAAATATTTCCAATGGTATATCACACTCCCAAAACCAGCTCCCGGATCAGAAGATATGATCGAAATGAAGGATTGATTCTTAGTTATGCATGTTTTGAGGTCATTTGATTCACACCAGGACAAGTTTACTACAAAATGAGCTTCTGAAGTAATGGAAATGAATTTTATAAAAGTGAAAGAGGATTTTTTCAATCACGTACCAAATAACAAAAACCTCCTTCATTTTATGCACAGGTGTTACTATGTGGGAGATATGCAGTGATATTTGAAGCTGCATTAAAACAAAACAAATTTTGCATTTGTTTTACTATTTTAGTCATTGTAGTATGACACCATTTCACAATAGATGGAAAGTCATTTTGAGAAACCCAAGGAGAATTTTATCAAACACAAGCCATATAACAAAAACCTCTTTCATTTTATTCACAGGTGTCATGAATTGGAATATTTGACTAGATCTTTACAGACTTATTTACAGATTTAAATATTTAGTGATTTCCTGTTTAGAGATTATTTTGTGGCATAGATTCCTAGCAACTGGAAATGAATTTCCAAAATTTGAGAGCGGTTTTTCTCAAACATGACCTTTTCTACAAAAACCTCTTTCCGTTTTGTAACAGGGGTTATGGTTCAAGAGATACAAGTTCATATTTGAGCCTTATTTTCATAAATTCGGTCCAAATTTAATGTAACTGATTCTATCTTGAGAGAGATGGTTGAGCTCAACTCCCTTAATACAAAGATAAGCTAATTGTATATATTTGATGAATTTCATAGTGTAATGGTTGGATTTTTGCAGCAGAGTGAGGCTGCCATTGGACTGTGTAAATTTTTCCTTGAATATTATTTTAATGAAGATTTTTCTGTTCTTTAAATTTGGGATTAATCACAGTGTTTAACGTGCAGCATGTTCTTCTTGTAAATTCATTTCCATGGTTTGTTTCTTCTACTAATTTGGTTACAACATTCTCTAAGGGAAATGTTAGGAATCCATCCATGCATGATACTCCTTTCACAATGATTACGTTGTTGGATGTAGTGGTTATCCTTTCAGAATCCATTCTTTGTCAGATGCTTTGTTGAGTTACCATGTGCTTCTATTTCTTCTAAAGTTGCCACTGTAGATGCATCCCCTGATTGATGCCTGCAAGGCAACGGTCTTTTCGCTCTATTCTTCTCTCATTATATCTTTAATCTAGCTATACATTGTGCTTACTTTGCCCCAAGCTTTTCGGCAGAAACTAGCCCCAAATCCATAGCCCAATAGTCCCTTCTCTTGCTGTTTTCAACCCACAATTTTCAACCAAATCATTATTCTTCATAGCTAGCCTAAGGTTCAGTTATCGCAACGACATTTTGTTGGTAAAGAGAGAGCCCTCTTTGGCCTGGTAGGGCTAGATGCCAAATCAAAAGCTTGGTCCGTGGTTACCTCATAATTGCCTCTTCTCAACCTTGAGGTTCATTCTGAGTGCTAACATATTGGTGCCACTTTCGGGGATGAGATGACAAAATTTCTCCAGGAAAGATCGTTCAAGTTGCAGATTTGATTGTTGATGGTGGACAGCAGTCAGACACATATGAAGGCTAAAATCATCTACCTGATGACTCCACTATTCAAAATCCCGAGTTTCAAAGTATTGATGGTGGATCCACTGGCTAAATGAAGGACTCAGATGTTGCTTCTATTTGTTCAAGGTATTCATGTATCGATTTTTCTAATCTTCCTGGTTTTCCTAATAAATTAAAAAAGGATACATATATTTTGAGTAATGGCCCTAAATTCAATGGGGAAGATCTAACTTTAACTCTTGAACATATAGAAAATTTTAAAACATTTGTGAAAATTCTTAGAGTTAAAAAGGAAGATGTCTTCATTAGATTGTTCTTTGATTCATTTCAAGGCAAATGTAGAAGATGGATTAAAAGTTTTCCTATCAGATCTATTAAGTCATTCGCAGATTTTTGGCATATCTTTCTTGAAACATGGATGGAGAAAGAGGAAGAATTCAAAATAGAGGTGCCCTCTATTCAAGGCTTTAGAGAATGGGAAGATATGTGCACAAACGATGAGGTAGATGAGAACTTTGCTTCATCTCTTTCTTCTTATCTGAAATCCTATCGATGTAGCCATGAAGTTAAGCTCAATTTTTTGCAAGAGTTTGCCATCAAAATTGAAGGAGATCTAACTGAATTGGAGACACAAATACAGTCCAAGGATCTAGACTGTCAAGTACCATTCTTTGGGCACATTTTCCAATAGAAGGAAGAGAAGGTAATGCTGCCCGTGGATATTTGCATCAATAATTTGCAGCTGGAAGCATGTATTGAGGAGTTGGGGTAGCAAACAAAGTCTGGTTTCTTTGATCCTGTTGCGGCATATATGGAAAAAAATTCAGTTTGAATAACAAGCCAGATTTCCTTTTACATAGCCACACTCATTTTGTGCATGTATGCTTGTCAACATTTACATTTATGTTATGTTTCAAGCACTACCAAGCATCATCATTGCTACAGTGGCTTGATTGGTTAATTTGGCATTACAATATCACTTGATCTAGTAATTTGCAGCAAAGTAGGGTAGAGTTGTACATAAATAAGTTGCCCAAATCAGCATTTCAGTTTCCGGCATTTGTTTTAGTTTCCTAATGTACAGGTTGCAGTATGTGTCTTTTTTTGGTTGGAATAAGTTGTTCAGGTTTGCAGTTGTTTATGGCTGTATTTCCCAATGGATGAGGCACTTGGTCTACGGTGTTCTTGACTCCTCCAAGGAACTTCCATCCCTAATAAGGCCAATGTTAGTTCTAGTCCTTGCAGCCTGTCACCAGGGATCAAAATGGGCTCGTACTATGTCTGGTTTTCATAGATGTTTTGCACATGATTTTCAGTGAAAATCATATCCTAAGCATGTTCATCATAAGAATCTCAGAAAAATATTTCCAACGGTATATCACACTCCCAAAACCGGCTCTCGGATCAGAAGATATGATCGAAATGAATGATTGATTCTTGGTTATGCATGTTTTGAGGTCATTTGCTACACACCAAGACAAGTTTACTACAAAATGAGTTTCTGAAGTAATGGACATGAATTTTATAAAATTGAAAGAGGTTTTCTTCAATCACATACCAGATAACAAAAACCTCCTTCAGTTTATGTACAGGTGTTACTATGTGAGAGATATGTGGTGATATTTGAAGCCTGCATTAAAACAAAACAAATTTTGCATTTGTTTCATTGTTTTAGTCATTGTAGTGTAGCACCATTTTACAACAGATGGAAAGTAATTTTGAGAAACCCAAGGAGGCTTTTGTCAACCATGAGCCATATAAAAAAACATCTTTCAATTTATTCACAAGTGTTGTGAATTGGAATATTTGACTAGATCTTTATAGCCTATTTTTACAAATTTAAATATTCAATGATTTCCTATTTAGAGATTATTTTGTGGCATAGATTCCAAGCAACTGGAAATGAATTTCCAAAATTTGAGAGAGGTTTTTCTCAAACATGACCTTATCTACAAAATGTCTTTCTGTTTTGTAACAGGTATTATGGTTCAAGAGATACAAGTTCATATTTGAGCCCTATTTTCAAAAATTTGGTCCAAACTTAATGTAACTAATTCTATCTTGAGAGAGATGGTTGAACTCAACTCCCTTAGTACAGGGATGAGCTTATTGTATATATTTGATGAATTTTAGAGTGTAATGGTTGAATTTTTGTAGTAGAGTGAGGCTGCCATTGGACCGTGTGAAGTTTTACTTGAATATTATTTTGATGAAGCTTTTTCTGCTCTTTAAATTTGGGATTAATCACGATGTTTAATGTGCATCATGTTTTTCTTGTAAATTCATTTCCATGCTTTGTTTTTCTACTAATTTGGTTACAAAATTCTCTAAGGGAATTGTTAGGAATCCATCCATGCACGATGCTCCTTTCACAATGATTATTTTGTTTGATGTAGTGGTTATCTTTTTAGAATCCATCCTCTGTTAGATGCTCTGTTGAGTAACCCTGTGCTTCTCTTTCTTCTAAAGTTGCCACTATAGATCCATCCCCTGATTGATGCCTGCATGGTAGTGGTATTTGCCCTCTTTTCTTGTCTCATTATATCTTTAATCTGGCTGTACATTGCGCTTACTTTGCCCCAAGTTTGCCGGCAAAAACTAGCCCCAAATCCATAGCCCAATAGTCCCTTCTCTTGCTGTTTTCAACCCACAATTTTCAACCAAATCCTTATTCTTCATAGCTAGCCTAAGATTCAGTTATTGCAGCCACATTTTGTTGGCAAAGAGCGAGCCCTCTCTGGTCTAGCAAGGCTAGATGCTAGATCAAAAGCTTGGTCTATGGTTACCTCGGAATTGCATCTTCTCAGCCTTGAGGTTCATTCTATGTGCTAACAGAGTGAATATGCATCACAAGCTGGAAAGCAAGTCAAACGACATTCAAAAGTGATAGTTAAACCAACAGATCATTTGCAACAAGATTCATATAATTTCATACAAAGTAGTTCATATGAAACTACGTAAGTTAAAAAACATACATCACTACAGCAACAAGAACAATCCAACTACAATAGCAACATATGCATGAAAACATGTTGGCTCTTATTATATAAATAAGTGTAAGTTCCAATCATACAACACATCCATGTAAACTTGTTAGCCCCAACATTGGAATGTTATAGCCACATCTTCTTGCTCCTCCAAAGAGATGAACTAGCTCCGTGCAGTGGAGAAGCCAAGGCAGGTTACAATACTGTCCAAGCTCTTTCCAAGATAGTCTTATCGGAAGCTTGGCTGACCAAAAGCCTATACAATGTGTTATGAGGGACTATTTATAGCAAAGGGTGGGGTGACCCTTGACATTCCCCTTTATGACCATTCATCTACCATCATGACTCTTCACCTACCTATGACCGTTACATCCACTATTGACACTTGACTTACACTTGACATGACTTACCATTACAATGCACATGTACCCATGTGAACAAAAATGGCTTGAGAAATCCAAACTAGACATCAATGACTTAGACAACTATAGAAGTCTAACTGCTCGACATCCTCATGCTAATCAATAGTAACATATTGATGCTAAGATCTATAGTCGTTGATAGTGTCTATGTGTTCTGTTGTGACATCTATTTGAAACCTGAAACTTGCCTCCATAGCATCCGGGTACACTGCTCGGGCTCCTCTGTCCAACTTTTCTAAAAGCATGCACATCATTGTCTTCAATGTTGCCAGACCAGCAACATACTTGGGCATGATGTTTTGCACTGGTAGGTAAGTTTGGGTTGGTGGCAATGTGCATAAACTCGTCGAAGTACGAGTCAAGCTCTAGTCAGACCTGCTTCTTGGTCTTCGCCTGGTGAGAGTCCCAAGTGATGTGATCGCATGTGTGTGCACCACAACATCCATGCTCTTGAATACTAATGCATGGGAAGCATGTATGCTAGTGATGACTTGTGTGAGGTCCTCATAGTTATGGATCTGACTCTGGATACGTGCTTGCAGCTCGACCACATTGGCCCTCATCATCTTTGGAAAGTGAAGTGGGGCTCCCTTGTACTTCATCATCCATGTTTGCATTTATCAACAATAGCATACATGTTCGTCAAGATGAGTGATCTTCTAGCACATCAATGCTACCATCTGTTGAGATGGACGACTGCCTTATGCATGGTACCAAACTTGGAGTACAATCCTCACATAACTGTGTCAAGGGATAATACTTCATCTAATATTTCCTTCTTCAGTTCAGCTCAGGTGGACATTGTCACCAAGTCTCCTCCTTTGTTGGCCACCTATAGTTCCTTCACCATTTGTTCATTCTTAGTTACCAGAAAGTGAACACTTGTGCTAGTGGTTTTAGCACACACTCTGGTTGCATTGGCCAAGGCAACTAGATTCTTGTGCACGTCATTCACGTCCACTCACTCCTCAACTTTCGCAAGAGATGTTTGATCCTCCAGAGTTGGTACTCTATGAGACCACACAACTCTGTGATGAGATTCATCAAAAGTGATGTTGTGCATCTCTCCTTCTAGTTGACCACCAAGGATCTCAGTGCCTCCTTGGTCATTCAAGACTTTCTCATCATCTAGATGCATTGAAGTGGGTGAGTCAACCTCTTTGTGGTGAGGCATGAGGTTGGTGTTATGTTCCAATTCTTGCTACTCCATGTCTGCATCTAACTATTGAAGTGCTTGTTCTATCTCATGAGCAAAGTCTCGCTCCTGTGATGGTTCACCCTGTTTGCCTAATGCTAGCTGTTTATATGAATCAACTACTTGTACAGGAGCTACTTTATCTGTGTGTACATGTTGTGCCCCCTGTTGTATCTGTTGTTGTTGTGCTTCCCTCTCTTGTTTGTGCAACTCTTGTTCTTTTTGAAGTTTCTCCCTCAGCTCATGCAACTCCTCCTCTGCTTCTTCCATTCTCTTCTTATCCCTCTACCTTCACGCGATTCTCTTGTCACGCTGCTGCCTCTTTGCCTGAATAGCCATAGCTTCTTGTTCTACAAGTGGAACTGCTCGAAAATTCATCTTTTCTCCTCCTCCATGCGATCGAAAATCTTCCTCTTCCCTTTGTTGCGCATAGGTATGCTTGGCTCTACTGCCTCTGTTGTTTCTGCTGCTACTATTGGTGCTTTCCGTGATGTTGCTTCATGTTGCTTCGGTAACCACTCCACAGTGAAGCCAACTTGTTCATTAGGTCTGGAGGAATTGTAGCAATAACTCCATGAGTCCTCCTCAGCCCAATGAAATGCCCCATGGATCCAATTGAACTGAATTCTCATGTAGTGATTCTTCATAATGAAATGTGGGTCATACAGATTGAAGCTTCGAAGGTCAAACTAGTACTTCATCATCTGTTCTTCTTCGACATTTTCTTGCTTGATACTCTGGATCTTATATAACCCAATTCACAACGAAAGAGCGGGCCAAGGTACCTTCTTCTTCTAATGCAATCTAGCTATAAACCCTATTGAGATATGATATGCTACTTCTTGCATGACAAGTATGTCCAAGGAAAACTTGGGTAGAACATGCGAAGGCTTCTTGACATTGAAAATTTGGATGAAAGTGTTGGACGGTGAGGCATACAAATCTACAATGCCTAACAATGCCTCAATTTCTTCCTTTGACATGCAGGGTGGATCTTGTTGGAATATCATTTTGTATAGTAGGGTGAAAAAATTGTCAGACAACTGTGTGATTATTACTTTGAAGCTACATTTATACAACAACTTGAAATATGTGTTCACAATAGTCTCCGCCGGTGACCATGCCCACTCCAAGCCTAGGAACGCATGTCAGGCACAAAATGCATCTAGGATGTAGGTAGACATGTAAATCTCTGCATGCATACCTTCAGATGACTATAAAGCCTTCGTGAATTGCTCCTTCAGCTAATGAGGTAGTATGCCGGACCAATTACATGGTTTTGCTTCTCTAGCGAGTTGGTCCAGTGCAATCACCCAACTCTACGGAATGTTTTCAGTGCTTGCTTGGCCACACTCGACATGCGAATATGACCAAGTATTGGTACGCCCTCCTTAGTATCTTCATCTTGTAGATCTGGTTGGGTGTCATCCTAAATCGAGTTGGCTCCTTTACCCAATCCTCCAAAATGTCTCTGGAGTTAGCTCTGTTGTTGGGCAAGCTGAATGGAGGATTCATGACAATCACGGGCTCTACCATCTGATACATCTCATCATAATCTCGTGCTCAGAAGGTTGCAAGCTTCGTCCCACTGACATTGCTCAAGGTCATCATCTCGAGATCAATGTCAAAGATGATCCAATGCATCATGTCCACACGGGGGAACGTGGGGTATTTGCATGCAATCCAGTACAGGTCGGACCTATGAATGTTTACGTACACCTGATGATCTTCGAGGTCTTCCCCAAAAGTTCATGTGAACGTTTCATTGACCTCTTTCCACTTTAGTTTGATGTCCTTGTCTACATATAGCTTCATATCTTCATAGATCGATAGACTAGAGGACACCTGCTCAACTGTTACTCCAGCTGCAATTCCATTAGTGTCCTGTGATCCTGTTATCTTGGAAGCCATTGAGATAGATGAAAGCCTGAAAGATCTTGAAACAAGCAACATGCATGGCAAGAAATATGTCAACAAAAACAAAGAAAATTTCGGATAATAACACAACACATACATGGGAAACTAATGAACAAGATTGCACAATTTCTTCTGGGAGGCTGGGTGACTGGTTGCCAGAACTGCACAAAAGATAGTTTTGGTTATCAAGGAGGTAGGACTAGCTACTGGATCTATGAAATGCAAAATCCATATTGGATGCTTGCTACTAGGATTGCACAATGTGCAATTCTAGCTGGGAAGGACTGCATTGCACAATTTCTTAGGCGAACAGTCACTGTCCTCCAAAAATATGCAAAACAGTCCTAGAGGCTAGTGCTGGGAAGAAATGCACATTCCATCAAACTCCCATATATTGGATTAGTTAAACAAGCTGATTTTTCTCTCTTGTAATCCCCCGGGGAGATTCTTTGTTTTGATTTGGAATCTCAATTGCAAGCAACCCAACTTCTTATTATTGGACTTCTAGCATCAATCATCAATTTTCTGTATTCACACTTTGGGTTCTGAATACCTGACTTTGTACCCCCTCAGTAGACATACATATATATATATACACACACACACACACATATATATATATATATAGAAGATTAGAGATCTTATTCGATCGAATTTATATGCAATGGGGGCTAATTTTGAATCTTTGACAAACACAACTTTAGGATCCATAGCAGGGCTCATCAGCACTACCATATTGTATCCCTTAGATACATGTAATACCAAGTACTAGGTGAAGGTTTATGCTGAGGGTCGATAGAAATATAGATCTATAGCTCCAGTGCATATTTTACTTAGAATTAAAATGGGTTGTTTCTTTTTTTTGGAATGGGTTTTGCTGAATTCAGTATCTGACACATGTATTTCCTTAGAAATCATCTAGGTTGAGTATTTTGAAATCAATTTTGTATCTAGTTGTAATTTGGGTCACTAGATCCTTGGTTTATCCTTGGGTTAGTGTGCTTAAATTTGGTGGGGTTGATCCTCCTTAGCACACTTGGAACTCGCTAACACTCCCTATCACCCACTCTTATTCATTCATTTCCATGCAATTGAAACTAGTGTTCCCTTGTGTTTCCTTAACACTCCCTAACATGCGTTGATGCCACACCCTAGAACCTAGCATATCTTGGCATGTATTGGCATGCCTAACATGTCTTGGAACTATGTCACATGTGTTAGCACTTCTTGTCATTCCCCACCACACCTTGGCACTCCCTAGTTATCATGCCCTTATAGATAGCCTTACTTTTTTTGCGATTTGGGAACCCAACCAAGTCATTGAAAAAATAGTGTTGTGCATAGCCCAAAGTTTCCCTTTATCTGAAACTAATTTTTCCCAACCCCTTATTGTAATCGTAGTCTTGCCTCTTGAAAGTCCTATTTAATACCAACCTATTTGAAAGGTCTTTCATTTTCATTTTCCTTTTCCCCTTTTAATATTTTTTCGTAATTTTTGTTGTGCGTTAAGAAGGTGAGATTTTCAACTTGCTGCATCTAAGATTTGTGGTTATAAAGCTAATCCTCCTTTTGATAAACATTCTTCCATTAGTCTAACCTTAGGCTTGAGAGTGTTGGGAAAATTTGAATGTTTAGGCTTATTCATTACCTGATATCCTTACCAATGACGATTGAAAACTTATCGTGTTTCACTCTAACATAGAGATTTGGCTTAAACAAAGCTCTAGAACCATGGGGTATCAAAAGAGGCTTAAACAACTTAAATGAAAGGGATTTTGGCTAAGGCTTTGGGATAGCTACTACCTCAAATATAGAATGAGAGCTTAGCTCTTTTGAACTACTATTTTTGCTCAAAACGAAAACAACCTTGGATAACTCATGCTCAAATTAAATATCTACCTTGGAACACCATCCATCTTGGAAACACCTCATGATTTGGTTGGAGATGATCTATTAAGACAACGAAGTGTCACCTGTAAAGTCATGCTGGGATCTGAATGCCTCCTGTGGACATCATTGGGCTCATAATTAACAATATCAACATCCATTCAAAACTATGGAGGGATGCAATTAATTGTTGATAGGACCCACTGTTTGACAACCAAGGTAGTGAAAACCCTTAGGAAAAAGAAAGAGAGTACACAAACTTTACTTGTTTTCGGAGAAAAGTGCCTTCAATTCTAACCACTAGGTCTGAACATGTCCAACTTTGTAACAATTGAAATAATGAAATGATATTTTCCAATAATCAATGCTATGGGTCTATAATTTTTCCTTGTAAACCAATTCAATGGCCTTGAATAAAATATCTTTGATGTCTACTTTGACTAGAATCGAGGCCCAATGCATATTAATTGAAACATACCAATTAGGGTCCAGAGAAATAAATCTACCAAACTTATTTCCAATAATGTGAATGGCCTCCTCTGTCTAGAAGACAAGGGGAGGGCTCGACAATATAGCCCAAAGTTGTTGCATCGAGAGATGTTTGCGAGTGAGATCACAATCCACCAGCCATGTTTCTCGAACCATGGGGGACCACAATAGGCTTAAAAGGATTAAATGAAAGGGAGTTTGTTTGAGACTTAGGGATAACTACTACCTGAAAGCTATTTAGTTCTTTTGCACTACTATTTTTACTTGAAATGAAAACAACCTTGGAAAACTCATGCTTAGATTAAATATCTACCTTGGAACACCATCCATTTTGGAAACACATCATGATTTGGTTAGAGATGATCTGTCAAGGCAATGAAGTGTAACCTGTAAATTCATCCTAGGATTTGAATGCATCCTCTGGACATGATTGAGCTCATAATCAACAATATCAACTTCCATTTGAAACTGTGGTGGGATAGAATTAATTCAAATTCCATTCAAAATTGTGGCAGGATAGAGTTAATTGTTGAGAGGACCCACTGTCTGACAATCGAGACAGTGAAAACCCTTGGGAAAAGGAAAGAAAGTACACAAACTTTACTTGTTTTTGAAGAAAAGTGTGGAAGCAACAAAGCTCCATATTTTCTCAAAAAACATTGGAACCATTATTTTATAATATCCTTTAAGAGTATAATAAAGAAAATATAAATTTCATATCAATAGAGTGTTCTCTTTATAATAATATCTTTTTTTATATATAAATGTAGAGAAAATTCACTAGTAATTTTCCTCATTCCTAAAATAATATCTAAACTGTCGGGATGATGTCCAAGGGACTTAATACCACAACATCCTACTTGTAATCTACAACACTCAGCCACTCAAATCAACTCATTACATGTCTTTGAACTAGAAAAACTTCTTTAAAAAAAATTGATTAAGAAAACACCATAAATCACAAAATATTATTGTTTAAATAATATGATAAATATATCAACTCTAAATAAAATTTATAATTAATAATTCTATTGGATATATAAAGAAAATAAATTATAACCTATCTTTAATGGAGTCCACATTTCTCAAATTATCATTAATCTTACTTTTATTTAAGTGCTCAAGGATGAGAATGAGATTTAAGTCAATTAATTAATGTCACTATTACTAAATATAGAAAATGCCATATAATTGAATAAATGTGTAGCATCCCAAAAGTAAAAGTTAAACACTTAGCTAGCAGATGACATTGTGACCAGTCAAGAAGACAGGTTCTCTATTCTATTTCAATGTAGTTGGACACCATACCGCCAACCATATATAAATAAAAGTTCAAAATAAGATTGTTATTTTACTTGGGTTTCTATATGTTTGGAGGCAGGATGGGAGAGTTTGAGAACAAGTAAGTGTAAAAAAGAGTAAAAGAAGAGTTTAAGAATACAATTGATCATCTTCTTTCTCACTATTTTTCACAAAAGAAGGCCAACAGAGCAAAGCGCATGGGAGAGTTTGAGAAAAAATCAGTGTAAAAAAAGTAAAAGAAGATTTTAAGATTACAATTAATCATCTTCTTTCCCACCCATTTTCACAAAAGAAGGCCAACAAAGCAGAGCACGTTACGATATTACATTCCAAGGAGATTTCTTAGGTATGCCTAGGGAGATCGGCAGATTCGTTTGATTGATCTTCCCGATTGATCCATAATTTATTTTGGATTTGTTTTTTGAACAGGCAGGGAGAATGAATGAAGTATTTGAAAGATAGAGCGAAAATATTGCAAGCTCTTTGCAAATCTTTCACGGAAATGCATCTCAGCATCTCTTCTCAATGGAGGTAAGAGGATCGATCAAATGGTCCTTGCACACTTTTACAGGAATTATTAATTTTGTCTTTCAGTTGATACAAAAACCAAATGTAATAAAGATTGAACCTTTCAACTCTCCCGATCATTTGATGTCTTCATAAATATACCATAGGAAGATTTCCATATTTCCCTTGCTCTTGTATCTTCGACCTCTTTTCTTTGCTTTTGGCTAGTTGGAAAAAAATTCAAAATTGATACTTGCGATGCAATAACCATGTATATGAAGAAACCCTAAATCTCCGAGACTAAGACCTAGGGTTTGATAGCATTGAAATCTATGCTTTGTTTTGGTGGGGCTATGTTGAAGCCCCGAAAATCGGGTCGACAACAAGGGGGATACCCTCCCGGTCCGGACCTTGGTTGGCAGCTCCTTATCAGTTTGGTATAGCGGGTTCGACTGGGGATAATGGGACCAGTTTCCCAATCTAAGGCTGTGTGTGTGTGCAGAGTTGGATGATGCTGATCTAAGAGTTCTAATCTAAGCTACTTTAATCTAATTCTATGCTATTGTAATATAATGAAAACAACACATCTAATCTATGCTAACCCGGGATGTATTTCTTCTATTATGCGATCTAAAGAGATTTCAAATAATAATTGGTAATAAAGATCATTCGGCTATCATAAGAATGGAAATCAATTAATATGAACCACTTTGCATAAAAAGTTAGGCAAAATAGTTGTGAACAGCATATCGCATAATAAGTTATTCATATATCAAACATAAATAAATGGCTCCACCATACAAAAGTGCCAAATGGTAACTCAAACATTCATGCAATAACATATAAACAACTAAAAACTGTATATCACTTTAAGAATATAAGCAGAAATGGTCAAGAGATAAAAGTACCATTAATGACTGGTCCTACTCATAAGCTTCAAGCAACAATGATTTATCTCCCCTTGTTCTAATATCTACTAAGAGTACAGAAGTGCAACATCAGTAGAAGATATCAAATGCAAACATTAATAAACCTTGATCCATTCATTCATCAAAACCTCCTCTGAGGGTGCAGAAGTGCATGTTCTGAGGACAAGTTTTTGACAAATTTCTGGACCCTTCTCTAAATGCATGAGAAGGGTTTAAATACTACTTCCTAATTCTAATAATAGTTTATTTACAAAATTTAGGATGCGGTTTTCAAATGACCGTCCTTTTTCTAATCTAATTTTTAAGTAAAAGCAACATTCCAAATTAAGCTACTTCTAAATCTGATCTTTAAAGCTACATGCATTCATCATTGGTTTAAGGAGAGTCGGCTGGCTGACTTCTGCTTTGAGCTAGGCTGAGAAAACGGAATCTATGAGAGTTGGCACCACTTTCTCGGCCGCATTTATGATACATTTCAAAGTCATCCACTGACTATGCGGCTTCACCAAGTATGCCCAGTAACACTCCCAATTTACCTGTTTAGTGCTTGGACCGCTTTTCCCTTTTCTTGCGCCTTCTGTTTCCATTCTGCTTCTAGTCGTAGTTTATTTGGTAAATACCCCGGGGTGGTCTCTGTGATTAAATTTGCTCTGTGCAAATTTTCATTTACACAGTTGATAAGAATGCTTGTTGTCATGGCCGCTGTTGCCGCTGCTTGTTCTGTATCTGTGACATTGCTGACTATGGTTGAGCCCACTTCTTGTGCTACTTGTGTATTGCTCAAAGATGTTTTTGGGGCTTGTCCTTCAAGATTGATCAGTTCATTGAAGGTTTCCCATTCCTTATCTAATTATGTTGTGACGGGTGGTGCTTCAATGACGAGAGGGGCGACATCTCTTGGCGGGGAGGCGATAACCTGCTGTTGTGGAAATTCCATCGACTGAGCAGTGTCTTTAGCTGACTCTTCGCTCCTATATTGGTTGCTTTCAGATCTTTTAGAATGCTCAGGCATCTCTTGTCTAGTCTTAGATTTAGATCCGGAAGTGCTTGAATTCCCACTGAGGCTAACGCTTGGAGTCGATTCTCTGGTAGATAGTCGCAGATTTCTAGATGAACACTAGCTAGTCTTCTTTCCCTGTATACCATGAATCTTTGGAGGTCATCTGGAGACAACCGTGATTGAGCTTCCTGTAAAATTTCTTGAAGTGAGATTTTACTCTCAAATATATCATCAAATAAATCCTTTTTTCCAACGAACACTTTTATCTTGACTGTCGTTGTGAAATCCTGGGCAGCCTCATTTGGGTCAAATGGTCTTGTCGGGAATTTAAATAATTGTAGACACGTCATATTTTGTACTTCGGTGAACGCGTGACCTACATCAAACAATGAAAAGACCCCACAAGCCACAGGAAACTGTGGCCATATGGCCTTCTTTTTGTCTTTTAGGTCTTTAGTTAGGCCACCTTCTGAACAGGTTTGATATGCAATTGCTCGAGCCAGAAGTTTGTCAGGAATATACAAAGGTAGGACATGAGGGGGGACGGTGCTTCCAAATACTCTAATATAGGTGAACCATTCTTCCCCGAACCATCTTGCGATGGGGATGATATCTATCTGTGCCTCAGGTGAGCACCTCGGGGGGTCTTTTTCATAGATCATTCTATACATGGGTAAGATAAGCCCGTGACAAATCTGGTAGAAATGTGGAATGAACTAAGAATCCCATAATATCTTATGATAAACATGGATAGGTAATGGGTCCTGAGTTGTCCATTTCCAACCCATAGTGGGAAATTTAGACACATAACAAATAGAATCCATAACATATGCGGATAGGTAAAAAGGAGGATAGATCCTTTGAGACATGGATCTTTTAGACCGGTAATTGATAATAGCCGTGAATAGGTTATCAGAAAAGATCTTGGCCCAATCTATAATAACGGCATTTGTGGCAGCATCTATTAATGGTAACCATTCAGACGAAAACTTATTGATATCTGGCATCCCAAATAATCTACAAAGCATGGCCGCAGCAAAACAATACGGAGAGGTAAGGGAACCAGTGCTGTACATACCGTTTTTGTCTTTCTTGAGTGGTTCATCTTTTCTGGACCAATCTTTGGTGGTCTCTGATAGGTTTGGGTTCTCCGCCATAATTTTTTTAATGAATTGTGCATTGTAAGTCGCCTGCGGTTCAAGAAGATGATACATGAGCTTTAAATCTTGTGCAGCGAATGACCCGATGAGCCCATGTCCTTGAATCTTGAACTGTCTGTTGTTCATTTCTGCGTTGTCAAGTATCCACTTGATCATATCCGTATATGGGAGAATTTTGGGCCTTGCTGCTATCCGATGAAGGAATGAACACGGTAGTTCTTCTAAGGATGTTTGGGAAGAGCTGTGTGAGTCTGAGACGGTGGTAACCTTCATTATTTTGGGGTTTTCTTCTTCAAGCAGTCTGTACATGCTTTCCCACGTCAATATCCCTGCGTCTCTGCTACAGGCTGTGTCTGTATATAAAGGTGTCATTTCCTTCACCTCAGAGCCCTGAGCTTTATTTTTCTTTCCCATTTCTTCCTGCGTATGGTTGTGTATCGTCCTTTGTTCTCCGTTCCTGCAGCTCACAAGTGAAATGGAAATGACTGATCAAGAAAGGTGATGGGAGGGTCTTAAATGTAGCAAATATATCAAATATGCCACCTTACGTGAAGTAATTCTTTGCAGAAGCACGCATTTACATTTCATTAATAGATGACAACTAATTCCTTTATTATCATTAAAGGCGCATGATCTTGAGTCAGATTATGGTAAGTGGCTTTTCTTGAATAGCGTGCCCGAAAGATTCGTGATGGAGTGATTTTGCGATTTGGTTCGCAATTGTCGCAGATCGCGAAATAGCATTATTGCACTATCGCGCTCTCACACAGACTCACAAATATAACATCGCAGAGCTGATTTGGCTTAATATCGCAACTATCTCTTTATCACGATATTGCAACATCGCAAATCACAGAAGTTTTATGCTTGCCATATTTTGTTAGCCCATTCCCTGCGATATGCGATCTTGCAATCAGTGTTATCGCAAATCGGAAAATCTTGAAGTCTTTCTCATTAGCATTACCTTATTGCGATGCGATATATTGCTTAGTACGAGAATCTTGCACATACTAGGATTATACTCAAATGGAGGTGTTTTTCTATCATTTTATGATGCGGCTTTTTTAAAGATTTTTTCTTATCATAAACTTAGGTTTTAAAGTATTCAAAAGATCTTCCTAGGCTTACGATGGTAATCTTATTTTGAAGAAAGGAAACTCTTGCTTTCCCTAAATTTTAACTAAGGGTCCCCATTCATTTAGTATTTGGACAACACTTAAATGAAAAAGGGGGGGGGGGTTGTTGTTGGCCACAACAATTGGCGATTCACTTGGGAGAACCAGTTATCTCTGATTTTCTATTGAATTTTTCAAATTTCCAAAACAAAATTTTTTAGAAAATTAAACTTTATTATAAAAAGATAAAGCGCATTATACTCCAAACTGTCAATGAAATTTTGTTCCAACCTCTTTCTATTTTAATTATTTGCTTCCTCAGCTTGTCCTTGCATTTACATCAGCCATTACTTGGTCTTGTAATGATAAAATAAGGTCTTCCCTATGTACCAGTTTTTTAAATATGCTCATTTGTCATAGGTAGAGCCTCTGCTGCCAGCAGGCATTCATAGCCTCGACGGGGTTACCTATTAGCCAGTAATGATCCTTTATCCTACTTAAGGTGATCTACAACTTTCAAAGAAAAACCCATATTGACACTTTTTCCTTTTTTATTCTTAAAGAACAATGTCTTGGTTTGGTAGCCAAATTATGACACAGTAATTCACTTGATTTACACTTTTGCTGAACAAGCTGGCTCGTGATGAGACCCCTTGTCTTTTGATCTCAACAATCTTAAGTCATTGCCCTGTTTTGGTGGACAGTAATGGCAAAGACAACAAGTTACAATATCTATGATCATGATAAGCCGGCTCGTGATGAGACCTCTTATTCTTCAAGATATAGTGTATCCTTGGGTCGTTTCTCTAAATGCTGCGATTTTCTTTAGTAGGGAGGAAGTCATTTTTTCCTTAAGAAAGCTCTGGACGACAATAATAGAGTTTTTGGAAATGGCTGTTCTACAGGGAATCCTTATTTTGTTATTGATACCTTTCATTGTACTGATATAAAACAATTTCTTCACTAAGATTGCTTTCATCAAATTTCTTGAAGTTGAAACTAGTATCATATCTGGGTTAAAGTGTTTAACTGTATCTATTAATAATAAAGATCAAGTTTCCAAAAGATTTTCTATTTATACAAGCAGAAATTCAAAATCTGATAGAGAAATGGTGTCTTTAGTAAATGCCAAATGCTGTTAACCACGACAAATTTTATTAGGGAGGAAAATATTTAAAGAAATGAGAGGTAACTATTCCCTTGGATTATGTACATGATAGGGATAATTTCTTCTCTTATTTTGCCTACCAACATTTAGAAATTAAATTATCCACCTAATAACCTAGCTAAACTACCCCTACTTCTATTCTAACTATACACAGCAAAATTAACTAGGTAAAATGATATTTCCAGTGAAACCATCTTTTCATTTTTATTCCTACACGCATGTACCTTTTAAACATCAGTGTTAAGAATAAAACTTTTCTTGGACTGTGAACATTGAATGTAGGATTAGAAAGTGTAACTTCAGTCGGAATTCTGCCTGAAATTTCTTTCTTATGAAATCTTCTTTCCAATTGGATACCTATTGGATCATAAAAATTAGGATGAATTTCTGTTATGGATTGGTGATCATGTAATAGGAAAGATGACAAGCCAGGTCGCGAATATGATTTTTTAGTTTTAATGGCCTGTAATCTACTATGCATTAAAGTCAAGCTTTTAGCAATTTCTCGTAAAAGGAAAGTTTCCACATATAAATCACTAAATAAATCAATGAAGAATAGATGGAAATTTCTCGAAAGAGATTTATCAATTAATGAGAATTGCTGGCAAGTTTCCAAAAATACTTTCTTTCGTTGATGATGTCTTGGATGACATAGAAGTTTCTTCTTAAAGGCTGATATTGATTGATCTTGGAATTGAAAAAGTTCTGTATTTCCTTGACACAATTTAGTTTTCCAAAATGGTAATACATCTCTCGAATGTTCTTTGATAAGGTGCTCAGTATACCATGGTAATCTATCAAAAGTCTGAAAATTTAAAATACAATCCGATTTTATACAAAATGAGTGCAAGCGAAAAAGAATGTAATGATTATCTGTACAACTAATGTTACAACACAACTGGGATTGACTTGAAATATCTTCTTTTTCACAAGAACTGGCCAGAATTATGGGATCCGAGTAATTTCGAATTACGTCTTGTGAATCAGAAAACAAGTTATGATTGGGAACAGGCATGGGGGTTTGCTCATGATACGAATCATAGATCGGGATATTGCTTTGGATAGTGAAATCATGCAAATGATCTGTCACTCTGGGATGAGGATCGACTGATATGATTCTTGAATTAGAATATCTCTCGTTATCTGAGCTCTGTTGAGTTACTTGAGATAAATCAACATCATCATCATCAAAGTAGCTATCATTAATGATTTTACATATTTCTCTAGATTTTTCTTTTTCATCCAATATTTTCAGAAAAGGAAGGTCAAGTCGTTCTTGTTTGTAAATGACCAAAGGATGTTTTATAGCCGCCTCTTTATCTTGAAAACCTAATGGTAATTCATTTGAATAATCCTCTGTACTTTTGAGATATCATTAATACTGATGGGGAAAAAATTATCATCACTAAATACATCAGGATAAAGACAAAAATGTGATTCTGAAACAATGCATTCGAAAATATCATCGTGAAAAAATTCTTGTTCATCACATTCATTGTAGACATCGGGCTTTAGATCATACCTTTGCGTGTTTGTATTTTTCGAAAGAGAATTAATTTTCTATTCTAACCTTGGCGTCTACATTTGTTGACTTGCGATGATATTATCTAACCTTGTCTCCAAGTTGCTTTCTGGTTCCAAGGCAGGCTTTCTTTCAACATTCTTGCTTTTGTCTTCTTGCATTAGAGCAGGCATGTTTCCGAAGCTTTGGGAAGTTTCTTCATCATGAGTGATTCGCACATTCAAATTGGAATTTTCATTCCTATTAGAAGAAAATAAAACAAGACTTGGACTAATTTATGAAGGATCGGACATAGGAGGTAGGGAATGCTCAGCATAATCTGAAGATTCTTCATTCATGAGTTCATTTTCAAGATCATATTTTAGACAATCAAGATGAAATCGCATATTAAAATCCCAAACAGATTCATCTTCTTTTCATAGATACTCAATTTCATCATATACCTGATCATAATCATAGCAATCAAATTTACAAATGAAAGCCTTGACAAATTGGTCCCAGCTGTGAATTGAGGCAACTGGGAGGGTTCTACACCATTTTCTAGCTTCTATCGTGAATGTGAGAGTAAAAATTCTGCATAAAATGCCTTCATCAATTTTTTGAATGTTCGAACTTGAAACATTTTGAATAAACTGAAGGGTATGATTAAAAGCAGAAGAATTATTCTTACCATTGAATTTTACCTGAGACAAGAGTCTTACCACTTCAGGTGGAGTGTTGGAAGAGGCACGAACATGGATACAACTCCAAATGGGAAGTTTGTGAGCAGCCATCCTAAATCAAATGTTACGATTTCAAACCATTCCAACAGACACTATGCTTAGGCCCTCCTTCTAGCGCTAAATATGTTGAAGCCCCGAAAATTGGGTCGACAACAAGGGGGATACCCGCCCGGTCTGGACCTTGGTTGGCAGCTCCTTATCCGTTTGGTATAGTGGGTCCAACTGGGGATAATGGGACTAGTTTCCCAATCTAAGGGTGTGTGTGTGTGCAGAGTTGGATGATGCTGATCTAAGAGTTCTAATCTAAGCTACTTTAATCTAATTCTATGCTATTGTAATCTAATGAAAACAGCACATCTAATCTATGCTAACCCGGGATGTATTTCTTCTATTATGCGATCTAAAGAGATTTCAAATCATAACTGGTAATAAAGATCATTCAGCTATCATAAGAATGGAAATCAATTAAGATGAACGACTTTGCATAAAAAGTTAGGCAAAACAGTTGTGAACAACATATCGCATAATAAGTTATTCATATATCAAACATAAATAAATAGCTCCATCGTACAAAAGTGCCAATTGGTAACTCAAACATTCATGCAATAACATATAAACAACTAAAAACTGTATATCACTTTAAGAATATAAGCAGAAATGGTCAAGAGATAAAAGTACCATTAATGACTGGTCCTACTCATAAGCTTCAAGCAACAATGATTTATCTCTCCTTGCTCTAATATCTACCAAGAGTACAGAAGTGCAACATCAGTAGCAGATATCAAATGCAAACATTAATAAACCTTGATCCATTCATTCATCAAAACCTCCTCTGAGGGTGCAGAAGTGCATGTTCTGAGGACAAGTTTTTGACAAATTTCTGGACCCTTCTCTAAATGCATGAGAAGGGTTTAAATACTACTTCCTAATTCTAATAATAGTTTATTTACAAAATTTAGGATGCGGTTTTCAAATGACCATCCTTTTTCTAATCTAATTTTTAAGTAAAAGAAACATTCCAAATTAAGCTACTTCTGAATCTAATCTTTAAAGCTGCATGCATTCATCATTGGTTTAAGGAGAGTCGGCTGGCTGACTTCTGCTTTGAGCTGGGCTGAGAAAACGGAATCTATGAGAGCTGGAACCACTTTCTCGGCCACATTTATGATACATTTCACAGTCATCCACTGACTATGCGGCTTCACCAAGTATGCCCTGTAACACTCCCAATTTACCTGTTTAGTGCTTGGACCGCTTTTCCCTTTTCTTGCGCCTTCTGCTTCCATTCTTCTTCTAGTCGTAGTTTATTTGGTAAATACCACCTGGTGGTCTCTGCGATTAAATTTTCTCTGTGCGAATTTTCATTTACACAGTTGATAAGAATGCTTGTTGTCGTGGCCGCTATTTCCGCTACTTGTTCTGTATCTGTGACATTGCTGACTATGGTTGAGCCCACTTCTTGTGCTACCTGTGTATTGCTCACAGGTGTTTTTGGGGCTTGTCCTTCAAGATTGATCAGTTCATTGAAGGTTTCCCATTCCTTATCTAATTCTGTTGTGACGGGTGGTGCTTCAATGACGAGAGGGGGGACATCTCTTGGCGGGGAGGCGATAACCTGCTGTTGTGGAAATTCCATCGACTGAGCGGTGTCTTTAGCTGACTCTTCGCTCCTATCTTGGTTGTTTTCGGATCTTTTAGAATGCTCAGGCATCTCTTGTCTAGTCTTAGATTTAGATCCGGAAGTGCTTGAATTCCCACTGAGGCTAACGCTTGGAGTCGGTTCTCTGGTAGATAGTCGCAGCTTTTCTAGAGGAACACTGGCTAGTCTTCTTTCCCTGTATACCATGAATCTTTGGAGGTCATCTGGAGATAATCGTGATTGGGCTTCCCGCAAAATATCCTGAAGTGAGATTTTACTCTGAAATATATCATCAAATAAATCCTTTTTTCCAATGAACACTTTTATATTGACTGTCGTTGTGAAATCCTGGGCAACCTCATTTGGGTCAAATGGTCTTGCCGGGAATTTAAATAATTGTAGACACATCATATTTTGTACTTCGGTGAACGCGTGACCTACATCGAACAACGAAAAGGCCCCACAAGCCACAGGAAACTGTGGCCATATGGCCTTCTTTTTGTCTTTTAGGTCTTTAGTTAGGCCACCTTCTGAACAGGTTTGATATGCAATTTCTCGAGCCAGAATTTTGTCAGGAATATACAAAGGTAGGACATGAGGGGGGACGATGCTTCCAAATACTCTAATATAGGTGAACCATTCTTCCTCGAACCATCTTGCGATGGGGATGATATCTATCTGTGCCTCAGGTGAGCACCTCAGGGGGTCTTTATCATACATCATTCTATACATGGGTAAGATAAGCCCGTGACAAATCTGGTAGAAATATGGAATGAACTGAGAATCCCATAATATCTTATGATAAACATGGATGGGTAATGGGTCCTGAGTTGTCCATTTCCAACCCATAGCGGGAAATTTAGACACATAACAAATAGAATCCATAACATATGCGGATAGGTAAAAAGGAGGATAGATCCTTTGAGACATGGATCTTTTAGACCGGTAATTGATAATAGCCGTGAATAGATTATCAGAAAAGATCTTGGCCCAATCTATAATAACGGCATTTGTGGTAGCATCTATTAATGGTAACCAGTCAGACGAAAACTTATTGATATCTGGCATCCCAAATAATCTACAAAGCATGGCCGCAACAAAACAACATGGAGAGGTAAGGGAACCAGTGCTATACATACCGTTTTAGTCTTTCTTGAGTGGTTCATCTTTTCTGGACCAATCTTTGGTGGTCTCTGATAGGTTTGGGTTCTCCACCACAATTTTTTTAATGAATTGTGCATTGTAAGTCGCCTACGGTTCAGGAAGATGATACATGAGCTTTAAATCTTGTGCAGCGAATGACCCGATGAGCCCATGTCCTTGAATCTTGAACTGTCTGTTGTTCATTTCTGCGTTGTCAAGTATCCACTTGATCATATTCGTATATGGGAGAATTTTGGGCCTTGCTGCTATCCGATGAAGGAATGAACATGCTAGTTCTTCTAAGGATGTTTTAGAAGAGCCGTGTGAGTCTGAGACAGCGGTAACCTTCATTATTCTGGGGTTTTCTTCTTGAAGCAGTCTGTACATGCTTTCCCACGTCGATATCCCTGCGTCTCTGCTACAGGCTGTGTCTATATATAAAGGTGCCATTTCCTTCACCTTAGAGCCCTGAGCTTTATTTTTCTTTCCCATTTCTTCCTGCGTATGGCTGTGTATCGTCCTTTGTTCTCCGTTCCTGCAGCTCACAAGTGAAATGGAAATGACTGATCAAGAAAGGTGATGGGAGGGTCTTAAATGCAGCAGATATATCAAATATGCCACCTCACGTGAAGTAATTCTTTGCAAAAGCATGCGTCTACATTTCATTAATAGATGACAACTAATTCCTTTATTATCATTAAAGGCGCATGATCTTGAGTCAGATTATGGTAAGTGGCTTTTCTTGAATAGCATGCCCGAAAGATTCGTGATGGAGTGATTTTGCGATTTGGTTCGCAATTGTCGCAGATCGCAGAATCACATTATTGCACTATCGCGCTCTCGCACTGACTCACAAATATAACATCGCAGAGCTGATTTGGCTTAATATCGCAACCATCACTTTATCGCGATATCGCAACATCGCAGATCGCAGAAGTTTTATGCTTGCCATATTTTGTTAGCCCATTCCCTGCGATATGCGATCTTGCGATCGGTGTTATCGAAAATCGGAAAATCTTGAAGTCTTTCTCATTAGCATTACCTTATTGCGATGCGATATATTGCTTAGTACGAGAATCTTGCACATACTGGGATTATACTCAAATGGAGGTGTTTTTCTATCATTTTATGATGCGGCTTTTTTAAAGATTTTTTCTTATCATAAACTTAGGTTTTAAAGTATTCAAAAGATCTTCCTAGGCTTACGATGGTAATCTTATTTTGAAGAAAGGAAACTCTTGCTTTCCCTAAATTTTAACTAAGGGTCCCCATTCATTTAGTATTTGGACAACACTTAAATGAAAAAGGGGGGGGGGGGGGTTGTTGCTGGCCACAGCAGGTTGGTAAATTTGTTGGGTACTTGAAATCATAAACCATCATTTTGTGAATAATCATCTGTTAGTTTATTGAATTTCGATTGTGAAGGCTTTCTCTGGTACAATGGATGATATGTCAAAGGATGGTTGGATCAGTTTCTTGTAGATTACTTAAATGTTGTATGTATGGGAATTTAGATATAAAAAAATGTTCAATTGTCTGTCTGTTTGTCTGTATAGGATATTTCTTGTGGTCTGATTCATGTGCACAACCCGCTGGACAAGTCTATTCGTAAGAGTTATGGTATTTATACCCCTTTTGGTTTCTATTTTTTATTCAGCAACCTCTAATAGTACACCTTACCACAAAGATGTTGTTGTTGGATTGAAATCTCTAGAGGAGTCTTACACCAGACATATAAATTGCTATTGTATATCACAATAATAAGCAGTAACATATGAAGTTGTGGCACACCCTCAACTCTTTGCATTCAATCCATTTCTTTTTCTTTCATGGCAGATTTGTTTTTGCGTAGTAGATGTGTTGTGGCACTTGAGTGTGTTCGCATCAAAGATTCTAAGGCCAAACCCGGATTCTCATGTGTCATGGAAATTCAACATATGCCTTGTTAGCCTAAGAAATACTTGTAGCTCATCTTAGGGTACTCATGTACAATATCAACTCATCCCACTCAACAAGTTACCAAGACAAGGCTCATCACATCCAACCGTGATCTAAAACAATTAAGAAACAGAATTTACATCTTGACATGCCATAGAACCTGGCATGTCCTAGAATGCCTTGGCACTATGTGGCATGCGTTAACATCCCCTACATTCCTTAGTATGATTTGACACTCCCTAGCACACCGTGGCACTTCCTGACATGCCTTGGTAGTTTAGCATACGTTGGCATTACCTAGCATATAACCTTTCCACTCCCTCCTTAACACACCTAGAACTCATTGAAACTCCCTCTCACACACTCTTATTCATTCATTTCCATCAATTTTGACCTAGTGCTTCCTTATATTTCCTGACACCCCCTAACACTCCCTAGCTCACCCTAGCACCTGACACATCTTAGCCTACTGCCATAACATTCTATCATTCCTTCGCACTACATAGTATACCTTGTCGCTCTCTCCTTAGCACACCTAGAGATCGTTGACACTCTTGGTCAAAAACTCTTATTCATTCATTTCCATACATTTTTACCAAGTTCTCCCTTGTGTTTCCCTAGAACTCCTTATCACTCCTTGACACATGTTGTTACACCCTAGCACCTATGACATCTTGGCATGTCGCCCTGGCCTCTAGCATGCCTTAACACTTCCTAGCATACCTTGTCACTTTGTCCTTAGCACACCTGGAACTCACTAAAACTTCTAATGACAAACTCTTATTTATTCATTTCCATTCATTTTGACATATTTCTCCCTTGTGTTTCCCTGGCACTCCCAGCTAACACTTCCTTGCACGCGTTGGCACATCTTGGTCGCATGTCACCCTAGAACTCTAGCATTCCTTAGCATTTCCAAGCATGCCTTGTAACTCCTCCTTAACACACTTGGAACTCACTGACACTCCATGCCACACACACTTATTCCTTCATTTCCATGCATTATGACCTAATGCTCCCTTATGTTTCCCTGGCACTCCCTAACACACCTTGGCACACATTGGCACACCATGGCACTTGTCACATCTTAGCACGATTTCCTAGCACTCTATCATCTATTGGCATTGCTTATCATACGTTTTCACTCCCTCCTTATCACACCTATAACATTTTTAACACTCCTTATCACACATGCACATTCATTCATTTACATGTAATTGAAAGGAGTCCTCCCTTGTGTTTCCTTGGCAATCCTTAACATGTGTTGGCACCACATCCTAGAACCTAGCACACCTTGGCATGCCTTAGCACTTGGCATGTCTTCACATGCCTAACATTCCTTGGAACTTTCTAACATGTGTTAGCACTTCCTAAAATTCGCTGCACACCTTGGCACTCCCTAGTTTTCATGCCCTCATAGATAGCCTTACTTTTTTTGTGTCTTGGGAACCCAACCAAGTCATTGAAAAAATAATATTATGCCTAGACCAAAGTTTGCCTTTGTCCAAAACTACTTTTTCCATCCTCTTATCACAAGCGTAGGCTTTCCTCTTACAAGTCCTAATATGAAATTCTCTTAACACACTTCGTCGATGGGACACCTATAATTCACTGGCACTCCCTGGCATAATCTTGTATTCATTCATTTCCATGCACTTTGACCTAGTTCTCCCTTGTTATTCCTAAACACTCCCAAACACTCCTCGACATGCATTGACACTATCTGGAATATGCCAGCATGCATTTTCATTCCTTGGCAAGCCATGGCGCTCCTTAATTATCATGCCCTCATAACTACCCTTATTTTCTTTTAGACTTAGGAACCCAGCCAAGTCTTGCCTCAACTACAACAACTTTACCAAGTTACATTT
Organism: Pinus tabuliformis; assembly: GCA_031772625.1. Lineage (NCBI taxonomy): Eukaryota > Viridiplantae > Streptophyta > Pinopsida > Pinales > Pinaceae > Pinus > Pinus tabuliformis. Next base: position 565,247,959 of record CM062809.1, on the reverse strand, counting down.
ACTACAACTAGACTATGCCTTTTTCCCCTGATGGCTTATAACGCATATTAGGCTTCTCATGTCTAATATTAACTCATCCCATTTAACAAGTTACCAAGTCAAGGCTCACATCCAACCATTCCCATAAAACAACTAAGCAACATAGCTTACATCTTCACATGCCATAACATTTGGCACATATAACAATCCATTGGCACTACATGGCACACATTATCATCCCCTGCATTCCTTGGAATGATTTGTCACTCCCTAACAAACCCTAGCACTTCCTAACTTGCCCTAACACTCTAACATGCCTTAGCACTTCCTAGCATATAACCTTGTCACTCCCTCCTTAACACAATTGGAACTTGCTGGCACTCCCTATCACACACTCTTATCCATTCAGTTCCATGCATTTTGAACTAGTTATCCCTTGTGTTCTCGTGGCACTCCTTGACACACATTGGCACACACTAGGACTTGGCACATCTTGGCATGTCACCCTAGAGCTCTAGCATTCCTTGGACCTATCATACCTTGTCACTCCCTCCTTAGCACACCATGCATTTGAAACTAGTGCACCCTTGTTTTTCCCTAACACTCCATAACTCTTCCAGGAATGCATTGGCACACCTTAGCACCTAGCACATCTTGGCATGTTTCCCTAGCCTCTAGAATGCATTAGTGCTACCTAACATACCTTGTCACCCCCTTCTTAGCACACCTTGAAATCACTGACACTTCCTGTCACAAAATATTAATCGTTCAATTGCATGCATTAGTTTCACCTAATGTTCCCCTGTGTTTCCCTAATGCTCCCTAACACTTCCTAGCACTATTTGGCACACCTTGTGATCCAAAATTGATTTTGGATAGACTCCTAAGTCTAAGTGGTCCTTACAGAGGAAAAATGAAAGTCCAAGGAATTTCTTGAAAATAGCCCCATTGTAGAGATCCTTTCCTTCTGAATCTACTACAACTTGAATGGGCTAAAATGGACTTAAGATGCAGAATTTATCGCATAAATAAGATGCCCCTTGTTCTTTGGAAATAGAGGCAAAAGCCCCTAAAAATGGAAAAAGAAAACGCTTATAAAGGGGAATCGCATCGGAAAAAGGCAAAAGACCGGACTTAAGTGGAGGTGGAAGAAACCCTGATCCATCGATCCGATGTATCGAATCAGAGGCAGACACATATGTGATATGGGGACCCTAGACCTGGTGACTACAATCATGTGATACACCGGTCATCGATGATCGGATCGGCGAATTGGTATCCGTGATGCAAAAAACCCCTGGGTTGTATGCGATGCAATATGCAATAGCAATCATGACAGGGAATCTCAGCTGTCAAAGAGTGAAAGGAATGGACGGCCAGGATCAAATCAGCGATCAGTGATTGCCGGAACTGATAGATTTCATAAGCGCAATTCATAAATTTTGAAATCCAGAAATTTAGATTTTCTGTGTATTAACGTTTTTCGGTGTAAAAACCGAAATACAAAGGAACGATGCTCAAAGCGATAAAATGGACCCGAAGAGGAATTCTAAGCCTGATTGCAAAGATTTTGAGTTCTGTAAAGGTGGATTTCAGCTGGGCCTCAAGCGGTAAATGGTTTTGTGCCGTCTCTACCCAATCCCACACACTAGTTGACATGTGGCTGGCGGAGGAGGGAGGGAAACTGCCTTTTCGAGCAGGTAACCTCCATACTCCTAAGCCGCCCAAAATAGCATGATGACCATTGGATCAGAGATCACCCAGATTGATGGTGGAGAGTGTGATAGCAGCCAAAAGCGGACCCGAAACAATTATACTATGGATGTGATAAGTTTTCAAGTCCGATAAAAGATTTTGTCGAGCTTTTTAGTGTTTTACCATGTATTTGGGATTTTGTCCAATATGGCTATGTGATGCGATATAATGCCTAATGGCAGACCTGATAGGGATTTAGGGGTGATTGAGTGGGATTTCACGTTCGAAATGCACGCTCGATAGTGTGTTTTCAGAAAAATACTTGTGTAATGGATTTTTGTCTATTTTCGGTTTATTGCCTAGAAAACAACCCTGATCCCTTGTAACAGCTCCTAATCAACATTCCACACTACAAGTAGGCATTTTTGGTAGCCGTTGAGGTGTTTGAAAGCCATAGAGCCGCAGAGCCAGATGGCCAGTCAAACAGACAGCGTAGAGAAGCCACAGAGCTACAGGGGAATGATTGAACACAGGGAAACGACTGGGTAATCTAAAAAGTTGGGAAAGTACCTCAAAGGAGGCAGAGATCTCAATTTAGAGAGATATTCAGAGAGAAAAAACAAAAGGAGAGAGCAGGTGAGTGAAAAGCTACTACGCAGAGCAACTGAGGGAGCCTTTGGGGTCACTTGAAGATTAAGTGAAAAGCCAGAGAGATGAAGGTTGTAGAAAGCTAAAGAAGCTAGAGTCGAAGAGCTAGAGCCAAGAGATAGAGCTAAGAGCCGGAGCCAGAGCTAGAGCCAAGAGCCAGAGCTAGAGCCAAGAGCTAGAGCCAGAGCAGAGAGACAGAGTGAGGGCCGAGAGCTAGTAGTAGAGAGCTTCAAGAGCCAAGGATAAAATGGTGTCTAAACCCATTGTTTCTATGTAAACAGTGGAGTTAAGCCAAGAGCTTGTAAAAAGGACTTTGCCATAATCCTAGAGAGCCTAGCTGAGTTGACTAGAGCTCAAGGAGATGTAGCCCAAGAGTTTTTTTTCTTATGTGTGTTTGTTGTTGACTGCATTGTTTCACTGTTATATGTCTTATATTAGTTTAAGAAAATCAATTTACGACACATAAACAGTTTAAAACCAAACACAAGCATACACCATATTTCAAGCACTATTAATTTCGCATTGGTTAATCATAGTTTCTTGGGAATATTTAAGCTTTGGGAGTGGGAGAGGTTCTTTTAAGTTAGACAAGAAGCCTAAATGCCCTATTTTCAGATCAGGTGGTGTCGGCCAGATAAGTCATTCTTGCAGACAAGACCGACCTCCCTAGTATCTAATGATATCTAGCGACAAGCAAACCAAATAAATTCTATCTTTCTCTAAATATGCAATTTATAAATAAAGGCAAACAGGTGTTTTAGGCCTACCTTGGGTCCAGTGCTAGTTTGTGGAAGCCATGCTCCATTGATCCAAATGAGCTCCTTTGTAAAGAATCTGCAAACACAAACAGGCACACACATCAAATAGCATCTAAAAAGCCAATATAATAAAACATATTTATCATGATGATCAAGGAATTCATGAAATAAATGATAGAAGACAATTTATTGAGAAAAATGAATCTGATTGTATTAACTTTAATCAAAGAAGAACTTTACAACCTTGGTGCCTTGATGCTATACAAGCTCCTCCCAGGGTCCAGCAAGAATCTCCTCTACTTTGACAAGTTTCACTCTCTTCCCAATGAAGCCAAAAGGTATGTAATCTCTCCTCTCAAGCTTAACTAGGAAGTCTCAATTCCAACAGCATTTACCCTAAAAAATGTTTAGCTTCTAACCTCCCTAGCAACCAGCCCAATGCCTCAATTTATAGAGCAGAGGAGGGAAGTTACTAGGTCCACCTTCAAAGGGATAGAGCCCTCCTTCAAAGGGATAAGCTCCTCTCATCAAGGGATTAGCTCCTTTAGTTATGGGATGCATGAACCACCTAGGAGTGAACCATCCACGTCAAGATTCCTTCTAGAAGCGTCCATAATTAACCCAAAGTGAGTTTTTAAGAATAAACTTGCGCCTTTTTTACTTTTACAAGGGTCCGCACCCACTCTTTTAGAGACAGAGCGGGCAAGTCCACAGGTAACATGACCAAGGGATACGGGACCGCAGGTAATGGTAAGAGAAAGTGTGGAACCAGAGCTTTATTGATTTTCAAGGACTTTCTCTCATTTCTAAAGCTTGACATGAAGAGCTAAGGTTTGAGACTTGCAAAGGAGGACAATATGAGTAGTGATAGACTCACACTAACTACAAATAGTCATGGTGACAATATTTTGTGTAACAGATTGCCCCCAAAAGTGCGAAGTTTGTAGTCGATGAGGATTTCATTTATCATCTAAGAAGAGTGAAGTACTTTATCATTTCGAGGATCATCTTGTGGAGAACATGGTTGGAACTTGTAAAAACATCCAGTACAAAATATATATATGAGATCATATCATCGCTGAGGTAGGCATTCCCATACTCAGATCAAAACTGACTAGAAAACTAACTAAACTGCTCTGATATAGGAATGATCTTGTAATACATCAAAAGTATAGACACATGTAGACACAGTATGGACGCAACCATCTATTTATGACTAGTCCACTGTAGAATGAATACAAAATTCCTCGTAGCCTAGATGGTGGAAACTAGATCCAGGGTCTTGATTTCCACTTCCCGAAATAGTAAGATTCTATCCATGTGAATGAATGTGTCGAAGTTGAACATGGTAGAAACCACTTGATTACCAGTCAATGATGTAAACTGCTAACAAGTGTGAGAGAAACCACCAGTAATGTCAATGGCTCTCAAAGTACTCAGTACGATCCATGAAATGTGAATAAATGTGTTGATGTCGAACATGTCACAGAATCCTTTGATCGAAGGTCAATGACGCAACCTATCGTCGAAGGCAAGAAACCTTCCATTGAGGCATGCAGATCCCAAGGTACTGACGATTTCTAGATCATCTTTCTAGATAATGAGTTGAAGTCGATAGAAAGTGATCCGTCGTAGGTAAGCCCACAACACGAAATCATAGATCAAGTTTGAAGAAATATAGTTGCAAGGACTGACTCAGGGATGGTCAAGATGGATGACAGATATTTTGCAGATGAATGGTTTATTTGTACTGACCTCTTGAACACATGACGACACTGCATATGGTTTGGTGAGAATTGACCCAAAGCTAATACCCAGAAACCAGCTGAAGACTTTCAATATGGTTTGATTAACTGTTAGGCAAAGGATTTCCCAACCCAGGTGAACAAAAAGTGTTGTGTTCAAAAGTGGTTAAATGTTTTTCTGAGACACAAAGTATGACAAACAGGTTCATTTTTCTCTCTTTTCCCCCACCATTTCTGGCAAGTACCTCTTTATTTTTAACAAGCTTGAGGAGGATAACATTTGCTTGATTATAAGCTCATCCTTTGGATGAGTCCAACTTAGTTTAAATTCGAACCCTAAGAAGGAGTGGTTCGTTCCTGTTTGTAATTGAACAGGTCCTTTACTGTTAAATTTTAACGAGTCCAGTATAGGAGAAACTCGGCGTTTTTCAATTTTAGGGAGTCTAAAAAAACTTAAGAAAACTCCATGGTTGTCCTTTTTCGTAAATTTATGTCTCCCAAGCCCAAAAAAGTATAAAATAATACTTGAGAGAACCGCTTGACCATTACGATCAAGGAGTACTTTTCATAATTAGTGCCTCTGATCCGAAAAAGTAAAAAAGTGATCAATGACACGTCGTTTTATAACCAATATCGAATTTGAAATGACAAAAATCCGGCAATCTTTTCATGTTTTTACGGTCAAAAAAGGGTTGTAAGTGGACCGTCTTTTTAATTCCGTTTTAACGAGCTTAAAAAGAAAAACTCGACAATCTTTTCATATTTTAGGAGTCAGAAAAGAGCTTAAAGGTGACTCTAATGTTTTTTGTCAAAAATGATCAATTTTGCCTGAAAAATCTGTTATCCTGCACAAAAACTCAAACATTACTCATACCTGTTTAAAATAAATAAAAATGCTTCAAAAGTTACCTCTTTAAAGTGAAAAATAAACAAATTAAAAATTCATTTATTCAAAAAAGCTTATAAAAAGGGCTTTTGTAAATTCATTTTTACCGTTTGACTTCAGAGTGAGAAAAGAGAGCTTTTGGTAAGAAACTTCCCGTGAAGATTGCAGAAAATCTGTCCGTTGGAATCGAACACCTTCACCTCCAGGTAATCCACGTCATCATACTCTTGCATTTCATCCAATCGAAATTTGTTTTTAGGGTTTTATTTTCATTTTTAGGAAATACGGAGGTTAAAAACCTGCATGCAGGGGTCCGCAGGCACAGTATAGGAAACCTGCGGACCCCGAGTTTTTTGTATGCAGAAAAAGTCAGGGGCCCGCACCTGCTCTATATCCTGGGTGCGGACCTACACACTGTCTCTAACACAGAGAGTGCGGTCCCCGCGCATAGGTTTTCAAACCTAAATTTTTCAAATTCTTCCCCAAAAACTTTGATTTAAATGGTTTAATCCGCCTTTTTATTGAATGTAGGGTATACATCATGCTTGACTAGTGGGAACGGGAGCATGAGGATGTGGACCTCGCCACGATTAATCATCAACCTTCGATTGATGCATTGAAGGCATGCGGTTTATTCAAATTCTGGGCCATACCTGGCATGAGGGCCCAGGTGGACTTTTTGCAGTGGCTGGTAGACAGGTGGAATGTACAGGACCAGTGTTTCTTTATTGGTGGCCACCAGCTCGAAATGGAGCTAGAAGACATTTACTTTTTGACTGGTTTGCCTAAGAGAGGTGAACATTTGACTCTATTCGGGGCTAGGCCAGGTGGCCAGTCTATCGATAGCCTCCAGCTAGAGTTTTGTAACGACCAAACCAGAGACAAAAGGATTGATATCAAAACCATCTCCTCTCCTGAACTCAAAGTGATTGCATTTACTGTCACCAGGCTCTGCGGAAGCGCATCACTACATATTGCCACTGGATCCCAAATGCGGATGGCAGTAGACTGCTTTCGAGGCACCATCTTCAATTGGTGTGAAGCTGCGCTGGCTAATGTAAAAGGCCAACTGACTAGAGCAAAGAACAGACAACTGAAAAACTTTGGATATGGTTTCTTAGTTGTGAGCTTTGGTCTAGAGAGGGTCCCAATGTTGGTCCCACAACATCTTTTCGTTGGAGTTGGACTTCCCTGAGAGCCCAAACTGATGCATTGGGTTGCAGTTATGACCCGTCATCCTGAGGAGGGTTCAGAAGTTGTTCGATTTCCTCCTGAATATTTTCATTGGTTGGAGAACCAAGTTTTTGCTATTTAGGATTTTCCTTATGCTGGGATGGATTATTGTGGTGACCTAGACATGGCTCTTCAACCAGGAGAGCAATGGGATGACTCAGCTAAAATCATTTTCAAAATTTTCTAGTTTAATTTTTTTTGTTTTTAAATCGTCCCAAAATTGATAATAAAAAGTTTCAAATGAAGATGTAGGTCCACGGTGACCAGCCACTCTTCGGCCCTATGAGAGGAAACAGCCAGCTGTAGCAGCACCAGCCCCACGGGAAGAATCTACAGAGACCCTCGCCGAATTGGAAAACCATCTAGAGCATTTGACAGCAGACATTCCAGAGACCAGCATAGATGACATTCCTCTTAGGCTAGAGCGCTATGTGATTGGGGTCCCAAGACCTTTTAGGAGGTTCCTTTGTAGGGTGGCCCGTACAGTGGTTTCTTATGGTGATCATCACCAGTGGTAGGATGATCGCCTATTGTAGACTCATATGACATTTTTGCTTTTTGTACTATCATTTTGCTGATCATAAGGTGTTTTTCAACCTATGATCGAAGACGATTTATATTTGACACACTTATATGCTATGCTATATCACTATTATTGGTTTATCTTGTAAAACATGTTATGGAATGTTTTTAAATTTACTTGTTTGATTATTGCAAATGTCTACTTAACATTCGAGAAGAAATTGCATCTGTTAATGTATTTAAATATCTTGGAATATGCTGATATTCAATATAGTCAAATTCATGTTCCAAGAGACAAACTCTCAAAAATAATCTCAATAATACTGGATTTCTAATGACATACACTCTATTAAGATGTAACACAACGAGTTCAGAATCTAACCTCACAATCAAACTCCGAATTCCAAATGAGATGAATTCGGATAATAACTCAATCACTGCACTATACTCTGCAATGTTGTTCATTGTTTGACCGAGGCTTACCCCATGCATAGATACCAAGTCATCCGAGGGTGAATAGATGACCCAAGCTACGGAAGAAATGTTCTGTGTATTACGACAAGCACCATTAGCAAAACCAATGTATGTTTGGAGAGACGTCGACATCGGCAATATCTAGAGTAAAATCAAGATAAGCAGGAATAATGACGAAAACACTCTCTGAACTAAGCACACTTTTTAATCTAAAGCACACCAGCTAGAAAGAAAACTAACCTAACTAAAAATCTCCACACCTAGATTTAAGCATAATATCTCTTCAGGTAAAGACCATTTCTAGGCTTACCTAAAGAGACCCCGTCAAAGTCTACCAATTCATAGGCCCCTTTTGCCAGCTTTCGCTTAACAACATAAGGACCATGCCACATGGGTACGAATTTTCCAGCGCCTAACTTATCATTTGCTTGATCATACAGTAAGACTAGGTCTCCTTCCGAAAAATTACGAGGTGTAACATTTCGATCATACTGAGCTTTAATACGTTTGGCATGAGCTTCGATTGCTAGTGAAAAATCACATCGATTCTCATCTAGCTGAGCCAAGTACAACAAACGTTTTTCCTCTTCGGAAGTGGCTGGAAGTAATTCTATGGCCATTTGAAATGACAGGATTTCGCATTCAATGGGTAACACAGCTTCCAAACCGTAAACTCGTTGGAAAGGAGTGAAACCGGTTGACTTTTTACTGAGGTTTGATATGCCCAAAGCGCTGAAAATAGCATGTTATGCCAATTCAACCTACAAATCCCAATGATCATCGGATCATGATGACTAGAACTTTGTTGATGGCTTCAACCAGACCATTAGCCAGTGGATAATATGGAGTTGAACTATCGTGACGCAGGCCAAGTTGGTCTATTAGTTCAGTCATCATAATATTTCCAAAATGATGCCCATGATCAGTGATAATCGCTTGTGGAACATCAAACCTAGCAATTATATGATTGAAAATGAAAATCGTAGCAGTTTTGCCGTCTACCTCAAATGTATGCATCGCCTCGGCCCACTTGGTAAAATAATCTACCGCAAGGATGATATACGCATGCCCCCCGACCGAGTGAGGGTTACTCGTAATAAAATCAATACCCCATTTTGCAAAAGGACCGATGGTAATTATAGGGTGGAGAGGAGCAGGTGGAGCGTGCATCTTTCGATGAAAATTTTGGCAGTTGTGGCATTTTCTGACCGCGTTAATACAGTCTTTAAACAAAGATGACTAGAAATAGCCAGCGTGCAATATCTTTTGGGCTGTGGCAAACGCAGACATATGACCGCCACGCACTCCAGAGTGACAGTCATTTAGAAACCTTTCAGCTTCCTCATGAATTAAACAACGTCAGAAAACAGAGTCCGCCCCATGATGATAAAGTGTATCTCCAATAATTTTGAATTGTTGGGACTGGAATCGTATTTTCTGACGCTGAGATATTGAAATTTCAGGCCAAAAGGATTGGGTTTGGAGATAAACTATGATATCTCCATACCAAGGATCTAAAGTGCTAATTAGAAACAAGGATTCGTCCGCAATGGGCTCTTCTGCCACAGCTTCAGTGTCAGCACGCGGGAAGTCACACATTAACTCCGCAAAAACTAAAGATTTCTTTGACTTAGATTTTTCAAATTCCAAGTCAAACTCCCGCAGGATCACAATCCATTTGGAGTACTTGGCCCCAAGCAATTGTTTGGTCAAAATGTAAATCATAGGGTTGCAATCGGAAATTACTATAGTTTTGCGTAGTAAAATGTAATGACGAAAACATTGGATAGCTTGAACAGCTGCCAGGGCCAATTTCTCCACATGTGAGTATTTTAGCTCAATCGGATTTAAGGTTCGACTAAGGTAATATATCACATGTTCACTACCGAATTCATCTTCCTGAACTAACACCATTCTAATGGTGGAATGCAAGGCGGCGAGATATAAGAAGTAGTCTTGGTTGTAGTTGGGACGATGCAATAACGGTGCATGGGTCAACGTGTGTTTTAGTGCATCAAAAGATTTGTCAGCTATCTCATCCAAAAAGAATGGAGTATTCTATTTCAACAACCTAGTAAAACCCTTTGTGATCTCGGCGTAGTTAGGAATGAATCGACGTAAAAAGTTTGCTTTCCCTTGCAAACTTTGGAGTTGGCGAAGACTCAAAGGAGGAGGCAATTTGACAATAGCTTCAACCTTCGAGGGATCGACGCGAATGCCATCTTTCGAAACAACAAACCCCAGTAACCGACCCATTTCTATACAGAAAACACACTTGTGTGGATTCAACCTAATTCGATAATGCCTAAACCTCATAAAGATTGCTCGTAAATGGATGAGATGATCGACTCGATGTAATGAATGAGCAGGTAAATCATCGAGATAGGGTTGCACAATGTGCTTAATGTCATGAAACACGTAAGACATGGCCCTTTGAAAAGTTTCACTGGCGTTCTTGAGCCCAAAAGGTAATTTGCAATAAGCAAATGTCCCTCATGGACAAATGAAAGCTGTTTTTGGTTGATCAGCAAGTAGAATATTTATTTGATTGTATCCGGAAAAACCATCCATGAAGGAGAATATTTCACTGCCGGCACAATCATCAATGATTTGATCGATATAGGGAGTTGGGTAATTGTCTTTGGGACAGGCTCGATTAATATCCCTATAATCGATACATATTCTTATTGTTCCTTTCTTTTTGTTAATAGGAACAATATTTGATACCCAATCCGTTAAGGGAATTGGATAAATGAAACCTACCTTAAGTAATTTTTCAACTTCTGCTTTAATTGCAATAGCTTTTCGTGGGTGAATCTGATGCAAACGTTGTTGGACGGGTTTAGCATTCGGGTAAGTTTTTATTTCGTGAACAACAATTGCTTGGTCAATTCTTGGCATTTCTTCATATGACCAGGCAAACACGTCACGGAATTCTTGAAATAGGGCCTTATATGTTTGAATTTCATCTTCTATACAAAAGGCACCTATATGAATGTTTTCAACAATTCCAGGCTTAACCGAAATGTCAATAGGAATAGTTCAAGAAATATTTCCCAAATTTAACTCAGAATCTAGATTTTGCGAGGGATTCTGAGGTTCCTTGACATAATCAGTTGTAAAAATAGATGAAAAATCATTTTCAAAGTGACCAATCTCAGGTAAAAACGAAGATCTATGATGCATATCTTCCCATGGTAAATCATCAATGCACAGGATTTCACGAATTTGCTCATTAGTGTGAACAAGTTCAGAAAAAGTTGTTGAATCTGAGTTTGATGTTGAAAGTGATTCTTCATGGACCACATTCATTAAGTCAATTTCGGTTGAAGAAGGGTTGGAAAACAACTGTACGACCTTATACACAATTTCATATGGACTCAAAGGCATAGCATCACCAAATGAATCTTTCTCAGATTCGGAAGGTATGATCCAAGGATCATCATAAACAATAGTATCTGATGATATTATATGAATGGTTGCAGTAGAAGGTAATATGTTGGGAGGAGGAAAGGAAAAAGTTCCTAGTAAACCAGAATCTTTAAGTAGTCCTACCCCAACATCCTTATAAGGGATAGTTGTTTTGCTGACATACTGGATACTTTCAGAAGAGGCTGGGTCGGATGAAAAGTAAGTTAGCTGGTCTATAGTTACGATCTTTCCATTATGAGGGAAATTTATAAGCCGAAAAACCGATGAAACAACAGCAGTCATAGCGTAGGACCAACTAAGACCCAAGAGAAGGTTGTAATTTAGAGGGGCATCAACCACCTCCACATCTAGATTAACAGTTTTGCCTTCAACCCCTATAGGTAAATCCTGTAGAATGCCAAAAGGATGGAACCCACGGCCATCAAAGGCCTTTAGAATCGTCGGGGATTGATTAAGTGTGGGAGAACCAAGCGATCTCCAACGGTGTATCGACATAATACACGTTGAGGCTCCCTCATCAATCGCAGTCCTATAGCAAGGTTTGTTTTTTACTAACACTGGAATCTGGAAAGCCATTTGATGAGGTAAGCGAGGTGTACTATTTTCTAGATCGAAAATTATAAGGTTCGAGCCCTGAATACAACAGCTCATATAGCTGACAATAGCAATTTACATTGTGCTAGACATGATTGCAGCACCTCCAAACTCGACATTGTTGAAGGTGAAATAGCCAAATATTCAACAATGTTATAGTTCTGAGCAGCTCTCGCATGTGGATTGAAAGCTTACTTTCAAAGTATACCCTTGGCGGGCGGTTTGATTACTAAGTCTGGGTTAGGTTTCTCGGTCTATAGCGGATCAGAACCAGGAGTTGAAGTTGATGGGTTCGAATTAGAAGATTATGCTTCCTTACCACCAACAAGACTTTTACATCCATAATATTGCGATCGTATCGCAATCCTAACATGGGACATCATCATTATGGGTTCTTCTGAGGCATTTGAGGAAGAACCTATCATCTTACTATCTTGACTAGGAAAAGGATCCTTCAAAACAGCAGGCGTTTGATAACCTTTGACGATTTTCGCAACCTAAACGCGATGAGGGCAGTCTCTTGTAAAATGCTCTTCATCACAAATGAGATAAGGATAACGAGGTTTGCGTTTCTCATCAGTAGATTCCGTTTTTTCTGGTTTCTCTTTCAAATTTTTATCTGTTTTATTTTTCTTCTTCCCTTTCTTTTTACCACCGGATTTTGATTTGGCTGTAGATGACTCTACAACATGAATATCGGCAAAAATTTCCGCGGAAGAATCTCCTATTGGGGAATCTGGTAAATTTATGATAGGAGAAGAATTCTTGGAAGATTTCTTCTTACTTTTGGTATTAACTGAACCAATCATACCATCAGCAGCATGAGACCCTGAAGGAGCTGTAGTTATTTGATTTTGTTTAGGAAGGTCAGGGATTTTCTCATGTAACGTACCTGACTGCTTATAAACTAGGTCAAGGTACTGAGCTTGAGCAATTAATTGCTCTTCAGTAACGACTCCTGCCTTAGCTACATCCTCAGTGATTTTCGATAATAAATATTTGACAAACCATTCCGCTAAGATCTGATCCGGAATAAAAACTTTCACTAAACGCCGTCGACGTCTCCATTCATGAATGTGATCTGAAATGTAAGTGGACGTTGACTATTTTAATGAAGTTAATAATTCCGTGCCATTGCCATATCTGACTGGCAACTGAAAATGAGTCAAATATGAAGTAGCTAACTGACTAAAGTTATAAAAAGTGGCTCGCGGTAACTCAATGTACCACTTGGCCGCAAGACCCATTAGAGTGCGTTGAAAAAGCTGTAAACGATTCGAATCATCTGAAATGGAGTTAGATGCACACCAGAGGTGATAAGTAATCAAATGGTTTGACAGATCCTCTCCTGATTTACCTTCAAACTTAGGAATATCACTAGGCAACTTATTCGGCATTGGCGGCCAAAACGAAAGATAATTAATCGGATCGTTCGTAAGGCGTGAAAAATCAGGCAAGTCCAAAGTTGCAATGAATGGTAACTGACGATTAGGGTCCCTGAAACCCTGGGTCATGAGACCAGCCCCAGGAGGAGGATATCTAGGATAACTAGGAATTGGAATTGCATTTGGGATATTATATCCTCCTGGAAAGCCAGGATTAACCGGACCATATTGGGGCTGTTGAGGTTGCTGATATGTATATCCAGGGTATGGTTTATACTAATAGACTGGGTTCTGCATAGCAGGACTGAATTGGTACTGTCCCTGGTACGGTTGATAAGTAAATTGAGGCTGACTTGTGACAACCGTACTTGGACCAGGTTGTCCTACAGGCATTTGAACCGAAGTCTAAATTGTGGGTCCAGACTGGGGTAAAGATGCTTGAGGAATTGATGCAGGAACAGTAGAAACCAAAGCTGTCGATACTCCGAAAGTAGGTGGGGTAGATGGAACAGATGTTGCAGTAGTTTCATTAGTCGTTTGAGGTGGAGTTCGAGGCGAACTAGGCCCAGGCTGAGAAACTACAAAAGGTGCAGAAGTTTGAATGGTAGGCTGGACAGGTTGCTGGGTTGAACCAGAAACCAAGGGTTGTCCAGATTGAGATGACAACTGCACATTCGGTTGCAAGATCTGTTGAGTTTGAGATGGATCCCACACTAAGTTCATTCTAGGGTATGGACCCATAGAAGGTTGAGCATATTGAGGACCATAACCGGGTTTAGGGTAGGGTTGATAATTCAAAGGTACATTTCCAGTTCCTTGGACAAATGATTGACCTGAAGGTGGTTGGAAACCTTGGGTTGGGTACTGACCTTGAGGTTGATAACCTTGAGGCACGTACTGATACTGGGGTTGACCTTGAGGTACATATTGATACTGGGGTTGACCTTGAGGTACATACTGAGTCTGGGGTTGACCTTGAGGAATGTACTGTCCCGTAGGTATGTACTGCACTTGAGGTTGCCCGCCAGGTGAGAATTAAGGACCTTGAGGCTGCCCCCCAAGCGGTAACTTGCCACCTTGAGGTTGCGGATTTGGAATGGTACCTGACATCATAATAATATCTTCTACACTCAATGGCTTAGTTCCGTTATTACCAGTTAATAACCCTTGTTCAACAGGTTGAGGAGATGCTCTCGAAAAAGTACCAGTAAGTGACTGATACCCAAAGGGAACAGAAGGACCGCCATATAAAAATGTTTTTGGAGATTGAGAAAACATGGATGACTGTCTCGACATATTCAAAGGAGGATAATAACCCCTAGGTGTTGGATGAAAAGGAATGTGAGGTGGTGAAAAACTTAGTCCCGGGTTTTCCAAAAAATTGGTCAATGAAAGATACCAAGCGTCCCTCCTAGGTGGACTGTAAAATATTGATTCACGCTCCCTAAGTTCTATAGCTGGTTGATTTTTAGGGATAGGTATACCTTCTTCCGGAGTAACAAGTTCTTCAATAGCAATAAGTCCAGAAGGAAGATTTTGGGTAATGACTCTTTCTAACCTCGGTGGACCAGGACCACTGGAAGTTGGAGAGGAAAATCTTGATGTTGGAGTAGCAGCAGGTTCAGTTTCAGGTTCAGATATTTCAGGTTCCTCGGCTAATTCACTAGTAGAATAAAAACTACCAGTAATTTTGGAAAAAGAAATAGGTTCAATAATATACTCTGGTGCTTGCACTTGATAATCAAGATGTACAACTAAAGAAGACTCTCCTTCTTCAGGTGACCCAACTCTACTGTCACTAGGAGTTACAAGGGCTCGAAGCCCTTCAAGTTGGCTTGGTGAAAACTCAGGAGGTTGGCCCCGAAGTCTACGGGACTTCCTCGGTAATTTAGCCACGATTAAATATTTTAACTACTTCACACGCAAACAAAGAAAAATATCAATGAAAACCACCTAAAGTCTCTAAAGAACCAAACAATTTTGAATCACACACCTAAAGAATCTACGAGGTCAAACCACACACAAACAGTAACTTTCCGTACCGAAAACACTAGTTGGTGATGAAATCCAATGTCACAGAATTCAATACAGAAATGGCGCTTGGAACAGTTACCCCGGCAACCTGCTTAATGAATAAACTGGCACAAGTTTCTCCACTAAACCGTCTCGAGTGAAGAGAAACCCCCAGAAAATCCAAGTGAGTCTAGCCGATGTCTGCTCCAGGAACAGTGGGATCTTCCCTCCACCGTCACCTTAGGAAAGAATCCTATAGAATATGGTCACTATGGTTACCAACAGAAACAAATATACCTGGGGGAACAGTTTGTGATCCGACACAAACCCAAGGGCAGAGTAGCAAGCTCAATCCCCTTGAAGGCTCCTTGACATAATCCAAGGTTTACCAACAAGTGACCCCAAGCTCCTCGATAATGGTTAATCCGAGGTTTATCGTTTTTAATACGTGTATATCTAGTATCGTTCCCAATGAGGAAGGATTGATTACCCCACTGGTTCGGACACGATCTCGTGCTCGAATCCTATAAGAGGAGCTTCCTAGAGCATAGATGTAACAATTGGAATTTATCTCCTACCGCAAGATACAGCTACTTGTTTGTTTTACTATCTTGGAGAGTTAATTACTCCCTACTCCAAGATACTAGCCTAAGCTATGTTGGTGATAAAGAGCCCTAGACATAAAAAGATTACTAGATAGATTTTACTTTAAGTGTTATTTTTATTGGTTTTTTCTTAAGTCAAAAGGTGCGGAGATGAAACTTTATGGTGTGAATACTCGACTCCAAATCACTAAAAGTGCACTTAAGATGAAAAGCAATCCTTTTTCTTCAATGAATTTCTAGCTAAAGAAAGAGTTGAGAATGCAAATGCTTGTAAAAACAAATCTTTCCTTAACAAACAAATAAAAAGAAGAACTTTTTGTCTTTTTAAATACACTCAAAAATGAGACAACTAGTTATGCTCACAAAAATTTCCCTTTCTTTTCAAACACTCAAATACTACAAAAACAAACTTTTTCAAAAGAGATTTTTTTTTAAATTTTATAAAACACTCAAAACTATTGAAAAATCTAATCTTGAGATCTATAAGTTCTAAAAAGCTAATTGAAGCAAAAGCTTACAAGATTTCTTTTCAAGAATATTTTACTTAGTTATGAGCAAACTAAGGACTAATTTGTCCAGAATCACAAATTAATCAAGAAACAACCAGCTTTTGTTTTCTTTTTAAAAATGAAATCCAAAACTTTCAACACAAGTTCTTTTGAAGCTTCACAAAGAGAAAAACAAGATGGATTCCTCAACAAAGGTAGATTTTACAAATCGGTCAGACTCATAAGAAGACCAGCAAAAACCAGGGTGATCTGAGGTTTCTAAGGCTTCTAAGCTCTGAGTTACTACAAAGACCAAACGAAAATCAAGCCCGGCACACAAAACTTCTAGAAATTTCACCTAAAACCTAAATGCCAATGGAATTAACCTACGAAAAGTTTCTGACAAGACACGTGCAGATCTGGGCAGAGGCTAAAAACACATAAACAAATCCTAAGCTGACTGAATGAAAATATTTCAAGTTTTTCAAAATTTTGACAGGGTCCGCAGGCCCCCAATATACCCAAGTGCAGTACCGCTCTGTGTGTAAAGAAAAAGTGCCGGGATGTCTACACTGTGTTACAAGAAGAGGGTGCGGTCCTCTTCCAAAAGTGTGAAAAACAAAAAATAATTCAAGATCTACAGAACCTACCCAATCCCACACAACAAGCAAAAACCAGAAATAGAGAAACAGTTTCTCAAGTCAAAGTAAAAGCAAAGGAAAAAACCAAAAATTCAAGTCCCCAGCGGAGTCACAATTTTGTCGGCTAGATAAGTCGTTCTTGCAGACAAGACCGACCTCCCTTGTATCTAATTATATCTAGCGACAAGAAAACCAAACAAATTCTATGTTTCTCTAAATATGCAATTTATAAATAAAGTCAAACATGTGTTTTAGGCCTACCTCGAGTCCAGTGCTAGTTTGTGGAAGCCACGCTCCGTTGATCCAAATGAGCTCCTTTGTAAAGAATTTGCAAACACAAATAGGCACACACATCAAATAGCATCTGAAAAGCCAATATAATAAAACATATTTATCATGATGATCAAGGAATTCATGAAATAAATCATAGAAGACAATTTATTGAGAAAAATGAATCTGATTGTATTAACTTTAATCAAAGAAGAACTTTACAACCTTGGTGCCTTGATGTTGTACAAGCTCCTCCCAGGGTCCAGCAAGAATCTCCTCTACTTTGAAAAGTTTCACTCTCTTCCCAATGAAGCCAAAAGGTATGTAATCTCTCCTCTCAAGCTTAACTAGGAAGTCTCAATTCAAACAACATTTACCCTAAAAAATGTTTAGCTTCTAACCTCCCTAGCAACTAGCCCAATTCCTCAATTTATAGAGTAGAGGAGGGAAGTTACTAGGTCCACCTTCAAAGGGATAGAGCCCTCCTTCAAAGGGATAAGCTCCTCTCATCAAGGGATTAGGTCCTTTAGTTATGGGATGCATGAACCACCTAGGAGAGGACCATCCACGTCAAGATTTCTTCTAGAAGCATCCAAAATTAACCCAAAGTGAGTTTTTAAGAATAAACTTGCGCCTTTTTGACTTTTACAGGGGTCCGCACCCACTACTTTAGAGACAGAGCGGGCAAGTCCGCAGGTAACATGACCAAGGGGTGTAGGACCGCAGGTAATGGTAAGAGAAAGTGCAGAACCAGAGCTTTATTGATTTTTAAGGACTTTATATCATTTTTAAAGCTTGACATGAAGAGCTAAGGTTTGAGACTTGCAAAGGAGGACAGTATGAGTAGTGATAGACTCACATTGACTGCAAATAGTCATGGTGACAATATTTTGTGTAACAAGTGGTATCAGAGCCTGAGGTTTGATTAACCACAGCTTCAAAGAGGGTTACATCAGAATGCTTGATTGACAGAGCAAAGATTGCTTGTCTGAAAGGTGTTTAAATAGTTTGAGGTTTATTGTATGCGTGCTTGTAGACTAACTATTGTTTGAGTTTGCAGAGGTGAAGGGAAAGCTATTGATAGCTCAATCCGGGAAGGACAAGAAGAAAGAAGGGTTGAAGCCATTCTTTCTATCCCAAAGGACCTTGAGGCAATATTTGAAGCACAAGAGGTTTGTTGCAAAAGGTTGCTGGATAAGCTCTTTATTAATCTTGTTTGAAGTTCTTTTGTTCATTAGCATAATGACTACTTCTACAAGTGAGTCCTCAAATTCTTCTTTCTTCATCACAATATTCTTTGATGAAGACATGAAGCAAGGCTTGTCCACCATGATGGATATGGTGAGAGAAATGTATGAGGATGGAAGGAAGAGTAGCATACTTAGAGAGCAGTTGAATTCCATGAAGAAAGAGAAGCAGTTGCTTTTTGAGAAATTCAAGGAAATGGAGAGGCAACTTCATATTGCAAATATGAACCTAGAAAGGATGCATGAGTTGGAGACACAACTCTTTGTTGCCCAAGAAGCCCTAATCAAGTATCATCTTGAAGAAGAGGTAAACCATTCCAGTTTGTCTTCAAATTCCCCTAAGAATGCTAATATTGGTTCTTTTGAAAAACATACTAAAGGCATAGGTTCCAAGATAATGTCCAAAATGGGCTATGTAGGAAAGGGCTTGGGAAAGCATGCACAAGGTATTGTTGAACAAATAATGGTTGAAGAAAGGCTTAAGTATTTGGATCTTGGCCATGGAAAGTTTATGGAAAGAGTTCCAAGGCTACCATGAAGGCCATTGAAACAACTCCAAGGAGGAGTTGCATTGCAGAGTGTGAAGATTGTATTCAAGAGGAATGCAAATAGCTTGAAACATCATTTGCAAGATGCAGGTGTTCATAAGCACACACTTGAACTGGAGAGTTGTGGAAACTCTGATAGCCTTGAAGAGAGTGATGATGTTCCAAAGGGAGCCACTTCTTCATTTGCTTCACCTCCTCATGAATGCAATAAAGGTGAAAGAGGCAGGTGTAATTCTGGTTCTGAACATTTTCCTTTTGATTGTGCAAAGCATGATAAATTTCCACATAAGTATGGGAAAAGAATTGCATGTTCCTTTTGTGGTTTGGATAACCATAATGTTTCTAGATGTTGGAAGAGAATGGCCACATACAGGAAACTTTTGAAGGAAAGAAAGCAAGAAGCCAAAGGTCCATTGGACAAGGCAAATCATGCTGTCACGAGAATTCACATGTAGTGCGCTTATTGCCATAAGCAAGGGAATCTTGCTGAAAGGTGTTGGACTTTGAATCTAGTAATTCTTCCACAAAATTTGAAGAAAGTGGAAAGAGATGATGGCAGAAATGGAACTGAAGATTCCATGAATGATGTGTCTCGGGATGATTCACATGATGATGTTGATGTGCAGACAAAGGTAGTACCTTTGAAAGGGATTGGTAAGAAATGGTTAGAGTTCTTATCCGATTAAGATTGCATGTCTATTGATGCATCTACATTATATTTCATTTCAGCTTCGAAAGTACAGTGTGCTTAAGTGAAAGATGAATGATGAAATGCATGCATGAGCATGAGATGCATGAACATAGGGATGTTGATTATTTTCTTGTATTTGAACATGTATGTGTAATTAACTTGCAGGGTTGATTGCTTTGACATGCATGTGATGCCATGTTGACTTGGGAGAAGTTAACTTGGTCTCCAAATGGAGATAATGATGAAGTGTTTCATCTTTTGAAAAAGAGTCCTAATGGTCTTTTTCTACATGCTTGACTTGAAGGGTTGTTTTTTTAAAGGAATGTTTTTTGGGCTTATTATCTAGTCCATCATTTGTATGTAGATGTAAGACATGGAGGTGTTCACAAGCTATGAAATTTCTTTCTTTTGTTGAAGAAGGAGTTTAGGCCATCCAGTTGTTGTCTGTATATCTATTGTTGTTAATAATTGTTGTTGATAGCCTTTCAAATAGGTACAAATGAAAGTTTTGTGGAGCAGATGACTTCACATTAGTTTGAGCCACCTTGGATAAATGATCAAGGTAGAAGAGTTCAAACTACCTTCTATGAACATTTTAGCAGAAGTTTTGCATGAAGGCAAGAAGGAAGACAGTTCTTCCCAGGAGAACTAGCACACCCAGAAAGGAAAATTGGTCAGAGACTTTGGTCCAAAGGCACTATGCAAGGCAAGTGTATGGAGGCTGAAAGAAGAGGGTGACATTACTCTCATTTACTGTTTAGATCAGTATATCAGTCTTTTGGAGACCAAAAGTTCTTTTAGTGGGAAGGCATAATCCAAAATGGATTTTGGAAAGACTCCTAAGTCTAAGTGGTCCTCACAGAGGAAAAATGAAAGTCCAAGGAAGTTCCTGGAAATAGCCCCATTGCAAAAATCCTTTCCTTTTGAATCTACTACAACTTGAATGGGCTAAAATTGACTTAGGATGCATAAGTTATTGCATAAAGAAGATGCCCCTTGTTATTTGGAAAAAGAGGTAAAAACCCCTAAAAATGGAAAAAATTTCCTTATAAAGGGAAATCGCATCGGAAAAAGGAAAAAGACTGGACTTAAGTGGAGGAGGAAGAAACCCCAATCTGCCAATCCGATGTATCGAATCAGAGGTAGACACATATGCGATATCGAGACCCTAGACCTGGTGATTGTGATCATGTGATACGCCGATCATTGATGATCGGATCGGCGAATTGGTATCAAAAATGCACAAAACCCCTAGGCCATATGCGACGCAATATGCGATAGCGATCATGACGGGAAATCTTAGCTATCGGATTGCGAAAGGAATGGATGGCTGGGATCAAATTGGTGATTGGCGATTGTCGGACCTGATAGATTTCATAAGCATAATTCATAAATTTTGAAATTTGGAAATTCAGATTTTCTGTGTATTAATGCTTTTCGGTGTAAAAGCCGAAATACAAAGGAATGACACTCAAAGTGATAAAATGGACCTGAAGGGGAATTCTAAGCCTGATTGCATAGATTTTGAGTTCCGTAAAGGTGGATTTTGGGTGGGCCTCAAGCGGTAAATGGTTTTAGACTGGCTCTGCTCGATCCCACACACTAGTTGACACGTGGCTGGCGGAGGAGAGAGGGAAACCATCTTTTCGAGCAGGTAACCTCCGTACTCCTAAGCTTCCCGAAATAGCATGATGACCATTGGATCAGAGATCACCCAAATCCACGGTGGAGAGTGCGATAGCAGCCAGA
The DNA here is from genome assembly GCA_031772625.1 of Pinus tabuliformis. Classification (NCBI taxonomy): domain Eukaryota; kingdom Viridiplantae; phylum Streptophyta; class Pinopsida; order Pinales; family Pinaceae; genus Pinus; species Pinus tabuliformis. The sequence goes on along the minus strand of CM062809.1, from coordinate 565,226,356 downwards.
GGTGGACATGATATGATTATAGGGTGGATGCGATAAGTTTTCAAGTTCGATAAAAGGATTTTTTCAGGTTTTTTAGTGTTTTCCCATGTATTTGGGATTTTGCCCAATATGCCTGGGTGATGCGATATAACACATAATGGCGGACCCAATAGGGATTTAGGGGCGATTGAATGGGATTTCACATCCAAAAAACACATCCAATAGTGTATTTTCGAGAAAATACCTGTGTAATGGATTTTTGTTTATTTTCAGTTTATTGCCTGGAAAATGGCCCCGATCCCTTGTAACAGCTCCTAATCATCATTCCACGCTACAAGTAGCTTTTTTGGCAGCCGATGAGGCGTTTGAAAGCTACAGAGCTAGACGGCCAGACGAATAGACAATGCAGAGAAGCCACAGAGCTGCAGGGGAATGATTGAATGCAGGGAAATGGCTAGGGAAGCCAAAAAGCTAGGAAAGTAGCTCAAAGGAGGCAGAGAGCTCAATTTAGAGTGATATGCAGAGAGAAAAAGCAGAAGGAGAGAGCAGGTGAGCAAAAAGCTACTATGCAGAGTAGCTAAGGGAGCCTTTGTGGTCACTTGGAGATCAAGTAAAAAGCCAGAGAGATGAAGGTTGTAGAAAACCAAAGAAGTTAGAGCCGAAGTGAAGAAATTTCCACTGTAGATCACCTGATAATGCAATAGACTAAAGCAAAATACTTGATCTACTTCTACAACCAATTTAGTGGAAGCTTAATCGAACATGAGCAACATCAATAAGAACACATGTAACTGATATGGAGAAATCAATCACACATAAAATAGAAGATATAACTATGGGAAAGCCTCGGCCTAAAACCCCAACTCTATATTATCATACAAGTGGAAATATATCCAGTATTACAAAAAGAATCAGCTCAAAAGCTATCTTGCACTCTCTGCAATACCTCTGCTGCTCATAGACAGTCAAAGGCCTCTCTCAAACCTCTTGATCTTCCCTCCAAGCCTCCTATTTCTTTGCACAATTTTGATTGGGGTCAAGTACATCCACTTGTGTGAATTGGCCTCTTCACACACTCACTAACCTCTGATCCAATTGCGCAATCCTGAAGGAGATGAATCCTTCTTCATGGATGAGATTCCTTTATAGGAAAAATTTCATCCAACTGATAGTAAACTATCCCTCCTTTGATCTCAATTGGGTTTCTATTTGAATTGAAATGTATGAGTTATTCATGAGAGAATATTTCGTTATCTGAAGTGCTGCAGTTATATGCAAGCATGCATTAACTAACTGAACTCACATTAATTTAAACAAACTATTTAAATCAATCTAACTGGACTTGACTCTGTTAATTGAGCTAACTATACAACTCAAATTAGAACTCATCCTTATCTCTTTAACTAAAGTATAAATTCCTCAATTAATAGAGAAACTGTTGCCTATCCTCACATAGACTTCATGTTTGTTTTTTCACAACTAATTAACTTATAGAGAATTAATTACTTTATTTTCAAACAGCTGTTAAATTCAAATTCGAATTTTACTTCCTATGTTTAGTCCAGGGATTGACTAAAATAGGAATCCATCATGAACTGCTAAAAATAGAATGCTATTTTTAGCACTTACATTTTTCATTCCCTATTGCTCAATCCAGCACTGGTACCCAAACTGCTATTTATAGCAATGCTATTTTTAGCACTTCTTTTTAGCATTTCTTGTCGCCATTTTTCAGAAATCCCTCTCAACAAGAAAGGCTTCAATTCGAACCCAATCATGTACCTTTGGAATGTTCAGTATGCAACACTTCTACCAAGTGTGGTTGCTCCAACAACTCTCGGAACAAAAAAAACTCCCCATTGACCTTTATGTTGGGCTAGAAACATACTCTGATGTTGAAGCTCTAACTACTGCTGACAACTGCTCCCTCTTTGACCTCTGAGTTTTTGCAACACTCCATGTGTCTCACATCATTGCAGATCTCTCTGTGCCATTCTACACTGGTGCAACACTCCTGTGCCTCTCGCATTGTTGCAGCCTACTAGCTCTACACAGTCCTAGGACTCATACACTATAGCTCTCTCTGCTGCTCCATCCACATCTGTCTCTACCCAATCAATCAGTCCTACTACTCCTCATCAGGGCTCCTGTAGCAAAGTCAAATCAAAGAGGTTGGGTACCTCAAGGATCCTACCCCTCCTACTTGGGATGATCACTCCACATCGCCCCACCTCTTACCTGGAGGTATGGCTGCATGTGATCCCTCTACCCACCTGGCTCAAAGTTTCCCCCTACTAGAGGTCTCTGCATGATTAGATGTCTCTACTCGATCTCCTCTCAGCATCTCTAGTTGTGGCTGCTCCACAACCTCCTGAAGCTGCTTCACCAATTGTGGCTCCTCCACAATCGTTTGAGACTTCTTCTGGCGTTGCATGTTAAGAGGTAATGTACTCTCCCTCTCAACCACCAAGTCTCCATCAGCTTCCTTGCTCCTCAAGGATTTGCATGCATCTTGTACCTCAAGAGCATATAGGTTCTTGTATCTGTCTAGTGATGATGTGTCTAAGGAAAACCTTTCCCTTACTGGAGACTACATCATAGCCTCTATCTTCTAGCATTGTGATTGACACGAAGTTTCTCTTCAATCCTCTTACATACTTGACATCGGTTAAGGTAAGGCGAGCTCAATGCTCCCTCTGAAAAATAACCGTGCCTACACTTTAGACACTATACTTTTCATCATTACCCATCACTATGAGTATCTGGAGATCTTTCTCCTCCAAAGTATTGAACAAACTCTTGTTGCCGGTCATGTGGAAAGAAGCTCCACTATCAAGAAACCACCTACTTCCCACCATGGATGAAACCATGTTTGTGAACAATGTGAAATCCAACTCAAACTGTGAAGCAAGTGCCACACCTTCTGATCCTTCCCCGAATCGCTTCTTAGATTTCCTCTGTGAACAATTTGTAGCAAAATGGCCCACCTCATGACAATGAAAGCATTGCACTTTCAATTTATCAAACTTCTTCCCACCATGGGAAGAACTCGAATTGGAAAGAGAATCCTTCTCCTTCCCCTTATTCGCCTTACTCACTAAGGCATAGTTTTCTTCATCCTCCATGGATGAAGAACCATCTATGGTGCTTCTTCTTATCTCCTCCTGCATCAAATCCAACCAAAGTTGTTCCCAATTTGGCAATTTCTCTCTTCCATTAACCGAGTCCTGGTAGCTATGCCAGCTCTTAGGAAGATCGAGGAGTGCAAGACTCACAATGTCATCATTAGTTGTTGCGATCCCTACACTTCCAAGCTCATCCCTGCATGAGGTGAACTTGTTTAGATACATAGAGATTGTGTCACCCTTTTCACACTTGATCTTTCGAAGCTTGTCCTTCAGTGTCATCTTCCTCTGATCACTGCAATTCTGATATAGATCTTTCAATGTTTTCCAAATTGAAAACGATGTCTCCTTCCCATGGAGACTCGAGACTATGTGATCTCGAACTCTCTCCAGAAGGATTCTCCTTGCTTTAGCCACACATTTCTTCCAGTCAGCTAATTCAACAGCACCAATCGACTTGGGGACTTCTTGATCAATGAAGCCCTTTAGACCGTTATCTTCTAGTATTGCTTCCAGGCTATATAATTCAAACTGCCATCAAAGGCATATTGGAGTCTCAAACCATTGAATGCCATAGGTGAAATAGAGATGTGATAAGAAATTTATTTCTATATTAAGGAATCACAAACTTCAACTTCTCCCTTCTTGTATACTGTTACTCCCTGATCACTTGTGCTCTGATACCATGTAGAAATTCCCACTATAGATCACTTGATAATGCAATAGACTAAAGAAAAATACTTGATCTACTTCTACAACCAATTTAGCAGAAGCTTAATCGAACATGGGAAACATCAATAAGAACACATATAACTGATATGGGAAAATCAATCACACATAACACAGAAGATATAACTAAGGGAAAGACTCTACCTAAAACCCCAACTCTGTGTTATCATACAAGTGGAAATATAGCCAGTATTACAAAAAGAATCAACTCAAATGCTATCTTGCTCTCTCTACAATACCTCTGATGCTCATAGATAGTCAAAGGCCTCTCTCAAACCTCCTGATCTGCCCTCCAAGCCTCCTATGCCTTTGCGCAATTTTGATTGGGGTCCAATGTAGCCACTTGTGTGAACTGGCCTCTTCACACACTCACTAACCTCTGATCCAACTGCGCAATCCTGAAGGAGATGAATCCTTCTCCATGGATGAGCTTCCTTTATAGGAAAAATTCATCCAACTGATAATACACTATCCATCCTTTGATCTCAACTAGGTCTTTATTTGAACTAACATGCATGAGTTATTCATGAGAGAATATTCAGTTATCTGAAGTGCAGCAGTTATATGTAAGCATGCAATAACTAACTGAACTCACATTAATTTAAACAAACTGTTTAAATCAATCTAACTAGACTTGACTCTGTTAACTGAGCCAACTAATTACAACTCATATTAGAACACATCCTTATCTCTTTAACTAAAGTATAAATTCCTAAATTAATAGAGAAAATGTTGCATGTCCTCACATAGACTTGATGTTTGATTTTTCATAACTAATTAACTCATGGAGAATTAATAAATTTATTCTCAAATAGGTGTTAAGTTCAAATTCGAATTTCACTTCCTATGTTTAGTCCAAGTATTGACTAAAATAGGAATCCATCCTGAACTGCTAAAAATAGAATGCTATTTTTAACACTTCCATTTTTCATTCCCTGTTCCTCAATCCAGCACTGGTACCCAAACTGCTATTTATAGTAGTGATATTTTTAGCATTTCTTGTTGCCATTTTTCAACACGAAGAGCAAGAGCCAAGAGCCAAAGCCAGAGCAGAGAGCCAGAGAGAGGGCCGAGAGCCAACAGTCGAGAGCTTCAAGAGCTAGGGATAAAATGGTGTCTAAATTAATTGTTTCTATGTAAACAGTGGAGCTGAGCCAAGAGCTTGCAAAAAGGACTTTGCCATAATCCCAGAGAGACTAGTTGAGTTGACTAGAGCTCAAGGAGATGTAGCCCAAGAGTTTTGGGTGAACTCCATATTAAATTGTTGCCTTATGTGTGTTTGTTGTTGGCTACATTGTTTCACTGTTATATGTCTTATGTCAGTTTAAGCAAATCAATTTACAACACTTAAACAATTTGAAACCAAACACAAGCATACACCATATTTCAAGCACTATTAATTCTGCATTGGTTAATCATAGTTGTCTTGGGAATATTTAAGCTTTGGGAGTGGGAGAGGTTCTTGTAAGTTAGACAAGAAGCCTAAGTGCCCCATTTTCAGATCACCTTGGCACCTAGCACATATTGGCTGCATGTCACTCTGGCACACTAGAATGATTTAGCACTGCTTAGCATACCATGTCACTCCCTATCACACACTCTTATTCATTCATTTCCATGCATTTTGACCTAGTGCTCCCTTGTCCCTATCACTTGCTAACACTCAACACACATTGGCACACCTAACTGCAATGAGTTTCACTAACAGTCAATCCAAAAACCCTTCCAGAGTCTAGCTAGTTACTTTTTCTTCACTAAGATATTAGGGTTAAGTTTATTTTATAGTGTTCAGTCTGAAAATATTACTAGGCGTTTTTATCGCATTAGTTGGAAGGTGGCTAAGCCACAAGCAGGACGGTAAGGTTGTTGAATCTTTGACTGTAAAACTAACCAACAAATGTATGAATCTTTGGGAAATTGTAGTTCTCTAAAGACATTCATGGTAGTGATTTTCCCATTGTAGTAGACCCGAGAACTCGATTGTTAATTAGATGTAGATAAGTGGTAGTTTGATGCAGTAAATGTTAAATGTACATTTCAACAACATGATGGAGGCTTACCTCTGACATCAGAATTCAGTTTTTTTATCTTCATGGTGCAAAACCCATGATGTCCAAGTGTGACACCCTCCTTGCAATGAAACCCTTTGAGTAGTTACCCAGTAACTTCCTTGCCTTTGATTGCCCTCTCCTCATCTTGTTCACTCCCCATCCTTCTCCCTTACTCTCTTGTCACTGTGCTCTTTTGCTTCCTATTCTCCTTATCCCAATTTCTCTTCTCTTTCTACTTCTCACTCCATCCTTTTGGTTAGTTAGGGCTTGGCTAACTTGGTTTTCCATTTCCTGCCATTTTGCCTCCCATTTTCTCCCCATGTGCCATTTTCCCACTTCCTAGGTATGTTTTAGAATCGACAAGGTGTGAGGGAGGAGAAAAATCCATTCATCTGTGGTAATAGGTTGCAAAATGTCTCCCCGCCCTCATTGACTGCATCAAGGCCTATAAATATTATGCATGTGAGTGTCTGTGAGTCTCTTCTTAGGTCTTGGGTTGAATTATTTTTTCTCTTTCAACTATATGAGTTGAGCTATATGCTCTTTAACGCCCCCATTGATATAGTTCCTTATACTTGTATCATGCACCTGGTATAAAGACATATGTATAGGTTATTATGGTATATGTTGAACTTTGGTTATTATGCTCACCTTGAAGTCATTGAGGTTCCATCTAACTCCCCCTAGTTAATACAAGGTTCATTGAGTTATAAAAATGCGCCATCAATAATTATAAGTGGTTACCTTAAGGAAGGATCATTGGTTGAAGCCTCATCAAAGGAGATTGGGTCGATGGTTAGGGTTTTGATTCAGTTAGACACTATTCACAATTATATTTGTGGGCATAGAGTAATTATGATCTTCCCCATGTACACAAGGATAACTAAGAAGTGTTTCCCATAATCATGCAAGTGGAACATCAACATGTACATCAAGGTAACCATGAAATATTTATCATATTTATACAATGCAAGGTGATAGGAAAATATTTACAATATATATGTGAATGTACTAAGATCAAGACCATTAGCATCATATCTACATCCTTACCACAAGATGAGGTTCATTACAACCCCTTAAAAATATCCATAAGGCCTTCCTCTTTTGCATCTCCTTGACCACAAGGGTTTAATTTAAAAAAACATAGTTACTTTAAAGATTTGAAGGCTAGGGCAACCAATTCAAGCCCTTGAACTCAAAGATAACCAAATATTTGCAATTTGTTACAATAATAAGTCCATTATTCACACTCCTCATCTTAGAGTTGGGTAGAGAGGGAGAGTACCTGATTGATGCCAACCTTGTAAATGAACAACTTTTCCTACTCATTGGTTGGACTCTCCACCTCTATTTGACACCACTAACACAACCAAAAGTCCAAGATACCCATAAGATGTGCCCTATACCCAAGGGCTTAGACTACACTTCCATAAAATGTACCTTCAACTGTCCCAAAATAGTAATATACTAACCCTAGATTTGTGTAACTTTCTCCCTAACTAACACTTGTTTTTAACTATTTAATCCACTTACCATATACTCTCTCTTGTTTCCAGCCACCTAGTATACAAGAACACATATGTTTTTAATACAACCAAGTTAAGAGGGCATGTTTCTTTCTTACACTTAAATGTTTTCAATACAACCAAGTTAAGAGCACATGTTTCCTTTCCAAATTCCAAAAATATAACATGTCTATCTCTATAAATTAACAACAAAATCATTGCATAAAAAAGGTAAGCTTAAAATTAAATTAAAATTAGATCATTATTATTATTATAAATACACCAAATATGGAAAAAATGTTTTCAAACACAACCATTAAAAAAAGTGTTAGTTTGTCAAATACAACTACAAACTTATTAAACTATCCTAGATCCATGTTAACCCGAATCTATCAAGCATCGAAAGGGATCCAATATCTCGATGTGAAAACCTCTTTTTTGGTGCTTGATAGATCCAAGTTAATATGGATCTAGGCTAGTTATATAATATTATATAATATCTATATTTGTATCTATGTGTCTCTTTCTTATTCCCTCTCTATATCTCACCCCCCAAACATACACACTCTCTCTCTCCATATCTATCTTTCTCTCTCCCTCCCTCTTCCTCTTTGACTCTCTCTCTTCCCTCTATCTCTCCTCTCTCCATCACTCCCTTGTTACTCCCTCTCTCTCTCTACCTTTCTCCCTCTATTTCTTTCTTCTTCCTTCCTTCTCTCGCCCCCTCCAACTTCATCTCTCTCTCCTCTCTCTTAGTCCTCTCTCTCCCTTTATCTCTCACCTCCCTCTGTCCCCCCCATCTCTCTCTCTCTCTCTCTCCCCCCTCCATATTTGTGTCTCCCTCTCACTCTCTTTCCCTTCTTTCCCTATCTTTATCCCCACCTATTCTCTCTCTTCCCTGTGCTCTTCTCTCCCTCTCTCTCTATCCATCTATCCCTTGTCACTCCCTCTCTCTCTCCACCTCTATCTCCCTATGCCTTAGTTCTTTCCTCCCTCTCTTTCCCCTCCAACTCCATATCTCTCTCAACCCCCCCTTCTTTTCTCTCTCCCCCCCTCTCCTCTTCTCTCTCTCCCCTCTCTCTCTTCCTACCTCCTTCTCTCTATCTCCCCCCATCACTCTCTCTCTCTCTCTCTCTCTCTCTCCACCCTCCATCTTTGTCACTGTCTCCCTCCCCCTATCTTCCCTTCACTTTGATTGCTATCATCACTTGGATCCTTAGTTAAGATAGATCTATGTTGGTTCTTACTAATATTTGTATTAGATAAATTTCACATCTTTAAATATAAAAGTATTCTCATTTTTAATTTTATTAAAACCTTAATTTAATTTATATGAGAATAATTTTAGTAGTCGTGAGGATAGAGGGTTTATATATATCTCAAAACTAATTACAACCCTTTTCCTAATAGCTTCAAATAAAAAATATTATAAAATTAAATTAAATTAAAATATTTTTATTGTGAAATAAGTTATGGTTTTTGGGCATGTGGTATTAGTAAGCCATGGTATTGGCCCATGGTATTGTAACAAAGCATATTTACAAGTTAATAATATCCATGGTAAAGTGGGGATGAATATAGATGGTTAATAATCTTTCCATATTGTTATAAAATATTTAGATTGTGAAATAAGATACGATTTTTTTGGCATGTGGTATTGATAAGCCATGGTATTAGCCCATGTTATTGTAACAAAGGCTACTCGCAAGTTCATAATATCAATGACAAAGCGGGAGTGAATATCCATGATTAAGAATCTTGTCATATTCTTATAAAATATTTTGATTTTGAAATAAGTTATGTTTTTTGGGCATGTGGTATTGATAAGTCATGGTATTGACCCATGGTATTGTAACAAAGTCTATTACAAGTTAATAATATCCATGGTAAAGTGGGAATGAATATCCATGGTTAATAATATTTTCATATTGTTATAAAATATTTTGATTATGAAATAAGTTATGTTCTTAGAGCATGTGGTATTGATAAGCCATAGTATTGACCCATGGTATTATACCAAAGCCAATTTTTTACAAGTTAATAATATCCACTATAAAGTGTGGGGTGAATATCCATGGTTAAGAATCTTGTCACACGTTATAAAATATTTTGGTCGTGAAATAATTTATGGTTTTTGGGCTTGAGGTATTGATAAGCCATGGTATTGGCTTATGGTATTGTAAGAAAACATATTCACAAGTTAATAACAAAATCAAAATATAACAAATTGAATTTTATTATTTTTATTATTAATTGAGCCAACATTTATACTTTTGCACTCATCCCCATACTTTTGACTTTTATTATTAATATTACTATTATTATTTAACTAAGCCCATTTTTAGAATTGTTTATATACTTACATTACACCTACACATCTACTCTATAATCTATAAATATTGTATTTATTGTTTTTTAGGGAGGAAAATTTTAACATTTTTGAAAAAATTCAGCCTTAATTTTGATGTAACAAAGCCCTCCCAAATCTAATCTTCATTTACGTTCTAAAAAAAGTAGTATATTTTCACTTATTTTCACTTTTCATATGTGGAGGGAAAACGAGTAGCACATTTTCACTTTTCACAGGGTGGGAGGGAAAACGAGATTAAAACAAGTAGTATATTTTCACTTTTCATAGGGCAGAGGGGAGGGAAAACGAGTAGCACATTTTCACTTTTCACAGGGCAGGAAGGAAATGAGATTAGAACAAGTAGTATATTTTTACTTTTCATAGGGTGGAGGGAAAACGAGTAGCATATTTTCACTTTTCATAGGGCGGGACGGAAAACGAGAATGAAGAGAGTTGTGAATTAAGGTTTTATCACTAGCAGACTGATATCGAGCCCCACCGTTGGATCTTTAGTCCATTAATGGTGCCCAGGTATGTTTCATTTCTAACCTTGGTGCATTTCCACCCGACTTTTAGTCTTCTTCCACACAGGGAGGATTTCACTTGTCACAGGGCAGAAGGCAAAATGAGATTGAAGAGAGTCGTGAATTAAGGTTTTACCAGTAGCAGACTAATGTCAAACCCCACCATTGGATCTTCAATCCATTAATGGCACCCAGGTATGTTTCATTTCTTACCTCAGTGCATTTCCACCCCACTTTTAGTCTTCTTCCAAATGAGAGGCTTAGATGTTCAAATGTCTAACATTGTGGTCACTAGGGCTGTTATGAGAATACTGCGCACCTCATTGGACTCCAATGGAATAAAAAATGATGATCTAGAATCCCTGCGGTGATGTCATCATCAGTAAGCTCCTATTCCTTTTATTCATTTTCTATTTCCGGATCAGTGAAACCGCCCTTAAATTATGAAAACTAGTAGAATTTACTTTAAAACTTGTATGATTATTAACTAAAAATTACATAAATTTTCTATAAAGACTGAAATAAGCCAATACTTAGCAATATACTCACTCTTTCTCACAAACCATGATGCCCACCAAGCTAGATGCTCTATATATGTCGATGTTTGCCTACTAAAGCTCTTAAAATTGGTGAATGTGTTCAGATGTCGTTTGGATCATTGAACGTCTAACGTGCATTAAGGGCATTTCAACCCCTAGATTTGAATGTGCCATATTACATCATGTTGGTTCCATTTATAGGTGCATGTCGGTTTTAGTTGTGGGTAGATCTTGACAGAATCATTTTGGTTACATTTAGAGAACTTTCTATTTAAAGCAGTTCTCCTATTTTATAGGAGATAAATTTTCAGAGCTTGCATGTCAAACATAGCTACATGGTATTGGTCCATGCATGTAACTTCTGTGCACATTGAGAATGTGGTACTTTAGTTTACCATCCAAATTCACACAAAAACTAAACTCAAATTCACACAAATCTACGAAGTAACTGAACTGAATAATTCACACAAAAAATGAACCCAAATTCACACAAATCTACGAAGTAACTGAACTGAATAATTCACACAAAAAATGAACCCAAATTCACACAAATTTACAAAGTAACTGAACTGAAATGTTTTTGTTATTAACTATTTACTATTGAACTGAATAATTCACACAAAAAATGAACCCAAATTCACACAAATGTATGAAGTAACTGAAGTGAATTGTTTTTGTTATTAACTATTTACTATTGAATTGTTTCTGTTATTAACTATTTACTATTGTCAGGCATGAAACTATACATTTATGCAACCTAAATGCACACAACCATTCCATTATTCATGAATCCATAAATTGCAGTTAGAGAGTTAACCTAAAAATTAATTCAGCCATGAAATAAACCACAAAAAGTTAGTTATCAATACAATTCATATATACATTTAGGAATACTTATCTATCTGAAATTGTTCAACAATTAGTTGTAGAAGAGGGAAGTAAGATCACAACCATATAATCAAAGATCAATCACAATTAATATTTTACTCGATCACTCACTTCATCACTGACATTATTACTATTTCACTTGATCACATGATCCATTGTCAGTAAGATCTTTGTTTGACAATAGACGACACATAAGGGTATGCAAGCTTATTGTCTTACTATCCATAAGCATCCCTGAAATATAATCTCTTCATGAGTATAATTGATGGCATTTACTATATTGGAGCTAAGTAGTTGCTAAATTGAAGATTAATTTTTGCAAAGGATAGTGAGTAATTTCACTGCCTTTATTTTTATAAATCTTCCTCCCAGACCTGTAGTTGTTCCTGGATGATAGGTATAGACAAAACAACATGATGCACTTCTTGTCTTCACATTATTGTTTGTCAAGTCTATGCTTTGAACAAGACATAATAGCTCTTTTGACGATACAAAAAAAACACTTAATACTTGGTGAATAATCTGAAGAAGTGCCTTGGTGTTGTTGTGCACAAACTTATGGACAAGAACAAGAAAGTGAAAGAGAGCTATAAAATTGGTTAGAACATAGATTTGCTACTGATCACTAGATCCATAACTAATGATCCCATAGTGTTAGTAGATAATCGTTCCTTCAAATAATGATCCTCATATGTCTTGGGTTATTTTTGTTTTATTCCACCTTCCATGGCGCTGATCTGTTATGTGGAAGAAATTTTCTGATGAAGGCTGCTAAATTAACCCACCAACTTCATAGGGCTCCAATTGACGTTCTTATGTCTAGCTTCTAATTTCTAGTCTTTAAGCTCTCTCACAATGGTATATATATATATATATATATATATATATATATATATATATATATATATATATATATATATATATTGATGGGCCTTTCCGAACTATCTATATAAACAACTGATCTTTCACTAGATAGACAACAGAGTTAGCAGCCTGAAGTTTTCTATCACATTTTTATTTTAAAAGAGAGTCCTCTAGTTCTTCTCTCAAGGTTCCTCTCAGGCTTCCTTGTTTCCCTTCATGTTCACTTCCATTATTTACTTTGTCTATAATTTTTCTCAGCTGGGATGTTTCTATGGTTTTAGTGTTGTAGTAATTGTTCTCAATATCTCCGTAATGTTTTCATTTCTTCGATATATGCTTCTCCAATTCACATCCACTCCTCCACATACCATGTTTTTTCTCTTTTTCCAATAGGCTTCTCGACATCATATTGCCAGTTCTCATCCTGGAGCTACTTCTCTCCCGTGAATCTCCTTTGTTGGATTTGCAACAAAGGAGGGAGAAAAAAACATTCTTTGTTGGATTTTCCTCACTACAGGTTCTTCCTGCTTTAATACCAATTGATGGGTGCTAGAAAATGTAAAACCTATAGATAAGAATTAAAATTTACTACCCATCTCAGTGGATGGTGTCAATCAAAATCAATGTATTTCGCTAAATAGAGGCCAAACAATTCCACATGATGATCTTATCATTAAACTTGTATTATAACATTCAAGTAAATTAGTGAATGATAGCGATGCTACTCAATTACATTCACTTTACAGTAGAAATTAATCCTCATGCACGGGATTAAGAAAGGATAAATAAAAATAAATATTATGTTTCTTACAGACAAATGGGTTGCACGGTTTCTTGTTTAGGCAGAGATTCCATGCTAGTTCTCTTTCTAGGAGTTTACCCTTCTTGATGCTCAATGTTTATTCCTTAACAATCTCCTTCATTATTAGTGGAGTGATCTTCCTCAATTGGCCAGTGATATGCCTTAATCAATCCAAGGATCTTCTTGCCCAATGATTGTGCTCAATTTCATTTGTGGAGAATACAGAAGCCCTCTATAGTAACATCATCAGACGTGAGTACCAAATACACGACATTGGAATTCTCCAGCAGAGCTTTGGAAGCAATTCCCCCTTGCACCAGAGATATAATTTGGCTCTGCTTCAGAGATATGCTGAGGGAATAACCGTCATCTAACTTCTGCTTTCCTAGCCTTGTATTTTCCATGGTGATGTCCTTGTTGGACTAGCCATGGTATCTCTGAGTGGTTTTACACCAGCTGTACAAAGAGGGCCCGAAGGTCTTGCTGGCTTCCAAGGACTACACAAAATTGCCACAATGGAATGTTGAGCAGGGTTGAATCTACCATACCAAATCAGATGAACATCCACATTAGGACTACTGGTGAGCAGAGGACCATTGTGATAAGTTAAAACAAGGGGTTGTTATTCAACCAATACAGAGGAACACAGATCAATTAGAAGAAGTAGACATACAATAAAATTAAACCCTCCCATTCCCAAAATCAGAGAAACCCTACAAACCCTAGTGCTGTTGGGTTTTTCCTGACAAACAAGAAATGCCTAAATTTGTTTCTCCCTCCTTTGCTGGATTTGCCTCACTGCATGTTATTATTTCTTTAATACTAATCGATGGATGTTGGAAAATGTAAAACCTGCACAAATGCATACTAATATGTTGTAGGTAGATAAGAAATAAAATTTACTACCCATCTTAGTGGATGGTGTCAATCACAATCAATGTACATCACTAAACAAAAGCCAAATAATTCCACATGAGGATTTTATCATTGAACTTGTATTATAACATTCAAGTAAATCGGTGAAATAACAGTGATGCTACTCAATTACATTCACTCTGCAGCAGAAATTGATCCTCATGCATAGGATTAAGAAAGGATGAATAAAAATAAATACTCTATTTCTCACACAACAATGGGTTGTGTTAGGGCCTAAATCTAGCTCAGGCTGAGAAAGGTATGATCTAGGGTAACATCAAACCACGCTTAACCTGGTAGCTAGCCCTACCAGGTCGGGAGAGGGCTCTCTCCTTGTCAATCTCAGTAAAATATGATCAATGAGGGCTTGAGATGATGGATATGAATACTGATCTTAGGCTAGGTATGTGTGCAAAAGAGTTCAATTGAATTTAAAGATGTTTTGTTGGCTCAAATGGAAAGGCAAATTTTGGGTCTTGGGAATGAGGCTCAGTTTTGTAGAGGTCTCAATGGGGCAAGGTAGGAAAGTGATTTGATACTTCAAATTGAATGAAATGGAGAGATTTAGATAGGTGAGGAGTTGAAGAGGGCAAGAAAACCTCAAGGATCCTCTTCAAACAGCTGAAAACATCAATAACTAAGCAAACCCTAGGTAGAGCACTGCAATTTCAATGGATTCTACCTTTATCCTTGTTTTTTTTAGTTAAGAAGAAGCAAGAGAGATAATTTCATACATAAAACACATATAACTTACATTTACAGAAGGGAACACAATATCAAAGCCACATGCCCCATTAATCCCATAGAGTGTTGCAAACCCTGGTCTATTCCTTAGCCAAAACTACTAAGAAAATGTATACAATGAAGCTCCAAGCTTTCTCAAAAGTCCAACCATGCTAATGACTGAAAAAACATAAGATATAGGCAAACAACAACTCATCCTAGCCTCTAGGGGTCGAGCTCATGAGTTTAGGAGCTGTTCCAACTGATTCTAAACTGAGAACTAAAAAGCAAGCAATGGAACAACATGACTCTAAAAACTAGGGAACTGATTCATTCAGTTGCAAACTACCTTTTCATGGATGAATCTACCTCTATGAGTAAAATTTCAACATAATTACATCAAGATCCATTAAATTACATTAAATTACATTAGGAGTTTGACATTAAGGAGGAGAAAAGTCAAATTGTCAAGAAACTAGGCGAAAAACAGAGTATTTTGGTCAAACTGAGCAAAATTTCTCCAATGTGCCACGCTGATTTCCCTATGGGTAGTGCCTTTTTGTAGCTACTTTTGGAGGCCTTTTCGATGTCAAAATTTGGTCCAAGTGGGCTTATTGGAAAGGCCTGCCTATCTACTTTCCAACAAAAGTAGAATTTTTTAATTTGGCCTCCATTTTCCCCTCCAAAACTAAGTTCTCCCAAGATTGCTTTCTGTGTGTCAAAAAAGGGGCAGAAAGGTCATTTTTAGGGTGATTTGGACCTTTTTAGGGGCTCAAAACCTGTCAAAATTTCTTGGCCATTGGTAGGCATGCATATTTTTTGAAGACAAATCCAAAGATCTGAGTTTTTGTCATTTGGAGGCCTCCATCAAAAGTGAGCGCCAGGTGGCACGACGCATTGGGTAGAAAATTCTGTGTTTTAGCCCAAAAATTTCAAAAATGCAAAGAGTGTCCCAAGTGCTGTGTTGGGCCAAGGAAGCCTCAGCCAAGATCTGAAGTTTATCTTGTGCTTTTTGCCTCCTCGATCTCTTCTTCAACATGGCCTTCAAGCTCTTGATTCTAGCTTGGCACACCATATTCGTTGACAAATAGTGATATGCCATGTTTCTCAACATACTTTTCTCATTGATGGCTTTCTCCAGCATCCTCTCCAAGTGGATATTAGTCCTCTCCAACCAAGACTCATGATCAGCATTGATTTCTTGCTCAAGTGTTGTGAACTTGACTTTCCTCCTTTTGGCAGCTTGTCGGTTTTCTCATATGTTTCTTAGCTCCATTATGGTTTGTTGATCTTCTAGTTGCTTGTTTCTTTGCTCCAGGTACTTTATTATCCACTCGGCTCTTTTGAAGTTGAGGGACAAAGCATTGATGTCCGCCTATTGCTCTTGGATGACCTCCTTGAGCTTTGAGCTTTATGGGCCCAAATCTGTGTCATCATCCTAAATGAGAATGAATTTGGTCTCCTACTCACCTGAAGGCCTCTCATCATATAATGGCCCCTTGCCCTTGTCCTGAACCTACTATGCTGATGAAGGAAGCGAGACCCCTTCCACCCCGGGTGGAGATAATACTCGCTTTGCTATTGCAAACAACTGTCTAGTGCCCTTTTGATTGGTGATAAACACCGGCACACTAGCGGTTTGCATCTCATGACCCTCTTGCTAATGAGAAGGTCCACCTGTCTCATGAAAAGTCTCTAGAGGTACCTAAGGAGCTATGACGAACTCATGAGAAATGAAATCCTCCCATGAGATGCCCTGCAAACCAAGCTGATGCATGACCACAATTTTGATGAGTACAAAATGGTATATACTGTTAAACTGCTGCTGAGGAGTCTTCTATTGTACTAGGGTGGTCATCTTCTCAATATTTTGGCACATGAAGTAGGGGAGATTCATCATTCTCACCTTGGTAAAGTGCATCAACAATCTGATATGATAAGCATATAGGCGAGAAAACCGGCCCTCACAGCTGAAATACTTCATTATGAGTTTCATCAAGGGAGCATATGAGTCTTTCAGGTACCAAAATGGAAAAAATCTATTGAGTTGTCTCAAATAACTAGTCTTGATGTATGGTTCATAGTGTTCCCTGTCAATCTGCTGCCTTTTATTCCACTGCTCTCCAACATTAGGAATGATGGTTGCTAGAGAAATAGACTCCTGTGTCAAGGTGAATGTCACACCAGCTAGAGTGGTTTGACCATTATGTAGATGAAGCACAAACAAACGGGCTAACTCATGATGATATTGGACTCTATCAACCATCTCACAAAACTCATAACAGGATTGGTGTTGGAAGCATGTGATAGCAAGAAGGCAGGCCTACAGCTCAACAAGTGAAGTAGGCTCCTCTCGTATATGTTTTCCACCCTTGTGAGGTCTCCTTGGTGCATGCATTTCTGTATGAGAGTCACTGTGTGTCTCTTCATCTCGGTCATATGAAGGATCATATTCCGTGCTTGCTAATGTGTGAGTTTTCTTGATGAGTATGAAGAGATTTATGGTGATTTTGATGTTTTTCTACCAAATGTTTGAAGATGTATGATGGACTATGAAGGGAGAGGGTAAGAGGGGTTTTAGAAATGTTGCTGACTGGAATTTGGGGAATAGAAGGGTTTTATGGACAGTTTTTATATTTTGGGATAACAATTAGGGTTTAGGAATGTGTAGCTAGGGTTTGGGATAGTGGGAGTTAGGAATATGGGGTTAGTGAATTTAGGGATATGGGAATTAGGGATATGGGGATGAAATTAGAAAATGAATGTGGGAAACAAAGAGTGTGGGAGTGAGGGAATGGAATTTGGCAGCAAAAACATAAACTAAAAACCCTAAGCACTTATTTTTGAGCAAAAGTGCAAGGAGGTAGGGTTTCAAGCTTATCTCTTTAAATCACCATAAAATATTTAAGAAAAACTCATTCATCGGCAGTGGAAGAATGATGACTTACTTGACCAGGTGGCAATTTAGCAAATTTAATAGTTTGAACGAATTTGTGGGTTAAATTGGGCTTGAAGTCCTGTGCGCCACGCCAGTGTAAATTTAACACTATGGAGGGCAACCCAATGCGCCACGCCAGTTGTATGCGCCGTGCCTCTTACCCAATGCGCCGCGCGCACGAATTTGCACAATTTTTCTCCAAGTTTGCTTCCTTTTCTCAACACGGCCTTCACTTTGCTCAATATTTCTTTTTTAAGTACCAATGAGATTTTTGAATTGTAAAAATGATTTATATAGAAGAGATTAAATTTTTTTCATTCATGAAACCCACTTTTATAATGTTTGCATTGTAACTTACTTTTTCAACTCTGTTTTTTGGGCAATTTACTTTAATTTTGCTTGTGATGAACTGAATGCTTTGATTTTTTTGTTTGCCTTGCAGGTGATGGAGATGCTGAAGCTTGGCAAGGTGACCAGGGTTGCCACTGAAGTTATTACATATGGAAAAACTGAAATTACATCAAATTTATACATAAAAACATAAAAAACTCTGTTTTTCCTCAAAACAGGGTTTTGAGGAAAAATCAATCACTGAGCATGTGATTATAGAAATTATTGTTGTTGAAACTTTATTTGTCCTCCTCATGTGCCTGCTGACCTTTATTGAGCATTTTGAAGACCTTTTTGATGAAACCCTAGACCTAATGAGACCTAAAACCCTAAAAATAACTTTTGCGGATTTAAAGACAAAAAATGACTGCAGATGATCTAGATGAATGAAAATGGGCCAGCAGGTAAAGGACATGAGGGAAAATGTATAATAAGCCACTACCGTCAGATGATCCATGATCCTAATGGAATGCAGCTGACCGAGTGAGACACCTAAAATGAAATGCAACAAGAGAATTTGATCACTGACGGAGGGATGAAGATACTGACACTAACAGGTTGCACGGTTTTTTGTTTAAGCATAGATTCCATGCTTGTTTTCTTTCTAGGAATTTACCCTTCTTGTTGCTCAGTGATTATTCCTTAACAATCTCCTTTATTTTTAGTGGAGATATCTTCCTCAATTTCCCAGTGATATGCCTCAACTGCTCCAAGGATCTTCTTTTCCCAATTATTTTTCTCAATTTCATTTATGGAATTCGGTGCCTTCTTCTTAGGAGAGTTTGTTGCTTCTCTTAATTTGTTTTCATCAACGAATTCTTCCACTTTAGCCTAGTGATTTCTAGTCTATGTTAAAATTTATTTCTCAGTGATCTCCTCCTTTGCAATGAATGTCTTAATTATTGCTGGAGTTGATTTCTATTTCATCATTCAGCAAGTTGTTTCTGGAAACAACAAGACCTGTGATGCCATGCCATCACACCTTGCTGTATTTCTATTAATTTGGTATCTCTTTGTTTTTTTCTTATTTCTCTAGTAGTAGCAATCCATCATCTCAACTCCTCTTCTTTTTATTGTGGTTCCAGTGTAATGGGTGAATAAACCATGTACACTGTATCTTGCCTTTCCTTCCAGCTATTTTTAGAAATGTCATGTTTAAAGTGGGAGTTAGTGAATGATGGAATTTAAACATGTTTTTGGTGATGCAAGAACACTAATGGACTGGGGATGATCCTACAACACTCGTTCCAATGTCCAACAGATAGCCTTTGTTTGAGAATATATGTTGAAGTTACAATCTATTTATCATGTGGCACCGTTTGGTGCAGTTATAACAGATTGAGTAGACAAGTAGATGAATAGATTCAATAGAGAAGTGGATCCAAGTCTAAGATTCCAATGGTAGTTTTATTTATTTCAATAATAGGAATTGGTTTTGCAACATGCCTGTGATGTTTTTAACCACTTTCAACTTTTCCATTTGACAACATGTTTATGCCCTTGTTTGAATGCTAGAATATAGTTATTTTCCCAATAACTATTTGTAGTAGTTTATGTTCTATTTGTAGCAGTAAACTTTATTTATCAGGGTTCTTTGAATTTATGTGTTCATGTTTAAAGACATATACATTTGAGTTCCCTTGGGTCTAGTTCCTTTTATTTCATCCTTTTATTCTATCAATCCTTTTGGTTGTTGGTGATTTATAATTTGGTGATATCAGTTTTGAGCTGCAACACCTTGTTGAATTTCTTAAATATATTCTGTTGCCTTTATCTTACTATCTTTCCTGTGAATCATGATTATTTATTTGCATATGTAGGGTTGAATTTTAAGCAGTTGGTTCTGCATTTGAAGGATGATTTTCTTATATGATTTGGTTCTATTTAGAATGTATATCAACCTTCAAAAGAAGTTATGGGATTTCTTAATCCCTATGTAAATATAGTTTTCTTTGATTGTAAAGAGGCTGGTGATGGTGATCTGTTATTATTGTGTGATTGCTATGATTCAACATATCATACATATTGTGTTGGCCTTGGAAGGGCTATCCCTGAAGGAGATTGGTATTTTCGAGGCTATCTGTTAAAATTGGCAACCAGGGCAAAACTTCATGTGGGTCATCTTATTCATGGCTGATAATATTTTTATTAGATTCCTCTCGTCGAGAAGTGTAGGATTGATATAAAGATCATTCGATTCCGATAAGTAATCATGGAGATATGAATTTATTTTGATTATGGAATTATTATCAAGCCGACCTACAACTCATGTAGGCTCAGAAGCCCAACAGTGGCATCTATTCACCCACCAACGTTGTGTATAAATATAAGAGGACTTTTCCTCATTTGGACACACTCATCTCATCACATCTCTCTCTCTCTACTGCGCAGATATGAGTCTCTTCTCTACTGCGCTGAAATGGGTCTCTCTCTCTCACACATGTGAAGCCGGAAGCTGTTGAATTTGAAGCTGCAACTGCAGAAGTAAAGATTGACTTGTGTGGCCTAGAAGATCTCCTCTTTGGAACTACGCTGTAGGTTCATCTGAACCTCCTTTGAAAGCCGCAACTTTTGGTGGTGGAATGAAGTCAATCCGACGAACGGTTTGCAAGATATCGACTGCCCTAGTTTGAAGCCGGAAACTGCTGAAACTGAAGCTGCAATTGCAGAAGTAAAGATTGACTTGCGTGGCCTAGAAGATATCCTCATCTGAACTGTGCTGTAGGTTCATCTGAACCTCCTATGGAAGCCAAAACTTTTGGTGGTGGAATGAAGTCAATCCGACTGTCGGTTTGTGAGATATGGTCTGCCCTAGTTTGATAATGAAGCCGCTAATGCTGATGCTACTGATCTAGGGTTTGCTACTGCTGATATGAATCAGATTTATTGTACTATTTATCTCTACTGAATTATTGAAGATAAAAGAAGATTTGATCAAAGGGTTTCCCCATGCATTGTGGGGTTTGTCCCTGGCTAGCCGCCGCATCTTGTGTCTCTTGTCTTGGCTTGTTTTCTGTCAATCGTTTAATGTTCTATCTGCACTTTACTTTATGTACATGTGATTGCTAATCGGTGGAATATAATAAGAAAAAGAAGTAAACTGTTATAAGCATAGAACATACCATAATTTAACATGGTATCAGAGCTTAGGTGAAGACAAAGCCCGAGCAAGAGCAAGAGCAATCATTGAAGAGAAGATTGGCAAGGCTATCCTAAAAGAACTATGGGGTCCTCAACACTCTTTCCTACCGAAGACAAGCTCCGTGAGAAAGCTGACTATCACGGATGGAAGATGTCTATCGATCTAACCCTTGAAAATCAAGGAGTGCTAGACCATGTAAGAGGCAATATTGTTGAGCCTTCATCAAATGCATCTGCTGCTGCCTGGAACAAATGGAAAAATGGAGAAGTCAAAAAAAAGAAGATCATCCGGGACTCTATCGACAAGCGCTTGGTGGCCTACATCTCTAATCTAGACACCTCCAAGGAAATCTACGACAGACTGGTGAGTTTATTTAAAGTTAATGATGCAAATCAAGTTTTGTTTCTTAGAAATAAGAAGGGTAAAGATGAAAGTATGCAAGCATACTTCTTAAGAATCACCGAGATCAAGAACGATCTCCTATCTATTGGGGAAACCATTACTGACAGAGAAATGGCACTCACAACTCTCGGAGGATTACCATCTAAATGGTATGTGTTCAGGACTACTCTTCTGAACAATAATGTAATTCCTAGTTTCAAGGAATTAATGGCTAGATGCATTCAAGAAGAAACAAGGGAAGAAGAGCAAGAAATGCCCATGCCTAAAGGTCCTCCTGCTGCTTTTCCTTCTCATGCTAAGAAAAGAAATAACTCTGGGTCTAAATCAAAAGGAAAGGCTGGACCTAAGGGTGGAAGAAAAGGATGATGTTACATCTGCGATAAAGCAGGTCACTATGCAAGGGAGTGCCCTGATAGAAAGGACTCACACAGGGACAATGATCAAAATCCCTCTGATGGCAAATCAAAGGAATGACAAATTCAACAACAAAGGTAAGAGGAGAGCTGGGATCGAGGAAGAGGACAACCATTCAAGAAGGCTAGAAAGTCCAGGATGTATTAAATGCACCTGACCTCAAAAAGAACCTAGTGTCCATCTCGGCAATGGAAGACAAAGGCTACAAGGTAACCTTAAGCAATGGCAAGGTATGTATATGGAAATGCCTTTACTCTTGGGTTTAGTGTTGATTCATCATATCAGGTCGATGGAAGTCCGCTAGGTGTCATGTCCTGTGACACAACTCTTCAGTCCGAACTTTGGCATCAGAGGTTTGCCCACCTTCATTACAAAGCTCTACTTGGTGTAAAACAAATGGTGACAGGGATGCCCGAATTCCAAGTAGAGAAAGAAGGTGTATGTCTGGGATGTGTCGAAGGAAAGCTCAAAAGGGGACCATTCCCCTCAAGCCAAAGCAAGACCTCTGATGTATTACAGTTGGTTCACTCAGGCATATCTGAGGCTGGCATTAAGAGGGAGACTACTACACCACATACTCTTGAGCATAATGGTGTGGCAGGAAGGAAGAACCACACGATGATGGAAGTTGTCCAGGCCATGCTACATGATCAAAGACTTCCAAAGTTTCTATGGGCTGAAACTACAATCACCGTCGTATATGTACAAAATTGATGCCCTCATCAAGCATTGGGTTCCTAAACTCCTGAAGAAATGTTCACCACCGGTCAAAGGGAAGTCGTGATTAGTCATGATGTCACCTTTGACAAAGATATGGCTCTCAGCAAGGTGGACAATCTGCTGACTTTGAGTAGCTCTTAAGAAGCTGACACCAGGGAACCGAAAGAAAAGGATGATGAATCAATGCCTGATGTAGAAGAACCCATGGATCCGATTGATCCTCATTCACATGAGCCTTCCTCTTCTAGGAAGAGGCCTTCATGGCTTAGGGGGATACTTGATGATGCTGAAGGACATGCTGCACCCTGAGGAACCTTCCATCAAAGTAAGAAACTTAACAGGTATCAGGGATACCTGTCCATCATGAGCACGATCATACAAAATGAACCTTCATCATTCTCAAATGTCATCAAGCATTAACTATGGAAGGATGCTATGACCATAGAATATGAGTCTATTATGGAGAATGATGTCTGGGAAGTAGTTCCCAGACCCTGGACAAGACAATTATTACTTCAAAATGGCTTTACAAGATAAAGCATGCAACAAATAGAAGTATTGAAAAGTATAAGGTTCATTTTGTTGCTCGTGGTTTATCCCAGAAGGGAGGTATAGACTATGATATTTGCACCTGTTGCCAGATATATGACCATGCGCTTGATCTTAGCCCATGTGGCTTCACTAGGATGGAACCTACATCAGATGGATGTTAAGACTGAGTTCTTGTATGGTTCTATCAAAGAAGAGGTCTATGTGGAGCAACCTGAAGGATTTGAGATTTATGATTGAAAATCTCATGTATGCAGGTTGAAGAAGGCTCTCTATGGGCTGAAGCAAGCACCCCGAGTATGGTATGAGAGGATCGATAGCTACTTGATGAAGCTGGGATTCACTAGGAGTGAAGCTGATCCTAACCTTTACTTTAAGGTTGAAGATGACAAGCCTCTCATGCTGGTGTTGTATGTGGATGACCTATTTCTAACAGGTGCAAACCCTCTCATTCACAAATGTTAGAGGGAGATGGCTTTTGAATTTGAAATGAAGGACCAAGGACTTGAAGTGTGGCAGAAGCCAAGGGAAATTTTCCTATCTCAAGGAAAATATGCGGTAAATATATTGGAAAGATTCTGTATGATGGACTGCAAGCCTGTGACTACCTCGAGGATCTTAACTTTTAGAAGTTATATGGTAGTGATGTCGGACCAGACTTGGGAAATGCCTCTAAGTTTCAAAAACTCATTCGCATTGATGTTCTTGGTGAACCTCCATCCGAACATATGTTTTGCAGTTAGCATTGTGAGCTCATATTTGGTTGAGCCTCACTGGATTGATGCCAAGAATCTTCTGAGATGTCTTCAGGACACAATCTCTCATGGATTAAGATACACTGCCGGAGATGTGAGACTACTTGGATATACTAATGTTGATTGGGCAGGTAGTGTGGTGGACCGTAAGAGCACTTCCGGGTACTGTTTCACCTTGGGATCTTCTTCGATATCCTGGATGAGCAGGAAGCAGAAGTCGATAGCTTTGAGCACTGCCGAAGCAGGATATATTGTTGCTAGCATAACCTCGTGTGAGGTAGTCTAGTTGCGAAAGCTCTTCAGTGAGTTGTTTGGATTTACATTGGATACCACTGTGATTCTCTGTAACAACCAGAGGTGGGATTCGATTATTGAGGAATCCCGTATTCGTCAATTGCTCCAGCAGATAGACATCATCTGGGATATGGTAAGTCGATGAGCAAGGAAGCTCCATAACATTAAGATGATGTACAGGTTGATACACCTTATCAAAGCCCCGCGGAAAGATATAATCTGTGATTTTCCAAAACGACTTGGAGTCGGCAAGAAACCTTTGTAAAAGGGTCCTGCATGTTGCATACATTGAGCTCTGGGAGCTCTAAGGGCTTTCGGTTCCTACTGGAGCAGCATATGACCACAGGGTGACTCACCCTCCCCTGGTGGTGCACACTGGAACAAGATGATTCGCTCTCTTGTGGGACAAGATGATTCGCTCTCTTGTGGAACAGGATGATTCGCTCTCCTATGTAGCAGGATGATTAGTTCTCCTGTGAGGCCTGGATTGATGTGTTCTCCATGGCAGCCTGGATTGATGTGTTCTCCATGGCGATTGTAGCAGGATTGATGTGTTCTCCTGTGAGGCCTGGATTGATGTGTTCTCCATTGCAATTGTAGCAGGATTGATGTGTTCTCCTGTGAGGCCTGGATTGATGTGTTCTCCATGGCAATTGTAGCAGGATTGATGTGTTCTCTTGTGAGGCCTAGATTGATGTGTTCTCCATGGCAATTGTAGCAAGATTGATGTGTTCTCCTGTGAGGACAAGATTGATTAGTTCTCCTGTCGAGGCATCCTACCCATGCAGTCTGGGACTCATGGGAAGTACCTCTCATCTGATCAATGAGCAGGGAAATGAAGTTAGGGACCATAGTAGTACCGATGGACGCATCGTTGTAACTACCATACTCCCTACGCTAGGATGACCTCCATTGATCTGGGATCAATGATACTGGTCTGGGACCAGTGGTAGGAGTTGTACCATACTATGATGCTGACTTCGGGTCAGTTGAGACTGGGCTGGGATCAGTGGTACATACTCTGAGGCTGACTTTGAGTCAGTGGAGGATGATATTGGTCTGGGACCATTGGAGTTGTACTCACTATGACGCTGACTTTGGGTTGGTTGAGACTGGTCTGGGACCAGTGGTACATACTCTGAGACTGACTTTGAGTCAGTATGATACATCCTCGATCATTTCTTCTTCTTCATAATTCAGACAAAAGCAAAGCAGAACAGAACATTGCAAGAGCAGAGCAGAATAGAGCAAAATAGTACAGATCAGTGCAGGCAGAACAAGACAAAGAAGAATAGGTAGAATAGAGCAGAGCAGGGCAAGGGTCAGGCTGTATAGGGCAGTGCAATTGATGGATGAATAGTAAGGACCGATAGACAGATTGCAAATGAAGTTCTCCATGGTTGAGAGGGAGTGTTAAAATTGGAAACCAGGGAAAAACTTCATGTGGGTCATCTTATTCATGGCTGATAATATTTTTATTAGATTCCTATTGTCGAGAGGTGTAGGATTGATATAAAGATCATCCGATTTCGATAAGTAATCATGGAGATATGAATTTATTTTGATTATGGAATTATTATCAAGCCGACCTACAACTCATGTAGGCTCAGAAGCCCAACAGTCGCATCTATTCACCCACCAACATTGTGTATAAATATAAGAGGACTTTTCCTCATTTGGACACACTCATCTCATCACATCTCTCTCTCTCTACTGCGCAGATATGAGTCTCTTCTCTACTGCGCTGAAATGGGTCTCTCTCTCTCACACATGTGAAGCCGGAAGCTGTTGAATTTGAAGCTGCAATTGTAGAAGTAAAGATTGACTTGCGTGGCCTAGAAGATCTCCTCTTTAGAACTACACTGTAGGTTCATCTGAACCTCCTTTGAAAGCCACAACTTTTGGTGGTGGAATGAAGTCAATCCGACAAACGGTTTGCAAGATATCGACTACCCTAGTTTGAAGCCGGAAACTGCTGAAACTGAAGCTGCAACTGCAGAAGTAAAGATTGACTTGCATGGCCTAGAAGATCTCCTCATCTGAACTACGTTGTAGGTTCATCTGAACCTCCTCTGGAAGCTGAAACTTTTGGTGGTGGAATGAAGTCAATCCGACTGTCGGTTTGTGAGATATGGTCTGCCCTAGTTTGATAATGAAGCCACTAATGCTGATGCTACTGATCTAGGGTTTGCTACTGCTGATATGAATCAGATTTATTGTACTATTTCTCTTTGCTAAATTATTGAAGATAAAAGAAGATTTGATCAAAGGGTTTCCCCACGCATTGTGGGGTTTGTCCCTGGCTAGCCGCCACATCTTGTGTCTCTTGTCTTGGCTTGTTTTCTGTCGATCGTTTAATGTTCTATCTGCACTTTACTTTATGTACATGTGATTGCTAATCGTTGGAATATAATAAGAAAAAGAAGTAAATTGTTATAAGCATAGAACATACCATAATTTAACACTATCAAACATCTATGCCTAGACAGTCCATCACACATGATGAAGATGTTGAGGATTTTGTGCTTGATTTTGACAATGGGGAAAGCTTAGGAATCAGAGGATTTGTGGAAGATGATCCAGTTGGGATGGTTGTAGAAAGAATAAACCTAGTGCTCAATTTATCACCACCTTCTTCTTCTTCTGCTCCTCTTGCAGAGATAAGGCCAACTCATGTAAGAACAATTCATAGAATGATTTTGCGATGAAGCACTCCAAATCCATCTCCTAGATTGCTAGATGTAGCAAGTTATTCACTTAGGAAAACTAAAGTACCTAGGTCTACATCCCAAGTATCCATTGTACAGACCAAAACTCTCTAGGGTCAGCACATACTTTAGGAGCATGTACAGGCTTTACATGACAATTGGTCTGCACCAGAAAAAAGATTTTAGCAGTTTTCACCTAGCTCTTGCCTTGAAAGATTTGGGCCCAAAGATGGGATTGATGCAATTGTACAACCCACACCCAATAGTAGGCTGCTTCTCTTTCGTGAATCAGCTAGGAGAAGTAATTTTGCCCCTGTTTTAGAGATGGAAAATTATATAGTTAAATCTGATGTTGATCAGGCGTGGGAAATGATGGAACGTACTCTAGCATCATGAGAAGATAATTAGGTACAACTAATTCTCATAAAGATGGAAGACATTGGCAGGGATCATCTTTTGGTCATAAAAGAATGATTTATAAGAATTGATGGGAAATACAAGGTCAATTGTTGTGAGCGGAAGCATCTTAACTACTCATGTACAATCCAGAATTATATATGGTCAAGATAGACACATTCCTACAACTACTAACTATTTGGAAAATTTAGAAAGGATAACAGAGGAGATCTCATGTATGGATGTTGGAAATAATAGGCTGCCAGCACCTAGTGTTTCTAATGAGATATTGGGTATAATATTATCTGAAAGAAGTAACAGTTTACATCATCAGTTAAACAATGGTAGTTCATTTAGTAAACCTCATGAAAATGGAGTCCGCAAAGTTGAAGGTGCAAAGGAGAATGTGATCTCCATGGTAAAATCTCACATGAAGTGCACACTCACAAGGGAACATAGGTAAAAGCATCTGTATTTTTCCTTCTTTTATGGTTTGTCTCTATAGATTTGATTTTACTGGGTGTACACTGTATGCATCTCAAAATTTCTCTTTAGGAAATCCTATTTTTATTATTTCCAATAAAAACTCTCTAGGGAATCCCAATGGATGTTTCCCCACATTCATGGATGGCATCCCTGGTAAACCCATTATCATTGACTATTGCACCTCACCCAAGGGATTATGAACACAACACCTACCAGCACAGAACTAGCTAAATACCTAGTAACATTAATGAAATTTGGTTAGGATAACCCCTTGGGCTTAATAAATAACCAACTACACTATTTGCCATATTAACATATTGATCCTGTTTAACATTTTGCTAGAGTAACCATAACAATCCAAGCCTATTCCTATTTTTATTTTGTTTTTTAATTCCTTTTTTGCTGTGGTGACAACTTTATATGACTGTATAGATGTTTATTTTTGTCAGAGTATATGTTGAAAAGTAGATGCTCTCTTACATTGTACCTTGTATGTTATGTATTGGTGGAATTCAGTTTCATTACTTGTGACCAAAGAACTGTGTCAGGGATGTATAGAAGGACTCTTCTATCACTATTTATAAAACAAACATTGTCCTTCAATAAGCAAAGTAGATCCTTAATGCTACATGTTTGCATCTCAAGGAACTTCCAATCCTAATAAATGAGGTGAAATTTAAGTGTTTCCAGAATCCAAATATCAGGTTTTGTGAATTCTCTCATATATGGTCCTGGAAAAGTGAAGTGAAATTTAATTATTTCCAAATCTTAAGTGCTATGAATGCACTCATATTGGTGCTAGAATCTTTTGAGAAAATGGGAAGAATTTATTTTAGTTGCATTCAAATTTTCCAAAAATAATATTAAATTTATCCCTGACTAAAATTCTCCCTAAAATGGCTTTGGGATTGAAAATTTTGTAAATATTTTTAGGGAAAAAACCCAAAATACATTTTTTCCAAATTAGAGTTTTATAACACTAGGTACTAAAACAATCTTTTATTTCCTGCTACAAATGTATGATAGAGTCTGCCTAGAAACTGATAAGAAAATTAGGTAGATGCGTTGGACGGACTAAATAATTTTGAATGAATAATCACTTAACATAAATGATATATTAGGTTACATAAATATATAAGTTAGAAGCATGAACTCAAGAAGAAATCTCAACAAGATTGATATATTCTTAATTGAGTTGAATGAGTACAAGAATAGCTTTGACTAGAGGGTGTTGAAAATGCCATAATTTTGTTCTAGTCGGATATATTTAGAACTGAAAATCAGCAGTTTTCTTTCTTGCGTAACTTGGGAAGATTTTTGTCTCTCAAGTATCAACCTTATTGAATAGTATGATTTATGCCTTGCAATGTTGAGATATGTTGTGATAACACTTGTTATTAACCTAAACACTTTGGATGAGATCTAAAGGAAAAAAATGTGGGAGTGACGCAGGAGCAACCAGGGTTTCAGGTTACGGTTGAAGTTATCCCCATGGATGGGCACAGAGGAGGGAGCTTCACTCCCTCCTACAAGGAGGCGGTAGCCAACAAGAACAATATACCTCCGGAAAAAGGCAGAGGTAAAGCTGAGCAAGGAAGGAGAAATAGGGAAGAGGAAACAGAAGGTTCTAAATTGGAGGAGAATGATGGCACAAAAGACAAGGAGGAAAATGACAAAAAACAGAGGACAAAAGACAAAAATAAAAAAGGACTGTGTAAACCCAAGGATGAAATGACTCCCAGAGTAGTATTAAATAATCCAATGCTATAGGCGCATAGGGAGCACATGCAGACTTATGCAATCATATGCAAATTAATGGGGTTATGGCCCACTGAAAAAGCTTTATAAACTTGGATCAGATACCACTGGAAGCTCAAAGGAAACATTGATATGCATATGGGGTCCAAGGGTTTCT
Organism: Pinus tabuliformis; assembly: GCA_031772625.1. Taxonomy (NCBI): domain Eukaryota; kingdom Viridiplantae; phylum Streptophyta; class Pinopsida; order Pinales; family Pinaceae; genus Pinus; species Pinus tabuliformis. Next base: position 565,196,253 of record CM062809.1, on the reverse strand, counting down.
TCATGGTGGTGTTCACCAACATTGAGGATAAAGACAGAGCGTTTGAAGGTGGGCCCTACTTCTATGCAGCAGTAAGGCTCTACATGAGGTCATGGATGATGAATTTTGTTCCGAAGAGGTAAACTTTTACTTCAGTCTCGGTTTGGGTAAGAATCTATTCTCTACCTCTTGATTATTGGCAAACAGAATCACTAGCTGCCATAGGCAATAAATTAGGAAGGTTTGTCAAAGCTTTTGAAGCCACAAGGAGGGGAAAATATACCTCCTTTGCAAGGATCTGTGTGGAGATGGATCTATCTGGAGCTCTTCCGGATGAAGTTATCTTGGAGGTATTTGATGAGGAATGGGTGGAGATAGTAGACTATGAGCATATTCCATTTAGATGTCGTAGATGCCATGAACATGGCCACCTTATAAGAGACTGCCCTCTCAGTAAAGAAGAAAACAAAAGAAAAACTAACACTATGAAAGTCACAAATAGCTTTCACAAAGTTGTTCATAAAGAAAATAGTAGCAAAAAAGGGCCAAAGCAACATCAAGCGGGAAGGCAGAAGGCTAGCCAGAATCAGTTCCAAGTTCTCGAAGAGGATGAAGAAATAGCAGTAGAAGATCAAGTAATGAAGGAAGGTTATGAGAATAGGGAGAAGGAAGAAGATAATGATCAGACAAAAGAAAATGAAAAATAGAAAGGAAACATGATGAGTGAATCAGAACTGGAAATGGATCAGGAAATGAACCAGAGTGAGATGGAAATGGAGGACAATGAGCTACAAGAGATTCTTGACAGAGAAAACCTAGATCTAGAAGGGTTCCTGAATCAGGGAACTAAGGGCGAGGTAGAAACACTACCACAAGAAGAGATCAATGGAATACAACAGTTATTCCTATGGAAAACTCAGGAAAAGGGTTTGGAGGAAGTAAACAACATTGAAAGACAAAGTAATGAAGGAGTGAAAGCAGTAAAAATGACTTCGGGGCTTGCACCGAGAAATCCAGGCAAAAAAAGAGGCAAGAAAAAGCAGAACAAGCTACTGATGGAATGTGGAAAGCTCAGGGTAGACTCAAGTAAGATGAAAGATCTAACCAGTTACTCCTTTACCAATATTTAATTATGAAGTTCACAACTCGGAATATTAGAGGTCTAGGCAGCAAGAGAAAATAGAGAATGCTAAATAATAGAATGAAGCAAGCAGCTCTGGATATAATTTTTGTCCAAGAAACGAAATTCTCTATACAAAAGTTAAGGCAAATCCATAGTAAATGGCTCAGTAGATTTGAGTTTCTAGAAGTTAAAGCTGAAAATACAACAGGGGGTATCCTCACTCTTTGGAATCCCAAAAAGGTTGCAATAATTGATGCGGAGGCATCAAGGAACTATTTATCAGTGGTCATACAGCCTATAGGAGACAGGGACACTTATCTAGTCACGAATGTTTATGGCCCTCAAAGGTTGGATGACAAAATTAGGTTTATAGAATCCTTGGTGGATCTCCGGGTCAGGCATGTAGGATTACCTTGGGTCATAGGAGGAGACTTCAATATGATCAGATCTCTCTCGGAGAAAAAAGGGGGTACTAGAGCTCTAAACAAGGATTCCTTAGCCTTCCAAAACTTTTCAGAAAGCATGAAGCTTGTTGACATTGAGACAAACAATGGCCTCTGCACATGGAATAATAAAAGAGGAGGGGATTCCCAGGTAGCCTCCAAGTTAGATAGATTCATGATCTCTGAAGATCTCATGCTTTTAGACAAGGAAATAATTGCAGGAATTCTCCCTTTTGGAGGCTCAGATCACTAGCCGGTTCAAATGGAGATCAAGTGTATAGGCACCCCAAGAAATCGACCTTTCAGATTTGAAAATATTTGGATTTCACACCCAAATTTCATCAACAACATTGGAGAATGGTGGGCAGAAGATTTGTAGATTTAGGGATCATCATTTTTCCTACTACACAAAAAATTAAAGCACATCAAGATGAAGCTAAAAGCTTGGAACAAGAATGTGTTTAGAAATATTTTTGCAGATAAGGAATCTGTTGAAAATAAAATTCTGGAGCTCAACCAAGCTTTGATCAAGGAAGGATTTGATAAGAACAAAAATGATCAAGTAGAGAAATATCATCTAGAATGGGAAAAGTTGTGTAAACAAGAGGAAATTTTTTGGAAACAAAAATCAAGAGTCCAATGGCTAAAGGAAGGAGAGTGCAACATCAAATTTTTCCATAGATCCACCATTGCTAATAGGACTCACAATAGGATCTCTTTGATCAAGGGTTAGGATGGGCAGATCCATCAATCCCATAAGGATATAGAAGCAGTGTTAGTTAAACACTTCTGAAGTACTACCCAGGAAGGCATTTTAGTAAGGGAACCTTTCATCAAAGACTTCACTAAACACATCCCTAAGTTGGTATCCAGAGAGGACAACTGTAATCTCAACATACCTGTAACTGAAAAGGAGGTCAGTGAGGTGCTCAAGGAAATGCAAAATGGCAAGGCCCTAGGTCTGGATGGATTCAATGCGGATTTCTTCAAAGTTTGTTGGAACATTGTCAAAAAGGATATTGTAAGGGTAGTGGAAGATTCCAGGCTGAACATAACTATTTTGAAAGTTCTCAATACCTCCTTCATCGCCCTAATTCCAAAACAAGATAATGCTCAAACGCCAGAGAGGTATAGGTCCATCGCCTTATGCAATGTCGTTTACAAGATAATTTCCAAGGTAGTGGCCAACAAACTCAAACCTTTGCTGCCTATGCTTGTTTCGGGGGAACAATCTGGGTACGTGGAAGGCAGACAAATACTAGATAACATCATTCAAGCTCATGAGGTGGTTCACTCGTTAACTAGTAAAAGGAAAGCGGGTATGATAATGCAATTGGACATAGCCAAAGCATATGATAAAGTGAACTAGACATATATCAAGAAAGTGCTTACTGCATTTGGTTTTGATCATAATTGGATCAGATGGGTAATAGCCCTAGTGACTTCCTCCAACTTCTCAATTTTAGTTAATGGCTCTCCCTATGAAACTTTTATTCCTTCTAGAGGACTCAGACAGGGTGATCCGCTCTCGCCTTTTATTTTCATCCTCATGATGGAAGGGCTGGGGTAGTCCATTAAGCATGCTAAAGTAACAGGAAAAATTCAAGGACTCCAACTATCAAAGAATAGTCAAGCTCTGACCCATCAACAATTTGTAGATGACACCATGTTACAGGGAATTCCCACAATCAAGGAAGCACTGGCATACAAACAAATTTTGAATGACTTTGCCATGGCAACAGGTATGGAGGTCAATCTTTCCAAATCAATTTTTTTTTCTTTAACACCCACATTGCCATCCAGAGAAATGTCTCTAGAATTCTTGGTTTTCAAAGAGATGCCCTCCCCTCTAGATATTTGGGAGTTCCTCTAATGGATAAACCTTTGCATAAGAGGGTTTGGGAACCGTTAATCATCAAGATGCAAGACAAGGTCAGAAAATGGACAATCAGGTCTTTAAATCTGGCTAGTAGACTGGTTCTTACAAAGGCAGTGCTCCAAGCTATCCCAGTGTTTATGCTATCAGCTCTCCCTGCTCCAAAAGGAGTCCTACAACAATTTAGAAATATCCAAAGGGATTTTCTTTGGGGCAAGGAGGAAACTAGGGAAAAATATGCTTTAGTTTCATGGGAAAATATTTGTAAACCTAAGAACCAAGGAGGCCTAGGATTCGATGATTTAGAGATTCTCAGTAAGGTTCTTGGGGCCAAAATTTGGTGGCGGTGGATTAAGGATCCTAAGGCTCAATGGGCAAGCATCTAGAAGAAAAAATATGCCAGCTCCTGGCACTCTTCTGAACTAATAAGAATGTCTGGAAACATGAAGGGCTCTCCCATATGGAACAAAGCCTGGGAGAACAAAGGAGTGGTTCAAAAAAATAGTTTCTGGGAAATTAGAGATGGAGATTAGGCACTGTTCTGGGAGGATAAATGGCAGCAAGAACCAACACTTTTGAAAGAGGAATTTTTGGGCCTCAAGCAAGAAACATAAAATCAAGGATTAGTAAAGGTAAAGGACTTTTGGGAACATGCTCACAACACAGAAAAATGGAGAACATGGAAAAAAATAGATGGCAGAGAGGACATAACCCTCAAAAACAGAGCAGAGACCCTAAAGAGGATGTTGGATCAGAGGTTTATTTTAGTCACTGAAGTGCATGATCAACTAAGATGGGGGAACAAAAAAGAGGGAAACTTTAATATTAAGGAAGCAAAAGGTATTCTCCTTGGACTAGAATCCCAAGCCCCGTCAGTATCTGGCAGAAGCTATGGAGGAACAAAGGCTGGATGAAGATAAAGATCTTTATGTGGCTGGTTCACCATAGGAAAATATTAACCTAGGACAATATTAGAAAGAGGGGTATGCTGGACCCTCTAGATGCCAGCTCTGTGAAGCACAAGAGGAGATAATGGAACATCTTCTCCATAGCTGCATTTTCACCTCAAGGTTATGGGATTTTTTTGCCACCATCTTCAATCAGTCAGATAGAGACAGAGATAGCATCACTAACACCATAAACAATTGGAGGAATAATTTTTTAGAGTATGAGATTCTTAACTCTACTTGGGCTCTCTTGCCAAGTTTCATAATATGGAATGTGTGGAAAGAAAGAAACAAAAGAATTTTTAAAGAAGAGAAGAACTCCTCTCTTTTCTTGTTGGAGCAAATCTTAAAACAACTCAAAGAGACAGTGGGAACAATAGTTAGGGATCTCCCCAAAAATCCTCCCTCAAAAATAGAGTTGAGAATACTCAAGCAGTTAGACATGCAAGGGCTCATTCCAAAAGGACTAGACAGGAAAATAATCTTGAGGGAATCGGCTAAGGAATTTTGGAATCCCCCCCCCGGGAAGGTTTTTTGAAGTATAATTTCGATGGAGCTTCGAAGGACAACTTGGGAATGGTAGGCTTTGGAGGAGTTTTGAGGGATAAAACTGGAAGCATCATCTCCCTCTTCCATTGTCACTTAGGAAAAGCTACCAACAACATGGCGGAACTAATGGCATTGGAGCAATGCTTAGAATTTCTGAAACAGGACAACTATCAAAATGTGATAATAGAAGTTGATTCAGAGCTAGTCGTCAACGCAGCCAAGAAAATTAGTCATCGAACAGGGCCGAAAAAAGTTTCAAAACACTGGAGGTTAATAACGATGCTCCAAAAAATACAGGATCATCTTCAAGGACTACGCTCACTTAGATTCATCCATGTGCGCAGAAAGGCCAACAAATTGGTAGACATCCTAGCCAACCAAGGGGTCACCTATAAAAATAGTGGAATTTCGATGAGTTGGTGTGCAATGCCACAAAGAAATCTAAAGGGACTTTGCCACAACCAGGCAAAAGAGGATAAAAAAGTGTATCGGGACAGAACTAAGGAAGCTAATATGTAATGAGCACATTTATGCAGGATTCACAATTTTGGTCAAATGGGTCTATGGAGGATAGCTCGCCAGGGGTGGCCTCTACAGCTATGGTCATCACTTCGCTGAAAATCCTCAAAGGTGGGCACTGGGTTTTTACAGTCAGGAGAAAGGTTGAGAACAATAACTGTGCTGGCGGCACCATTTCCCATTTTTCCCAGTGTTGGGAGACATAACCACCCCTCGAGTGGTTTTGGTGCGATCACATCGCTTTCAAGTTGAAGGTGGTTTCGAATTCTTGGCAGCAATACCTTACAACACTTCACACGTGGATGAGGGATGGGCTTGAAAACCACCCTCATTGCATGATAAACTTCAAGGATTTTCTGGTGCACGATTTTCACCTCCACTGTCTGATTTGATCATGTCCGTTCAACGATCAGGATTGCACGAGCGGTTCGGTGGGGTCGGGGGTTTAAACATCTTGCTCCTTTATGAAGCGATATGTATCTCTAGCATAGGATTTTATAAGAAATTTGGATGGCAGTGATTAAGAAGCGGGTTTTTGTGGGGAGGGCTCAGGTGCTCGGTGACTCCTGTAACTTGTTTTTGTCGGTTCTCATAAGTGTTCGACGGGAACTTTTTGGGGTTGGAGGGCTTAGATACTTTAATACATCTTCCCATTTTGCCTTGTACCACTCAGTTTGGTGGAAAAGTGTAAATTTTGTAAATTTTGTTTGATTTAATGAAAAATAAGGCATGACTCTTACTTTAGCAAAAAAAAACCTAAACACTTTGGATGAAAATTTAGTTGTGAATTTTACTTGCAAAAGATATAAGTGCAAATATATATTAATTGTCCCTTCTATAGAATTTCCTTGAAATTTTGCTACTGCTTGACTGAATAAGTATGAAACTAATTGTTGCACCAAGACAAAAAATATCTCTACCAATTTGTAGTGGAATAGAATATAAATAAAAGAAAGTCACATTATAGCAAAGAAAACAAAATTTTCTAGGGAACCCAACTGGGAAAACCCTCTACTAGCTATAGAAATTTAAAATACTATCCATATTAGAGTTTGAGACACCTTCTCCAAGACCAGGTTCATCAATGCTTATTTCTTTCCATATTCATTTTCATAAGAATTAGGGTTGTTTTCCATCAAATCAGAGTAGCTAGAAAGTGTCCCTTTGATTTCGAAAAGCAGACCAAGATCAACTTCATCCAACAATCCCCTAGAAGGCTCATTAGCAGCAAGAAGAAAGGTATTTTTTTTTAATTTTATTTCATCACATTAATCCATCAATAATCACTGATTTGTCTTCATTTCTTTCACAGTGATTTTCAATGTTAGATGCAAAAGGTAATTTAGTATGATATAATCCTTAGGTAACCAACCTTAGACATATTGTTGGTTAATTTATGTTGTTTGAAGTTGATTGAGTTTGACTTTTATCATGAAACTACTAGAAGCGTACTAGCATGGGTGAGTTGATTATATTGATAACAATGTTATGGTTTGATCTACTCCTTGAAAGGAACTTATAGTTGATGGTCAAAATTTCACATTCCTTTCATTTTTTTTATCTTCACATATAACAAATATCTTTATGTTATAGCCTTTAGCTAGATATATATAGTAACTGCCACTCAAAAGTTGGATGCCATCATTTTGGAGCTTGAGCTTACTCAACTTACCTTTGTTTGAGTTGAAAGTGTCATTAGATCTCATTATATCATCTATTATAGAGCATGAATCTAATTTACCTTTGTTTCATTTAAAAATGTGATTAGATCTTGCTATATCGTCTTTTTTAGAGAATGAATTCAATTTCTCAGAGTCCATTTGCTTGAGGTATAACAAATCTACTTTAATTCATAAAACTTACTTTCTATATTATGTTTGTTGATTGTGATTCTGTAGACCACAACTACATTGGAAAAGGGGCATATTTAATGAAGTGTGGAAGGAGAGGGAAGATTCTGTTATGTCCTTTCAAACTTTCTAAGGTATGTAATAAAATTTAAAAAAGTTCTCCATAGAATGTTGTGCTTTAACTTTTTCTTTTTGATAATGGATTATTTATGTGATCTCCCCTCTCTCACACACAACTAGATTCCAAACATACATGGTTTTTTGGGATATGTGGACAATGGACAGATTTACGCTAATCACTTATCTAGAAATTTACACTATATAAGATCAGGCATTTACAGTTGAATATTTCCTTGCCGCTAAATTAGAGTTGAAGAGTCACACTCCTATTTGTCAGGCATATACCTCACTTTTAAATCATTTTATTGCTAAATCTATATAGACCTTCCATGGGAGGGAAAAGAGTGATCACTACCATTGCTTAATCTTTCTGTGGACCAAGTAAAGATTCCAAATGTGTATAAGTTAGTGTCTCCTTGGAGAATCCCAAGAGTGGCACTATTGTAGCAACAAGAAATTCATTTATTTTGAGTTCTTCATTAGTGCATTGATAGTATATTGTTTATTCCATACAATACCTCAACAGTGTATGATAAAATTACAGTTAAGCATGTCATAATATTTTGACTTACCCTCTTTTAGATGGAAACTAGAGTGTGTTTCAAGCTTGCATGTCACAATTGTATCATGCAGAGTTTACCTAGGACAATTTTTGTGGATCTAAGCAACAAGATACCTGTTGGAATTCAAGAGGCAGCAATACTACAAAGTGGGAAAGAGGTTTCATAGTTAACTTGGCTTTCACATTATGGTTGGAGTCAGTTTGTTGGCAAGATGATAGATACCTCAACTTCCTTTTTATGACTGAGTGCAAGATTGAATCCTTCGATATATTCCTCACTCAATTGTCATTAAGCGATGGGTTTTCTCAAAAGTGCTTCACATCTATAAACTTTACCAGAGTTGTTATTGAGTCCTTGGATGTGGTTATCTTTTCAAAGCACACACATACAAGAAGACGAGAAATAACATGCCAAACTAATTTCAAGTTATCTCCTTGCGAATAGGGTGTTCCATTCCATAAACCTGATGACTTTCTCTGCTTCTTTCTAGTGAACAAATTTGGGACTTTTCATGAATTGTGAGACAATTCCAACCCCACAACTATCAATTTCTTATTTAAAGTTATACCCACTAGATTAGAACCCACACAAGGAGAATTCTGTTCACATTTCAAAAGAACCTGCAATTGACTTATACCATGTTATTTAATATTTTCTGTATTTATTCACATCCTTGGTATGTGACATAAAGATGCAACAAGCTACCTTGGATTTTCCATACTAACACTCCTAAAAAATAATAAAGTATACCCAAATCTATCATTTCAAATGATTTATGTAGCTCACCTTTTGGTTTTTCAATTATTGAAGTTTTTACCTATATTGATGAGATCTTCTACAACTGTTACCACAGTGACAATATATGTTATACTTTTATCCGTGTTGCTCTGAAGGTGTTTCTCCTTCAGTAGAGCAACAATACACTGCAATTTCCATTTAGGGGAGAAGTGTACCCAATAGCAACCTTGTCCTGTGTGCAGATGGGTTGAATGAAAATTAGACTCTATCTAATGTTTTGAAGGTGTTTCTCCTTTAACAATACTTCATCTCACTAGATCCTTTCAGTCTGCACCTTCAATAGATGCGTGCATCCTTGGGATACATGCTATAGATTACAATTTTCCTATGAGGGTGTAGTAGCGATGAAAGAAGTGCATCGATTTTAGTCATATTATGGTTTCTGTATGCAAGCATTCTTGTTTGGTGTTTCCCAAACATAGATAGATCCATATTTAGTATGCTTTTATAGTTTGACTTAGATGCTCACTTTTCTTAGTTTAGGTGTTTTTCTTAGTTCTGTTTTATGCACAAATTTATATTTAATAAAAGTGCACAGTAGAGAAGGGTTCTATATTTTGAGTAGGGGACACACTTCTAGGTAGGAGGTACTCTATTCTAGGAAACTTTTGCCATGCATGTTAGGTTCTTTATCCAAGAATGCCAAGAGTGGAGCTATTGTAGCAATACGAATTTTTTTTTATTTTGAGTTGTTCATTAGTGTATTGATAGTATATTGTTTATTCCATGCAATACCTCAATAGTGTATGATCAAATTACAGTTAATATTGTCATAATATTTTAAGTTACCCTCTTTTAGAGGGAAACTAGAGCATGTGTCAAGCTTGCATGTCACAATTGTATCATGCAGAGTTTACTTGGCACGATTTTTGTGGATCTAAGTAGCGAGATACCTTTTGGAACTCAAGAGGAAACAATACTAGAAAGTGGGAAAGAGGTTTCACAGTTAACTTGCCTTTCACATTATGGTTGGATTCAATTTGTTGGCAAGATGCTAGATACCCCAACTTCCTTTTTATGACTGAGTGCAAGATTGAATCCTTCGACATATTCCTCGCTCAATTGTCATTAAGTGATGGGTTTTCTCAGAAGTGCTTCACATCTATAAACTTTACCAGAGTTGTTATTGAGTCTTTGGATGTGGTTATCTTTTCAAAGCACACACATACAAGAAGATGAGAAATAATATGCCTGACTAATTTCAAGTTATCTTCCTACAAATAGGGTGTTCCATTCCATAAAATTGACGACTCACTCTGCTTCTTTCTAGTGAACCAATTTGGGACTTTTCATGAATTGTGAGACAATTCCAACCCCAAAACTATCAATTTCTTATTTAAAGTTATACCCACTAGATTAGAACCCGCACAGGGAGAATTCCATTTGCATTTCAAAAGAACCTGCAATCGACTTATACCATGTTATTTAATATTTTATGTATTTCTTCACATCCTTGGCCTGTTACATAAAGACACAACATGCTACCTTGCATTTTCTATACTAACACTCCTAAAAAATAATAAAGTATGCCAAAATCTGTCATTTCAAATGATCTATGCATCTCACCTTTTGGTTTTTCAATTATCGAAATTATTACCTATATTGATCAGATCATCTACAACTGAGGCCACAGTGACAATATTTTTTATAGTTTTATCTGTGTTGCACTAAAGGTGTTTTTTCTTCAACATCACTACAATACATTGCAGTTTCCATTTAGCGTAGAAGTGTACCTAGTAGTAGCCTTGGTGTGTGTGCAAATGGGTTGACTTCACAGCAGACTTTATCGATTATTTTGAAGGTGTTTCTCCTTCAATAATACTTCATCTCAATAGATCCTTTCAATCTACACCTTCAGTAGATGCATACAGCCTTGGGTTACATGCTATAGATTCTAGTTTTGTTGTGAGGGTATAGCAAACGATGAAAGAATCACATCGATTTTAGGCATATTATGGTTGTTGTATGCAAGCATGCTTGCCTAGTGTTTCCCAAACTTATATATATCCATATTTAGTATACTTTTATAGTTTGACTTAGATGCCCACCTTTCTTAATTTAGGTGTTTTTCTTAGTAAAAAAGTGGATAGTAGAGAAGGGTTCTATATTTTGAGTAGGGGACACTCTTCTAGGTAGGAGGTACTCTATTCTAGGGAGCTTTTGTCATGCACGTTAGGTGCTTTATCCTAGATAGAGTTCCAAGTCCCTGGCTCCTTGACAAAGTCCCTGCCAGACAAGACACCAGTGGATAGAGTTCTAAGTCCCTAAATTTTCCAAAAACCCACCTGAGCCTAGCTATCTAGCCTAAAATCCTTTACATTCCAGTCATCTCTTGGCTATGATTTCATAGAGAAAGCCCTCTCTAGTTTGGTAGGGATATCTACCAAACTAAAAGCTTGGTCTGTGGTTACCTCCATCAATCTCCTCATCAGCCTGGGACATTATGGAGGATAATAGAGGGTGTGACAACTATGGAGTGCCAAGGTGTTCTAGTGAATGTAAGGTTCCCAAGTCATGGAAAAACATAATGACAGATGTGAGGTCATGACTGCCAAGGTGTGTTAGGGAATGCTAGGGCATGATAACATGTGCCAGATAATACAGAGACATGTCAAACAAGATAAGATGTGCCAAGTGCTAAGGCATGCCAAGATGTACAAGCATTCCAAGTACCTGCCTCCTCTTCTTCCATATGCTATCCACTTATGAAATTTCCTTTCCAATATTTGGTGCATTTGCTAGTTATAAGTCATTTATAGGTTATAAATGTCTTCAGAGTTTCACTTCTAATTGAGTGTTCAACTGAAGATATTGATTCTCTAATACAAAACTATTTTTCCCTCCACCCACTTTTCGTAAATTCAATAACCATTAGGTAGGGACCTACAACTTCGATTTTGCTTCGCTTGTTTAGTAAAATATTGTTGAGACTTTAATTTATTGAAATTTGTAGAATTTACAATTTATGAAGTTTCAAGGTGTAATTTTAAAAGTATAATTCTTTAAAGGGTGCTAGCTCAATGGAAGAGCAGCTGCTTTACAAGCAAGAGGTTGATGGTTCAATTCCATCATGCCCTGACATCCATATGGAATGGAGACAATCAATTTTTGGTGACGAAGGCTCTTTTGACCATCACCAATGAGCTTTGGTGACATTTTTTGACCCTCACCAAAAATATGAAATGGTGATGGTCAATGAACGCCATCATATATACGCATCAATAGTGACGACCCTCAAAGGTCTATAACCATAAATAGTTGTTGTTGATATGAAATGGCGACGATTGTTTTCTGTCATTATAGTCATTATTCGTGATGGACCATGAATGTCACCACAACGCCTATACTTCTAGCAATGCGGCTTTTGATGATGGTCAATGAACATCACAATATATATGCACCAATAGTGACGGCCATTAAAGATCCATGAAAATAAATCATTGTTGTTCATATGAAATGGTGATGGATACTATCTGTCATTATAATCAATATTCGTGACAGACCTTGAATGTTACCATAACACCTATACTTTTAGCGACGCCACCTTTGGTGACATTCAGTTTTTGGTGACTGAGGCTATGGTCCGTCACCATTTCTCATATGCAATGGTGGCAATTGCTATCCATCATTATAAATCATTATTGGTGACAAACTTTGAATGTCACTACAACACCTATACTTTTGGCGATGCCACCTTTGGTGATGTTCAGTTTTTGGTGACAGAGGCTATGGCTTGTCACCATTTCTCATATGAAATGGTGATGGTCACTATCCATCATTATAAATCATTATTGGTGATAGACTTTGTATGTCACTATAACACCTACACTTTTAGTGATGGCACCTTTGGTGATGTTCATTTTTTGGTGACGAGTGCTCTTTTGACCATCACCAATGAGCTTATGGTGACATTTTTTGCCTCTCACCAATGTCCTTATTTCTTGTAGTGGACGATAAAGCCAAAGAATTTCATGACCTTAGATTGGGGAAATTAACTATGGATGAACATGTGAAAGAATTTACTTCCTTGTTAAGATACATCCCTTACATATGAGAGAAGAAGACTAAAGTGAAACGATTCATAAGTAGTCTCTGTTTAATCATGAAGGAACATTTGGAGTTCAATATTGCTAATATGAAAGGAACAAATATGTTATTAGAAAATGAAACAAAAGGGGGATGGTAGAAAAGTATGGACCAATAAGAAAGGATAGAAACATTTTTAAAATGCTAAAAATGCAAAAACTATCAAGACCAAGAATTTTCATAAAACTAGTAAGGTAAATTTATAGAAAATTGTCAGCAGAAGTGTTGGTTGCAAAATGAGTTAAAACTAACAAAATTGACAAGTAAAACTGAAACTGGTAAACCATAGAGAAACCCATTATAGTGATGGGGTTGTGGGGAACCCCACTCTATTAAAAATTTTCCTTATCACTAGAGAATAGAGAAGGCAACCAATATCCAAGAAGTATTTATTGTAGGTGAAGTGGCAATAATTCTACCTAAAATTAATGTTGCATTGGAAGATCATTAGGCTGCATATCAACCTACAATGATTTAGTTTAAAGGTATGATTTCCATCCATGATGTGTCTATTTTAATATATCCCAAAGCAAGTTTGAGCCATATTAGTCCTAAAATAATAGAGTTGTGTCATTTTCAAGCCGATAAGTTTAAAAACCCATGGCTACTAAAATTGGCCAATGGGGCAAAAACAAGAGTTTTAGTAAAGGTGGAAATTTTTCTTGTTGAGTTAGCTAAACAACCAATAAAAATAAATTTGAATATGTTTCCCTTAGCTTCCTATAACATTCTAATTGGTATGGATTGGATGGAAAAAAATTGGTCCCTTGTAAATTGTAAAGATAAGACCATCAATTTCATTAATGAAAGGGATGTTAGACAAGAAATTCAAGGGATAAAGAGGCCAATAAAATTGAGACCAATCACAACCTCACAGTTGGGTAAGTGTATTAGGAAGGGTTGTCGAATTATGCTATCCAAGTGGGATATATTAACTCTAAGGATAAAATTGTCACATAAAATTTGTCAAATGTCCAAGAGTTTATTGATGTATTTCTAGAAGAGATCCTAGGGTTACCTCCTAAATGAGATATCTATTTTACAATTGAATTAATTTTTAGATACAACATAGTACCCAAGGCACCCTACTGCATGAGTATACCACAATTAACTAAGTTAAAGCTGCAACAATAAGAAATGCTTGATAAAAAAGAATATTTGCCCAAGTGTATCTTCTTGGGGAGCCCTTATACTTTTTGTCAAAAAGAAGGATGACACTCTAAGGCTTTGTATTGACTATAGGTAGCTAACCAAGTTAATTGTTACAAACAAATATATGCTACATAGAATTGAAAACTTATTTGATCAAGGGTGCTATTGTATTTTCCAAAATTGATTTACAGTCAAGGTACCACCAAATATGAATCAGAGAAGAAGGCATATGAAAATTTTCATTTAGGACTTGTTACCAGTACTATGAATTTTTAGTCCTACCTTTTTGGCTTACTAATGCCCCAACCACATCTATGTGCCTTATGAATAGCATCGTTCACTAATACCTTGACAAATTTGTGCTAATGTTTATATATGATATCTGAATTTATTCAGAGAACATGGAAGAACATAAAAGGCATATGTAGATAGTATTGCAAACGTTTTAGGAGCACCAACTATACATCAAGTATAAAAAATGTGAATTTTACAAATCTAAAATACAATATTTGGGAACATAATTACTCATGAGGGAATAGTAGTGAACCCCAAAAAGATTAAAACTATGATGGAATGGATCGTTCCTAAAAATGTCGCAGATATCCAATCTTTTATGGCGTTAGCGGGATATTACACTAGTACAAAATGAGAGATTAGTGACTACATGACTAAAAAAGTTAGTCACCACAATTATTTCAAGTGAATTACTACTAAATTTGAGCAATTTTAAGTGACCCAACTAAAAATGAATAACTTAAATGACTAATTTAGTCTAGGGATAAAATATACGACTAGATAACAAGTGACCCAACTAAAAGAAACTAACTTAAATGACTAATTTAGTCCAGGACTAAAATATATGACTAGATAATAAGTAACAAAATTAAAAATGATTAACGTAAATGACTATTATAGTCTAAGAATAAAAATATGACCAACTAACAAGTACAAGTATATGAATTAGTCATTTATGCTATTCATTTTTAATTGTGTCACTCCAGAAATGGAAAATTTCATTTTGATATTGAAGTGCTACATTTCACTAAATTTTAACACTACAAATGGATTTAGAGATCCCCCCTCTTTGAATCGATCTGTGGGTATCTGAATCCATGTCTAGTGTTAAACTTTAGAGACAAAAGGGTCTTTGAACTCATCTACAATGTTAAAATTTAGAGACCCCCTTAAGTGGGTCTCTAAATCTACCTGCACTAGTAAAATTTAGATATATGGATTCAACAACCTCCTTAAACAAGTCTATGAATCCATATATATTGCTAAAATTATAAGAATTTTATATAATATAGAGTATAAGTTTACAATATATAATAGTTTTATACTCCCTTTGGAAGGAGGGACAAGAAAGAGAGTTTTAAACTGATATAGAAGGGTTTTAAGGGTTATTAGGAATTTGTTCCTCACATCTTAGAGAGACGACACACAATTTTTTGTGGTGATGTACATACCATCGTTGAATATAGCACTAGATTCATAAAGAATGATTTTATTATTTTGAATTCAAAGTATGTTGATTTAAAATTGGTCAATTAATATAAATGTAGATTACTCTAAAGCTATATTATTTTATTAATAATTATACGTAAGAATGCATTACAAAAATGTGCACAAATTCTAATAGAGCATTCACATTCTTAGAATGTGCACACCCTATTATTAGGAAACCATACATACTAACAATTCTTGTGGCTCGTTATTTAGAATAACATGCCATGGCTCCGATATCCAAGTTGAAAACCAAATATCCCTTAGAGAGTATTTATGTGGTTGTTTGAGGGTTACTTCATGTTCCTTGAACTCTATAAGCTTTATTTAGGGGCTAAGACCCTCTTTTCTCCTCCCCTAGAGATAGTAAATTCCACAAGACCCATTATTATCATGTAAACCATGCGAATAGTGACAAATATCCCCATAGAGGCCAAATATCACCTAGAGATGTTCTGCATGGTAATTCAAATACTTGTTCAAGAAGATTTATCATGGAAAGATTCAAATATGACCCAAGCACCTTATGATCCTTCCTTTCCAAGGATTAAGGCCCCAAGTGCCATACATGGTGCAAAAAGTCTCCTCATGATATTGAGGCGAAACTTAGAGGCCCCAAGACCCAACAATGGCACACAAAACCTTCAAATAACAACCCTAACGCACATGAATGCTAGATATATATCTTAGAGAGGATATGTGTGGTGGTTTGAGGCCTTATTCATGTCCATTGAACTACTAGAGAAGTTTTGTTTAGGGATTAAGGATCTTTTTTTCCTTCTTTGTCTGTTGTAGAGGCCATAAAACCCATTCTTATTGTGCAAAACATACTAATTATGCTCATATTACCATTCTAATACCTTGTTCATGGACGCTAAACAAGAGAAAAACTTGTTTTAGGCCTAAGACCCTTTTTCATTTCTTGGCCAAGATATATGACCTAAATCCCATATATAATGTGGAAAACTTCGTAATAAAGCCCTTATCCTAGGTGGAAGCCTAAAATCTCTCAAAGAAGATTTATATTATTCTTTATAGTCTTTTCATGCATTGTAAGTCCAAAAAAAATCATTTTGGTTTTGAGGGCATCCTTTGCCATGATAAAAACCTAAAACCCATACTTACTATGTAAAACACATTAATGAAACTAAATATCCCCATAGACACTAAAGTAACACCCACTTGAATTTGTTTTTCATCTCTTGTTGTGGTGTTGTATGTTGAAATAAATATAAAAAAGAATAAATAATAGTATTGTTGTATGGCTTTAGGTTCATGGGATGGGTTATGTAAAACAAACATTAATGAAACTAAATATCCCCATCGAAAGTAAAGTAACACCCACTTGAATTTGTTTTGCATCTCTTGTTGTGGTGTTTTATGATGAAATAAATATAAAAAATAATAGAGAATAGTATTCATGTTTGGATTTAGGTTCATAGGATGGGGATGCTAAGGTGCTGCCATGACTAAAGGAATTTTCATTAGGACCAGATTTCCATCCCATGGAAGATGAATTCACTAACCTAATTGGGTAAATTTTGAATATAAATAAGGAAGCTAGCCAATGCAAAATTTGCAAGATAAATCCTCCAACACCCAAGGCACACAAGAGGGTTCATTGCAAATATGAATCATAGTTTGTCGTAGTTATAGAGAAACAATTACAATAGTGAAACAGTTGGTCATGGGTCCAATTCTTATAAGTATGTCAATGTGTTGAACAAGGGCACCAATCTTGTGAAATTCACTCTCCAATAGAAAATAGGATGGAGTCCCAAGAAAAGCAAGGGCCCTCTGCAGACCGTGTTGTAAAAATACATATGGGAGAGTGGGGAGACCTACAAAATAGAATAATTTGAGGCCAAGGCGAATTTTTTTGCAAGGTCTAGACTGAAATCCTTAATGGACACTGCTCCTCTGGTGGTGGAAACGTTGTTCTAGAGGGAAACTGCTGATAAGCTTGTTACTATAGAGCATTCCAATGATATCCTTGGAACTTCCTTTGGGAAACCCACTGATAAATTTCTACCACAATAATCTATGCCATAGGAGAGAAAATTATAGTACCAAAGGAAACACAAACAAAAGAGGGCTCTCATAATTCATCTTTGGGCCTCTCAAACACTTCTTGGAATATGCATATTTCCTCAGGATCACAAGAGTCATTGCTCTATTATGTGTCTAATTGATCCGAATTGGATCCTAAATAACTCTCTAAGTTTTCATAACTTTGTAAAATTCATGCCAAAGTTTTAAAGACTTACAAAGGTTGAGCTTATTAGAAATATCCTCAAACAGTTGGAATTTCTGAGCAGCACCAAGCAATGAGGACCCTCGGTCAAGCGCGTCAAACATTGGCCCATGGTAACGCGCGCTGCCATGAAACAACAAAATGGGAAGCCCTTTTTAGAAACAGGGGAGGTTTTTGATATGCAATTAGCAACAAACCCCTCAGAGAAGAAAAAGCCCCAAGTGACCCAGACCCCAAAAGTCAAAAACCATACGAAATTCGCTAATTCTGTCAAAGGTAGGTCCCACATGAAAACCGACAGGATATTGGAAGGGCTTCGAGCGGTAAGCGATTTCAACTAAGTCTCGTCTGATGCCACACATAGGGTGTCACGCATCTGGCAGAAGAGAGAGAAAACTGCTCACATCAGGCAGGTAAACATCATGCAACTTGCCACCAATATGGATGGAGACCATAGGATCTGGAGGCTCCAGATCGACGGCAGACATGCAATCCGACAGATGACTGGATTCAATGGGGTAAATAGGCCGAGTTGTATAAAGGTTTGAAGTCTGGCATAAATGATGAGTTGGCAGAGGAATTATGTTCACGGGCATTCTAGGAAGTTAAATGGAAATAATGGCAGTTCAAACATTTCCAAGAGAACTGACACTTAGTTCATTATGAAACAGGTGGCCACCTCCCTGTAAGGCATTACACAGTGATGATGATGCCGAACAGAGGAATTCAAATCGACAGAGGAAGGAGAACCAAAGCGCTGGGAAGCAGAAACAAACAGTCAAAAAGCAGATTGGCTTTAAAGCCATGAACTGACAGAAAGAAAGCAAGAAATGAGAAATGCGAGTAAGAAAGCTAAGAGCAAAGAATAGAGAAAGTAAGTCAAGCTGACCTATAGAGCAAAGGCAACATTGAGATAGAGCTAGAGAGAGTCAAAGAGTCTGTGTACTCCCAAGAAGGCTTGAGAGGTTCAAGTGAACTCCTCGGCATAGGCCTGTCATGTATGAGTCTCAGATTGGGCTCATACTACTGTGACTAATAGAGGTCGAGTTTCAGTAAGGAGAGTTTGTGTACTCCAGAGACTTGGGGGATCCAAGTCCAGTCCTACTGATTTATATCTGTTGAGTGAGACTCAAATTGAGCTCACTGTTGTAAAACTATACTTTGAAAACATAATAGAGAGGCCACCACTAAAGGCTGGACCAGGAGACGTAACCCGGAGCATTGGGTGAACTCCTTATTAAACTTGTTGTATTTACATGTTTTACTATTGTGTTTTCTCAAATTGCTTCAGTGTCTATTTATTTCGCAAGCTTATTGATCCATTGCATAAAGTAACATAGGCACATCCATGCACATGAGTTTGTAATACCTTTAATTCTTTGTCTTGGATAAATTCCAGATCAAGTGGTATCAGAGCTCTAGGTTACTAAGGTTAGACAAGCTTGTGCTGGATTTTGTTGTTGAATGCTAACTAGATCAAAGCTTAAATTAGGAGAAGGAGAGTTGGTTGAAACTAACCCTAAAATTGGAAGAGTCTATCCTAAGGGGAAAATGTCAGAAGAAAGTCCCTTGGAATCAGACCCTCAGTTCATGGATAGTTTCATGACCATGAGAGCCATGGTAGAGGAAATGTATAGAGAATTTAAGAAAGGTAGAGAGGAAGATGCATCAAACTCCAAACGAGATAAAGAAGCAGAACAATCTCTCCTCCATGACCACTCTAAAGGCAAAGGGAAAGAAGAAAAGCTTCCCACACCTCCTAGTAGCCCTGGAAAAAAGAAGAAGACATCTTTGATTAAATTAGATGTTAAATTTGATTTACCGATATATGATGGGGAGTTGAATGTAGAGAAGCTGGATAATTGGATTAGACATATTGATGTTTATTGTAGGGTGTAGAGCATTCATTCAGATAGTAGTAAGGTTCAGCTGGCCAGCCTACGCCTTGGAGGCACTGCCTTGGTATGGTGGGAAGGCAGGACAAAAGATGACATGAAGAAGCATGGTAAAATTCTTTCTGTCTGGAGTGAATTTGTTTTTGCAATTAAAAAACAATTCTATCCACTAGCTTATATGTAGCAAGCCATGATTAGTTGGCAAACATTTCGACAATTAAAAGGGAAAAGTGTACAAAGTTACACTCAGGAATTTAGGAAAAGATCTTTGATTCTAGGAATTTCTTTAGACTCACCGAAAACTCTGCTGAAGTATATAGGTGGTCTACACAGCTACTTAAGGCACACCATTATCATGTTTA
Organism: Pinus tabuliformis; assembly: GCA_031772625.1. NCBI lineage: Eukaryota > Viridiplantae > Streptophyta > Pinopsida > Pinales > Pinaceae > Pinus > Pinus tabuliformis. Next base: position 565,176,234 of record CM062809.1, on the reverse strand, counting down.
ATCCCACTAGCATAGATGAGGTATCTGTTCAAGCTACACATCTAGAGGCTAGAGGCAAGAATGTGAACCCAGAAGTTGGGGGATCATCAAAACCCACTGCAAGAAATAATAATGAGAAAGGAAAACAGAAATGGAAAGAGAGGAAGACAAATACTGTACAAAAGACCAAATCTTCATGCACTCACTGTAAGAAGGATGGGCATGATGATGAACACTGCTGGATTCTGCATCCGGAGTTGAAACCCACAAAGTACAATGGAAAAAAGAAGAAGACTATTGCAGCTATTCAAAAGGATTTGGGGTCAAACTTAGGAGATGAAACAACAATTGTAGCCACAGGTATAAAAGGTAAAAATTCTAAAGCATCTACTAGTAATTTTGTACAATCTACTGATAATGAAGAAAATGATAGGAAAACATTGATACGTTGTTATATAGTGGCTCACAAGTAAATTCAATTTCTGAAGAAATTGTAAAGAAGTTGGAATTACTAACCACACCTCACAAAAAGCCATATCCATTAGGTTGGTTATGTGATAAAGCACAACTACAAGTGACTAGACAATGTAAACTTCGGTTTTCTTTTGGGTCAGTATTTGTAGATGAGGTTGAGTTAGATATTTTACCCTTAGATATATGTGGAATTGTTTTAGGAAGTCCTTACTTGTATGATAGGAAAGCTATTTTCTATAGAGCTGAGAACATGTATCAACTCGTTAAAGATGGAATCAAATATATTGTAAGATCTCATAAACTCAAGAATAGTTATACTCTCATAAACTCAGGGTAGATGAAAAGAATTGTAAATTCATGCAAACAATTTTTACTAATGGTTGTAAAGGAAAAGAAACCTGATAAAACCAATGTATTTGAGGGCTGTAATGCTAAGCAACAAGCTGATTTAGAAAAATTTGTTTCAGAATATGATATACTATTTCAAGAACCTAAAGGTCTGCCACCCAAAAAGGAAATAGTACATGATATTAATTTGCAGCAAGATGCTCCATTTCCTAACATTGGAATGTACAGGTTGTCCGCTTTAGAGAATGCAGAAATTAAGTAGGTACAGGAGCTGCTCGAGAAAGGGTTCATAAGACCTAGCACATTGCCTTGTGGGTCTCCAATTGTCTTGGTGAGAAAGAAATATGGCTCATGGAGAATGTGCATTGATTACCAAGCACTGAATAATATAACAATAAAAAATTTGTTATCCCCTTCCTCGCATAGATGATCTATTAGATCAGTTGAAAGAATCTATTTATTTTTCCAAGTTGGACTTGCATAGTGGCTACCATCTGGTCAGAGTTGCAAAGCAAGATGCATGGAAGAGTGATTTCAAAACAAAATAGGGATTGTATGAGTGGTTGGTTATGCCTTTTGGCTTAACTAATGCTCCTGCTACTTTCATGAGAATAATGAATGATGTACTCAGACCTTTTATTGATGATTTTGTCATTGTATATTTAGATGACATTCTTATATTTAGTAAAACATGGGAAGAACATTTAAAGCATGTCAAGAAGACTCTAGGTGTTTTGAAAAAATAGAATCTTTATGTTAAGCTCTCAAAATGTGAATTTGGTAAAACATCTTTGAATTATTTGGGTCATATTGTAGGGGGTGGTGAATAGAAGATAGATCCCTCTAAGGTTGCAACCATTGTAAATTGGCCTAAACCCAAATCTACTACAGAAGTTAGAAGCTTCGTATGAGCAGCACAATATTGGAGAAAGTTTATTTCTAACTCTTCCTTGATTGCAGCTCCCTTACATGCTTTAACAAGTTTGAACAAGGTGTTTTAGTTAGGAGGCAAACAACAGAAATCCTTCAACACGTTAAAAGAAAATATTAGTACAACACCAGTACTAGCATTGCCCGATCTTTAAAGACCATTTGAGATTGAAATGAATGCCAGTGACTATGCCATGGGAGCAGTGTTGATGCAAAACAGTAAACCCATTTGTTATCATTATGAGACATTTAATTCTGCAGTAGTTAATTATCCCACATATGATAAAGAATTGTATGCATTAGTACAGAGTGTGAAAAAGTGGAAACATTACCTAATGGGCAAAGAGACAGTTATACATATTGATCATCAACCACTTCAATATTTTCACTCACAAACTAAGCTACAACAATCAAGACACTATAGGTGGATGGGTTTTCTACAACAGTTTCATCTAGTCATCAGATATAAATAGTGCATACACAATAAAGTTGCAGATATGTTGTCCAGACCAATCATAAATGCATCTACTATACTTAAGCATAATTTAGTATTGCATAAAATCTACATTAAACATTATGCCCAAGATATAGATTTTAAAGATGTATATGCAACTTTAAGTCATGGCAAATGAATAGAAGAATTGGATTATCATGTTAAGGACCAACTCTTGTATCATTTGGGAAAGTTATGCATTCCTCAAACAAAAAGAGTAAAGATAATTCAAGAAGCACACACTTCTCTAATATCAGGTCACTTTGGTATAAGTAAAACAGTTGCACAACTACAAAGATTTTGTTATTGGCCAAAAATGAATGAGACAGTTTCTAGATATGTAAGAGGGTGTACCATGTGTGCTAAAAGCAAGCCCAACAATAGAAAACTAGGCTTGTACACTCCACTATCAATTCCTTCTCATCCTTGGGAAAGTGTTTCTATGGACTTCGTTGGGGGACTGCCTAAATCTAGAAAAGGTCATGACTATTTATATGTTGTTGTGGATAGGTTCAGCAAAATGTGTATTTTAATACCTTGTAACAAACAGATTACAGCTGAACAAACTGCAAAGTTGTTCTTTCAGCATGTATGGGTTCATTTTGTATTACCCACTTCCATTATATCTGATCAAGATACCCGATTTGTTGGGAAATTTTGGTCAAGTCTGTGGGAATTCATGGACACCAGACTGAAGAAGAGCACAGCTTTTCATCCGTAAATAGATGGCCAAACAGAAGTGGTCAATAGGACAGTGATCCAGTTGCTCAGAGGCTATTGCAGCAAGCATCCCAAGCTTGGGGATGAACATTTATGTTATGTGCAACATGCTTACAGCCAATCTAAACATTCTTCTACACAGAGATCTCCTTTTGAGACCTATTTTGGTTTCACACCAAGGTCTCCCTTAGATTTTGTCTTTGGTAAAGACATAGCGGTTGATGGACATAGTGATGTGGATAAGGCAACCAAGTTCATTGAGCAAATCCAAGAGATTCACCAGGGAGTGTAGGAACAACTTTAAAAGAGCCAAGCCAAGTACAAGGCAAGGCATGATAATCATCGGACTGAGCAAAGTTTCCAATTTGGTGATCAAGTCTAACTGTATATCAGCAAGGATATAATGCAAGGTAAATGTAAGAAGTTGAAGCCAATAAGGTGTGGACCTTTCAAGATACTTGTAAAAATTGGTGAGAATGCTTTTCGCCTTGATTTACCAGCTTACATGCACATCTACTCAGTTTTTAATGAAGACAACTTGAGACTATTTGAACCTTCATTGATTGAAGATCTCAAAGAGTAGAGTCAATTGCCTTCTATTGATGATCTATTACCAAAATATCTCAATGAGTTGTAGGAAGATACAGTTTTGGACAGGAAGGTGAGAACTACACGCAGGGGGGATGTTGAGTACCTAAGGATTGGACTCAAAGGTTCAAAACCAAGCAGTGAGAAATGGATAGAAATTAGGTAAGCGAGGAATCTGTACCCTCACTTGATTGATGCTTAAAAACCAACTTTTGGTGGTCCAAAATATTTTCAGTGGGAAGGCCATGATTCGAATTGGATCCTAAAGAACTCTCTAAGTTTTCGTAACTCTATAAAATTCATGCCAAAGTTTCAAAGACTTACAAAGGTCGAGCTTATTAGAAATATCCTTGAACAATTGTAATTTGTGAGCAGCACCAAGCAACGAGGATCCTCGGTCAAGCGTGCTGACCGTTGTCCCATGGTAATGTGTGCTACCACGGAAAAACAAAACGGGAAGCCTTTTTTAGAAACGAGGGAGGTTTCTGATATAAGATTAGCAACAAGTCGTTAATCGCATATCATCAGGAAAACCCCTCAGAGAAGAAAAAGCCCCGAGCGACCCGGACCCAAAAAGTCAAAAACTGTACAGAATTCACTGATTCCATCAGAGGCGGGTCCCACATGAAAACTGATAGGATATCGAAAGGCCTTCAAGCAGTAAGTAGTTTCAACCGAGTCCTACCCAATGCCACACTCTAGGTACCACATGTCTGATAGAAGAGAGAGAAAACTGCTCACATCGAATGGGTAAACCTCATGGAACTTACCTGCCTGATATGGATGGAGACCGTAGGATCTAGAGGCTCCAGATTGATGGTGGACATGCAATTTGACAGATGATCGGATTCAACGGGGTAAATAGGTCGAGTTGTATAAAGGTTTGAAGTCTGACATAAACGATGAGTTGGTAGAGGAATCATGTTCACGGGCATTCTGGGAAGTTAAACAGAAATGACGGCGGTTCAAACATTTCCAAGAGAACTGACACTTAGTTTGTTATGAAACATGTGGCCACCTCCCTGTAAGGCGTTACATAGTGATGATGATGCTGAACAGAGGAATTCAAATGGATAGAGGCAGGAGAACCAGAGCGCCAGGAAGTGGAAACGAACAGTCAGAAAGCAGATTGGATTTAAAGCCACGAAGTGACAAAATGAAAGCAAGTAGTGAGAAAAGTGAGTAAGAAAGCTAAGAGCAGAGAATAGAGAAAGTAAGTCATGTTGACCTGCAGAGCAAAGGCAACATTGAGACAGAGCCAGGGAGAGTTAGAGAGTTTGTGTTCTCCTAAGAAGGCTTGAGAGGTTCAAGCAAACTCCTCGGCATAGGACTACCATGTATGAGTCTCAGATCGAGCTCACACTACTGTGGCCAATAGAGGTCGAGTTTTAGTAAGAAGATTTTCTGTACTCCAAAGACTTTGGGGATCCAAGTCCAGTCCTACTGATTTATATATATGTTGAATGAGACTCAAATTGAGCTCACTGTTGTAAAACTCTGCTTTGAGAGAGCCCAGCACTGAAGGCTAGACCAAGAGATGTAGCCCAGGAGCATTGGGTGAAATCCTTATTAAACTTTTTGTATTTATATGTTTTACTGTTGTGTTTTCTCTAACTTCTTCAGTGTCTATGTATTTTGCAATCTTATCGATCTGTTGCATAAAGTAACATAGGCACATCCATGCACATGAGTCTGTAATACCTTTAATTCTTTGTCTTGTATAAATTCCAGATCACTAATGAGGTGTCTGGAGTTACTTCATCAATGATTTACATTGCCATATTGTTCAATTGGTTTTCTTGGCATGTGGAGGACCATGACCTGCATGGTATAAACTATTTGCACATGGGTGATTTGAAAACTTGGTATGTTGTGCCTCGAGATGTATCTTCTGCATTTAAGGAAGTGGTCAGATGTGAAGGTTATGGTGGCCAGGTTAGTACATTAGGTACATGCCTCATATTTCTTTTGCAGTCGTAGTTTTTTTATAATTATTAATACATGTTTACATTACTAAATGGGCAGTGTCAAAAATAGAATGAAAAGGAACTTTCATGGAGAATATAACTTACATATGTTAAGTTTTTTGCTTAGGATTAAATAAAAGTTCCTCAATTGAATCATGTAAAGTAGTAAGGCAACACTACTATTTTGTGTAAGCGAGATAAATCAGCATGTTTCCTCTAGGTGAAATAATGTTGAATTTCAAATCAAAAACATCAAGTGCATTAACCACATGGTAGAGTTCAGGAAGGATGAAAGTAATGTGGCTTTCATATTGTCCAATAGTATCCTTACTGCAACAACAAAGTCATATATTTATATGCAAGTACTAAAAGGGTGGCTTTGTTCAAAATAAGAAAAAAAAAACACCTATTTAGGTTTTTAGTTCTCACATTTTCATAATCCAACCCTAAGATAGAACAAATAAATAAATAAGAGTTAAAAAAATTCTCTCTAAATGAGGAAAACATCAGACCTTCCTGCAATCTCTTGATATGTGCTAGTGATAATGAAATCTGCATGATTCATTGCAATTAAATTTGCAGTGAACTAGCAAGAGAAGTGGTATTTTTCCTTAAAATTCCTCCAATATATGTCTGAATATGGGTATTTGGTCTTCTCCAAGGCATGAGCTATGTTGCACTGAGATGATAGACAACATATTTAGATTCAAAATTTCAAAAAACAATTACTTTTCTAGTTGTTGATATACAAAAACACAATGGCGAGTGGAAAAAACCTGAGTGATTCCTTGTTCATGTGCCATCAAAGATGCAACTAAATTTCCATCACTGTAATTTCCAATAATCAGATCAGGTTGACCTTTCAGCTCTGCAGTTACTTCATTTGATACATCCTACAACAACATGCAAAAATTGCTAAGTTAAAAGGGACTGCAGAGTGGAACACCTTGCCATTATGTTACCAAAATATTTCCAGTCATACTGATAAAATGTTAAAAAGAAGAGGACATAATGTAAGTTTAGCCAAAATTTTACAAATTTTGATCCTTTCAACTCAACAACTCAAGTCCTAATACTAAGCTTTTTATTTTAGAAGCAATAGCATGAATACCAATACTTTCAATTTGTAAAAGATGGTTTATTCATTATGCATAGAAATTAGCATCATTTGCATAAAATAAATAAATAGAAACCCATCTAAGAACTCAAAAAAATAGAAGATTTTTTGCTATACACCATTTAAATAGGTTTGTTAGTTAGAACTTTGTAGCAGTTTTGTTGGGATGCCTATCAAAAATTTCCCAACTACAATAGGCTATTATTCCCATTTTGTCAAAAGGTGTAGAGGTAGTCACCTAAAAGGGGTTTGTAACATTCTCATAAGAAGTTAAGAAAAATAATGAACTATCGTTTTAGGATATGACCTATGAGAAACCAATAAAACAAAATTATGGACATAGTATTGTTTAAAGACTAGAAAATCACCCAGATAAAAGCATGCAAAAGCATTTCTAGCTCCAATGGGGCTTGCAAAAGATAGGAATAACAGGGCTAAGGTTGTGGCACATGAACAAGGAATCATTCTAGTAACCATGCATATAATGTTTGTCACGGAATTAAAGAATTTCTACCACACAAACATAAATAAAAAGACTTAAACAACAGAATTCAAATTAGACTACAAAAACTAAGCCTACGGGATTGAATAACTGGGGATTGTGACTTTAGATGGACCAAGTATTCTATATCTGGACATTAGTTGTTTCATTGACATCTTTTTTTATATGTCACATTAACATATTTTTTTATATCTAAAATAATTTCTTTTATAAAATTTATTTCACCTATCCAAATTACCACATAAACAACTAGGTACATCAAAAATACAAGAGGAAATGGACATAGAAAGCTAACAAGGATAACCCAAGGCATTAATTTGTAATTAAACCACATTTATTTTGTAACAGACAATTGCTTCAATTGTTACAAGTATAATGTTCATTAAAGAACCACAGGATTGCCACCATGCAAACATAAATGAAAAGACCAAAAACAAAACAAAAAATATGGATGAGTTTGAAAGCTTAATAGACTAGAAACACCATGGGGGGTCTTCAGAATCCTAGAGGAAATAAGATAGCCTACAGTGCAGCCATAGTGTATATGTTAGACATTTTGGAGGTTTTGTTTGGTCTATTTTTAGGTCTCATTTGCCTAGAATCTGTCAGGGATTTGTTGGAATCACAACTTTGAGTTTTACAATCCAAGTGCTCGAGGGGTTTTTCAGGGTGTTGAATCCATATATGTAGTCAAAACCTAGTTTAAGCAACAAAAATCAAGAACTGACCAACAATTATTTCACTATATTCTGGTCAAAAACTCTAAAAACTTCTAATAGACAACACCTATTACACATGGTGTCTTCAAAATATTTTGAATAATTTGGCCATAAAAGCAACAATTGACTAATCCAATCAAGAAAAGTATATATGAAATACTCTCCTTTCCATAATTAAACAAAATTCTCTTTCTTTTCGAATGAATCTGATTCTTTCAAGTGAGAAATGAATGAGGAGCCAGATCATTGGGCTATGTTAGATTTTGGACTTCAGCCCTGGAATTTAGATTTATCCCCTAAATTCAAAATAAATTGGATATTAATGTGCATAACAATCAATATGAAGTACTCAATGTAAACAAGGCAACCTACACACCTTGGGAAAGGCAGTTCAAGGAGCTCTGTTCACCAAGCCCCGAAACATTATTTAAAGGTAGGGTGATGGACTTTAAACTGATCCACTAAATTCAAAATAGGGTGGATATTAATGTGCAAAACAATCAATATGAATTATTCAATGCAGACAAGCCAACCAAACACCTTGGGAATCACATATAAAGGGGCTCTGTTCAAGGGCTATTTTTAATGGAAAAATTTAGGTTAGGCTATGGTTCTATGTTTGCCAGTTTATGGTCTCTATAGGTGTTTCAATATTCATTGGCTTGTATCACTTACATATTTGAGTGCCTTCTAGAGCAAGCCTCCCTACTCTCCTTATTCCTTCCCTTGCACCCAAAAGATATGTGTTCAAAGATGGAAGGTGGATGTTCAGGTAGGCTTCAGCCGCCAACACATCACAAATTGGAGGAATCTTAGTGGGAAGTGTTTGTGGCTCAAGGAAACTTCCCCTTTCAGATGTTTGCAACTTCTTCTTTACATTCAAATTCCAGAAACATGGCAAGGCATGTCCTCAAATTCTGGATTTTTTCCTTCGAAAATTTTGTTAGTGTTTTGGCAATTTACAATTTCTCTAATTTCTAGAAGGGATCAAAGTTTGTTTCAATCAATAACCCTATGCTAAGCTATTAATTTTATTTGTAGTTGGATTCATTTGAATGGTATCGGGCTACAAAGCTCTTTTCCTATTTTAATAGAATTAAGGCCCACTACTCACATTGGAAAAATCTTGTTCATAACGGGTCCCCGGACACTCTTCTGCACGCAAGCTTACATGAATCAAGGGTAGATTTTCTATGGAAAACACTGATGTTAATAAATATGGATTCTTACACTATCACAACTAATAAAGAGATCAATCAAACCAATTGCAATACTCTAATGGAAGTTTCCTAAAATTTCTGATTCAGAACAAGAATGAACCACACACAATGGCAATGTAATGAGCATAAAATTTCCCCATAAACAAAGATTGCATACAACGTAAACTGAATGGAACAGGTTGTGAAGTTTAATTTTCACCCAGAAAATCGAATCTCTCCATGGCTTCTATTAATAAAGGAATTGAGAAGTAGAACTCACTCCAATCTATGCCAAAGGAAAATTGAACAGTTCAAATTTATGACCCAATGGAAATTGAAGGCCCAAGCTCCCCTCAATCTGATGAAGGGTGAGGAGGACGAAGTGTGCATTTATGTCATCAATGATGTATTTTTGGGTGGTGTGTATTTTTGGTAAATATATATCAAATAAATGAAAACTAGAATAAACCAGATATAAATAACTCAAAAACTAACCTCAAATCTTAGATTGTCACCTCTTTGGCTCTACAGAAGATCCAATCCACTATGAATTTGTTGCAATGCGAAATGGATCAGTAGCATTATATTCTCAAGACATGATTACCATCACATTCATTTACATTCTTGTTTAACAATCGTCCTCAAAGGATGATAAAGGTTTAGATACCCCACCCTATGTTATAATTTTTGTTAATTAAAAGTTGCCACAATATTGATTATAAATATGTACATATATTCCATCTATCAAATCATAAAGATAAATAAAAACAAAGGGTAGCTCAGTACCAAATTCAATCCTTTTTTCATGAAAAAGGAACAAACTACCCCTATCAGCAAGGCATTGGCTTCCAGCTTGCATACAAGGCAAAAGTTGAGGCACCTCAGGAGATGGAAGGCAAGCTTTCATCGTAGTTGGTTTCTACCACTATAGAAGGTGGGTAGGACCTACTGCACTCCAAAAAACCCTATCATAGAACATAGTTATGATTTGGATGTCACAATATTTTCCAGAACATAGTAGAAATGACTAGAGGAAGGGGTGTAATCAACATAGAACACTGGCTAGAGTCAAACCACAATGAATCCTGATATTATATATAAGCCATCTATTCTGAGTAAAATATTCATGTTTTCCATGAAGGGATTGTTTGGCATGAACAAGGTTTATTAAGAGTTGATTCATGTTAGATAATTTTATTCGAGACTGGAGAAAATTAAATAAGGGAAAAAACCAAACAAGAAGTGATTTTTCTAAGGATTATCTTCAACAAGGATTGAACCAAATTTCATAATTGACATTATCTTGCTAAGGATTTGGGATATTTACTTTATGTTGGCCCTCCTTCCCTATGTTGGAGGAGTCCAATTCACCCTACACATCCCTTTGCCTAGGTTTCTTTTACAGGCAAGGATATTTATATATAGGTCACTTCATCAAGAGCCAAATCTGAAATTATAGTCACCTTGGAGATTGAAGAACTACATAAACAATTTCATTAATGTATTAGTCATTGTCTCTAACACTAAGATTCATTAAAAACACTTGGTAAGGTACAAATGGTGGTCATTATTCTATTTTTTCCATCACCTTCAGTAGCAATTGCTTGTAGCAATCCACATGTTAACCTACCAACCCATCGCCTTGGAGTTCCATCAATAATGCTGCTGATCTAAGATATTGTGGGACTTGCAAACCGATGACTGGTGGCACAGGAACATCTGATGATGAAGAGGAATGAATATTCTGAGAAGGATTAAAATGACTACCCTATGAAGGCCTAGAAATAGATGATGATAAACCTTGCCCTTGAGAATAACCACTACTTCTCCTAGGTGCTTGTGTGAATGGAATATGATGTTAACCCCATGACATACTTGGTAGAAGATGTAGCATTGAAGAAGCAATACCCCCAATTCCACTTGGATTTTAGTTCATTGGAACCAAATATCTAGATTCATGGTTATTTTCTTTGTTGTCTGAACCTACAACAAACTAGGTATTACTAGCAATACCCATCATCATGTTTCTTGAACTAGTTGCTTCTTGCCAAGAAGATGAACACTCCCTTGCACCAACATTGGAGCTAGAAAAATTGCCAAGTATAGGCATAAAAGAACTTTCATTCCATCCAACTGAATGCAAACTCCTCTATATACCAGACAACACATGAAACATACTGGGCTGATCTAAGATATTGTGGGACTTGCAAACCGATGACTGGTGGCATAGGAACATCTGATGATGAAGAGGAATGAATATTCTGAGAAGGATTAAAATGACTACCCTATGAAGGCCTAGAAATAGATGATGATAAACCTTGCCCTTGAGAAGAACCACTACTTCTCCTAGGTGCTTGTGTGAATGGAATATGATGTGAACCCCATGACATACTTGGTAGCAGATGTAGCATCGAAGAAGAAATACCCCCAATTCCATTTGGATTTTAGTTCATTGGAACCCAATATCTAGATTCATGGTTATTTTCTTTGTTTTCTGAACCTGCAACAAACTAGGTATTACTAGCAATACCCATCATCATGTTTCTTGAACTAGCTACTTCTTGCTGAGAAGATGAACACTCCCTTGCACCAACATTGGAGCTAGAAATATTGCCAAGTCTAGGAATAAAAGAACTTTCATTCCATCCAACTGAATGCAAACTCCTCTGTATACCAGACGACACATGAAACATACTGGGCTAGTGCAATTGGGCACTAGTGCTTACACCTACTAGACCTATGTCTGCAGACTGGTCACCTGAAAACAGTCTCCTGGAATGTGAATATTTGGATGAAAATTAGGTATATATGTTCCAACATTTCCAGATGGCCATATTTGAGGTAAACTTTGTTCTTGTTGATGTGGAGGTTGTGCTTTTCTCAAATAAATCTTTGAAGATCTTCTAATTGCCTAGCCATAGAAAAACCTCTGAAATCTGGACCCACAATACCTACACTAGTCCTAGGTATGACTAGTTCTTTTACAGTCCTCACAACAAGAATTGTTGCACTGGTAGTAGGAATATTTAGGTTACTATCAATGGTGTGTCATCTAGGATCTATTAGGCAGAGGTGACTATCATCCCATTGTGAAGAACATGGGAGGACATCTAAAGATTATGGACTTGAAATGCTTTCCACAGTATTTCTTTTACAAGATCCTTATATGCCATCCATAGCATGATTGGCACATCCATTGTTGTTCTCTGGCATACAACCAACAATTTAGCTACGGGAAAAGGTCACTTGTTCAGATTCTAATCCACCCAATCGAGTTGGGTGAGCATAAGAACTTAAGTCCATGAATGGTTTCCATTCACTTGTAACTATTATCTTATTGGTGCTAAGGTTCTAATTATTACCATAAAATGTAGTTCCATAGTTACAACTTGAACGAAGATGTAGATGATAATCCATGACCTGGTTGTTAAGGGCATCCACAGACACACTTTTAGACTGAAAGACATGTGAGTCCACCACTTTATTTTTGAACCTTGAAGTTAACTACACATTAGAAACTGGATTCCATCCAAAAACCACTTTACCTTTAGAAATGCATCCCTGATCAACTGAAATATCAGAATTTGTTACACTACCAGCATTCCAACCATTGACAAAAGAAATACTACCACTAAATTACACTTATTACGTTTCTAAAACTACAGCTTGGGATGCTCCTTACAGCCTAATATCAGGAAAACTTGGAGCATCCATGAGATTCAGTTGCTCACCGGGATAAATATGTGATACAATATCCACGTTATGTTGGTTAGACATATTTTCCAAATCAAATTTTTTTGGTATAGGGTGCAAGGTCATCCTTTGGGATTGCATTATAGCTTCATTTATTCTCCCAAGCTGATAATTTAAGAAATAGAAATGTACTTTTTGTGAGTCACAGATTTGATAAAACATATAGTTGATAATGTATCAACGAGGTCAATTATCTAAAAAGGACATCACTCTTCAGTGTAGGATTGATGGATCATAAAAATACATTAGTTGTCTTCTACAAAGTTTGTAATAATAATACCTCAATAGACCTACCTAAATACTGTGAAGGAATCAATATTAGTCAATTCCATCTCTATATGTTAAATATTCAAACTATCATAACTCTATTTGAAATGAAAAACTCTTAAACTTCACATATGCACTACAAGATATTTTCAAAAGAAAAACTCCAAACTCGAGAAAGAGAAGACAGGATTTTCTAATATCTTTATAATTTCAAAACACATGGAATGATAGAATATGGGATTGCTAGTGTTGTGTAGATATAATAGTAAAAATAGTGGATCCTGAAGCTTAAACCAAGTATGTAGTTTATAATTTAAGTATGGGGGTTTACGCAGTGCATTATATTAGATATCATTTTTGGGATTCAACTGCGTTAAGTAAGTCATTTACATATGACCATTTCCATGAGAGGTAGTTGTAACTGACTAAGTTCTCATGATTTTTGAATAGTTCACTTAGCACTCATTTCATCGGGTGATGCTCACAGGGTTGAAGAAGTGGGATTGAAACTAGTGAAATGAATCACATGGCGTCAATCATCACTTCTGGGGCTTGCACCCAGTAACCAGGACTTCCCAGGAGGTCACCCATCGCAAATTGCCTCTGGATCAAGCGCATTTAACTGTGGAGTTTTCCCCACAATCAAGCTCACTTAGCTTGCTACCCCATTTGCAAAACCTTAGTAATTATTGTGGCTCATGAACCATTCAAGTAGAGATCCCTTCACTCTTTTTGAATTTAAGTATTGGGGTTTACACAGTGCATTATATTAGATTTCATTTTTGGGATTCAACTACGTTAAGTAAGTCATTCATGTATGACCATTTCCATGAGAGGTAGTCGTAACAGACTAATTTCTCATGATTTTTGAATAGTTCACTTAACACTCATTGCATCGGGTGATGCTCACAGGGGTGAAGAAGTGGGATTGAAACTAGTGAAATGAATCACATGGCGTCAATCATCACTTCTCGGGCTTGCACCCAATAACCAAGACTTCTATGGAGGTCACCCATCCCAGATTGCCTCTGGCTCAATCGTGCTTAACTGTGGAGTTTTCCCCACAATCAAGCCCACTTAGCTTGCTACCCCATTTGCAAAACCTTAGCAAGTATTGTGCCTCATGAACCATTCAAGTAGAGATGCCTTCACTCTTTTTGAATTTAAGTATGGGGGTTTACGCAGTGAATTATATTAGATATCATTTTTGGGATTCAACTGCATTAAGTAAGTCATTCACATATGACCATTTCCATGATAGGTAGTCGTAACTGACTAATTTCTCATGATTTTTGAATAGTTCACTTACCACTCATTGCATCGGGTGATGCTCACAGGGGTGAAGAAGTGGGATTGAAAATAGTGAAATGAATCACATGGCATCAATCATCACTTTTGGGGCTTGCACCTGGTAACCAAGACTTCTCAGGAGGTCACCCATCCCAGATTGCGTTTGGCTCAAGCGTGCTTAACTGTGGAGATTTCCCCACAATCAAGCCCACTTAGCTTGCTACCCCATTTGCAAAACCTTAGAAAGTATTGTGCCTCCTGAACCATTCAAGTAGAGATCCCTCCACTCTTTTTGAATTTAAGTATGGGGGTTTACGCAATGAATTATATTAGTTATCATTTTTGGGATTCAATTGCGTTAAGTAAGTCATTCACGTATGACCATTTCCATGAGAGGTAGTCGTAACTGACTAATTTCTCATGATTTTTGAATAATTCACTTAGCACTCATTGCATCGGATGATGGTCAAAGGGGTGAATAAGTGGGATTGAAACTAGTGAAATGAATCACATGGCGTCAATCATCATTTCCGGGGCTTGCACCCGGTAACCAGGACTTCCTGGGAGGTCACCCATCCCAGATTGCCTTTGGCTCAAGTGCGCTTAACTGTGGAGCTTTCCCCACAATCAAGCCCACTTAGCTTGCTACCCCATTTGCAAAACCTTAGCAAGTATTATGCCTCATGAACCATTCAAGTAGAGATCCCTTCACTCTTTTTGAACTTAAGTATGGGGGTTTACGTAGTGAATTATATTAGATATCATTTTTGGGATTCAACCGCGTTAAGTAATTCATTCACGTATGACCATTTCCATGAGAGGTAGTCATAATTGACTAATTTCTCATGATTTTTGAATAGTTCACTTAGCACTCATTACATCAGGTGATGCTCACAGGGGTGAAGAAGTGGGATTGAAACTAGTGAAATGAATCACATGGTGTCAATCATCACTTCCGGGGCTTGCACCCGGTAACCAGGACTTCCCGGGAGGTCACCCATACCAATTGCCTCTGGCTCAAGTGCGCTTAGCTATGGAATTTTCCCCACAATCAAGCCCACTTAGCTTGCTACCCCATTTGCAAAACCTTAGCAAGTATTCTGCATCATAAACCATTCAAGTAGAGATCCCTTCACTCTTTTTGAATTTAAGTATGGGGGTTTACGCAGTGAATTATATTAGATATCATTTTTGGGATTCAACTGTGTTAAGTAAGTCATTCACGTATGACCATTTCCATGAGAGGTAGTGGTAACTGACTAATTTCTCATGATTTTTGAATAGTTCACTTAGCACTCATTACATCGGGTGATGCTCATAGGGGTTGGGATTGAAACTAGTGAAATGAATCACATGGCGTCAATCATCACTCATGGGGCTTGCACCTGGTAACCAGTACTTCCTGGGAGGTCACCCATCCTAGATTACCTCTGGCTCAAGCGCGCTTAACTGTGGAGATTTCCCGACAATCAAGCCCACTTAGCTTGCTACCCCATTTGCAAAACCTTAGCAAGTATTGTACCTCGTGAAGCATTCAAGTAGAGACCCCTTCACTCTTTTTGAATTTAAGTATGGGGGTTCACGCAGTGTATTATATTAGATATAATTTTTGGGATTCAACTATGTTAAGTAAGTCATTCACATATGACCATTTCCATGAGAGGTAGTTGTAACTGACTAATTTCTCATGATTTTTGAATAGCTCACTTAGCACTTATTGCATCGGGTGATGCTAACAGGGGTGAAGAAGTGGGATTGAAACTAGTGAAATGAATCACATGGCGTCAATCATCACTTCCGGGGCTTGCACCCAGTAACCAGGACTTCCCGGGAGGTCACCCATCGCAGATTGCCTCTGGCTCAAGTGCGCTTAACTATGGAGATTTCCCCACAATCAAGCCCACTTAGCTTCCTATCCCATTTGAAAAACCTTAGCAAGTATTGTGCCTCATGAACCATTCAAGTAGAGATCCATTCACTCCTTTTGAATTTAAGTATGGGGGTTTACGCATTGCATTATATTAGATATCAATTTTAAGGTTCAATTGCGTTAAGTAAGTCATTCACGTATGACCATTTCCATGAGAGGTAATCGTAACTAACTAATTTCTCATGATTTTTTAATAGTTCACTTAGCACTCATTGCATCAGGTGATGCTCACAGGGGTGAAGAAGTGGGATTGAAACTAGTGAAATGAATCACATGGCGTCAATCATCACTTCCAGGGCTTGCACCCGGTAACCAGGACTTCCCGGAGGTCACCCATCCCAGATTGCGCTTGAGCCAGAGGCAATCTCAGATGGGTGACCTCCCAGGAAGTCCTGGTTACTGGGTGCAAGCCCCAGAAGTGATGATTGATGCCATGTGATTCATTTCACTAGCTTCAATCCCACTTCTTCACCCCTGTGAGCATCATCAGATGCAATGAGTGCTAAGTGAACTATTCAAAAATTATGAGAAATTAGTCAGTTACGACTGCCTCTCATGGAAATGGTCATACGTGAATGACTTACCTAACGCAGTTGAATCCCAAAAATGATATATAATATAATGCACTGCGTAAACCCCCATACTTAAATTCAAAAAGAGTGAAGGGATCTCTACTTGAATGGTTCATGAGGCACAATAATTACTAAGGTTTTGGAAATGGGGTAGCAAGCTAAGTGGGCTTGATTGTGGGGAAAACTCCACAGTTAAGCGTGCTTGAGCCAGAGGCAATATGGGATGGGTGACCTCCTAGGAAGTCCTGGTTACCGGGTGCTAGCCCTGGAAGTGATGATTGACGCCATGTGATTCATTTCACTAGTTCCAATCCCACTTCTTCACCCCTATGAGCATCACCCGATGCAATGAGTGCTATGTGAACTATTCAAAAATCATGAGAAATTAGTCAGTTACGACTACCTCTCATGGAAATGGTCATAGTTGAATGACTTACTTAACGCAGTTGAATCCCAAAAATGATATCTAATATAATGCACTGCGTGAACCCCCATTCTTAAATTCAAAAAGAGTGAAGGGATCTCTACTTGAATGGTTCATGAGGCACAATACTTGCTAATGTTTTGCAAATGGGGTAGCAAGCTAAGTGGGCTTGATTGTGGGGAAAACTCCACAGTTAAGCGTGCTTGAGCCAGAGGCAATCTACGATGGGTGACGTTCCGGGAAGTCCTAGTTACCAGGTGCAAGCTGCGGAAGTGATGATTGACGCCATGTGATTCATTTAACTAGTTTCAATCCCACTTCTTCATCCTTGTGAGCATCACCTGATGCAATGAGTGCTAAGTGAACTATTCAAAAACCATGAGAAATTAGTCAGTTATGACTACCTCTCATGGAAATGGTCATACTTTAATGACTTACTTAATGCAGTTGAATCCCAAAAATGATATCTAATATAATGCCCTGTATAAACCCCCATACTTAAATTCAAAAAGAGTGAAGGGATCTCTACTTGAATGGTTCATGAGGCACAATACTTGCTAAGGTTTTGCAAATGGGGTAGCAAGCTAAGTGGGCTTGATTGTGGGGAAAACTCAACAGTTAAGCGTGCTTGAGCTAGAGGCAATTTGGGATGGGTGACCTCCCTGGAAGTCCTCGTTACCGGTGCAAGCCCTGAAAGTGGTGATTTATGCCATGTGATTCATTTCACTAGTTTCAATCTCACTTCTTCACCCCTGTGAGCATCACCCGATGCAATGAGTGCTAAGTGAACTATTCAAAAATCATGAGAAATTAGTTAGTTATGACTACCTCTCATGGAAATTGTCAGACGTGAATGACTTACTTAACGCAGTTGAATCCCAAAAATGATATCTAATATAATGCACTGTATAAACCCCCATACTTAAATTCAAAAAGAGTGAAGGGATCTCTACTTGAATGGTTCATGAGGCATAATACTTGCTAAGGTTTTGCAAATGGGGTAGCAAGCTAAGTGGGCTTGATTGCAGGGAGAACTCCACAGTTAATCACGCTTGAGCCAGAGGAAATCTGGGATGGGTGACCTTCCAGGAAGTCCTGGTTACCGGGTGCAAGCCTCGGAAGTGATGATTGAAGCCATGTGATTCATTTCACTATTTTCAATGCCACTTCTTCACCCTTGTGAGCATCACCCGATTTAGTGAGTGCTAGGTGAACTATTCAAAAATCATGAGAAATTAGTCAGTTATGACTACCTCTCATGGAAATGGTCATACGTGAATGACTTACTTAACATATTTGAATCCCAAAAATGATATCTAGTTTCTAATTATCACTTCCCACTACTTTTGGACATATTTACAACTATATGAGTTCCATTGATTTGTTTCAATCTTCATACGCAAATATGAACTAGAAAGCTACCAAATGACATGCTAATATTGTTTCCAAGAGCAGGACCTATGAGCAAGATTTATTTACCTATCTACTAGACTCGTAAATCTACTCAAAAGATTTGTATTGAACATATCAAGTGGCTATGAAAATTGTACAAACAAAAAACAAGATAAATAATGGACATTGTTATAAATCAACTACACAAATGGTGAGAAATGCACAACATTGATGAAATTAATTGTTGATGGTGCTGGATCCACCAAAATGTCAAGGGGATCTCCCCAGTAAGAAGTCCCAATTAGAACTCAGACCGTTTGGTGTAGGAGTCCCAGCAGTGGATTGTAAGGTAATGCATTAACCGTGATGTCGCACAGAGGCAAGTAAGATAACTCTGCCAGTAGCAAGGGTGTGACCGCTGCAGTGAGTCAAGGAAGGTGCATGAGAGGTTCTAACACAAAGGGGGTGGGATGAATGTGCCCTTGACAACCTGTATCAGTACTCAGCTGGGAGGGAACACACGAGCAAATTTTCATCACAAGCTGGAAAGCAGAGTAGTCAACAATCCAAAGTGATGGTTAAACCAACAACACATTTGCAACAAGATTCATATAATTGCATACGAATCAGTTCATACACAAATATGTGAGTTAAACAACTTATATCATTAAGGAAACTAGAATAGTCCAACTACGATAACAACATATGCATGAAAATGTGTTGGCTCTTATTATATAAAGAAGTGTAAGTTTCAATCATACAATACATCCATATAAACCTACTAGCCCCATCAGTGAAACATTACAGCCACATCTGCCTGCTCCTCCAAAGAGATGTACTAGCTCCATGTAGTGGAGAAGCCAAGGCACGTTACAATATTATCCAACTTTCTTCAAGATAGTCTTAATAGAAGCTTGGCTGACCAAAAGACTCTACAATGAATTATGAGGGACTATTTATAGCAAAGGGTGGGGTGACCCTTGACATTCCCCTTTGTGACCATTCGACTACCCTCGTGACTCTTCACCTACTC
Source organism: Pinus tabuliformis (assembly GCA_031772625.1). Lineage (NCBI taxonomy): Eukaryota > Viridiplantae > Streptophyta > Pinopsida > Pinales > Pinaceae > Pinus > Pinus tabuliformis. The sequence goes on along the minus strand of CM062809.1, from coordinate 565,156,537 downwards.
TATGAATGTTACATCCACTATTGACACTTGAATTACACTTGACATGACTCAACATTACAATGCACATGTACCCATGTGAACAATGGCTTGAACAAATCAAACTAGACATCATTCTGACTTAGACAACTATAGAGGTCCAACTGCTTGACATCCTCATGTTGATCAACATTAACACATTAATGCCAATATTGGTAGTCCTTGATAGTGTTCATGTGTTTCATTGTGACATATGTCTGAAACTTGAACCTTGCCTCCATAGCATCCGAGTACAATGCTCGGTCTCCTATGTCCAACTCATCTAAAAGCATGTGCATCATTATCTTCAATGTGGCCAAACTAGCAACATACTTGTGCATGATGTGTGCACTGATAGGCAAGTTTGGGCTGGTGGTGGTCCACATCAATTCGTCGAAGTACGAGTAAAGCTCCTGTCAGACCTGCTTCTTTGTCTTCACCTGGGTGAGAGTCCCAAGTGATGGGATTGCATGTGCGTGCACCACAACATCCATGCTCTTGAATACTCGTGTATGGGAAGCCTGTATGCTAGTGATGAGTTGTGGTAGGTAATCATAGTTCCAAATATGACTCTGGATACATGCTTGCAGCTCAACCACATTTACCCTCATAATCTTTGGCAAGTGAAATGGGGCTCGCTTGTGCTTCATCATTCATGCTTGCATGTTATCAACATCAGCATGTATGTTCTTCAAGATGCATGCTCTTCTCGCACATCGTTGCTGCCATCCGTGGAGATGCATGAATTCTTTGTGCACAGTACCAAACTTGGAGTACAATGCTTGCATAACTATGTCAAGGGACAATACTTCATCTAGTATTGCCTTCTTCAGTTCAGCTTTGGCGAACATTGTCACCAAGTCTCCTCCTTGCTTGTCCACCTGTATTTTCTTCGCCATTTGCTCATTCTCAGCTATGAGGAAATGAACACTTGATCTAGTGTCTTCGGCATACACTCTAATTTCATTGGCCAAGCAGTTGGATGCTTATGCACATCAGTCACGATCACTTGTTCTTCAACTTGCGTAGGAGATGTTTGGTCCTCCAGAGTTGGTACTCTGTGAGACTGCACAACTCTGTGATGAGATTCATCAAAGGAGATGTTGTGCATCTCTGCTTCCGGCTAACCACCAAGGATCTCAATGCCTCCTTGGTCATTTGATACTTGCTCATCATCTGGATGCATTGAAGTGGGTGAGTCAACCTCTTTGTGGTGAGGCATGAAGTCGTTGTCCTGTTCCAACTCCTGCTGCTCCATGTTCGCATCCAACTATTCAAGCGCCTGTTCTATCTCATGAGTAAAGTCTTGCCCCTATGATGGTTTACCATGTTTGCCTAATGCCAGTTGTTCAGATGAATCAACTACTTGAACGAGTGCTGCTTCATCTATCTGCACATGGTGCGCCCCCTACTGTATCTACTACTACTATGCTTCCTTATCCTATTGGTGCAGCTCTTTTTATTTCTAGAGTTTCTCCCTCAGCTCATGTAACTCCTTCTCTGCTTCTTCTATTCTATTCTTATCCCTTTGCCTTCACACGATGTGTTTGTCACACTTCTACCTCTTTTCCTGAATATCCATAGCTTCTTGTTCTACAAGTGGATTTGGTCAAAACTTGCATCTTTTCTCCTCCATGCGGTCGACAATCTTCCTCTTCCCTTCGTCGCACACAAGTATGTTTGCCTCTTTTGCCTATACTACTACTGCTACTGCTGCTACTGCTGGTGCTCTCCATGATGATGCTTCATGTTGCTTTGCTAACCACTCTATGGCGAAGTTGACCTATTCATTGGGTCCAGAGGAATTGTAGCAATACCTCCATGAGTCTTCCTCGTCCCAATGAAATGCCCCATGGATCCAATTGAATTGAACTATCATGTAGTGATCCTTCACAATGAAAAGTGAGTCATACGAGTTGAAGCTTCGGAGGTCAAATGGGTACCTCTTCATCTATTCTACTTCAACATCTACTTGCTTGATATTCTAGATCTCATATAACCCAATCCACAACGGAAGAGTGGGCCAAGGTGCCTTCTTCTTCCACTGCAGTCGAGCTGTCAATCTTGTCGAGCTGTGATACACTACTTCCTACATGACAATTATATCTAAGGACAAACATTGGTAGAACATGTGGAGGCTTCTCCTCATTAAACATTCAGATGAAAGTGCCAAACGGTGAGGCATACCAATCTGCAATGCCTAACAACACCTCAATTGCTTCCTTTGACATGCAAGGTGGATCTTGTTCCAATATCATCCTGTATACTGGGGTGACAAAATTTCAGGCAGTCGTATGATTACACCCCTGAAGCTGCATTCAAACAACAACTTGAAATATGTGTTCACGACAATCTCCATTGGTGAACATGCCCACTCCAAGCCTAAGAATTCATGTTGGGCATAGTCTACATTTGGGATGTAGGAGGACATGTAAATCTCTACATGCATACCTTGGGGTGACTATCGAGCCTTCATGAATTGGTCCTTTAGCTAATGAGCCAATATGTCGAACCAGTTGCACGGTCTTCCTTCTATAGCTAGTTGGTCTAGTGTGATCACCCAACTCTGAGGAAAGGTTTCAGTGCTTTCTTTCCCACACAGTCGACATGCACATATGACCAAGTATTGGTATGCCTTTCTCAATATCTTCGTCTCGTAGATATGATTGGGTGTCATCCTGAAATGAGTTGGATCCTTTACCCAATCCTTGAGAATGTATCCAGAGTTATCTCTACTATTGTGCAAGCTGAATGGAGGAATCGTGAGAGTCATAGGCTCTAACATCTAATATAGCTCATCATAATCTCATGCCCAGAAAGTTGCAAGATTCATCCCACTAACAATGCGCAAGGTCATCATCTTAGGATCAGTGTGAGAGACGATCCAGTGAATCATGTCCATGCATGGGAACGCAGGGTATCTGCATGCAATCCGTTACAAGCCGGACTTTTGAATGTTCACGTACACTTGACGGTCTTCGAGGTCTTCCCCAAAAGTTCCTATGAATGTTTCATTAACCTCTTGCCACTTCAGTTTGATGTCCTTCTCTAGATACAACTTCGTATCTTCATAGATCGACAGATTAGAGGACACCTTCTCAATTGATGCTCCAGTTGTAACTCCATCAATGTCCTATGATCCTTTTCTCTTGGAATCCATTGAGATAGATGAACACCTGAAATATCTAGAGACAAGAAACATGCATGGCAAGAGATATGTCATTTAAAATAAAGCAAATCTGGGGTAGGACACAACACATACCTAGAAAACTGATGAGCAAGATTGCGCAAATTTTACTGGGAGGTTGGGTGACTAGCTGCTAGAAATGCACAAAAGGCATTTTGTGCTATCTGGGAGGTAGGACTGGTTGATGGATCTACAAAATTTGCAATCCAATCAGGCAGCTGGTTGTTGGGATTGCACAATGCATAATTCTAGCTAGGAAGGACTATTGGCCCAAGGACATATTTTCTTAATTTATTGGGCTAAGTAGCCACTTCCCTCCAAAAATGTGAAAAATAGTGTGAGAGGCCAATGCTAGGCAAGAATGCACATTTCTGGAGAGGAAGGTGAGCCTTCCTTCCCCATATTTCTCAATGCAACCTTGGTGGAGGCAATGTTCGGGCCAAGGTTGGCTTGACTTGTCGACGGGCAACTGAAAGCAACTAAGACAGTGAATGGATGGCAACACTATGTGATACAAGAAGTGGCTGACACTACATGCAAAACATGAAAGAAAGTTTCAACAAACAAATCAACATGCATGTGGGTGAGGTAGTTCACCGTTTCGGCGAAAGTCCATGCAAAATAGTTTCATGCATGCAACAAATGTGAGATAGAAAAGAAAACTGAAACAAAGCTGGGAAAATCTAGTATACATGTAAATGAAATCAAGCGTTCAAAGAAATCAAGCAAACATCACTCATACAAGTGAATACACAAAAAGCGATAGAAATGCTGAAAAAGACAAGTTGAGGCCACTTACCTGTGAATAGTTGAGCTGGATGTGTTGAAGAGTCTTGGATGTGATATGGGATGTTAGAGCTCTAAGATCAATGTGAATGAATGGGCTCTGATGTTTCGAATAAATAAGTTTGGTCTAATGACGTGCATGCCACAAATCTAGGAAAAAGTGACACTTGGAGGGAAACATCTAAAACAACTTTGCATGTAATGCCCAGTTGCTAAAAATAGCTCCCTGAATCATGGGATGCCTTTTGCATGTTGTCTCTTGCTATTCTAGGAAGAGCAAGTCATGCATGCATGCAATTCAAGTCTTCTTGGTACTGGGAGGAATTGGTCAGCCAGACTGCTCATGCATGCAGTTGTTCAACTTCTTTAGAAAAATGTGCATTCGTGGATGGGGATCTAGGCTGACTGCCTAGGAGGTTTGTGCAATTATTGGGTAGAGAAGCTGACTGCTACCCAAATTTTCACAAATCTTGGGTTGTGCAGCCCTGTTGGAGAAATTTGTACAAATCCTACTAGGAGTGTTGGCTGGCAAGATCGAGCAATCCTAGAGCCCAACAGGCTGCTAGAGAGGATTACGTAATTTCTCGAGGGAAGGATGGTTGCCCTCTACAAATGCGCAATTTTCAAGGGGAAGCTACTCAGCTTGCAATTGGACCAAGTCTAGGTGAACAGCCTGTGAGGGGAATGGATTGACTGTCATCGACAAGCTCTCTTTGTGCGAGGAAAGCACTGAAGCTTGAGTACTTGATGAAGCAAGACAAAGTGCTATGAAAGGTTGGTTGGGAGGCTCCAAAATAGGCTAAGGAAAAATTTTGGAGGGTGGTTGTGGTCACTACAACACTTGGCAACACACTGGTAGAACTCTAGCTCTCTGAATGGACCTTATTCAAGAAAATCAAGCCTAACACCTACGAAAATATTTTTCAGTTCTCAGCTCATCTTGGTTTCACACTAACTTGATTGTAAGATGTAGCATTTTCCAAACCCTTGGTTGATTGGCACACATTCCAAGCCAAGGAAACACAATTGTTTCAGTTGGGGTTGAGGGGTATATAGGTGCACAAGTAGTATGGCTGTCATATTCTTAGTTTCATCTCTAGTGTTGCTCCATTGCAAGCAGGCCAGGATAGTACCCCGGTGGAGTCACATAGGAACACAAGCATGGCTCTACTACCAGTGAGCCTGGTCAGTAGCCCAGCGAAGTTACTTGTGTCACCTCCCTGCACAGGAAGCCTTTCTCTTCTTTCGCCTTATTCATTTTTCATTTTTAGCTTTTTGACTTTTCATTTTTCGTTTTTCACTATGCATAACACTTATTCATTTCAAAGGCAAAAGAGGGATCCTGACTTATTGAGAGTAGAAGTGGTTGTTCCAGTAGAGAAGTAGTTTATTGTATCTTTAGCCAGATTGTTTCAAGAGTCATATATGGTTTGATGCAAAACTAACCTACGACTGAAACAAGCAAACTAACAAACAACAAAGCAAAGCAAGAGTAGAATCAAAAGTGAAATCAAAGCAAGCAAACAAGCAGAAAAAGCATGTAAGTAAACAAGCATGCAAGCAAACAACTGAAATCAAACACTACTCCTACTCCTACACTAATGGTGCATGGGCCTGATCATGTGAAGTGATACTTCCAATGTGGCCACCAACACATTGATAGACCCATGTTGGTGAAGGCTTGGTTCGCGAGCAAGCCAGTTGTGCGAACCAGCAAAAAAGAAAGATATAAAAATGAGGACAAGCACACTTCGTGTTTCATAGTGCCCACAGGACATAAGTGAGTACAAGCACATGGTGAGTAGTCTGTGGACTTATCTTGGTGTTGTGTGACACTATGTGCATCTTTGAATCATATGCACAATCTTGACTGTTGTTGGTCACTTTAATTGTTTAATGATAAAACAATCGAGTGCCACATTAATTATCAACTCGGGAAAGTCTAATTATTCCAAAGGTGACTACGTACTGTATGTACTCAATCTTAATGGTATTAAAAGCTGTAGTATAAACAGTCTACTATCTTATGAAATCCATACTCTGTGTTACAGCAGTTACAGTAGTTATAGCCTATTGCAGAAAATGAAGTAAGAACAAATAACTTAAAAGAAACAAGTCTGCAAAAGGAAGTGATGGCTGTCCTACAACAAAGGATCAGGACCCTATCCTCAGAGTAAGGAATTTCAGCACTTGCCCCTGTTGTACAGTTCACACATACACTCTGTGAATCCTAATCACCGGTGAGGTACTCATATGCAACATCAATCAACTAAAAGGAAAACAGAGTTTCAGCAAAAGTAAATATCATTAGAAGCAATAACTGTAATATAAATAGAAATCACACACACACACCACACAACAGAAAGAAGATGGGTGAATCTTGTGATGAAGGTGGGCCCTGTCCTTCTCACAAGATTCCCCAGAACACAGGAATTAAAATAAAATAATCAGAACAGAATTGTATTCATCCGCCAATAAACCATGTTACAGAAAGAGATTTAGTCTCACCACTCCACTACAAGTTCTGTGTTACAAGTTGTTACCCCCCCCCCCCCTTTCTCTAATGTAGATGTCTCCTCTTTATAGAGGAGACATCTATTACAACATATTTTCATACATTCGGTTTCAACCCTTTTGTACCAAAAATAAGAAAGTCAGTTCTTGATAACAAAATATTGTTACAGCCATGAGGATCATGATCATTACGACCAATATAGTAATCGGTCAGACTCTTTTGCTGATGCAGATTTGTTATGCAAATCCCGACTGTTCCTCAAAGTGCGCATGCTGTTCGTGGTGTTTCAGCATTGAGGTTCATGTTGTTCTTGCTGTTTCAGCTTCATAGTTTGCATTGTTCCGTTGTTTTAGCAACGACAAAATGTGATCCTGCCAGTTAGGCAGTTTCAGCAATTAGTCAACACTTTAATCAACTTCAGGGAATAATTATAAAGATAGCATGATTACGTGTTAAATAATTAAACATGTAGTAATGAGGAAAGTTATTCTATACCTTTTGGAGTGATTAAGCTAGAACACTTAGCAAAGGCTTTCACTTAAGGGTTGAAGAGGGTAATTCAATGGCAAAATATACAGTAAAAAATAGACAAAATGGGAACCTAACTGGAATATTTTCATCAGTCTTTAACCGAGAAAGAAAATCAACAACTACATTTTCTTTACTTGGTCGATCTACAATTGTGATATCAAATTCTTGTAATAATAATAACCATCTGGTAACTCGAGCATTTGTAACTAATTTGTTCATTACATATTTAATGGCCGAGTGATCAGTATGCACAAAAGTAGTGTAACCAGTAATATAATGTTGAAACTTGTTAATAGCATGAATAACTGCTAAGAATTCTTTCTCGGTGACTGTATAATTAAGTTCAGCAGAGGTCATATTTTTACTAATAAAATAGATGGCATAGGGAAGATTGTTTTCTTCTTGACCCAAGACAGCTCCTATTGCAGTGTCTGAAGCATCAGAGGATATATGAAAGGGGAGTGCCCAATCAGGTCCTCTTAAAATGGGAGCTGTAGACAATTGATGTTTAAGTTCATTAAATGCTTTTTGACAACCATCAGTCCACTTGAATTCAGCATTTTTCATAAGTAACACAAACAAAGGAGAAGCTATTTTAGAAAAATCCTTGATAAATCTTCTATAATATCCAGCATGTCCTAAAAAACTTCTTACATCAGTTTGTGTTTTTGGGATAGGCAAGGTCTGAATTACTTGTACCTTAGCTGGATCAACTTGAATTCCTAGGAATGAAATGAAGTGTCCCAAAACAATACCTTGATTCATCATCATATGACATTTTTTAGTACTTAAGGCAAGATGTGCTTCTATACACCGTTTAAGTACTTTTTCAAGATTTTGTAAAGCATCTTCAAAAGTCACACCATAAGGAGTAAAGTCATCCATAAATATTTCTAAGGAATCATTAAGCATATCAGAAAAAATTCCTATGACTGCCCTTTGAAATGTTGTTGGGGCATTACATAGTCCAAATGGAAGAACTTTATAGGCAAAAGTCCCCCATGGACTAGTAAAAGTGGTCTTGTCTTGATCTTGGGGTGCAATCTTGATCTGATTATAACCACTAAATCCATCCAAAAAGGAAAAGAATCTCTTACCTGCCAAATTATCTAGCACCTGATCAATAAATGGTAAGGGAAAATGATCTTTCTTAGTAGCCTTATTCAGAGCTCTATAATCCACACACACTCTCCATTTTCCATTTTTCTTAGGTACTATTACTAATGGTGAAACCCATTCACTATCAGATATAGGATATATGAATCCTGCATTCAACAGTTTTTGAAGTTATTCTTTCACAATTTCCCTTAAATTGGGATTCATTCGTCGTTGGGGTTGGCAGACTGGGCGGGATCCTTCTTTAATATAAATTCGGTGAGTACATAATTCAGAAGAAATTCCCTTCATATCTATGTAATCCCATGCAAATGCTTGTTTATTCTCGTGGAGTAACTTCATTAACTGTTGTGTTTCAGCATCTGTTAAGTTAGGGTTTATATTTAATGTTTTACAAGGCTCGATTTCGCCTGCTATACTTTTGGAGGGGGTGTCAGCTGATGTCTGAGATAAATCTTCAGTTTTAAGATTCTGCTGTGATTCAGATTCCAAGATTGAAGTCAAGTGATCATGTATTTCAGAGTTAACCGAAGAAGGTTCAGAAATAAAGCTACTAATTAATTCATCTTCGGTTGAATCCTTAAAAGTTAGGGCTTGTCCGATAGTCAAAATGGGTTGAGTCTCATCATCCTCATAATCTAACCACACTGAATTATCATTGTTAATCATAGGTGTGGCATGAGGGTACAAAGTAAGTTGTTTGGTTTCACATCCATCAGAAATTGTCATTGAACCTAACCTACAGCTAATGAAGGCATCTGTTGTAGCCAGCCAAGGTCTCCCTAAAATCAATGGATGACCTCCCAACTTATTTTTGGTCTATAACACCACAAAATCAGCTGGGTAGTTCCAAGATTCGACTGAAATTATCAGGTCTTCAATGACTCCTTCAGGTTTGATTGTGGAGCGGTCAACCAGCTCTAGAATGGTTGGGGTTTCCCTAATAAATTTTTTTAACTGTAGTAACTGTGTTGTTTCAAGTGTCATGATGTTTATTGCAGCACCCAGATCTACCAGAACTCTAGAAACAAAGGTTTTACCAACCTGAACTGTGACTGTAGGGTGACCAGGGTCACCATATTTCACAGGGGGATTTTTTTCTGACATTAGAGCAGCTAAATCACCCATCACATGAACTGTGAGGGGGTCTTTAGCTTTTCTCCCAGGTTTCTTAATACAAATATCTCTAACAGTTCTGGCATAAATCGGTACATCTCTTAGTGCTTGTAAGAGTGGAATTTTAACATATAAATTCTGCAGCTCTCCTAACAGATTAAAAGCAGGTGGCTCAAGTGTTTTGGGAAGAGCCAAACGTTCAGGGAATGGTGGCTCTGTTGCTTCAACAGTCTTTTTAGAGGATGTTTCAACTGTTTCAGCATTGTTGTTAGAGGTTGATCCAACTGTTTCAGCATTAAATGACTTTTCTTTTCTGATTTCTTCTTTATCAGAATCGGAAGTGATGTCATCAATAATGGGTTCAAGTATTCTTCCAGAGCATAAATGAATGTCATTGCATTGCATAGGGGAAACTAGTTGGTTTTGAACATCAATTACTTACAGAGCTTTATTATTATTCGGGTTGGGGTTAGGTTGTACAGGCAGCTGAGGTCTTATTGTCTGATTATTAGGTGGGGCATTTGATGGTAAGGAGAGAGATTGTTGATACTGAGGTAACTGGTTTGGAAATGGGATCTATGGAGTTGTCCAATTCGGGTTCCATTGATTAAAATAGGTTTGTTGTAAAGCCCAGGGATTCCACATCGTAGGATCAACAAAAGGAGGGCTTGGTTGCTGCATGGGTGGAAAATTCATTTGATTAAGGTGTGGGTACTGCATTTGGTTGAAGGGTGGGTAATTTGTTTGAAAAGGAGGATGATTATTCCAACGATTAAACGACATGTTAGAATTCGTACCTGGTCCTCGTGGTTGCCATTGTCTTCTCTGTGTGAGGAGGTACACTGCTTCAGCTTCTTCTTCAGTTGGCTGCAGTGCTACCTTTATTCCTGGCAAAGAAGGGCATTGTTGAGTCTCATGGTCCTTTTCACAGATAGTGCAGATTGGTACCTTGTCCAGGGGGCATTCCCTTAGTGGGTGTTTTTCCCTGCATTTAGAGTAGAAAATAGCCAAAGTAGCTTCTGCTTCTACCTGCTTCTTTTTAATCTGCAAGGTATCAATTTGTGAAGCAAAAGAGCTTAACATTTCAGTTTTAAATTCTTCAAGTAAGTTACCTATTTCGACCCGTGTTGCTCCTCCACTTGCTGATTTCTGGACTCTTGAGTATGTACTGTCTTTGCTCTTTGGTCTGCTTGCTGCTCCTCTCGAAGATCTTTTACAGAGATTGATAATCTCATCATAGGATTCCTTAGATATGTCTCCTTTTCCAAGCATATTCAACATATCTAAATAATCATCTCGTACCCCTCTTAGCAGTATTTACTTGAGAATATCCTTACTCATATCAGGATGATTAGATCACTGTAAGTTATATTGTAGCCTTTCCACGAAGTCTTCCAGAATTTTGTCCTCCTTCTGAGTCATCTTGAATAATTCCTCCTTCCTTTCTCTTGTTTGACAATAATCTTGGTATTTAGCCAAAAATTTCTCCTTCATCTGGTCCCATGTTGTAATCACATGAGCTCCCAAGCTCATGAACCATCTTAATGCGTTCCCTTTTAATGTGGTTGGAAACAATTTCAATTTCTAAGAAAAATTAACATAGTCATAGCTTCTACACAGTATATCAAATTCAAAAAGAAATTCATCAGGATCTTCTGTGGATAACCCATGGAAATTGGGTAATGCCGAAAGTGGGATATTCTTCATAGGAGTTGCTCCTCTAGGGAGATCTCCAATGGAGAATTCCAGGGTGGAGAGAGAATTTTCTCCCCTTCCCTCTATTCTGCGACCTCCACCGAAAAGTCCTTCATTGTTATCCTCCATTGGTTGTTTTCCTGATGCGCTTGCCCGGTCTTTAGAATTTTCTGTTGGAATTTCAATGTCCTGCACTGGTTCCTCCACCTTAACTTCCTATATTGGTTCTTCCACTGATCGTTCGTCTTCTTCCACCGATTCCACAGTATATTCTGATGATTCTATAACCCTCTCTGGCCCCACTACTTCCTTTGTCTAAAAATCTGTCTGGGAAGAGTGTTGGGTCTGTGGCCTCTGAGAGCTTAATCTCTGGGATGTCTCAGCTTTTGAAATAATATCGTCAATAAAATTTTTTCTTCCTCCTCCCTTGCCTTTGCCGCCTGAATGGTTAACCTTCTTGTGTCCTCTCATGCATCCTACATTTCTAAAGAAAAATTTTAATACCCTTAAAATCTTCAATCACCTTCCCCGGCAACGGTGCCAAAATGTTGGTCACTTTAATTGTTTAATGATAAAATAGTCGAGTGCCACATTAATTATCAACCCGGGAAAGTTTGATTATTCCAAAGGTGACTACGTACTGTATGTACTCAATCTTAATGGTATTAAAAGTTGTAGTATAAACAGTCTACTATCTTATGAAATCCATACTCTGTGTTACAACAGTTATAGTAGTTACAGCCTATTGCAGAAAATGAAGTAAGAACAAATAACTTAAAAGAAACAAGTCTGCAAAAGGAAGTGATGGTTGTCCTGCAAAAAAGGATCAGGACCCTATCCTCAGAGTAAGGACTTTCAGCACCTGCCCCTGTTGTCCAGTTCACACATACACTCTGTGAATCCTAATCACCGGTGAGGTACTCATATGCAACATCAATAAGCTAAAAGGAAAATAGAGTTTTAGCAAAAGTAAAGATCATTAGAAGAAGTAATTGTAATATAAATAGAAATCACACACACACACCACACAACAGAAAGAAGATGGGTGAATCTTGTGATGAAGGTGGGCCCTGTCCTTCTCACAAGATTCCCTAGAACACAAGAATTAAAATAAAATACTCAGAATAGAATTGTATTCATCTGCCAATAAACCATGTTACAGAAAGAGATTCAGTCTCACCACTCCACTACAAGTTCTGTGTTACAAGTTGTTACCCCCCCCCCCTTTCTCTAATGTAGATGTCTCCTCTTTATAGAGGAGACATCTATTACAACAGAGTTTCATACATTCGGTTTCAACCCTTTTGTACCAAACATAAGAAAGTCAGTTCTTGATAACAAAATATTGTTACAACCATGAGGATCATGATCATTATGACCAATATAGTAATCGGTCAGACTCTTTTGCTGATGCAGATTTGTTACGCAAATCCCAACTGTTCCTCAAAGTGCGCATGCTGTTCGTGGTGTTTCAGCATCGAGGTTCATGCTGTTCTTGCTGTTTCAGCTTCACAGTTTGCGTTGTTCCGCTATTTCAGCAACGGAAAAATGTGATCCTACCAGTTAGGCAGTTTCAACAATTAGTCAACAATTTAATCAACTTCAGGGAATAATTATAAAGATAGCATGATTACGTGTTAAATAATTAAACATGTAGTAATGAGGAAAGTTATTATGTACCTTTTGGAGTGATTAAGCCAGAACACTGAGCAAAGGCTTTCACTTAAGGGTTGAAGAGGGTAATTCAATGGCAAAATATACAGTCAAAAATAGACAAAATGGGAACCTAACAACTGTGACATGCAACCAAATGAAAGAAACAAAGATAACTTGCATCATGAATGATTCCTTGCAACGTAAGACTCCTCCAATGCATGAGCAATGGGATTGTGCAGTTCGAGTGGAGGAAGTGTGATCTGTGTGTGAGATGGATCTTCAATGCATACAGATGAGTGATGAGGAGCCTTGGGTGATTGAACAATTTCATGATTGGAAGTGAGACTAACCCCAAGTGAGCAAGGACCTTACATAACCATTAGCTCAGGATGAAGTGCCTCAATGGTGTTCGTTGTTTCAACTTCATCGTTATATAGATCATCATAAACCGGTGCCTTTGAAAGATCAACTGTGATAGAGTCATGATCGTGATAAAAAATGGAAAGAAATGGATCTCGACTGCAGCGACTAGAAAAATCAATGAATTCTTCGGCATCCTCATGATCAGATAAATCAAACAGAGAAGCAGATGAAAATCAAACAAACTCATCCTCTGTGTCTCCGGAAAAGACATATGAAGGATCAAGTGGATCTTCAATGAGTAACGTATCCTCTTTGTCGTTGAATGATGGACTAGCATCCAATGAGTCCTATGAGTAATAAAAAATGGGTGCATCTGGCAATGAAGATACACATGCAAAATCATGGATGGAAGGTTCACCAAAGAGGTTAGGAAAAAATGGAGGGGGCTCAGATGGAAGGGACTCATCCTTCGCTGAGTGCTGATGTTCAAGCTCCCAATAAGAAGTCCCAATTAGACCTCAGACCATTTGGTGTAGGATTCCCAGCTGTGGGTCATAAGGTAATACCTTGACCACAATGTCACACAAAGGCAAGTAAGATAAATCTGTCAATAGCAAGGGTGTGACCGCTACAGTGAGTCAAGGAAGGAGCATGAGAGGTTCTAACACAAAGGGGGTGGAATGAGTGAAACCCTTGACAACCTGTATCAGTAGTCAACTCGGAAGGGAACACACGAGCAAACATGCATCACAAGTTGGAAAGTAAAGAAATTGACAATCCAAAGTGATGGTTAAACCAATAGCACATTTGCAACAAGATTCATATAATTGCATACGAATCAGTTCATACACAAATATGTAAGTTAAACAACATATATCATTAAGGCAACCAGAACAGTCCAACTACAATAACAACATATGCATGAAAATGTGTTGGCTCTTATTATATAAAGAAGTGTAAGTTCCAATCATACAATACATCCATGTAAACCTACTAGCCCCATCAATGAAACGTTACAGCCACATCTGCCTGCTCCTCCAAAGAGATGTACTAGCTCCATGTAGTGGAGAAGCCAAGGCGCATTACAATATTGTCCAAGCTTTCTTCAAGATAGTCTTAATAGAAGCTTGGCTGACCAAAAGCCTCTACAATGAGTTATGAGGGACTATTTATAGCAAAGGGTGGGGTGACCTTTCACATTCCCCTTTGTGACCATTCAACTACCCTCATGAATATTCACCTAATCTATGACTGTTACATCCACTATTGATAGTTGACTTACACTTGATATGACTCACTATTATAATACACATGTACTCATGTGAACAATGGCTTGATCAAGCCAAACTAGACATCATTTTGACTTAAACAACTAAAGAAGTCCAACTGCTCGACAATGTCCTCATGCTGATCAATAGTAACATATTGATGCCAATATTGGTAGTCCTTGATAGTGTCCATGTGTTCTGTTGTGACATCTGTCTAAAACCTGAACCTTGCCTCCATAGCATTCGAGTACATTACTCGAGTTCCTCTGTCCAACTCATCTAAAAGCATCTGCATCATTTTCTTCAATGTGGCCAGACCAGCAACATACTTGCTCATGATGTATGCACTGATAGACAAGTCTGGGCTGGTGGCAGTGCACATCAACTCTTCAAAGTACGATTCAAGCTCTTGTCAAACCTGCTTCTTTGTCTTTGCCTGAGTGAGAGTCCCAAGTGATGGGATCACATGTGTGTACACCACAACATCCATGATCTTGAATACTCCTAATTGGGAAGCTTGTATGCTAGCGATGAGTTATGGTAGGTCCTCATAGTTCTAGATCTGACTCTAGATACATGCTTGCAGCTCAACTGCATTGGCTCTCATCATCTTTGGAAAGTGAAGTGGGGCTCCCTTATACTTCATTGTCCATGCTTGCATGTTATCGATAGCAGCATGTATGTTCTTCAAGATGCATGCTCTTCTCGCACATCGTTGCTGCCATCCATGGAGATGGATGACTACTTGGTGCATGGTACCAAACTTGGAGTACAATGCTCACATAACTGTGTCAAGGGACAATACTTTATCTAATATTTCCTTCTTCAATTCAGCTTGGGCAAAAATTTTCACCAAGTCTCCTCCTTTCTTGGCCACCTATAGTTCCTTCACCATTCGCTTATTCTCAGTTATGAGGAAAAGAACACTTGAGCTAGTGGCTTCAACATACACTCTAGTTGCATCGACCAAAGTAGCTAGATGTTTGTGCACATTAGTCATGATCACTTGTTCTTCAACTTGAGCAGGATATTTTTAGTCCTCTAGAGTCCGTACTATATGAGACTGCACAACTCTGTTATGAGATTTGTCAAAGGAGATGTTGTGCATCTCTGCTTCTGATTGACCACCAGGGATCTCAGTGCATCCATGGTCAATTGAGACTTTCTCATCATCTAGATGCATTGAAGCAGGTGAGTCAACCTCTTTATGGTGAGGCATGAGGTCAATGTCCTGTTCCAACTCCTGCTTCTCCATGTCTGCATCCAACTGTTCGAGCACCTACCTATCTCATGAGCAAAGTCTTGCCCCTGTGATGGTTCACCCTGTTTTTCTGATGTGAGATTTTCAGATGAATCAACTACTTGAATGGGAACTGCTTCATCTGTCTGCACATGATGTGCCCCCTGTTGTATCTACTGCTATTGCACTTCCTTCTCCTATTGGTGAAACTCTTTTTATTTCCAGAGTTGCTCCCTCAGCTCATGCAACTCCTTCTCTGCTTCTTCCATTCTCTTCTTATCCCTCTGCCTTAATGTGATGTGCTTGTCACACTACTACGTCTTTGCTTGAATACCCATAGCTTCTTGTTCTACACGTGGATCTACTTGAAACTTGCATCTTTTCTCCTCCATGCATTCGGAAATATGCCTCTTCCCTTTGTCGCACACAGGTATGCTTGGCTCTATTGGCTCTGTTGTTGGTGCTACTGCTAGTGCTCTCCATGATGCTACTTCATATTGTTTTGCTAACCACTCTATGGTGAAGCTGACCATTCATTGGGTCTGGAGGAATTGTAGCAATACCTCCATGAGCCTTCCTTGGATCAATGCAATTCCCCATGGATCCAGTGGAATTGAACTCTCATGCAATGATCCTTCACAATGCAATGTGGGTCATATGGGTTGAAGCTTCACAAGTTAAACGGGTACTTCTTCATCTATTTTTCTTCGACATCTACTTTCTTGATACTACGGATCTCATATAACCCAATCCACAATGGAAGAGTGGGCCAAGGTGACTTCTTCTTCTACTGCAGTCTATCTTTCAATCCTGTCAAGATGTGATACGCTACTTCCTACATGACAAGTACATCCAAATAAAACTTTGGTAGAACATGCAGAGGCTTCTCTGCACTAAACATTTGGATGAAAGTGTCGGACGGTGAGTCATACCAATCTGCAATGCCTAACAACACCTCCATTGCTTCCTTTGACATGGAGGGTGGATCCTATTTGAATATCATCCTATATATTGGGGTCATAAAATGGTCAGACAGCCATATGATTACTCCCCTGAAGCTGCATTCGGACAACAACTTGAAATATGTGCTCATAATAGTCACCACTGGTGACCATGCCCACTCCAAGCCTGGGAATTCATGTCAGGCACAGACTACATCTAGGATGTAGGCAAACATGTAAATCTTTGCATGCATACCTTCGGGTGACTATCGAGCCTTCATGACTTGTTCCTTCAGCTGATGAGACAGTATGTTAGACCAGTTGCGTGGTCTTCCTTATCTAGCCAGTTGGTCCAATGCAATCACCCAACTCTAAGGAAAGGTTTCAGTGCTTGCTTGGCCACATAGTGGACATGAAAATATGACCAAGTATTGGTACCCCTTTCTTAATATCTTCGTCTTGTATATCTGACTTGGTGTCATACTAAAATGAGTTGGCTCCTTTACCCAATCCTTCAGGATGTCTCTAGAGTTAGGTCTGTTATTGGGCAAGCTGAATGGAGGACCCATGGTAGTCACAGGCTCTAACATCTGACAAATCTCATCATAATCTAGTGCCCAGAAGGATGCAAGCTTCATCCCACTGACACTGCTCAAGGTCATTGTCTCAGGATCAATGTGAGAGACGATCTAGTGAATCATGTCTGTGCATGGGAACGCAGGGTATCTACATGCAATCTGGTACAAGCTATACTTGTGAATGTCAACGTACACCTGACGGTATTTGAGGTATTCCCCAAAAGTGCCTGCAAATGTTTCATTAACCTCTTACCACTTCAGTTTCATTTCCTTGTCTAGATACAACTTCGTATCTTCATAGATCGACAAACTAGAGGAAACATGCTCAACTGTTGCTCCAGCTGTAACTCCATCGGTATCCTGTGATCCTATTCTCTTGGAATCCATTGAGACAGATGAACACCTGAAAGATCTAGAGATAATAAACATGCAAGGAAAGAGATATGTCAGTGAAAACAAAGCAAATCTAGGGAAGGACACAACACATACTCTGGAAACTGATGAGCAATATTGTGCAAATTTTACTAGGAGGTTGGGTGACTGGGTGCTAGAACTACACAAAAGGTAATCTGGGAGGTAGGAATGGCTGATGGATCTGTGAAATGCATAATCCAGTCAGGCAGTTGGCTGCATGATGGATTGTTGGCCCAGGGATAGATTTGTGCAATTTCTTGAGCCAAGCAACCATTGTCCTCCAAGAATGTGCAAAACAGTCCTCGAGGCTAGTGCTAGGTAGGAATATGCATTTCTGGAGGGGAAGGTGAGCCTTCCTTCCCCATATTGCGCAATGCAACCTTGGAGGAGGCAGAGTTTGGGCCAAGGTTGGCTCGACTCACTGATGGGAAACTGAAAGCAAATAAGACAGTGAATGCATGGCGACACTAAGTGATAGTAGAAGTGATTGACAGTGCATGCAAAACATGAATGAAAGATTTAGTAAATAGACCAACATGCATGTGGGTGAGGCAGTTCGCCATTTCGGTGAACATCTGTGCAAAATAGTTTCGTGCATGTGACAGTTGTGAGATAGAAATGAAAACTGAAGCAGAGCTAAGACAAGCTAGTATACATGTAACCGACAACAAGCATTCAAATAAATCAAACAAGCAATACTCATACAAGTGAATACACAAAAGGCGACAAAAATGCTAAAAAGGACAAGTTGAAGCTACTTACCTGTGAATAGTTGAGCCGGATGTGTCGAAGAGTCCTGTATGTGTTGTGGGATGTTAGATCTCCAAGATCAAGGTGAAGGAATGAGATCTGATGCGTCGAATAAATAAGTTTGGTCTCATGATGCGCATGATACAAATTTAGGAAAAAGTGACACTTTGATGGAAACTTCTAAAACAACTTTGCATGTAACCCCCGGCTACTAAAAATAGCTCCCTGAATCATAGGATGCCTTTTTCATGTTGTCTCTTGCTATTTTGCAAAGAGAAAGTCATGCATGCATGCAGGTCAAGTCTCATTAGTCCCAGGTGGAACTGGTCAACCCGATTGACCATGCATGCAGTTGCTCAACTGCTTAGGAAAAATGTGCATTCCTAGTGGGGAGCTGGGTTGACTACCCATGAGGTTTGCACAATTTCTAGGTAGAGCAACTGACTGCTGCCCTGATTTGCACAAATCCTAGGCTAAGCGGCCCTGTGGGGGAAATTTGTGCAAATCCTGCTGGGAGTGTTTGCAGGTAGGATTGCACAATCCTAGAGCCCAGTAGGCTGCCAGAGAGGATTGCACAATTTTTGGAGGGAAGTCTAGCTGTCCTCCATAAATGTGCAATTTTCAAGGGGAAGCTACTTAGCCTGTAGCTAGACCAAGTCCGAGTGAATAGCCTATGAGGGGAATGGATCGACTGTGATCGACAGGCTGCCTTTGTGTGAGGAAAACACTAAAGCTTGAGTACTTGACAAAGAAATAAAAAGTGTTGTGAAAGGTTCGCTGGGAGGCTCCAAAATAGGCTAAGGAAAATTTTTGGAGGGTGGTTGTAGCCACTACAACATTAACATATCAAACATGCATGTATAGAAAAATGATAATACAAGTTTCAACTTTTATAGAGTCACATGATTGTAGAGAGACAAGGATTAAAAACACAACTATATTGATTATTACAATGATTAGAGATGCCAATTCATATAGTTCAAAGACTTCAACCCACTTCAAGATTTCAAGAAAAACATTCCATGTATTCTTGAATGCAAACTAGTAAGAATGTTGCATGAATTGAAAATGCACATTTTGTAACTCAAAAAATGTTGTTGAACTAGAATTATCCATGCTAACATTTGAGAAATGAAAAAGGGATCACACACTTTGAAAAATCCTACATATAAGGTGGTGTCAAGGTATCTGGAAGTCCTCTTCTTTGGAGACAATAATTAGGTGGTTTGTCATTCATAACAACCCAATAGTAAAGGGTCAACTTCATCCTACTACACTTACAGATTGATGTTGCATGCCTTGTCAACAGAAAATGGTTAAGCATGTAACATGAGATTGCAAACTTGGCCTTACATTTTGGGCTCATGTTCTTCTGTTTCTCCCCTTCACTGAAAATAGGTTCTTTCAAGGATCAAATGGATGATCCAACAAGAGGTTGTTCTATGTGGGATGTGATCAGATTGATAGGCATCTCTTTCTTGTGGAGATAAAATTGTCAAGAAACTTTTTGTGAGTAATATTCAGTTAAACCTGGGAGAAGTTTCAGCATTTCCATCAGATCTGACAATCTAGATTTTAGCAAGGATTGTCATCTTTAGAAATGATATAGATTCTCTTTAAGTTGGAACCAAAGCAGACATGCTATCCTTGTTTATGGTGAAAGGGGGATTTTGTGTGACTACTCTCTGGCTCCTGAATGTGAAAATATTGGTTTATATGAAACATAAGGGATCTGATGCATTTTTCCAAAAATGGGCTAGTCCAGCAATTCCATGCACTCAGCACATCTTAAGATTTATGGGATTATTACTTAGTTAAAACCATGTGATACAAACAACACATGCATAAATATATTCCCAGGAATTTGAATTAATAGTAAAAACAATGCCATATATTATTATCAGACATGGAAGAAAATTTCTCCAGTAATAAGAATTCTATAGAAAAAATATTCACTAGTAATCCTCATACTACATAAATGCTAAATTCCTGTAAAAGTAGTAGAAGACTTCTAGAAATCAAGTACCTGGACATTCACTTTATGGTGAGGAAAGACAGAATAGATATGTGCTTCATGACATTCAAATAATTATTTTTTGTAGCATGTTTATGCATCCCATACCTACACAATGGACGAGTTCAAATGGAAAATGATCAAAATGGTAAACATCCATGATAGTAAAATGAGTTCAAATTGGAAAGTTTTTGTAGGACTGACTGATCATTGGGAATGCACACATTTATGAATTCAAGGAGAAGGTACTAAATTTACCTTAATCATCTTATCATCCCCACAAGTGATAAGAAACAATTTCTCTGAAGATGCACAAAGGCAATGTCATTCACGCCACCAATATGTGCATTAATCTGCAATGTTGTATTACTATTGTCACTTATATCCATGTTTCACAAAAATCAAACACAAAAAAACGTAACCTATTTTTGAGCTAGAATACAAACCTCAAGGTGTTGCCTTAACTCACCAGTCACATTAAACTATACATGTGAACTAGATGCTCAGAAAATGCGACTCTTGCATGCCATCTTATATCAATGAACAATGCCTACCATATAGTCATTGGTATGGTAAAAATAGCTTTATCACATACAGATATAAATGCCTAAATTTAAACCAAGAAAACAAATGTACATACCAATAAATGCTCCATTTGGGCTCCAAATACACTATTTCACTGACACAATTGATTCTTTTGAAAGAGCCGCCTACACACATATAATAGGAAATAAGTGTGAATCATCCAAAACTCTATGCAACTAAGAATCAACTTATAGGAAAGAACTACTGTTGTGAACAATTAAGTATAAAATATATTTCTTCACCAAAATCACTTAGAACTAGAACAAAATGTGATATTTACACCTACACAGACAATGTGCGATTTGAGGCATCCCAATCTTTGAATAACTTATGAGTTAAATTTTCACTTGATCCCACTTCCCAAATTGTAATATCACCAAAATCAGTTTGAATTGGAAATAAATAAATAAATAAATAAAATAATAAATCATAAATAATAAACAATAAATAAATAAAAATAAAAATTTGCATTAAAGTGCATTTAAAATAATAATGTTGTTTGTTGCAGAGGATGAAAATCCATGCTCACGACATTTGAACCTTGGTTGAGGCTTCTCACATCTATTTTAGGAAGATCATTTATGAGTACTTTTTAGGGCGAGTTGGTCCTAAATGCCAGGTCTGCAAAGAATGGGACCAAAATAAGATTAAAATTTCCAACGCACTTGAAGAAATTTGAACACTAGGAAACCTCCAGCAAAGTTCAGGAGCAAAAATTCTAATAGAAATGATGTTACATGCCTCATAAGCCGGACCAAACCCAGGTCGTTCTATCACATGATTGGAATCATTTTACTGAAAAATAAATCCACCATTGCATGATGAGGGAGT
The DNA here is from genome assembly GCA_031772625.1 of Pinus tabuliformis. Classification (NCBI taxonomy): domain Eukaryota; kingdom Viridiplantae; phylum Streptophyta; class Pinopsida; order Pinales; family Pinaceae; genus Pinus; species Pinus tabuliformis. The sequence continues at coordinate 565,134,936 of CM062809.1, read as the reverse complement.
TCTAGGTCGTTGTAGCAAAGCACCTATGCGCATTAGGAAAAAAAACATTAAAATCAAACATCGTTTATAGTTCATTTCTTTTCAACCAACAAGAGGAAATAAATATACTATTTAGATTCAATTATTAAGATGTTGAGTTGTTCTTGCATCTATATATGCTTCAATTCTAAACATCCAAGCATACTGGGCCTTTTTTAACAAGGAACCTTAGATTATTAGATCTACAAAAAATCAACTATCTAACCTTCATTTATACATGGCATGAGAGAAGTTGCATCAGAAACTCCTACAACATGTTGTAGATGAGTGCCAAGATTTTCCAACCATCTTGGAGAAGTACAAGCAGTAGGGCCAACTTGAGGTTGAAATCGCTGCAACCAATTAGATTCAAAGTTTATTCAAACAAGGCTAGATACAGATTTAGATCAAGAAATCACTAATGCACATTCAAAAGGAGGAAAAACATGAAGGGCATATTCATGATACTAGTCAAATTGGTGACTCACAGTTGGCATAGGAATGGGACAAAAGGCCCCCACTTTTTGAATTGACCCCATAAGATGATTATTTACTTGAGATGGAATTAGAGCTCCATTTGAAGGTGCACAGGTGTGATCAACAAACAATATTCTAACATCAGGATTAGGTTGAGGGATTTTGCAAAGTGTATGCTACCAATTAAGACTGAAGAAAAGCACATAAATATAGAAACATATTAGATGGTTGTTAGAAGTTATCTTCCTGCCAAATGTCAAGAAATAATTATAAAATATAGAAGTGGGTTTTGATGTTGCAATAATTAACAACATGTCTATACAAGTAGCATCCTTCTTGTTGAAAAAAATCACATTAGATATATCTTATAGAGAAGTTCTCAACATGAATCAAGAGGTATTAACAATTAAGTGAGGAGAGAGACAACCCTTGATTAATGAGGGCCCTAATCCTAGAAGCTTTAATTCTAGGAACCATCAACTTATTGCATATTAAAGGGTTGGATTGTACAATTGAACTAATCTCTCAAAACAAATCAATTCGTTGAGACTGTGTACCCCTATACTATTTAAGTTGTTCATTTTCCCTACACATACAATCAAAAGTTTAGGTTAAATGTTACAGAAAGAAAAAAATATTAAAGCATACAATAAAATGCCAAATTGATAAAAAATAGATATGGGGAAAAAAATAGAATTCATCCATTCACCAGATTTAGTAAAAAGTCAACATCAGGGGAAGTCATCTCTATGATATAAAAATTCACAATAAAGTCAAGAATAATGTTATTGAGTTGTGCTTGGAACAAAAATTAATGTATATTTCATAAAATGTAATGAATTCCTCATATCAAAATTGCAAAAATATGAGTTCGAATTTAGGCTCCAAAGTATATAATTTATAGTTAGTGACCTAGGGATATGTTAAAAATTGAGAGTCTAAATATTGATGAAAACATTTATGATCTATGAAGTTAAGTCAATAAAATGTCTATGTTGAATAATTAAGACAAGTGAAGTTCACTTTAAGAGTCAAATGATAAAGTTAAGAGTCTGAGTTGAAGACCAAAGATGTTTATGGTAAAACAGTAAGGGTGTATTTTTGGTGATACCGGACACCTCACAAATTAGGTCAAGTCATTAACAGTAAAACAAACATCACCTGAAGTCATCCATTGTAATCAATTCTGCTATCTCTCTGTAGACTTCTTTAGATATATTTCTGAACACTCTAAGATCATTGTTAAGTATTTTCATAGTGGTGAACCGATCTTTCCTGGAAAATGAGAATTGTTTAGAATTTATTTAGCTAACTATGAAGTATCCATTGGTTTCTGCAGATATAGAAAAACAAATAACCCTGTAAACAAAAATAGCTTGGCATTGACAAATGTGGAAAAACAGAAGGATTAAGAGAATATTCAACATCCCAACAAAAATTAATCGACCATGAAATCAATAGCCTATTATTAACCTAGTATTAACGAAGGTAAAACAATAGAAAATCCAGTATTAACAAATATGAAAAAGGGTAAGGAAAAAAAGTTCCCCACAAACATGTAATAAACATGACATAGATTACTTTGTCAAATGATTTTAGCTTGGGTGGTTGGGTGAAATAGTTGTTATCCTTCCCACCCAAGTTAAAGTATAGCTTTGGAATAAAGTAAGTATGTTTCACACTTAGGTGAGTGTTGGGCATGGCACAACTTGGTCCAAGTTTTGGGTAAAAGACCTCATGAAAGAAGGATCAGAACACGTGAAGCTGGTAAAGATATATTCATCGTGCATACTTTTAGGGCTTTTGGGATGGGATAAAGCCCTTATTTTGTAACGAGTATTGGGTAGTAATCCTTGTTTTATGGATCCATGTTATGTGGAGCATGGTTTTCGTATAGATTAATTGTATAAAAGGATATCTAATCTAATGGGAATAGGAGAATAAGCGAATTGAATATTTGTATTTGCATCTCTAGTCTATAGTTTTGGAGAAGGCTCTGCAGCTGAGTGTGCAGAGACCTTGAAGAGTCTACAACTAAGTGCCTAGACCACCTACAGCTGGGTGCATGAGTCATAGAAGTGAATGTAATTGAAGAACTATTTAATAAAGAATAAGTTTTGGCAAAGTGTTGTATCTCTATACATATTATTTGTCTATTTTTATGTATATGATTATGTATGCTTTTCATTGAATTATGCAAAGAACTATAAGATATATTGTTATTTGTAGAGTTTATGTGTTTTTGTTAAATTAATCATCTACACAAAGTTCATATGAATGCGAAGTTATAATATTGATATATAGTAGAAGTAAATACACAACGCCACTTTGTGGATATCCCTTCAGTTGTGGAAACTTGGTCTTTCAACCTCCCATAACTGCTTCAAGTGAGATTGCAACCTACTTGTGGGTTGTTTCTAAAAGGGCTAGTAGTTGAGGGTTTTGTTGGTGTGCAGCACACTCTAAACCTGGGTCTAGCCCCCTCAAACCAAAAAATGGTTATGTTTCTAGAACCGGGATCTACTTAAAGGGATATGATTTGGTGTCTGTCGAAGAAAGAACTCTAGGAGTGGGTAGAACAAAAAGATAGAGAATTTGCAGAAAAATATAACAGAAACCTGCATTTATCTATTGAAGCTTGGTTGTAGAGATATATCTTAGAAGATCAATACGAGATTTTCTTTGGTTCGTTCCAAATTCAATTACTTGAGTGGATATCTAAGTTAGTTGAGCATAAGAATTGTTTCAAAGGTGATGAACCTAAGGAGTGGAACCCTGATTTGATATAGTGACTTAGGAGAATCAATAATAGTATCTCAAGGGCTATTGAGTTCTAGCTCGATAGCATTTTGGGAGGATTTATCACTAAGTTTGTGATAGACCAATTGTGTCCTATAGCGAACCTTAACGAAGATTCTTCAAAGGACCACGAGGTAAGTCTTTAAATTCTTTGAAGCTCTAGATTAAGATGTTATTGTGTGAAAAAGGGGTTATGTGGATGTATTTAGATTGATGTTTGGGAAAAGAATAAATAAGTTGGAACTAGGAGCTACGTGAAGTGGAAAACGATATAGAATATCGAATTAATTTTATTGAGGCTAATTATTGCCCTCTATTGGGATCTAAGGATGAAGAAGAAAGAAGTAACCCTACAACCCCATGATATTCCCCCACCCATCTTGAAGGCGCATCGAAGTCAAGGGTTGAAAAGAATCAGGGCATCTTTGGGATTCCCCATCCATCCACCCCGCTCACACCCAACACCCTCCCCATACTTCCCCTACACCTCCACCTCGACCCCCATCTCCACCTAGCCCCCCAGGAAGAAGGATGGCTAATGACATTAAGCTAGCTGTCTTTAGGGGACTGGGAAAAGAGGACCCTTACCAGTTTTGGTCTGTAGTTAATGCAGTATGGATGGCAAGACAAATTAATAATGATGATGTAAAGAAGGGGTAGTTTATCACATTGTTGAGGGAGAGGGTGCTGACTTGGTATATGAAATAATCCGTGAGTAATTTGAATGCTACGTTTGATGAAATTAAGAAGGCCTTGGTAATATAGTTCAAGAAGCCAAAATCAGAATCACAGTGTATCACAGAGCTAAAAGAGATCAAGCAAGCACCAACTGAATCTATGTGGGAATTGGATCAACGATTCAATGTTTTGATGGGTCAAGTGAGCTTTTAGATACCCTCACAACAGCATAAGGAATGGTTCATAACCATGCTACTTCCATATATTAGGTTACCATTGACACAATAGAAGATCGCAATGCAAGCTGGACCATTGGAGATTGTGATGAAGTTGGAAGCTTCTTCGGTTGAAGATACTCATGCGGGAGTACAACAGATACAGAATCAGCTAGCTACGTTGACCCTCGAATTGCAAGATCTAAAAAAAGGTAAAGAATTTAGACCGGGAAGATAAGAAGTGTGGTGTACGAAGTGCAAAGAAGAAGGTCATTATAAATATCAATGCCCTATATTCAGAGATTATATTGCAAGTGTAGTGCCTAATCTAGTAAATCTGGTTCTGTGGTGTGAGGTTTGTAGGACGCGAGGTAAACATCACTCCAAAGACTATTATCTATTACAGAAATATATACAGACCCCAAAGAAACTATTTTGTAACTTATGTAGATCAGTAGGCCATGATGAGAAAAATTGTCGAAGTTATGACTTAATGATGGAGCGTACTGTTGATATTTATAGACTACAAGTCGAAGTACATGCACGTGAAGAGCGAGGACATCACACTAGACAAGGAGGATTTCAAGGAGGAGGAGGAGGAGGAGGAGTTGGTTGAGGACAAGGCTAGATTATCAAATATAAATATGGAAAGATAGGACACTTCGTGAGAGACTGTCTGAACTCGAGGAAAACCTACAATTATTGTAAGACTTTTGATCACGTCATAGAAGAATGTCTCATCCTCATTGCAAAGATGCAGAAGAAAAGAAACTAACAGCCTGTAGAAAATGTCCAAATGATGACCATTGAGCCAAGAGAAGATCAACCGTGCATGGGCATTGTAACAACAAGCAAAACCGTGACTAGGAATGATAAGGCCAATGGAAAAAAGGAAGTTGAAGCTACATGGATAAGGAAAACTACCAAAAAGGCTCCTGCATTTGATGTCTTGAAGGAAAATAAAGCATTCATGGAGGCGAGGCGAAGCTTTATGGATGATGGGGCCTCAACCTCTATTGTGCAACCAACTCAGAAGGATAACCGTGAGATAGTACTGATTGCGACATAGGAGGTGGATCTGAATGTCTTGAAGTCTTTTCTACAGACCTGCATGAAGTTGTTGAGGAATCAGAAGGTTGTGGAGGGATTACAGGAACTAATAGACTCCTATACTTCTAAGGAGATACCATAAAGTGATATGTGTGTAGTGAATAATCTACATATACACAAGAAGAGAACAAAGAAATAAATTAGGCTTACAACAAAAATGGGAGAGTATGGCATGGACAAGGTTATCTTAGATCTGGGATATGATGCCAATGTATTTCCAAGGTAGACTTAGAAATTGATGGGTAAGACTAATCTGCAATGGTCTTCTATTTAATGGAAGATGGCAAGTCAACAGAAAATCTTACCTTAGGAAGGTTGTCTAATGTCATAGTGGACATTAATGGAGTGCGCACTACCACTAACTTCGAAGTGATTGAGATAGTAGATGATAGTAATCCTTACCATGCGTTTCTTGGATTGGATTCAGAATTTTCCAACGCTGATATAATTAATCTTAAGAAAAAGGAAATGATATTCAAAAGACATAATATGAGGGTTATTGTTTCATTGGATCCATCATGAAGGGAAAGGTATACAAAACCTGTCAAAAAGGAATATAGCACAGATAATGTTATAATATTTATCATATCACAGTGAAGGAAGATGAATGGATCAATCCCACTACATATGGAAATTTGAATTGGGAGCAAGATATTTCATGTTCCTCAGATTCAAAAGAGGAATTGGAGAATTGGAAGAATAGATTGCATGAAGTGTCTACAAGGCGATGTGCAAGGATCACTAATGTAGTGCACTACATGAAAGTTGAGGTATGTGATTTACCTTTATATGATGGTTTGGGTGATGTAAATACTTTCTTTAAATATTATGAAAGGTGGGTACCAGAATGTCAGAGACTATTAGCACTAGATCAAGCACTAAGGGCTACACCTAATTGATGGTTGGGTACACATTAGAAGAATATACGAAATTGGCCGGAATGTAGAAGGTTGATGTAGGTAAGATTTGGACAAGTAGAAACAGAGCTAAAAGACAAGTATGATGGTGAGGATGATCCTAGGGACCACATAGATATTTGTATGGAATCATGGGGAGAAATTCCGCAAGAAGAATGGGTGCATGGGTCATCCATACCTTGTAAACGATCCTCAAAACTGGTATTTGAAAACTGAACTTTGACATGGCACTCCTAGCTGGGTGAAAATGGTGGATGGATTTGTGATGACATTTAGATTTGAAGATGATTGTCCACATATAGATGTAGTGTTGAATATGGTTAAGAAAATATTTTTGAAAACGAAGTTCCAGTTATTTGGAAATCTGATTGGGCTACGCATATCCAGAATGTGATAGAATGTTATAATGTCACTACAGAAGAGGACGAAGATCCTCACAACATTGACATCAAAAATTCGAAAGGACATCGTGAAGTAAATGAACCTAAGATAGAGATTTATGATATAACGAAGCCATTGAAGACGAGGAAGGTGAATATAGGGTGAAAATCTAAGCCAAAATATGCAATTATAGGAGACTATTTGGACGATGACACTGCTAGAAAGATAACAAATTTGTTGCATGAATACCATGAGTTGTTTCCCACTAAATTTTTAGACATTAAAGGCATCATTAGGGAAGTGGAGTTATGAGGGTTCCGCTACATGATGATGTAAAAATTGTTAAGTAGAGGCCTTAGACTGAACCCAAAATATAAGGAAAAGGTAAAAGAAGAATTGGACAAGATGTTAATAGCAGGGATAATTAAACTTGTTGAAGAGTCGAACGGGTAAGTCCTAGGGTAGTTCAGGAGAAGAAGGCTAAAAGGGAAATCATAATCTACATGGACTTGAGGAAGTTGAATGATGCATGCCTACCTGACACTTTCCCTGCACCATTTACAGACGAAGTGTTGGATAATGTAGGAGTACAAGAGGCTTACTCTTTTACAGATAGCTTCTTAGGGTATCATCAGATCAGAATTGCACTAGAAGACAGACATAAGACAATGTTTGCCATAGAATGTGGCTCCTATCAGTATACAGTGATGCCTTTTGGGTTGAAGAATGCGCCTACTATTTTCTCTAGAGTTGTAATTGTAGCTTTCAATGAATATATACACAAATTTCTAGAAGTTTACTTCGACGATTGGACAATATTTGGGCTATTAAAGAAACATGTGGTGAACTTGAGGTTGATGCTAGATACATGTAGGTAGTATCATATATCGTTGAATGTTCAAATGATTGCAGGATGAATGAATGGTAGTGGATTGGAGATATACAGGGATGACTTTGTCCCCAAAGCTTCGCACTGAAAAATGAAGGAAAGGAAGTCTTAGTGCCACCCGCAGTTGAAAGTGGGCACGGGACTATAAGCTACTCTACAGGAAGGGACTTCACGGAAGGAAGATTACTGTGAGATACTTAGAAGTATGATGAAGTCCAAAGGAGCTGCGACGAAGAAGAGGTGACTGTGCCAAAGGGTAATTCAAATGAATTTAGTCGAAAATATGATTGTTGGAAGGAAAAAGAGCATCATTAAAAAGAAATTACCATTGAAGGGCGTGGGGGAAAAGAATTTATGATGCACATATGGATGTATCTTGTCCATACCTGCATCAATGAACAAAATCTAGAGCCAATAATGAGTCTGGTAATTCAAAATTGTTATAAAAAATACATCTCGTGCACATTTAACACGTTGTTTCCTAATAGAGATTAGAAATTATGCCTAAGTGAAGAAGAGCTATTGCATGTCTAAGAGGAGTTGGGAAGAGTTGGTCATAATATTTAAGAAGAAAGGGCTAGTTGGTATCATGGAGTCACAAGAAGGAAAGACCACAAGAGAAGATGTACCTATGTCCCCAACGTGCTAAAGGTCGCCAAGGAAGGTGTCGCAGACACAACCACAGTCGCAGCCACAAAAGACGAAAGAGAAGAGACCAACTGAGGTCTCTGCAGTAAAATTGAGAAATTCACCATGGAATAAGACATAGAAGGAAGTGTATATGAAGAACGTGGAGGATAGGGGAAAAAATCCCATGCAGAAAGAAAAAACACCAATACAGTAGGAGGGACCGCAGCAGGTCCATGACAGTGAGTAAGATGTTGAATTTCAGTGGAAGGAGATAGAGGATGTGGAAATTACCTCTGTGCTCCCAGTGTACATGCCACCAAGAAATTTAGGTGCAAAGACGATTAAGGAGCCGAAAGAAGGGAAATTTTCTACCTACATGCCACTTTTGCCAAAGGAGGTGCCTTTTGAAGGAGAAGTGTTGAGGAAGATCCCCCAACTCAAATTAGATGATAGGGATTTTAATGACAGAAGAAAATTCTTGTAGCTTGAGCCTAGTTGGTACCTGAAGAAATTTTACTACCTAGATAGTGAAGTTACAAGATTAGAACTGCAAGAATGGGTTGTGGGAGTGTAGAGAGAAGGGCTTCTAAACATGTTGAACATCCCACACTTCGTCCAAAGACCATTCAGTACAATTTGTGTGTGAAAACTCCTCGCACAGGTGCATGATTATTGCATTTGGATAAGGATGAGGACCTCAATTGACGAGATGCTCATAAAAAAATAACAACACTGCCATATCAAGGAAAGGACCCCACGAATGAATTCATGGGTAAAAACAAAGAAAATTAGATTGTAAAGAAAAGTTTATGTTAGTAAATAAGTCTCGCGAATATGAGATAAACTCCATCGATGACCACGGTGTGTTCTCATCACACATATCTTAGTAGCGAAGATCATGAGGTAGTGTAGGGCCAATGAAGTGCCTGCAACAGTAGTTTCATTAGCAAAACAGTGCAACATATGGGTCTAGTTCAACTAGGCTTCTTATCTATGTAAGGAGTTTTTCATGGATTGTGAGGAAGCATAGTGTCATCCCTCAAGTTGTTCCCAAAATTTGTAAGAAAGGGAATACGGCCGAGGTAACCACAGACCAATCTTTTAGATACATACTCTAGCCAATCTGTATCCAGGGAGGGCTCTCTCTAGATGCAGATTGGCTAGAGTCTATATCTAAAAGAATGGTTTGTGGTTACCTTGGTCGTATTCCCTTTCTTACAACTTTTGGGAACAACCTGAGTGATAACACATAGGAAGAAGGAAAGGCATTCCACAATGTCTAGTTGTTAGTTCTTATTACCCTTATTACATTGAAGGAGCCGAAATATCCTCAATTTCTAACTGTTGATGTGCATGTATGCAAAGTAGCGAGGTATGATTCACTATGGTTTACGAAGGATCCAATGCACACAGTAGAGAACAATATGTTATTTGTAGTCATGGCGATGGATCTACATATGGTGGTGAATCAGTATCCTAGACTGTCACCGAGGTTGTGTAAACAATATTGCCATATTGTGGAGTTCAAATAAGACTTTCATAGGGTGTATGTTAAAGCGAGGAACGATCCAATAGAGACATGGCATCCATTGCCATACCTAGTAACGTAACATGATCTCCTCGTAGTAGTGCAAGATTGGCTAGAGGAATGGATGACTCCACCGAGCAGATCAATTGGAGGAGATGGAGTAGAGAAAGGTACCTCGCACGGTTCAAGTATAATTAAGAAGAATGTCGATGAGGAAGTAGAAGAAATAGGGGGAGGAAGGAACACGAAGGACACCATAGTAATGAAGCGATATTATATGACTCACCCTTTGTGATACAAATGTAGCCAAGAAAGAAGAAGAAGGCATATAAGAGTAACGATGTAATGCTGCTTGTCCTCATTGATGGGGACATCGATGTGATAGTAGAGAAAATCTAGGAGATTAACACACAAACCTGGGACAATATTGATGATCACTACAAAGAAATATTGGTTTAGGTATAACAAAGAATCGCGGACTTGAAGGCATTTCCATAAACAGTGAAGCAACCAAAGAAGGTAACCCAGTCGTCGCAACAAGAACAAAGACTGGAAATGAGTTTTGGAATGAGGATGTTACATGTGCCAGCTAGGGCATTGAAATTTGAAGAAACAATATATAAAGAGTGAACCAAGGCATGGTGCAATGTCTAGATGAATGTCGTTGTGTTACCCCTCCAGATGCTATAAGAATTTCATCAAGGAATCACCATAAAGATGCAAGAACGGGAGAAACGTATGTTGTTGTTGAAACAAAACACAGAGTTAGAGAAAGAAATGATGCAAAAGGAGATGAAGCAAGTTGCCAAGGAAAGGGAAGAAGTAAGGCAACAATGGGAACAATTGGAGAAGTCCATTGCTAAGACTTGCAACACAATTCTAGACATGAAGGTTTGTGAGGGTGAAGCACCAGCAAAAAAGGTCGCGGAGCTCGCCCTCATGATCAAGGACTCAAATAATTCTATAGCAAAGATGAAATTTTATTACGAAGTGAAGATATCAGAGCTACAAATAAGGTTGTAGCCAAGTACACCACTAGAGGTTTGTTAGTAGAGACAAAGGGACCTCATCGCAGCATTGAAAGGCATATCTAATACGGTGCCATATTGTGGGAAGTTGCTCGACAACATGATGCATATTTGGACCTCGCTATAGGAGAATCCAAACATCTTGAAGATTGAGAAGGAACTGCAAGCCAAGTAGAAGTGGTGTGATGAGATCTTGGCAGCTGTGAAGACCTTGAACTCATTACTTCCTTAGAAGAAATAGACAAGCTCGAGGGAAAAAACAAAAAGCACAAGGAGCAATTGTAGAAATATGAAAAGAAAGATCATGATCTTAATGAAACAAAAAAATAATTATCATCATGAAGACTCAATCAAAAGAGGAAAAAAGGACAGAAGAAGTGGTGAGAATCCAATTGAAATAAAAGGAAGAAAATTGTGAGAAGTTAGGAGCTAAAGTCGTTTCTTTAAGAAAGGAAATAGAGAAAACAATTGATCAGTTGAATAGAAGCTTGAAATTTGGAGAGAGCGTTGAAATATTAGATAGTTTTCTCAATTTCCAAAGGTCATCATTCATCAATATAGGTCTTGGCAATCTTGTAGAGGCTTGCCATAATTTCTAAAGGAAAGAACCTCTAGATGCAAATAGATGATCTACGTAGGAAAGCACAGATCTTGAAGGAGTGGAATCAGTCGTGGTAGGAGGAAGCCCTGAAACTTTCCCAGGGAGTGGATGAAAGGCTGAAGGAATTGGAGAAAAGGGAAGCGAAGCTACTATAGAAGACCATTGGCCCCACTACATAAGCTTTGCTAAAGGAGGCGCAACAAGAAGAAAAGATAATGGTAGAAACGCTCCAACATTACAATGTAGTATACAATGGGATTGCAATGAAGATCAAGGGCATCGAAGCTGAGTGGCTCAGGATGAGTCATAGGTGAGTGTTGGGGGCATGCTGGGCATGGCCCAACTTGGTCCAAGTTTTGGGTAAAATACCCCACTAAAGAAGGAGAATACCATGTGGAGCTCGCGAAGATATATTCATCATGCATACTTTTCGGGCTTTTGGGATGGGATAAAACCCTTATTTTGTAATGGGTATCTGGTAGTATTCCTTGTTTTATGGATCCATGGTATGTGGACTGGGGTTTTTGTATAAATGAATTGTATAAAAGGATGTGTAATATAATTGGAATATGATAACAAGTGAATTGAATCCTTGTATCCACATCTGTAGTCTATAGTTTTAGAGAAGGCTCCATAGCTGAGTGTGCGGAGACCTTGAAGAATCTACAGCTGAGCATGCAAACCACCAGTAGATGGGAGCATAGGTTAGAGAAGTGAATGTAACTGAAGATTTTTTTAATAAAGAAGAAGTTTTGGTGAAGTGTTGTATCTCTATACATATTGTTTGTCTACTGTTATATATCTGATTATAAATTATTTTCACTAAATTATGCGAAGGAATGTAAGATATATTGTTATTTATAAAGTTTATACATTTCTGTTAACGTAATCATCTGCGTGAAGTTATAAGATTGAGATACAGTAGAATTAAATACACAACACCACTTTGTGGATATCCCTTCAGTTGCAGAACCCTGGTTCTGTAACCTCCCATAACTACTTTAGTGAGACTGCGAACTGCTTGTGGGTCATTGTAAAAAGGGACAGTAGTTGAGGGTTTTTTTGGTGCGTAGCACACACTAAACCTAGGTCAAGCCCCCTAAAACCAAAAGTGAGTCTACACTGAGGGTTGGCCTTGTACCAACAACCTGTCTTTTGCACTACCTCTCTCTCTTGCCTTTGGGTTGAGAAATTATTACAATTGTTGATGTACCGTACACCAATTCATAAAGAAGGCAAACATTGAGAGACCAAGAACCATGTAAACAAAGATCTTGACACATGATAGGATCAAATAATAGTCTTAGTCACCCAACAAAATCACACCACTGATTCAACATATTTTCATTTAATATAGAGACTCTAACAACACAACAACCCTGTTATCAGTCAGAAGTCTTCCCTAGAAGTTATTAAAAGAAGGAATAGTCCAAGGTAACCACAAACCTAATCTTTTAGACTCGGGTTCTAGCCAACCTAAGTCCAGAGAGGGCTCCCTCTTTATAATTTAACTTTGCTTTGGGTGGGATTTTAGGCTAGTTCTTAGTGTTCATAAGGTTTTGAATTTGGTTGGTGGTGGAATTCTAGGAACAGATGGATGGAGCAAGGCCTTCAAGCCATTGGGCTATGGAGTCAATCAAAGGATGGCTTAACTAGACCAGATCACTAAAGAGAGTGTTCACAGGGTAGGATAGCAAAGAAAAAGGCAAACTTCAGGTTCAATGGATGAAATAGTCCTAACCAGGGTGAAAGGGAAATTAAGAATCCTTAGACTGGATCACGATGAAGGGCAGAAGGTGATCATGAGCAAAGGGCAACTAAGAATCCTTTACTATGGATCGAGGGGGAAACTACATAAGTAAGGGAGCATTTACGAATTCCCTTAGTAAGATAGTTTAGCAGAAAACATTAAGAATGTAAATAGTTAAGACAGAGAGCATTAAAGCTAGTCCTGAAATATCATTCCTAGTTTACCATTCAGATTTCATAGAAACACATATGATTATTAATAAACATAAAGAGAAACAATAATATACATGAGAGATAATACTTATTTGATTTCAGCTTTACACAAGGATCCTATGAAATGTTTGTACTTTATTCCTTGATCCGGCAAGCCAATCCAGTCTTGATACAATAGCACTTTAACTTGAGAGGAAAATGTCTAATAAAATGTCTTTGAATCCACCCTAAATAATTAGAAAGGTGAATTATTTATGCAAAAAATATTTACAAAATATCTCATAACAGTTTGAGAATTAATCTAGGAAATCAAAATATCTTCAAGCATGAAGATAGAGACAGATGGAAAACTGCATCATGTTGTCCCTTTTATTGTGATAGTGCTAGTTGTTTTCAGTTTGAATTTGAGCTCTTTATATTGGCTAATATTTGTATGCTGGAATCATCTTTGTCTTTAACCTTTGACTGATACGCTTTAACCTGTTACTCGTTGACACTGTTTCTCTTTGACCCTGTTTACCTGTCTCATCTAGCTGCCATTTAGATTTACTGTAGTAACTTATAGTACATCTGTAATTTTTTCCCACCATTCACCTTCAGGTAACTTTATCATGAGCATCCTTCTATATATCTCATCTGCCTCAGTGTATTTGGAAAATTTTGGCTTGGTGATAAATAGATGATTCACCTCATGCTCTAGGAAGAATAGATTTTCTAAAGTATCATATAATACTTTCCCTGTTGGCAATGATTTCACGCCTGAAGTGCTTGCTTGTTCCTTGGAAAATTTCTTTAATCCATCAACATAGTCCAATTGGGTCATAAGTTTGTCATCGATTACCATGGGATTAGGAAGGCCTTTATCCCTCAAAATTTGAAGCTTCGCCATGAATCTATCAATGCCAACCTGCATGTCATGGCATTTTTCTCTACATTAAGCATAAGGTTTCTTTGAGAAACAACAGTTTTAATTTTAATGATAGCTTCAGTTATGTCTTCCACATGAAGCTCATTTAGTTCATTCCCATTCTTGCTGTTTAATAATTGGATGAGTCAATTAGCCTCCTCATACTGGTCTCCTAGGTATTCGTTTAACTTTTGTATTGCTTTGGTGGCCACTTTCACCAATTCTGTTTGCTCAAATATTACTTTAATTGATGGCCAAATATCATTGACAGAGTCAATGATATTGGCCCAAAGCATCTCCTTAGTTTGTCCTAGTGTCTTTTGCAATGTTAGATCCTTCTTTAGCAACATAATCGTCTCACCCTTAGGGCTTTCTGTGCTTCTTCTTTCTACTACATTTGGACAAGCTTACAGTCTGTTTCTAGGCTTTCCATTTTCTCCTTAAGCTTTTTTAACTCTGTTGCCTGGATGGACATTTCCTCCATGGCTTTCACTAACTATGTTGTCTTTTCTATTGAGGTACTTGATGTTGTAAGTTCTATTGTGACTGGAAGTATTGTAGCAGGTGGAGTTGTTGGTGCTAAAGACGCTGCCAATGTTGAAGGGACTACAGTTGTTACTGTGGGAATTTTAGCTGTGGAGGTAGTGGCCAATTCACTCTGTTTGGACTGAATCAATGTGTCCAATTCCTTCTCTCTTTCTTTCAATTGGTTATCTAGCTTGAGGACCAATTCCATAAGCTCTTCTTGTCCTTTTTGTGTTTCCAGGACTTCTATTGTTTGTGGATGATGCAATGGTGGAATTTTGAGTTGCTTCGTCAAAGAAGCTATATCATCATTCTTCCTTTTTATCAAATTTTCAGTGGCCTTTACATCTTTGGGATTGTGTCCCAACTCAATGATTAAGTCCTCTAAGGACTTGATTCTGGTGTCTTTTGCCTGTGAAGAGTCCTTCTGCAATTGGAACTGAGCTGTTATATTATTCAGGGAGTTCTACAATTGGTGGGCAATGAAGGCTTTCCCTATCAAGGTCGAGTAAATCATCTCCCATATCTATCTATGCAACTCAATCTGGTCAATAGGATATATGTCCTTTTCTAGTACTTCAAAATATATCTTTTGGAAGTCAATTGCTGATCTTGGTTGTTGAGTAGTGGGTTTCATGAATGTCATTTGCATTTTTCCTTCTTTCACATCATAGGCTGACATCAACCTTGTTTGGTTGGTAGGTGCCATCTTGAGGTACTGTGCATAAGTCTAGGCCTTTAGCCTCTCATTCTTGGCTTTGATGTCCTTGTACCTTTCTCTGATATCTTGATCTTTGTCTGCTGGAATCCCAAATGAGGGCACTTCAACACTCTGTTGCCTCTCCAACATCTGAGTATGAGATGTGGAAGGTTCTGGTATGCCCCCAGAAGGAGTAGCAGGCCTACTTCTTTCTTTCTTTGTGTTGGTGGCCTCCACAATTTCTTTTATGAATTCTTGCTCCGAAACAGGATTTAGCCTCTGGCTTTTTACTAGCTTGGTTTCTGCATATGTTTGTATGGTTGCTCTGCCTGATGTAGTGGCCTCCTCCCTATTCCTTTTGAGGCTCTTTTCCTCATTTAGAGGAGTTTGCAAGTTAGGGGGAGTACTCATATTGGGCTACTATGTACTTGTTTGACCTAATTCCTCTGATAGGTCTGGTTGTTCTGACTTTTCTTGCACCTGGGACTCTTATTCTATATGTCATTCACTATGTGCCTGTGATTATCCTTGTGCTTGAGATTCTCCTGGCACCTGCAGGAAAGAACCTTCATCAATCTTTTTCTCCAGATTATCTGAGTTGATTATCTGCGTGTATTAATCCAGAGCAAATAACCTCATTGGGAGGTATGTGGGCAGTTTATATGGGGCCAAATCACAACCATAGATCCTGATTTCTGTGTGATTTTGGTACAAGTACCAATCTACCACTTTGTGTTGTTTTGATAACTTTAGGATCCTTTTGATGTCTGAACTTATTCTTGGAGGAGGACTTCTTAGCAGCATGGTCACTACTAGATACACAAAAAGATCTATGAAGTTTGTATATTGATATGGGAAATCATGCTTATGTATCAAAGGAGTCCAAAAAGTTATTGACCTAGGATCACCTTTGGTGTCAAGCTTTTGGTACAAAATTGAAAAATATTTAAACACTCTTTCATTATACATTCTAAAAAACTGTTCGTGCATCCTATCAGCTATGTACTTGGCATAATCATACATGACAACAGGGGCTGTCCTGGAGTAAAAATGGACATGAAGACTAAAATGATTTCATCTATGTACTCACTGGTGGTATATCCTAAAAAACAAGAGATCATTGCTACTATATCCTGACCAAATGGGGAAAATATGGTAGCCACATATGGAGGACGTTTTGTTGGGACATGCTTTCCCTCCCTGATGAAGGTTTGAAGCATTTCAACAATCTTGGTAGTGGTAAGCTTGGAAAATTGGTCTAGGAGGTCTCCAATGGAAATAGGGGTAATATTTTGTCCTGGTTGCAGTTGCAGCATTTCATTGACTGACTCGGAAGTGATGGTGAAATGTATGGTTTGCATGGCAATAATGAAAAATATCAAGGAAAATGTGCACCTCAGGGAATTGATACTTAGGAAAATTAGACTCCCAAAGACCTATTTTATCAACTTGGTTTAGGTATTGGTCCCTGTATCGGCAGTACAGTTTGATAGGGGATTCAAGGACAGAGGTGTCCTTGATTTGGAAATATTTATCTGCCAGAGGGAGATGGTCTAAGTCCAGATAGGGTGTTGTAATTGGATTGACATCCATGGCAATAGGGGTAGACATTCTTAGTTCTTGAGGATTTAAGAATGGGGGATAGAACTTAAAGTTTCTTGAGGGTAATGGGGTTTTTCAGTCAATTAGGGAAACTGGGTTCCAATACAGAGTAGTCATGGGTTGCTACTCAGTTCTTTTACTTAATTTATTTCTAAATTCAAGCAATTTCAGGTAACTACTTCAAAATTGAAACAAGGTTTCCAGTGAATTTGGATAAAATACCTGGAATTCTGGGAATATTGTCTTTGAACAGGTCGATGGGTGATTGTGCATGATTGCAGAAGGTCTGTGTGAGCTAGAAGGTAGAATGTGGGTTTAGTGGGTTCTGCAAGTTGGCGGATTGAATGTAGGTTGGCGGTTGGATGTCGTGCAGTTGCGTGCATGAAGTTCTCTAAACTTTAGTTTCTCAATAAAAGAAAGGATTATGAGGTGTTTTGGATTTATTAGCAAAGTCAACAATTGGCAAGTATTTCGGGAATAGTGGTACATTTACCATTTATTGGGGTTGACGTAATAGTTTTGGCGTGTAGTGGGAGGCAGTAAGCGGGTTTTTTCACATCGCTTATGAGCACTGGGTGGTTTTGGGGGCAGGCCGCTCGATTCCATTCAACGAGCGACACATAGCTACGGGAGCCCAAGGGAAAACAACCCATTTCAAGTGGGTAAAGTTAGGATTTCGAGCCCATGCAAAATGGATTATGAATGATGGATGTGGGCCTTTAGATCAGACGATGATCGTGCCGTGGAGTTGCACGGACGGTCTTTGGGGGGACCCTGTAGGTAATTAAACGTGGTTGTTTCGGTTTAATTCAGAGTTAAGGTGAGTTTAAATGCATAAGAAGTGATATGATTGGTGGATAAATTTTAATTAATCGCTGATCGATTAATTAATTTGATTTGTCGGGGCTTGGGTTTATAAATTTTATATTACAAACTTTGGGGATGGGATATTATTATTAAAGGGATTTAATAAATACATAGGGGAAAGGGTTATTTTTAGGATTTAATATAATAAAGTAAAGTTAGGAGTTAATATGAATATCGTGAAAAATGGATTTGCGCTAAGTTTAATGTATAGTTATAATTCATTTGCTTTTTATAAATACATTATAACTTAGGCTTAAGTGTTATTTTGTGGGTTTCTTAGGAAAAGGGATTTACTTGGGAGTAATGGCTTTTCCTTAGGAAAAATGGTGTTTTGCCTTAGGAAAAGGGATTTGTTTGGGAAAATGAGGGAGAGTGAAAGGGGGTAATTTTTGTGAGGGGAATTTTAGTACTTAGGACCTATAAATCATTGGGCTAAGGGTCCGGTCCCTCTAGAAGTCAGAGAAATGCTCTGAGCCCCTTTGACTTAAGATTTTGGGTACGTATAACTTATTGTGGGAAATTAGTTAAGTAAAAGTGAAGTGAATGAGGGAAGTTAATTAATTGCCTTTGTAGACTTGATGCATGTCCAATTTCTCATTCATACTTAGAACTTTAATGATGAGGGTGATAAATATGCTTTTGTCTAACAATCATCACAATTCTGCAACCTTTCTTCTACTTACCCACCTACTCATCCTACCATTTTTACTTTTATTTATTAGGGTGCACTTAAGCTAGAAAACCCTTATCAAAACATTTTTCTTTTCTTTTAGAATAGTAATCTAACTAAGTCTAACATTATTATATCCAAGGGCTCAAATTAAACAGTTGAGCTCCTTTTATTTACTCTACCTATCTACTTATCTGCCAAGATTACACTGTTTGGTTAGATTTTATTCTCTATCTATAAGCATGAAATAGCCAAGTTTAAACATTTTGACTATCATGGATTGTGGCATAGGTTACAAATTGCACACAATCATTTATTATGTACAAAATGTAAATAGCGGTGGCATTTTGACTTGCACACTTTCATGGTATTTTCTTTCTTGGGGTTCATATTTTTCATTTTTTTTTACCTTTTTTATTCTTTTTGTCCTTTGATTTTTCTTTTAGGACATACCCTCTTTATATTTTTTAATTTTTTGAATGTGGAAAACATTTGCAGAAAGCAAAGGTATGTACATATTACAGGTTTAATCTCAACCATTCAAAAATTATGACTCATAATAGTGGCTCCACTTGGGGACAACATTTACTGGTGAAATGTTAAGAACGTGCAGATCAATGGCCTTCTGAATTGTTGTGATGTTCTTCTGGAACTTTTTTCCTTTCACTTTTCTGCTTATTGCCATTTATGACAGTAAAACCTTTGATGTTTAGGGCCTTCTCTTCCAGCTTCAACTCCATAAATTCACTATCCAATCAACTCTAAAATTTTGAAAAATAGAATATGTACAAGTGATTAGTGAAATTAGTAACTAGGTTCTATGTAGTGTTTAAGCATCCGACCATTAACTGGTCCTCCTTCTACTTCTGTGCCATCCAATTCTCTGAGTAAAAAAGAATTATTACCCCTAAAAGCATAAATGATATATCGACCTATCCATAGGAAGTCAAACTTCCCATGTTTACCTTTATCCTCTCTTCTTGAATCCCATTTCAAAACTTTGTCTCCCAAGTAGAAATCTTCTACCTTAGTCCTTTTGTCAAAATATTTTTTGATCCTTTCTTGCATAACTTGGGATCTGATGTACACTTCTTCCCTGGTTTGCTGTAAGTGAATTTTCTGGTTGATTTTCCTTTGAATATCATTTGGCTCAACCTGAACCTCTTGGAGTATTTTTTCACTGGTGTTCCCAAGGAAGATGGGAAAACAACCTCCACTCCATAAACTAATTGATAAGGACTGGTGCCAATGGATTTCTTTGTGGTTAGCCTATCTACCCACAAGGCATTTACTAGTTTCTTGTTCCATGTTTTCTTATTATCCTCCAACAATTTTTTGATGATACTCACTAAACTCTTGTTGGAGGACTCTGCTAGTCCATTCCCTTGAGGGTAATAAGCTGTAGAGTGACCTAGGGTTATATGATACTTATTACAAAAATTAATCATTCTCTTATATTTCAAGGCTATTGCATTATCAATGATGATCTTGGTTGGGCACCCAAAGATAGATAGGATGTTGGATTCAAGGAAGGTTATTATAACAGTATTGGTGGCTTGCCTTGATGGTATGGCTTCTATCCATTTGGTAAAGTAATCTGTAGCAGTGAGAATCCATTTACGTTGAGCAGAGGAAGGTGGGTGGATTTCACCAATGAAGTCAAGACCCCATTGTTGAAATGGTGCTTCAACAGATATTGGCTTCAAAGATAAGTGTAAAAGTTTTTTCTTTCCTTCAAAAATCCAACATTTATGACATGAGGTTACAAATTTCTTTACATCAGAAAACAGATTGGGCCAATAAAAACCGGCTCTTAGAATCTTGTCAGCTATGGTTTTCCAGTAAAGATGTCCCCCGTAGTCACTTGCATGAAACTCCTGCAATACCTTGTCAGATTCTTCTTTTAATAATCAGTTAAGAAGGATACCTTCATGATTCCTCCAAAACAGAGCATTGTCAATTATGCAGAATTTTAAAGATTTCATTTTTAAGAACCGACTTTTAGTCTTGGATAATTCAGGAGGAGCTTGTAGATTTTGTAAAACATATATAATGTCAACATACCGTGGTGATTAAATAAAGGCCTGGTTGATTGGTGGAGTCGCCATCTCCTCTTCATTATCCATTTCCGTAATAAAATTTATGTCTAAGGCTTGACAGTTCGATTCAGCCATGAGTTTGGCTAAACCTTGGCCTTTGATCAAATTTGTAGGTTTGATTTCTAGGTCATACTCTAATATAGTATCTATCCACTTCCCTCTCTTTCCGTCTGGACCATCTTGAGTTAGGATGTCTTTGATCACAACATTGGGAACATAAGATATTACATGAGAATATAGAATGTAAACTCTAAATCTTTGACTAAAGCAAAAGCTTGCTTTTCCATTATATTATACTTTATAGGGGATCCCTCAGGGCTTTGCTAAAGAAGGCAATAGGTTGTTCAAAACCTTGATCATTCTTCTGCAGTAGGACTGCACAATTGTGTGTTCTGAGGCAAAAGAGAATATAATGAAATCCCTATCAAACTTTGGACTGATCAAAACTAGTGTTTGTGTTAAGGCTAGCTTAATATCTTCAAAATACCTTTTAGCCTCAACTGTCCACTTAATAATCGAATCTTTTTTCAACGTGTTATTTAATAATCTAATTAGTTCTGCTAAGTTAGAAATAAATCTTCTAAGAAAGTTTATTTTACCTAAAAAGGCTTTTAGTTCTCTGATGCTCCTAGGGTGTTGCATCTATAAGATGGCTTCAATTCTTGTAGGGTCTATTCAGATACCATCTCTAGAGATTATGTGGCCTAACAATTTTCCCTCTTCAAATCCAAATAAATATTTTTTAGGATTCAAAGAAATTCCATACTTTCTACATTTGATAAAGCCCTGCCTTAGATGATCCGAGTGTTGTTCATCGGATTTAGAGAATACAGTGATATCATCTATGTATATTACTAGAAAGTCATGGATTTCCTTAGAAAAAGCTATATCCATAGCTCTTTGAAAGGTGACCCCTGCATTCTTTAACCCAAAAGGCATCTTCACATACATGAACATGCCCCAAGGAGTAGTGAATACAGTTTTAGCCTGGTCATATGGGTGGACTAAGATCTAATTATAACCAAAAAAACCCATCTAGTAATGGGATCCTGGTTGAGCCTACTACCCTCTGTAATATGTGATCCATTTTGGGGAGAGGGTAGTTGTCGTTGAGTGAAATTTTATTGAAATTCCTAAGGTCAACACATAGTCTAATCTCACCAATTTTCTTTCTTGTGAGCACCAAATTTGAAACCCAATTAGAGAATCTAATTTGTGCTATGATCTTGGCTTCGTACATTCTTTTGATTTCCTTTTCAACCGAAGGCAATAGAATAAGATTAATCCTCCTAAGTTTTTGTCTAAAAGGTTTCTGGTTTTCTTTTAAGGGGATGGTATGTTGTATTATGCTGGTGTCATAAGACTTGAGGTCCTCATAACTCCAAGCAAATACATCTTGGAATTCCTTTAATAGTTCAATTTATTTTACTTCTTCAGTAGGAGGTAAGGATTTTGAAAGTTTTATCAATTTGGGATCTTCCTCAGAGACTATGTTACACTCCTCCATGTCAGATTTTAAGGGTTCCATTTTTAGTTTTCTAGGGACATCATTTGAATCAAACAAGTCTTCCAAAGGAGTTAGTCCTTTGGGCAAAAAATGTCTTTGAGATTGATTATTTCAGAGTCTTCGTCAATTATCTCATCAATTTCAACTTGCTTTAGGTTTTGAATATCTAATTTTGTAAACTTTGTGGGATGGAATCTATCTATCTCTTCATATTCTAATTTGTTAATTTCTATTTTATCTGTAAAATCATGATCTAATGTTATCTCAGTATCTATGTTGCTATTTACAAATTCTTCCTCTAAAATTAGAAAAATGTTTATTTGTTGGTCATTAGTGAATACTTGCCATTTTTTCAAGTTTTCAGGGATAGCAGGTATGTGTCTAACCTCGGCAGTGTATTGATGATTAGGTTGAAATGGTAACTTACAAGTGCTGGCAAACATTGCTAAACTATGAGCCTGCATATTATGTTTTCTTGGGATGACTGCAAGCTTAGTTTCTAAAAAAGTATCCAATATTTCTACAATTGTTCCTCTATAAAAACCTAACCTATGATCTCTAGTCATATATACAACATTGATTTGTTTTATAACCAACTCAGAATCTCCCATAATAGAAACTCTTATGGCTCCTAACCTTTTAACCAATTTGAGACCTAAAATAAGTGCTTCATACTCAGCTATGTTGTTCGTGCATTTGAAGTTTAGCCTATAAGCGTGGCCCTTTGAGTGATCATTCTCTAAATTGTAAATCCACATTCCTGCTCATGCACCTAGTTTTTTTACTAACCCATCAAATTCAAGATGCCATAATATTTCATGTTCATAATTCTCACTATCTGGGGGAACAAAATCTTCTTTGATTAAGGTATCTTGATCATCTTTTTTATCTGAAAACTCTTGAATTTGGACAATTTGATTTTCTACTGCAACTGCAATTTCTTTTGGTTCTAAAGTAATGTTGTTTGAAGTATTTTCTTGATTTGGTTCGGCATTGTACAAAATGAAAGAATCGATGTTAGAATGCATAGAATATATAGGAAAGTTTTGAGGCCTCTCCTGGCTACTCACTACATATTTCATTAGGGTCTCTCTGTACAGTTTTTTAGGATGTCCAAAGACTGAAATTGTGGCCTATGACATGTCAAGTTGTAAAGATCCTTGGAGTTTGGCCCCCCATGATCTAGGCAACAACATGCCATATTTAGGTGGTATATCAACAATAACTATGTCCATAAGAATGGTTTTACAAGGGTATTGTACTAGGGAAACACACAGGTCTTTTATTAGTCCTAGGAACTTGACTTGAATCAAATGAAAACAAGTCCTTGTAAGGCCTAGTGATATCCAAATTCAATTTCTACATAACAGATTTAGGCATTAAATTGTGTGAAGCTCCAGAGTCTAGCATAGCATTGTGTAGGATTTTATCATGAATTTTAAGGCTAATGTAAAAGGGTGGTATCCCTCCTTCCACTAGTTTTCCATTAACATCAAGACCAAAAATGAGCTCAGGTTGATCATCAAATAAGTTAACAGAGTCTTCATTCTCAACGAAGTTTAAGGATTTACTTATTTGAGATTTCTAAGTTTCATGTTTAATCAGCTCTGTTAATGGAACCAAGATTTTCAATTTGGCTACCTCTACCCCCAAATTGAAAGGCAAATGCGATTTCTCTATTTGAGTGTTTGGAATTTTAACAACGGGGTTTGGAGCAAATTGCTCTTCTTTTTCTGTATTTGAAGTCTTTTTCTGTGGATTTTCTAAGGTGATATTTGGAGTTTCTTCCACTGTCTCCTTGGAGGGGATTATAGTGGATGGTTGATTATCAGGGGGTTGGTCATTGGTTACATCTACAATGGTGTGACTATGAGGGTTTTGATTTGATCTGGAGAGGATTTGGAGAGTTTTTATAACTGGAACTACTTTAATTTTCTTAGGTTGATTTGGTACTGTTTTCTTGTTTTGGTTCAGAGTATTAGTGTTCTTTTTACTCCTCAAATTGTAATGTTTGTGCACTTTGAAGATAGCAGAATCATATCCTTGCTTGTAATCGAATGATTCTCCAGATTGGGTCTGTAATTGTTGAAGAATATGTAATTCCTGATCATCTTGAGTCAAGAAGATAGTTTCCTCCTCATCTAATCCCATTAAGTTAATTTGTGTGTCTTGTTCAGGATCTTCTGAATGGGAAGTTTCAGCATAGTTTTCTTTAAAAGGAGGCCTAATATTCTAATCAGATCCATTTTTTCCAGTGTTCAGATTTTGATTCTTTCTAAAGTTTGGATTTCTCACTGGAGGTACCTGTTGATTATCCTAGTGAGGCTTTCTTTCAATGTTCTATGTCCTATCCATCAGTTTTTCCATTCTTTTGGCTAGCGCATCCATTTTAAGGTCAAAGGGAGAGGCTTCATCTTTCAAGGGTGCTCTCCTTTCGTTACTAACCCTAGCTCTTTTTTCTAGAAAATTAGCTTCTACACTAACTGCTACACTCTGCATGTCTTTTAGAGTAGAAAGATTTCTGTCTCTAAGTTGGAAGGCCATATCAGTATCAAACCCATCAGGAAACTTTATTAGAGCTAAGCCAGGTGGGGGTTTGAGATTGACTGGTATTGCATTGTATATATTGTTGAATCTAGTATAGTAATCCTAAACAATTTCATTTGGTCCTCTCTTGATGTTTTCATATTATGAAAGGATCTATAGAGGGTTCTTTTTCTTTTCCCATCTATTTAAAAACTGCTGGTAAAATATTTCTAAAGTGTTTATGTTGTTAGTAGGTAAAGATCTAAACCATGTTCTTACATCACCAGCTAAACTCTGAGCAAACAGTCTCATTTGGACATCTTCAATATAAATTTCATGTAACTCAAAATGATCAGTCATATTTTTTGTGTGCTACTGTGTTGTATAGGGTCCTATGCCATCAAATTGGATGATTTGGTTCTGCTAGTCTTGTGGCATGGCCCCTAGTGGGGCAGGCAACATAAGAGGAGCATATCTATTTTCCATGGCTCTAAGTTGGGTAGGACTAAGAAGGGTTGTTTGGGTTCCTGAGGATGATACAAGGGATAATTAGGAACTGGGAGTGATGGGTGACTGATGTGTAATGATAGGTTAGTGAGGAAGTGAAGGTATAAATGGAGGTGAGGAATGAAATTTAGAGATGGAAGGGAATAACGATGAACTAAAGAGAGTGGAATCTGTTTCAGAAAGTTTAGATATCTTAGCAGTAGTGAGGGATGACTGAGGGGAATTTAGAATATACTGATCAATTGACAAGTTTTCCCTTTGGACTTCAAGTTCAGTTGTAAATTTTGGATCTAGAACTATGTCGTCAAGTGCACTTTTAGACCTGGTTCTAAATAGGGAAAGGTAAAAATATTCATCAAAGGGGAGATCTTCTAAAAACAACAATTCATCCGGGTAGGAATCTGCTTTAACTAAAGGTGTAGGATTGACTGAACTTTCTTTTCTTTTGGATATTCTTGAAATTAGATTAGGATTGTCAAATACCTGGGGAGGGTTTGGATCAGGGTTGGCCCTAGTATACTGAGTTCTCCTTGAAGCTAGATTTCAATCTTTTTCTAAGTATTTCTTTTTTGTGAAATTTTATAAATAACTTCTAATAAACCCTTCAAGGGGCTTGAAATAAAAAGTTGAAATTTCCCATAGGTTTATTAAGGCTGAGGGTTTGAATCCCCAGTATGGTCACCACTATGTTATCATTCAGAAGTCTTCCCTAGAAGTTATTAAAAGAAGGAATAGTCCAAGGTAACCACAAACCTAATCTTTTAGACTCGGGTTCTAGCCAACCTAAGTCCAGAGAGGGCTCCCTCTTTATAATTTAACTTTGTTTTGGGTGGGATTTTAGGCTAGTTCTTAGTGTTCATAAGGTTTTGAATTTGGTTGGGTGGTGGAATTCTAGGAACAGATGGATGGAGCAAGGCCTTCAAGCCATTGGGCTATGGAGTCAATCAAAGGATGGCTTAACTGGACCAGATCACTAAAGGGAGTGTTCACAGGGCAGGCTAGCAAAGCAAAAGGAAAATCTTTAGGTTCAATGGATGAGATAGTCCTAACTAGGGTGAAAGGGCAATGAAAAATCCTTAGACTGGGATCAAGATGAAGTGCACGAGGTGATCATGAGCAAAGGAAAAATAAGAATCCTTTACTATAGACTGAGGGGGAAACTACAGAAGTAAGGGAGCATTTAAGAATTCCATAACTAAGATAGTTTAGCAGAAAACATTAAGAATGTAAACAGTTAAGACAGAGAGCATTAAAGCTAGTTCTGAAATATCATTCCTAGTTTACCATTTTGATTTCATGGAAACACATATGATTATTAATAAACATAAAGATAAACAATAATACACATGAGAGAGAATACTTATTTGATTTCAGCTTTACACAAGAATCTTGTGAAATGTCTGTACTTTATTCCTTGATCTAGCAAGCTAATACAATCTTGATACAATAACACTTTAAGTTGTGAGGAAAATGTCTATAGAAATGTCTTTGAATCCACCCTAAATACTTCGAAAGGTGAAGTATTTATACAAAAAATATTTACAAAATATCTCAAAACAATTTGAGAATTAATCTAGGAAATCAAAATATCTTCAAGCATGAAGATAGAGACAAATGGAAAATTTCATCATGTTGTCCCTTTTATTGTGATAGTGCTCACTGTTTTCAGTTCGAATTCGAGCTCTTTATGCTGGCTCATATTTTTATGTTGGAATCATCTTTGTCTTTAACCTTTGATTGATACTCTTTAACCTGTTACCCTTTGACCCTGTTTCTCTTTGACCCTGTTTACCTATCTCATCTAGCTACCATTTAGATTTACTGTGGTAACTTATAGTAAATCTGCCATTTTTTCCCACCATTCACCTTCAGGTAACTTTATCTTGAGCATCCTTCTATATATCTCGTCTGCCTCAGTGTATTTGGCAAATTTTTGCTTGGTGACAAATAGATGATTCACCTCATGCTCTAGGAAGAATAGATTTTCTAAAGTATCATATAATACTTTCCCTGTTGGCAATGCTTTCACTCCTGAAGTGCTTGCCTATTCCTTGGACAATTTCTTTAATCTGTCAACACAGTCCAATTGGGTCATAAGTTTTACATCGATTACCATGGGATTGGGAAGGCCTTTATCCTTCAAAATTTGAAGCTTTTCCATGAATCTATCAATGCCAACCTGCAGCATGTCATGGCATTTTTTCTCTAGGTTAAGCATAATGATTCTTTTAGAAAGAATCTTTTTAATTTTAATGATAGCTTCAGTTCTGTCTTCCACATGAAGCTCATTTAGTTCATGCTTGTTCTTGTTGTTTAAGAATTGGATGAGATGATTAGCCTCCTCAAACTAGTCTCCTAGGTTTTCCTTTAACTTTTGTATTACTTCAGTGGCCACTTTCACCAATTCCGTTTTCTTGAATATTACTTGAATTGATGGCCAAATATCATTGATAGAGTCAATGATATTGGCTCAAAGCATCTCTTTAGTTTTTCCTAGTGGCTTTTGCAATGTTAGATCCTTCTCTAGGAACTTAATCTTCTCACCCATCCTTAGGGCTTTCTGTGCTTCTTCTTTCTATTGTATTTGGGCAAGCTTACAGTCAGTTTCTAGGCTTTCCATTTTCTCCTTAAGCTTTTTTAACTCTATTGCCTAGATGGACATTTCCTCCATGGCTTTCACTAACTCTACTGTCTTTTCTGTTGAAGTACCTGTTGCAAGTTCTATTGTGACTGGAAGTGTTGTAGCAGGGAGAGCTATTGGTGCTAAAGAGCTTGTCAATGTTGAAGGGACTGCAGTTGTTACTGTGAGAATTGCAACTATGGAGGTAGTGGCCAATTCACTCTATTTGGACTGAATCAATGTGTCCAATTCTTTCTTTGTTTCTTTCAATTGGTTATTTAGCTTAAGGACCAAGTCCATAAGCTCTTCTTGTCATTTTTGTGTTTCCAAGACTTTTGCTCTTTATGGATGATGTAATCATTGAATTTTGAGTTTCTTCTTCAAAGAAACTATGTAATAATTCTTCCTTTTTATCAACTTTTCAGTGGCCTTTACATCTTTGAGATCATGTCCCAACTCAATGATTAAGTCCTCTAAGGACTTGATTCTAGTGTATTTTGCTTATGAAGAGGCCTTCTCCAACTGGAATTGAGTTGATATATTATTCAGGGAGTTCTACAATTGGTGGGCTATGATGGATTTCCCTGTCAAGGTGTAGTAAATCATCTCCCTTGTCTGTCTATGCAACTCAATCTGGTCAATAGGATGTATGTCCTTTTCCAGCACTTCAAAATCTATCTTCTGGAAGTCAGCTACTGATTTTGGTTGTTGAGTAGTGCATTTCATGAATGTCATTTGCATTTTACCTTCTTTCACATCATAGGCTGACATCGGCCTTGTTTGGTTGGTAGTTGCCATCTTGAGTTTCTGTGTATAAGTCTGGGCCTTTAGCCTCTCATTCCTGGCTTTGATATCCTTGTATCTTTCTTCGATATCTTGATGTTTGTCTACTAGCATCCCAAATGAGGACACTTCAACACTCTGTTGCCTCTCCAACATCTGAGTATGAGATGTGGAAGGTTCTGGTATGCCCCCAGAAGGAGTAGCAGGCCTACTTCTTTCTTTCTTTGTGCTGGTGGCCTCCACTGTTTCTTCTGTGAATTCTTGCTCTAAAATGGGATTTAACCTCTGCCTTTTTACTAGGCTGGTTTCTGCATATGTTTGTATGGTTGTTCTGCCTAATGTAGTGGCCTTCTCCCTATTCCTTTTGAGGCTTCTTTCCTCATTTAGAGGATTTTTCAAGTTAGGGGGAGTACTCATATTGGGCTATTGTGTACTTGTTTGACCTAATTCCTCTGATAGGTCTGGCTGTTCTGATTTTTCTTGCACCTGGGACTCTTCTTCTGTATGTTGTTCACTATGTACCTGTGATTCTCCTTGTGCTTGAGATTCTCCTGGCACCTATAGGAAAGAACCTTCATCAAGCCTTTTCTCCATATCAATTAGTGAATTTTCAACAGCAAATTCAGTGCTATATTTGTCCACTAAAGTATTCTCCACCCATTCCAATTGATTTGCATATCTCTATATTTCAGGGATTTGGTGGTGAATGAAGGGAGTCATCTTATATTTCTATCTTTTGTTACAGATGAAGTCATAAGGATCATATTTCCACATGAAGCTTTGTTTTAGTTTGAGTCTCTAAAGTATTTCTTCTGCTTCTCTTCCAGCTTCTATGCTATTGCGTACAAAGGGGCCTAGTTGATCTTTGATTCTGAGATGGGCCTTCTTTTTGGCTTTAACAAAATGTACCTCATCTGAGCTGATTATCTGCCTATAGTACTCCAGAGCAAATAACCTCATTGGGAGGCATCTGGGTAGTTTATATGGGGCCAATTCATAGCCATAGATCCTGATTTTTGTGTGATTTTGGTACAAGTACCAATCTCCCACTTTGTGTTGTTTTGACAGCTACAAGATCCTTCTGGTGTTTGAATTGATTCTTAGAGGAGGACTTCCTAGTAGCATGGTCACTACTAGATATACAAAAAGATCTATGAAGTTTGTATATGGATATGGGGAATCATGCTTATGTATCAAAAGAGTCCAAACAATTACTAACCTAGGATGACCTTTGGTGTCAAGCTTTTGGAGAGTGAATGGGAACTTGTCAGCTTTATAGTATAAGAAAAGGTGGTACAAAACTGAAGAATATTTAAAAACTCTTTCATTATTCATTCTCAAAAACTGTTCATGCATCCTATTAGCCATGTACTTGGCATAATCATGCATGATAGCAAGGGGTTGTCTTGGAGTAAAAATGGACATGAAGGCTAAAATGATTTCATCTATGTACTCACTGGTGGTATAGCCTAAAACACAAGAGATCATCGCTACTATATCGTAACTAAATGGGGAAAATATGGCAGCCACATGTGGAGGAGGTTTTTTTGGGACATGCTTTCACTCCCTGATGAAGGTTTGAAGCATTTCAGCAATCTTGGTAGTGGTAAGCTTGGGAAATTGGTCTAGGAGGTGTCCAATGGAAATAGGGGTCAGATTTTGTCCTGGTTGTAGTTGCATCATTTCATTGACTGACTTGGCAGTGATGGTAAAAATTATGGTTTGGTCAGGGGACATCACTGCTCTATGACTGGGAATGTAGTTTGCATGGCAATAATGAACAATCTCAAGGAAAATGTGCACCTCAGGGAATTGATACTTGGGCAAATTAGACTCCCAAAGACCTATTTTATCAGCTTGGTTTAGATATTGGTCCCTGTATCGACAATACAGTTTGATAGAGGATTCATGGACAAAGGTGTCCTTGATTTGGAAATCTTTATCTGCTAGAGGGAGATGGTCTAAATCCAGATGGGGAGTTGTAATGAGCCTGACATCCATGGTAATAGGGGCAGACATTCTTAGTTCTTGTGGATTTAAGAATGGGGAATAAAACTTACAGTTTCTTGAGGGTAATGGGGTTTTTCAGTCAATTAGGGAAACTGGGTTCCAATACAGATTTGTCTTGGGTTGCTACGTAGTTCTTTTACTTAATTTCTTTTTAATTTCAAGAAATTTCAAGTAACTGCTTCAAAACTAAAACAAGGTTTCCAACGAATTTGGATAAAATACCTAGAATTTTGGGAATATTGTCTTTGAAGAGGTCGACAGGCGACTATACACGGTTGCAGAAGGTCTGCGTGAGCTGGAAGGTAGACTTTGAGTTCAGTTGCTTCTACAAGTTGGCAGTTGGATGTCGTGTAGTTGCGTGCATGAAGATCTATAAACTTTAGTTTCTTGATAAAACAAAGGATTATGTGGTGCTTTGGATTTATTAGCAAAGTCAACAATTGGGGGGTATTTTGGGAATAGTGGTACTTTTAGCATTTATTGGGGGTGACGTGATAGTTTTTGTGTGTAGCGGGAGGCGGTAAGCAGGTCTTTTCACATGCTTATGAGCGCTGGGTAGTTTTGGGGGGAGGCCACCCGATTCCATTTAGTGAGCGACACGTAGCTACGGGGGCCCAAGGGAAAATAACCCATTTCGGATGGGTAAAGTTATGATTTTGGACCCGTACGAAATGGATTATGAATATTGGATGTGGGCCTTCATATCGCACAGTGATCATGCTGCGGAGTTGCACAGACAGTAGTGGGGGGGTGGGTAATTAAACGTGGTGGTTTTGGTTTAATTCAGAGTTAAGGTGAGTTTAAATGCATCAGAAGTGATATGATTGGTGGATAAACTTTAATTAATCGTTGATCGATTAATTAATTTGATTTGTCGGGGCTTGGGTTTATAAATTTTATATTACAAACTTTGGGGACGGGATATTATTATTAAAGGGATTTAATAAATACATAAGGGAAAGGGTTATTTTCAGGATTTAATATAATAAAGTAAAGTTAGGAGTTAATAATAATATTGCAAAAAATGGATTTGCGCTAAGTTTAATGTATAGTTATAATTCATCTTCTTTTTATAAATACATTATAACATAGGCTTAAGTGTTATTTTTGTGGGTTTCTTAGGAAAAGGGGTTTACTTGGGCGTAATTGCTTTTCCTTAGGAAAAATGGTGTTTTGCCTTAGGAAAAGGAATTTGTTTGGGAAAATGAGGGAGTGAAGGGGGGTAATGTTTGTGAGGCGAATTTTAGTACTTAGGACCTATAAGTCATTGGGTTGAGGGTCCGGTCCCTCCAGAAGTCAAAGAAATGCTCTGAGCCCGTTTGAATTAAGATTTTGGGTACTTAAAACTTATTGTGGGAATTAGTTAAGTAAAAGTGAAGTGAATGAGGGAATTTAATTAATTGCCTTTGTAGACTTGATGCATGTCCAATTTCTCATTCATACTTAGAGCTTTTATGATGAGGATGATAAATATGTTTTTGTCTAACAATCATCACAATTCTGCAACCTTTCTTCTACTTACCCACCTACTCATCCTACCATTTTTACTTTTATTTATTAGGGTACACTTAAGCTCGAAAACCCTTATCAAAAAAATTTTATTTTCTTTTAGAATAGTAATCTAACTAAGTCTAACCTTATTACATCCAAGGGCTTAGATTAAACAGTTGAGCTCCTTTTATTTACTCTACCTATCTACTTATCTACCAAGATTACACTATTTGGTTAGATTTTATTCTCTATCTATAAGCATGAAATTAAAAGCATGAAATAGCCAAGTTTAAACATTTTTACTATCATGGATTGTAGCATAGGTTACAAACTACACACAATGATTTATTATGTACAAAAAGTAAATAGCAGTGGCATTTTGACTTGCACACTTTCATGGTATTTTCTTTCTTGGGGTTCCCATTTTTCATCTTTTTTGACCTTTTTTATTCTTTTTTTCCTTCGATTTTTCTTTTAGGGCATACCCTCTTTACATTTTTTAATTTTTTGAATATGGAAAACATTTGTAGAAAGAAAAGGTATGTATATATTACAGGTTTAATCTCAACCATTCAAAAATTATGACTCCTATTGGTATAGGAACCTAACAAACCCAACCTCTGAGATTCAGATGATTGCACTATTGGTACTACAACATATTCATATTCACAAATATAAGTAAAAAAATAAAGCTCAAAACTCTCACATTAAAAAATTCGAACCATGCACAAAGCTAATACCCCAGAATTCCTAAAACCAAAAAACTCATAAATTCATCATTTACAATATAACAAGAATGAGAATTCATGAACCTGCTTCTACAACATTTGAAGAATTGCAACACATAGTGTCCCATTCATTTTCTGTGCATGTAACCAAACAAATCAAACATCCTCTATGATTGTTGAAGTTTCAAGCACAAACCCCAACCAAACAATCACATTTCTAAACACAACAGAAAAATAAACCTGTCTCTTGACTCTTCTTGCTGAGAAGAAGCGGAAGATGGAACAAGAGGAAGAAAAATTCACATTAGATATATCTTGTAGAGAAATTCTCAACCTGAATCAAGAGGTATTAACAATTAAATGAGGAGAGAGGTAGAACCTTTGATTAATGAGGGCCCTAGATATTCAAGAAAAATAAATGTATTTTTATAACATATATGAAAGGTTACATTTAATATAATGAAAATACATTGAATAGATTAGCAAAAAAAATTTTATGAAACATAACAAATACCAAATGACCAAAACCCTAGTTAGATGTTGTAACATGCACCTTGGTACAACATTCAACTTCAAACCCTAGCAGTGGTGTAGTTATGATGCTACTGTTGTAAATTATGGCTAAGAAAATCCTCTCCAGTTTGAAGCAAAAACAAATAAAAATGAGCAAGTGGACCCTCAAATCTTCTTTTATAGACACACTGGCAAGTTAACTTAGCATTGACTCAGTGAGAGTCAAGACTCACAAGATAAGGTGAGACTCACAAGATAAGAGAGACTCACATGATAAGCTTGAGTTGCCTTGATGAGTAATTGACTGTAGGATGGGTTTGACCAAGTCAACCTGAGTTTGATCAGTTTCTTTTGAGACTCATGGAATGGGTTGACCTGACTAGATACATTGGTGGGTTGTTCATAATCTACTAGTTTGGATAGAGTCGATTGAATTTGGTAATTATGGTGTTAATCAATAGGATCTAGCTTCAACAGTTAAAGAAAGGGTTTTTTATGCTCCTCACACACTTTTGATTCTCACTTGTGACATGCTTGCATTTTGTGGGCCATTTCACCTCTACAAGGAGTTGTTTCATGTGGATGGGTACATGTGTAATTCTTGGATGTAAATTCCCACTAATCAAAGTTTCTTAGCAAACTAGAACTACTTAGGTATTTCTTATGTGGAATGAAAAGAGCTAAGGGAGGTCTACCTTTGGAAACTTGGGGCATATACACCCTTTGTTGGGGACAAGGGCTTCTATGTTAATGTTAGAACTAGAAGAATAATTTAGATGGTGAAATAAATTGTAGGATATATGAGTAGAGATGCCCATCAACAACACACTTTAGACTGCTATCATATTCAGACTGCAATGCATATTGGTGGTATAAAGTGGTTATAATATGTGATTGTAAGTGGAAAACAAACTTTCAAGATATCAAGTTTGGGAGTCCTCAAAAGGGTGTGGCAGGCCTGGCAGCTTGTATCCAAGGAACTGCATTTGGATTTCAAACAACTAGGAAATGGGTAGATCCCCTTATTTGGTGGAAAGAAAATATCCAAAAACGACTTTCATAGATGGGGCAGATCTATGAGCCAACAATTCAAGCAATTGATTGTTATACAGAGGCCATCACACAGAGGCCAAATTTGCAAACCCAATTGCATACATTTTTAATATAAAGAAGGAAGTTATCCAATGTGTCATTTGCAAGATAAGTCCTTCAATATACAAGGCACCCAAAATCACTTTCATTACAAATCTCAATTGTTGTTAGGGACAATTAGAGAGAAACAACATTAAGAATTCTATACATATTGCTAGTATAAAATGGTTGTTTTGGTTATGTCATTATAAGTGGAACACATGCTTTTGGTATATTAGGTTCAGTAATCCTCAAAAAGGAGTTGCAGTCTTGTGAGCTAGTATCCAAAGATATGCATTGGAATTTGAAGAGCCTAGAAATGGTTGGGAACTGATTAGGTCAATTAGGACCTTATTATCAGAGATATAGAAAACTGTTTTAATCCCCTGCATTGTAGGAATAAAAACATCCAAAAAAGGATTTCATAAATGGGGTTATATATGTTGAAGATTCAAGCAATTGGTTCTTATAGAGAACATTTGGTCATCTGTTAAAATTGGAAACTAGGGCTGAATCCCACTTTGGACAGCTCCTATGGGAAATATTATTGCAGCATTGAATTCCTCTCTTCAAGAGGACCAAATTCAATATAAATATTATCTGATTTGAACAAGTGGAAGTGGAGTTTTGAATT
Organism: Pinus tabuliformis; assembly: GCA_031772625.1. NCBI lineage: Eukaryota > Viridiplantae > Streptophyta > Pinopsida > Pinales > Pinaceae > Pinus > Pinus tabuliformis. The sequence continues at coordinate 565,099,883 of CM062809.1, read as the reverse complement.
TATGTTATCTCACAAGTAAATTTATAAGGTTGGCCTCATATTTATGTTGGCTCATCAAGCCCAATGGTCATGTCCCATGAGCTCCACCAAATATTATATATTGTGGTACTTTCTCCATCATTAGATACATCTCTTTTCCTTGGATGGAAGTTTGAGATACTCTAGTTTTTGTGGAAGGTCGAAGGAGGGTTTCGTTTGGGTTTACCTCTATGTCAAGACCAAGACCTTCCAAGGAGAACAGTTGTTGGTCTAAGCACGGGCCAAGTCATTTAGACTAAATTTGGTAGCAACTTAGTAGACCAAGATGGTACAATGCTTTCTAGGCTTGTTTATGTGCAATATCACCTCTCGTCATGAGGTCGTATCCATGATTCATCTCAAGCAGAACAACAGTTAGTACCATCTTCTCAGTCAAGGGAGCTGAGAGTCCTTTCATGGGTTCATATCAGTCCTTATGGCCAACAAAGATGATATTCATGTATGCCACTAATAGCCGCAATGGAAGGGATAACCCTTGGTTCAATTAGATAAAATCAAAGTGGATAGTAATATTCCCTAACTAGAATGTCATGCTTAGCCATTCTCATGTTTAAGATCTGTATCTTCATCAATCAAAGTTATTTTGACTTTGGTTATTGTACTCTCTCTGTATTGGACATTCGATATTAATAATAAGAAGAATTGATATAGGGTTTTCCCCATATTGGGGTTTTTCCCGGACCTATGCCACATCATGTGTACTATTTTCTTATCTTGTCTTCAACATCTATCATTTATGTTCCTTCTTCTGTCACTATCGGTTTGATAATGTTTCATGGGATGTCTATCGAAAATAAAATTATCTAACAAATATATGGAATTTTAAGTTACTGTCCTTAGCAAAGCAAATTTTATCTAAAATTAACATGGTACCAGAGCTAGATTAGGACAAGCCTAAAGTCAACCTTGAAGCAGGGTTTCAGAGATAGATGGGTTTCTCATTCAAATCATCGCATAAATTTTTCTTCAATATTCTCTATCGATGGATAAATTTTGGCATTAAAATTCTAGAAGCTCAAATCTCTCCTTGGATCAGAGTTTAGATTGAAGTTTTGTTGGTATATGTGATCTTACTATAACTCTCGTATTTTTTTTTCACTCAAGTCTTTTCACATCACCAATCTCACTCACTATATCTTGATGCTAGGGCATCACATGAAATTTCTTAGAGGATGGATCCTAATGTTTCATAATAGCATCTCCTCAGTGACTTCACTCATACTACATTATAGTATTTCAATGTCTTTAGTCTTGGCATCACATTTCAATTTCTGCCTAACAAGGAAGGCACAAATTTCACACTCTTGATCTCTACACTAATGCATGGTAAGGACTCTCTATTATATTTTTATGTTTGGCACATGTGTATATAATTGATCTCAGCACCTTTATGTACATTACAAAGGAAGGATGCTCTATATCTCTGCAATATATATAATATATGTGATGTGACGTATATCTCAGTAGCATATGTCTCAGCATGTATGTCTCAATCGATCTTAGTACTCAGTTATGTATGGCATCACAATTCTAGTGATACATATTTTGATATGATAGCTCAGTTACTCTCTATGATTGATCCTGTCTTGACACTCAAATTCGCAATTTGTAAAAATCAAGGAAATCTTGGCATACGAATTTTTCTAGCATACAAAGTTTGTAGGTTTTTGGTATGACTCTCACTACAGGAAGTCTCTCGCTCTTGCTACAGGAAGTATTTTTCTCTCACTATAGGAAGTATATCACTCTTGCTACAAAAAGTCTCAGTCTCGATTCTGGAAGACTTATCTGGCTCTCACTATAAATCTTCATTTTTATCAAGGGTCCTTGATATTTCTCATGGTTTATATTCTCTCAATTACAACCTCGCATCTCTTGTATATAGTATTGTACACTATTCATCTATTCATTAGCAATCAGATTGACATAGAGACATTGTTCCTCTGCGACCTAGTAGGCTTCATTGTACATATGTGTCTCGCTGTCCTCTATCTCTCTCTCTCTCTCTCTATATATATATATATATGTGTGTGTGTGTGTGTGTGTGTGTGTGTGTGTGTGTGTGTGTCTATCTCACTCTCTACACAGTTCATATGGCTCACTATGTATAAGACTTTGTTCTTCTGCATTATGTATAAAATTAGTACACAAGTCGAATGACATGTTCCTCTACAACAAAGTCAATTTGAATTAATGGCGTCAATCTACATTGCTTCTCTGTGATACATATTAGCACTGATGCATAATTAATATGGCATCAAAACTCCATATATATGTAAACTATCCAATAGCATCAAATGGCATAAACTTATGTGACTTGATACATCTATTACCATGAAAATAAATTCTAATGAAGACTGTAATATTAGAGACACCAGCATAAATAAATATGTCAAATTTAAGATCCGCAAGGCACTGTTGAGCATTTTTTTATAAAGTGACAAGACACCATGGTTGAGAATTCACTGCTTAGATTCAAGTATAGGGAATATAGTTGTTGTAGTAAGAAAACATATGTTGCTCACGTAGAACTTGTTGATCCTTGTAGCCATACTTCTCAGTAGCACTAGATAGTAAGGTGCCTTTGAAGAGGTTAAAGGAACAAAATTATATGATGCCAAAGATCATATGACTTCAATTCTAAGGAATGTCAAACTTTTGTAGTGTCTTCAATCTCTATAAAAATTCTAGTAGTATCCACTGACCTCTTTTCTCTGAAGAATTGATCTACCTCATTGGTATGATTTCCTTTACTTATCATTAATATCATAATCAAGGAAGAGCAGATGCATGGGCAGATTGTTCTGGCATCCAATGCTACAATTAACATCCACTATCTATACCATTAAACTTTCAAAATAAAAAATATCTTCTACATTGGGTGTTTCAGTCGAAGCAGGGTTTTCAATCATAACCCTGTAAAAGCTTTGCACAACAGTAAGAAAATCTTCATTGTGTCTGAGCTTTATCTAGTAGCAATGCTACTCCATTGTTTCAATAGTATGGTAGAAGGATAACTTGATTCAAGTATGGTAATAAGGGTAGTATCAGCATCTTAGGACATATGACAACTTTGCATCATCATCGTAATGTACATTGTTTTCTTGCCACTATATTCTGCTACCACACTGAATCTTTCTTAAAGTTTAAAATATGTCACAAAAAGGTAACTTAACATAACTTGATAGACATTGTTCAGGTTCTCTTTGGTCCATATTGAATATGACAGGTGATGTTTGGAATGATTCTAACAATGTTCAAACACCTTGGCATAATCAGACTTGAAGTTCTTATTTAAAAGGGGATAGAACAGATAAGTCCAGGGAAAACTCAGAGAAAGTCTCTTGGAGGTAATATCACATACAAGATCTTAAAGATAAGGAAAGGTTGGGTGATCAATAGGAGTATGAATTCAAGGGGAGCCATAGAATCCAGGAAGAATTAATATTCATGACACATGGTCCACATGAACATCTACAGGATAAGTAACAGAATAATAGACAATCTTGATGACTATGCTTCAAGATATTTAGAGGATATTGTTGTCTAGGTAAATCCTCTTTGTGGATAGAGACAATTCTCTAGCCCAATGAGTGGGTATAGCAACCTAAGTGACAATCTACCAAAAGCTTTCCTAAATTACAATTGAAAAGAGAGATGAAGAATATGGCCTACCTCATTCTGATGCTATCTCGATCTCCTTTGTTGAAGACCTTGAATCACTTGCATCACGGGCTAGTTCCTACTAGTCACAATGTTCATGTGCCTACACAAGAAATCAAGACACAACAAGGCATGAAAATACAAATAGCATATTCAAAAGTAACCTACTTAAGTTATCAAGGAATGCTAAGCTAAATGATACATGAGCATACACATTTAGGGAAAATGAACCAGCAGTTGAATATTAATAGAAAATAAGGGGAAGCACACAACCAAGCCTTGATGTTGATAGGCTCTCCTTGAAATGAATATCCAAGTCCAAGATAAGATCTCCAAGCACTCCTCCAAACCAAATGAGTAGCATATAGGCACAATCTTAGCATAAGGGTGCAAATAGACATAGACCAACTAGCCACTAACCATTTGGGAATGGGAGAGGATGAATATATAAGCAATGAAAAGGAGTTAGGATCTCTCCAAAGATAGGAGTAGGCCCTCATTTCAAGGAGGTAGCTCATAGGGATAAGACTAATAGGCCAAGTTGGGAGAACTCGACCTGATCTACATCGAACAACCTCCAACTCGCCGCTTTGGAAGCTTCTAGATTACGAAGCTTCTCATCCTCTTTGGGAAAAGTTCCTTTTTGGGATAATCGTGGGTATACAAGTAAACAGAGTGATTCCACCACAAATCGAGCATAATACAACAAGCGACCATTGCAGTTTCTAGTCTCATAAGAGCAACGATTCTCAAGTTATTGTTTAAGAGTTATTTCCTTCAGGGGAAGCTCAAGGCATTTTCCAATCAATGTCTTAGGGAGGGTCTGAGCTGTATATATGAATGAGTACACTGCATAATGGTCATGTTTCTGGAACTTCACTTCAGGGTATGTCATAGGGAAGTGAAGGAGGTGTGACAAAATATTGTGTAACAAATTCCCCCTAAATCATGAAGGTAGAACAAGGAATGATGGTTGAGATGCTTTACAAGATTTTGCAAGGATAAGGACAAAAACTATCACGAGATGTGAAAATCAAGGATTCATGTACATATACATATCTGATATCAAAACATGAATCCTTGGTATGGACACAGCCATCTGGATAATAAGGACTATATGAAAGGATCCATGGTATGGCCACAACCATCCAATAAGAAGGATCATCTGTAAATCTAAGATCCAAGGCATGGATGCAACCATCTGATATAGAAGGATCATCATCATAAATATAAATTCTGATGGTATGGTCACACCCATCCTTATATAAGAAACATGTGTAAAATCATGAACAATACATAACTCCATGCAACCTGAGTCATACCAGACAAGACTTAGGGTCTTGTGCTCCATACCAACCCGATCAAAGTATGAATTCTAACATGTGAATGAATGTGTCGAATTCTAACATGCGATAAAACTACCTGATTACTGGCCAATGATGTCGACCATTAACAAGAAAAAAAGAAACCACCAATAATGACAATGGTCCTCAATGTACGACAATATAATCCATGAATGTGAAAATCAATCTAATGTCAAACACTCATGGAATCACCCGATCAAAGGTCAATAGTTAAAACATATCATTTGATGTGAAGAACTTGCCATTAAGGCATGCAATCTCTAAGGTACTAAAAGGGAATTTCTAAGTCATCTTCCTGGATAATGGGATGAACTCGATAGGAAGTGGCCCATCGAAGAAGGGTCATAATGAGTCCCCCATCATCGAAACGAAATGAGGAATAAAGTGGAATGAAATGAGTAAGATCCAAGACTGTAGCAAAGAGTCAAACAATGTATAGGTAATAGACTGCAGATAGGATTTCTTTTGAACATATCGGCGACACGACTCCAGACTGTGGCAACAATTGACTCAATCATAGGACCAAGGGTCATAATGACGAAGTGGAATAATCAAATGAGAGGAAAAATGGATTAGCCAAACCCAGAAGGACAAGTGACTAAGTGAGTGTCATGTTCAAGAGCTACATGCTATCAATACAAGATATGTTTCACTCTCACTTTTTCCCCACTATTTCTAGTGAGTACCTCTTTATTTTTACACAAGCTTGAAGAGGATACCATACTTGTCATATAAGTTAACCCTTCGTATGAATCTATCCTAGTAAGTTTTTACGAGTCCTAGGAAGGAGAAACTCGGGCTTGTCATGGTGACAAGTCTTTTGTCATTTAATTTTTAACGAGTCTGGAAGAAGAGTAACTTGGTGTATTTTTCGTATTTAAAGAGTTTGAAAAGGAGACAAAAAAAGAAAACTCTATCAAGTCCCTTTTCGTAATTTGTCCCTCGAATCCAAGAAGGTAGAAAACAATATTCGAGAGAACCTCTTGACCATGTCAACCAAGGTGTACCTTTTTTGTAAATAGTCAATCTCAACCCGAAAAAGGGGTAAACATATACTGAGATGACGTCAATTCATTAATTTAATGAGTTATAAAATACAAGTACTCGGTGATATTTTCATATTCCAAGAGTCAGAAAAGAGCTGAAAGATGACTCCTCCTGGAGGAATGAGTGGTATAAAAGGATAGGAACTAGTTCTGGTAATGATGGAATTTCTCAAATCATGTAAAGGTCAAGAGGCTAGCTAATAATACCACTCATTGTAGATGTTCCCCAGGCAAGGGTAAAACAACCAAGTGAAAGCATATGATCGGCCAAAGAGATGGTGACAATGGAATGAAAAAACCAAGGTGCATCTGGTGAAAATCGGCTGATAAAAACAACAATCACGAGATGTAAAATGGGAATGGTTTCATTTTTACACAAGCTTGAAACATGAGAAACCATGCTTGAGTATACTTGAAGATGGTTTCATTTTTTCACAAGCTTGAAACATGAGAAAAAATGATGTTTGGATTTGGTCTCATTTTTACACAAGCATGAAACAAAGACAAACTATGCTTGAGATAAGTTTGTATGCCCCCAGCATAATGAATCAGTTCGAGGTACATGCCCCCCACGCTTTATTGCATTCACCTAAGTGTATGGAATGAAGGTTCACATACAAGATCAGGTGAAATACTCGACTAGGATTTTACGAGATCTAATCAAAGACTCGAATTGGAAGGGGATTTTGTTTCATTTTTTAATGAGCTTGACACATGAAAAGAACTATGCTCATGACACCTTGTTTCATTTTTTAGCGATCTTGACACAAGTAAAGGAACTCTTCTCATGGAGACCTATTTAATTTTTTAATGAGGTTGACATAGTAAAAGAACTATCCTCATGACCCTATTTCATTTTCTAACGAGGTTGACATAGTAAAAGAAATATCCTCATTACCCTGTTTCATTTTTTAATGAGGTAGAAATAGTAAAAGAACTATCCTCATAGCCCTTGTTTCAGTTTTTAAGGATCTTGACACAAGACAAAGAACTTTGCTCCACATCCTTTGTTTCATTTCTTAATGAGCTTGACACAGGATAGGAAACTCTGCTCCAAACACCTTTATCACAACCCAAAAGAGGTCATGGTTTCCAAGAGGTTCTTATCAGATGGGAGAACAACACTCTGGAGGGGATACATGTCTAGTGATCCAAATGAAAAAAAACAAGCTACAATGCCCCCATTACATGGTGTACTACATCACATACTAGATCATCAGTAGATGTGGGCATGGAACAGGTAGCCATGTAATTGAACTATGGTGAGGGTGATACTGCTTGCATATGAGAACCATTTAGGGATGATAGCTAATGGGGAGTTGATTCAGGACCAATGAATGTAATTTGATCAATGATCACAATGCTTCCTTCATGTGGGAAACATTACCCAAAAGAGGGAGGAAACAAGAGCTCCCATGACATAAACATAGTCACGGCCAAGGACTAGATTAAAATCCAACGGGCCTTGGACAACCATTACATCTATATAGATAGTCTTTCCTCCCAAGGTAATAGGTAACTTACAAATGATCCCTAAAGGTTGATTGGTTCCTCTATTAAAATCTAACAAATTCTGGGTGACAGGGATAAGATGAGGAGAACCTAAATATTACCAAGAAGTTGAGGACATAATGCTAACAGATGTGCCCTCGTCTATTACTGTGCTAGGTATGACCATATGGTAAGCTTGTACTATAATCTGGAAAGGCAATATAAGACGGAAGACGATATCCTACAAGTGGAATCCAATCAAAAGAAGTGACTAAACTACTTGGAGGGGGTGTCGTAGGAACGTGAGATCTTCCCTCCTGCACTATGAGGATAGTAGAAATTCTCTTATGCACCTTGGGAATAGGAGGGTTTACCTCAAGTTCATTTGAAACTGAAGAAACCAGAAGAACCTGAGCAGTATGAGGTTCAATCTCTACCTGAAAGGTGCGGTTAACTAAAGGTGGAGTCAAGTCTACCATTTTCTCAACCAATGGTTGATCGAGAATGAACTCATGAGACTCACTTTCAGAGAGAGTGGGATTTACCAAAGATGAATTTTGATCAATCACTGGATCAACTAGTGAAGGATCAGGGGAAATCTTTCGATACGTAGTTGGAAGACGAGGTTGAGAATCTGTAAGGTTTGCCAACTCTTTGGAAGCTTCATCCATAAGTCGACAAAGGTTAATGCAATGATTGCCTTCACACAACTTACAAGGTAATTTGACTTTTCCCTTTTTCCCATGAGCTTTACTAGTTGAAGGTTTCTCACCAGTGTGATCTCCAGAGGCTGATGACAAATGTCGATATGAACCTATAGACCACACTTCTAAGACCTTGGGAATATTAGGGAAATTCCGAAGAAGGTGGTTACGCTTACATAACATGAAAAGGAATTTTACTTTCTAGGGCTGGTTGGAAGATTTTTCTACATCAGTTGCATGCATAACAATGACTGCTTGGTTGCCCCCTTGCTTATTTTTCTTCTCCTTTTTTGTCCTCTTATTCTTCTTCTTAGCTTCCTAGTTACTAGAATCCAGACTTTCACCAAGAAAAGAGGAAGAACGAGGTGAAGAAATAGGCGAATAAGGTGAGGGGTCAACTTTAGGATCAAAATGAGGTTGATGTTCAGGTGGAGGAGAAATTGGCTGAAAAGTAGTTTGGACACTCGGAACCATCGAGGTCAAAAACAACCAAACTGACAAACCAATGTTCAATCCAGGAAGGGACAATGTTTCCATATAAGGAGCACTGGTATTTCAAAAATAAGGAAAATGACTAGGATTCCCATCAGAGGGGTTTCCTTGACTAGTAGAGTCAAGAAATGTTGCCATTGGTATCAACTTAAGATCTACTAAGGAGTATTTCCACAGGAAGGATGTTGTTCTACGGTCAATTAATTTTAGAATTTGAAACAAAAACTTTTCCTTTTCATGTTTTAAGAATCAAGAAAAATATGAAAAGGTGAATCTAGTCGCTTTCATTGGTTTAGCAAGCTTGAAAGGACAAGTACTCGATGATAATTTCAAGTTTAAGGAGTCATAAACATAGAAATGACTACTCAGGATACTCTAGGCAAAAGGGATTACCAATTAATCATGAACTAAAATATACACCTTAGTAAATAAATTTACTAAGGACTTGACATATGTGCAAGCAATCTCCCTGAACGTTGTTTTCAATGTATCACATTTACAGGGTAGCAGACTCGGCTTCCTATGGATAAAGGTTTGCAACCTATGAGGATATCCCTTTATATACTCGACGATATGGGGAGCACAAGTCTGTGTTAGCACTATCTAATGCAAGAGTATTGTGAACAATAGTTGTTAAGTTTTATAGATGCCATAAAACGTTTCTAGCCTAGACCACTAAGTATGAACATTAATGTTTCAAATACTCCTTAGATTCATTGAGGTAAATTTTAAGTTTATCTTTGAATTAGGTTTCATTTTTAAAGGCTCAATGATGTCACCTGCTCCTAGAATGCAACTAAATGATGAAAATGAAACTTTTCATTCAATGAAGGCTATTGTAAGAAAGGAAGAGAAACAACCAATCAATGCATCAAATGCTCCAAAAGCATCAATACAAACTTTTCAATGCAATAAAATGAAATCTAATCTTTCATTCTACTAACAAATTCAATGCCATAAAGATGAAAATCTTTTTCTTTTCACTAAAGATGCAATCAATGCAAACTAGTGCAAAAGAGAAAAAGAAAATGCAAACAATTCACTAATCATGAAAATCTCTTAAACTTTTTGATTTGAATGCAAGAAATGTTTCAAAAATACTTCAACAGTATACAATTTCACTTTCTAAAACACAAGAATAACAATTTTGTAATCTATTGCTCACCAATGGAACTCAAGTGACTTTCAAAGCATCTACTTGATTCGACACTAATGAAAATAACTTTATACCAAAGAACCAAAAGTGACTTGCAAAAGATGTCTAGATGCAAAATAACTCTTTGAACAAAGGTAATTGATCTCTGAAGAGCAGACCAATGAGTGAATCAAGGGTGACCTAGAAACGCTAGGAACCTTAGAAATCAAATCAAGCTCTAAACACACATAAACCAAATCAAGAGGAAATTACAGTCAAATAAACATGTCAAGCAAGACAATGACATTGTAATCACACTAAACCACTATTAGAAGTCAAAAACTGAAATCAAGAAGAAAACCCTTAATTTTCTTAAACTTCTGGGATCATTGCACCTGTCATAGGCAAAAAAACAGTAATTGCAAATGTAAGTAAAACATTCGAGATGTCATCGAGCCTGTCAATGTTATGAAACCAGCTTACAAAAAGATAGAAAAGACAGATCAACGCCTTAGAATTCAACCTCTTCGAGGGGGAAACCTCCTTTACATTACACAAATGAACAATTCTTGAATGATACAAATGAAAATACCTCCTTTCTATTTATAGGAGTCTAAGGGATCATAATATAATCAGAGCCGGCATAACAATAATAGTGTAAGGGCACAATAATAACAATAGTGGGCTTCTATGGGGCACAGTAGTAACAATATGGGCACTACATGGGTACATCAATATAATAAGGGGGTTGTACTAATAACAATAAGGGGTTACCCTAGTAGTATAGGGGCCTAACAATCAGAAAGAAAATTGCGATGGTTGAGAAAGATGAGATAAAACAAAAAAAATTCTTCAATATCAACAAAAATAAAGAACCTTCAAGCAATCACTAGCAAGTGAAAAATTTATAGACAAACAAACAAGCCTGAAAACGGATGATTGGTCAAACTCAACACAAAATATATGGATGAAGGATTGAATGGAAAGGATCATAGATTCCCTAGTAGAGTTGGCATTTTGATGTCTAGGTAAATCCTATTTGTGGATGTAAACGATCCCTCTAGCCGAATGATTTGGCCTAGCAACCTAAGTGACAATCTACTAGACACTATCCTATGTTACAATCGAAAAGAGAGATGAAGAATACTGCCTACCTCGTTTTGATGCTATCTCGATCTCCTTTGTTGAATACATTGAATCACTTATATGACGGGCTCGTTCCTACTGCTCACAATGTTTATGCACTTGCACAGGAGATCAAGACACAACAAGGCATACAAATACAAATAGCATATTCCAAATTAACCTACTTAACTGATCAAGGAATGTTAAGCTAAATTATACATGAGCATATACATTTATGGAAAATGAACTAGTAGTTGTATATTAATAGAAAATAAGGGGAAGCATACAACCAAGCCTTGATGTTTATAAGCTCTCCTTGAAATGAATATCCAAGTCCAAGCTAAGCTCTACAAGCACTCCTTCTCCAAGCCAAATGAGTAGCATACAGGCATAATATTAGCATAAGGGTGTAAATAGACATAGACCAACTAGCCTCTAACCATTTGGGAATGGGAGAGGATAAATATATAGGCAGGGAAAAGGAGTTAGGATCTCTCCAAAGATAGGAGTAGACACTCATCTCAAGGAGGTAGCTGATAGGGATAAGACCAAGAGGCCAAGTTTGGAGAATTCGACCTCATCTACGTCGAACAACCTCCAGCTCGTCGCTTTGGAAGCTTCTAGATCACGAAGCTTCTCATCCTCTTTGGGAAAATTTCCTTTTGGGGATCATTGTAGGTATACAAATAAATATAGCGATGCCATCATTGGTCGAGTATAATACAACAGGTGGCCATCGTGATTTTTAGTCTCATAAGAGCGATGATTCTCAAATTAGGGTCTAAGAGCTATTTCCTTCAAGGGAAGCTCAAGGAATTTTCCAATCAATGTATTAGGGAGGATCTTAGCTACATATATGAATGAGTACACTACATAGTGGTAATGTTGCTAGCACTTTGGGGTATGTCATAGGGAAGTGGAGGAGGTGTGACAAAATACTGTGTAACAGATACCATAATCAAAGATACAGGAAATAATCCTTTGAAGAGGGAGTTGAGACAAAAATGAAATACAGGTCTGGTTTTCTTGATAAATGCCTGATCTAACTCACACCTTACACCAATGTATCTAAAACATTGTATGGTTAAGCCTCTCAACTTCTAGGAATTTAAATATTGGTTGGGCTGGCTGTATGATAAAAGGAAAATGCTACACTTCTTGGGATCCTTTATTTGTTTTGTAAACTGAAGTCTGGAACCTTCGTTGAGGCTGGATACTCTTGGAAACAATTTTAAATTATAAAGACATAAAAAACATCCATGAGCCATTTAGATATAATATATTGGGGAGCCCCCAAGTCGTATCACTAATTAGTGAAATGAACATATTTCTAACGTCCTTTCATAACCTCTTAGAAAGGAGCTAACAGTATGGAAAATGGTAAAATCACATATAAGTGTTGTATCAATTAAGGTCCACCTTTATGTCTTCAAAGAAGATGGATCTCATGATGAGAAGGTTGCCAAATGGACACCTTATACTCTGGAAAGACAATCTTAGGCTTGTGATCTCCCTGTGTAAGAGGGAGTAAGATCAATTCTTCATCTAGAAGCAGAGGTTTGTTGAGTATTGCCTGAATCACTAATGTAAATCAATGTGTTTTCTACATATATATATATATATATATAGATATATATATAGAGAGAGAGAGAGATAGAGAGAGAGAGAGAGAGAGAGAGAGAGATATGATAAATAAATCTATGAGGCTACCTATAATCTTGTCTTTCAAAAAGAAGCTCATCATCATTCCTTATATGAAGGGATTTGTGGTTAAGATTGAACATTGAGTTCTGGGAGATCCTGGGGGCTTGAGGTACTTATTTAGCTATGAGTCACCATAGGGTGAGTGGTTTACCTTCCCCTGTGATACCTCATGATGATTGACATTTGTGTAGGGTGAGTGGTTAAATCTTCCCTATTTTCAATGACATATTCATAGGATGAGGGGGTCACCTTCTCTTATGGCATATGAGTAGGATGAGTGGTTCACCTTCTCCTATGGATACCCCAGTGAGATATGCATTCAGACATCTTTTTGTGGACATATGAGTGGGATGTGGTTCACCCTTTCCCCACATGTAGGATTCTCATTCCCTACAACTAATGGTTGACATGTTGGTATGACTTGGTTCATCCTTTCCCCACGAGTAGGATCCTTCCTATGAATGATTAGTTGGCATGCATGTAGAACATGGTTCATCCTTTCCCTACTCTCAGTGGTTTGCATGCATGTAGGATGTGGTTTATCCTTTCCCTACATTTGGTTGTGATATGTGTTTGAGAATGTGGTTCATCCTTTCCTTAGAGGTGGTTGTGATATGTATTTGTAGGATGTGGTTCATCCTTTCCCTACATGTGGTTGTGCTATGTGTGTGTAGGATATGGCTTCTCCTTTCCCTACTTGTGATTAGGAGTTGGATGTGATATGTTCTTTTCCCTGTTGGTATTTCCACATCATCCTACCCATGTTGTGTGGAACACATGGGAAGTACCTCTCATCTGGCCAATAAGTTGGGAAAAGTAGATAGGGACAATAACACTATCAATGGATGCATCGTGTACTATCATACTCCCTATGTCTAGGATGTATGACGTTTCTTCAACTTGATCACTTGGGATCAAGTCTAAATGGCTATATGGACTAACTTTCATCAGTAGAGAGTGGCAAGGTCTTGTGACTCACTCTCGATCGATTCTTTTTCATTATTCATATCAATATTTAGCAGAGAAGAGTAGGGCGGAGAAGGGATGATAGAGATGGTTCATATCAACTCAATGGGATGATGATGGATGGATTGGCAGGTGGAATTCTCCCTATTTGAGAGGGAGTGTTAAAATTGGAAACTAGGTCCAAATTCCACTTTGGATAGCTCCTATGGGGAATATTATTGCAGCATTGAATTCCTCTCTTTGAGAGGACCAAAATTGATATAAATATTGTCTCATTTGGACAAGTGGAAGTGCAGTTTTGAATTTATGTTCTCTCATAAGTAAATTTATAAGGTCGACCTCATCTTATATCGACTCATCAAGCCCAATGGTCACATCCCATAACCTCCAACGAATTGTATATATTGTGGTACTTGCTTCGTCATTATATACATATCTTTTCCTTAGATTGAAGTATGAGATAGTTGAGTTTCTGTGGAAGGTCGAAGGAGGATTTTGTTTGGGTTTTCCTATGCATCAAGACCAAGACCTTCCAAGGAGGAAAATTGTTGGTATGAGCATGGGCCAAGTAATTTAGTTTGAATTTGGTAGCAGCTTAGCAGGCCGAGATGGTACAACGATTTTTGGGCTTATTTATGTGAAATATCACCTCTCCTCATGAGGCCATATCCATGATTTGTCCCAGGGAGAACCATAGTTAGTACAATCTTCTCAATCAAGGGAGACGATAGTCCTTTCATGGGTTCATATCAATCCTTATGGCCATTGAAAATGATATTCATGCATGCCAGTGATAGCAGAAATGGAAGGGATAACCCTTGGCTCAATTAGATAAAACCATAACCAGAACATCATGTTAATTCGTTCTCATGTTTAAGATTTGGATCTTCATCAATCAAAGTCATTTTGATTTTGGTTATTGTACTCTCTCTCTGTTGGACATTCAATATTAATAATAAGAAGAATTGATATAGGGTTTTCCCCATCTTGGGGTTTTTCCCTAGCTTGTGCCACATCATGTGTACTCTTTTCTTAGCTTCTCTTCAACATCTATCCTTTATGTTGTTTCTTTAGCCACTATCAATTTGATAATGTTTCATGGGATTGGTATCGAAAATAGAACGGTCTAACAATTATATGGAATTTTAAGTGACTACCCTTAGCAAAGAACATGTTATCTAAAAATAACATCATCCCCAAAGGTTCCAGGAAAAAGGTAGTGAATATTAGATGCAACTCTATAAGATCATTTCTGATGATAGTTTTTCCAAAACAAGTCTAGATGCCAAGGGGCCTATCTGAAAAAATTGGAAATAGTTCTAAATGACATCCTTCTTTAAGTACAGGACCAAAGAATTTTGTAATAAGATCCAACCTTTGTTTTTCACTTTGCCAAAGGCTGAATAGAAGATGGTTTTTCTAGGACAAGGAAATCATGTGAATTCAAATATGTCAGGGAAACTGGAATCCTTCTCTTTCTTTAAATTCATGGTGTTGGGTTGGTTGATTGTCAAGAATAGCATAGTAGAAAAGGATGGACTTCAGTATACAAAAATTTTGGATGGTTGTTGCATGACCTAAAAGGAAAAATAAACCAAGCATCTCTTATGGAAATGCAAGATAAAAAGAGCTCAAAATGATTCTAGATGCTATGGAACCTATCTGGAAAGTTTGGAGATAGTCCTACAGGAAATCCTTCTTTGAGTACAGGATCGAAGGACCTTGTGATAATACCCATTCCTTGATTTTACATTTTCAGAGAGTTAATAGAAGATGGTTTGACTAGGACAAGGAAATCAAGTGAATTCAAAGATTTTAGGGAAACTGGAAGGCAACCCTTTTATTAAAGCCATGGTGATTGGGTGGTTGATTCTCAAGAATATCCTAGCACATAAAGATAGATAGAATTCAACATACAAGACTTTTATATGGTTGTTACATGACCTAAAAGGAATCTTTCATGGAATTTTAATATATCTCATACCTTCTGGAACTAGATTTCTATGGATTGTCACATTCTATTTGTTACTCTCTTCTTCATTGGAATTTGGCCATTTAATGGAGATAACTATTGAGGAATATTTACAATATTTGTTGGACAATGAGGAGTTATATAAGACTCATCACTCTAATTATATTTGTCCTTTGGGCAATATTGCGACATGAAATGAAATAATCTTCCAAGACAAATTTGTCACACCAACCAAGGTCTTCTATAAAGTTCAGGCATCATATAAGTACTACTTACAAGTGAAAAAACCAAGACAAGCAAGAGATTTCTGACATGGATATTGATTAATCTATAGCTTGTGGATTTTCTAATGGGGCCTCTCAAGCAGATACAAGACCTAGTGAAGAAAAAGGTGTTCTATAGTTATAAGAATCTCACAAACTCCTTTTTGGGTGTGGTATAGGAAGGAGTGCTAAATTCTAATAATGATGTTGAGGTACGGGCTACCAAATTTCTAATGAAATTAGCACTGGAAGGAGGCTTGGGCCAGCTGCCAATTTTTAGGATACTTTTCACTCATTTTCATGATATCATGTGCCTATGGAACACAATCAAGCATGCAATAAGCCTCATAACCCTTTTTGGATTAATATGTGGATAAATTAGGTAGAATAATCTCTTCCCCCAAGACAAATTTACTATTAACTTTACTCTTTAAGAGCTTGGCATAATGCATTTATTGTTAGAAATCAAGATTCATTAAATGGATGTGTCATTTTAGCACCATGATCTTTGCACAATAAAGTAGAACATATAATGCTATTTCACTCTTTAAAACATAGGTGATGTTGGACAAGTTATCATAGCTTCTTAGTAGCAATTCCCCCAGTTAATGTTGGACAAGTTATCTTAGCTCCATAGTAGCAATGCCCCAATTCATGGGTGACATTTTCAGAGATATCTTATTAATTCAATGAATGGAAAATGATATCATCTTTACAGTGGGAATATTTAGACTTCACTTAATATTGGGACATGGTGGTCTTGGTGTGTTATTTGTCTTGGCAAAGGTGAAAATGATTGTTTGTTAACAAAATGACGATAATTCATTTATCAATTTGATTTAACCAAAATTTATTTTGTATTGATTTATTCAACAATTTTGCATGTTTTAAAATAATTTCTTTGCCTGTGGTTTCAGGTGCGCCTTAAATGATCCTTAAAAACCAATTATCTTTTCTATGGAAAGACTCAACTGAGTGAAAAATATGACAGTATTATTTGAATCATTTGCGAAGAAAAAAATACCCGAGGGAGTTGGTTAACCTTGTTATGGTTGCTGGTGATATTGATTCATTAAAGTCGAAAGATAGAGAGGAAGTTGCCAAAATTGAAAAAAAGTATAGACTTATCAAAGATTATAACGTGAATGATCAGCTCCGAAGGATATGTGCACAAAAGAATAGAGTATAGAATGGTGAGTTGTATCAGTACATTTGTGACACAAGAGGTGCCTCTATACAGGTTAGCATTTTCATTTGTCAAATGCTAGTTATGTCTAATGAAGGATCTATAATTTCACCTAGAGTAGTGAGCTTCTATTTACAACTTAATATGGATGAAAGATGCAACTAGTTGACGGTTCTATAATTGAATTTAAAGAGGCTAGGTACATGTTATGACCAATCACTAGTAAAAAATGGCTAATTAGTTACTAAAAAAGGACTAAAAGTTACATATAAACGACCATATTTTTAGTCGGTGAGGAGTAGTAGCTAATTTACAGTATCTTATAACGCAAACAACTTTTCGTCATTTTTAGCTTGGTCATTAATTGTTGTCTCAATTTCATTGTCTAGTAATATATTTAGTCATAAATTTGGTCATTAATTTAGTGATTGATTTAGTCATTAATTGTCACAATTAATGACCAAATATACAACAAAATATATTACTATATGATCACCCTAGAAAACCAATTAATAACCAAAGAAATATGACCAAAATGTTGGTCATGTTATAAGATACTGTAAATTAGCTACTAATAGTCATATATATGCAAAATTTAGTCATCACTTGAAACCAATTAATGACCAAAGAAATATGAATAAATTTCGGTCATGTTATAAGATATTGTAAATTAGCTACTAGTAGTCATATAAATGAAAAATGTAGTCATCATTTGTAATCACAAATATATTAATTGTAGTAGTCATTTATCTTTTCTTGGTAGTTTCATATTCATTGTATAAAGAACTAATTTAGTAGTTTATATTCATTTCATTTACTTTCATTAATAATCATTATAAACAACTAATTTAGTCATATATTTATTTTATTTTTGTTCATAATTAATCAATAACAAATATTAATATAGTAGTTTTAGATTAATTTTATTTGTTGATTATTAATCAATATATATTAATTAGTATGATTTTGCAAATA
This sequence comes from Pinus tabuliformis, assembly GCA_031772625.1. Lineage (NCBI taxonomy): Eukaryota > Viridiplantae > Streptophyta > Pinopsida > Pinales > Pinaceae > Pinus > Pinus tabuliformis. The sequence goes on along the minus strand of CM062809.1, from coordinate 565,081,758 downwards.
AAAAAAAAATATATCATAAAATGTGCATGTTCATATAATATGAAAACACAAAGTTACATATGTTAATTACAATACTAAACAATATCAAGTGAAACTATAAATAATTTCAACCACAAAAATTATATTATATGAAATGTCAAGTATTACAATATGAGTTTCCAACTTAATATTGGTTGGACTACAATTTACACATGAAATATTGTTTCATCACTTCAAAACATTATCGTTGTGTTAACAAGGAATTGCACGTGAATTCACCAACTCTGAAGACTTGACCATCGGCCTCTATATGCATGTCTTATGTGGGATACTAGCTCTAAGGGTATCACAAGACTGAATCTCTTCTCTCTCTCTTTTTGCATTTGTCGCTCCAGTGTTATTGTTTTCCTCTTTCTTCAATTCTTGCTCCTTACCATCAATACTAAGTTCGTTTTATGAAAACATAAGAAGATACAATGCAGAGTATAAGACATGAAATTAAACGATGAATGCTAGAATATAAACTAAAGGTTATTGTTGGGTCTTGAAAATGTCATTCATTTCCGTTACACTTTCACTATTATGTCCATTATATCACCTCCATTTCACATCCATTTCACTACTATGTCACTACATTCATCCCACTTTTATTATCATTGGGCCACATTTATGTTTTTCCAAACTTTATTAATTCTTAGCCTTTTTAAGTGAATAAAATTAGAAAATAATGTGCATATGCTTATACCTAACAAGTGGGTTGAGATTGTTGACATGTGTAGGTCAAAAGGAGACTTCTAGAAGACCCTTATGTGGCACTCTAAGGCCAAATTCGAATTTGAGTGGAAAGAATCATGGGATCATGAGAATATGTGTCACATCTCCTAATTGTATTGAAACTCTAAGAAGACATGTGTCTTTTCAGTTCCTATTTTGATTAGGACTCTAGAGGTAGAGGGAGAGATTCATGGACTCTCATTAATGAGATGGCTTCTCATCTTTTTGTATAAATAGGAGATCTTTCTCCTTCATTTGTTAGCTTAGAGTTTAGAGCTTAGCTTGTGAGTCTTAGCTTAGCTTGGAGTTTGTAGTTCTTCCTTGATGGCTTTTGAAAGCTTTGGAGAGCTTTGTTGTACTTTGTAATTTTGAAGAATTTGAATAAAGCTTTGATGTTCTCAACATGGAAGGAGATGTGAAGTAGATGTCATGGAGCATATTAGAATGTAAGGTAGAGTAGATTTCATTTTGTAATTTTGCTTTGATTTCATTATGTCATTTGATTGCTTTCAAGTTTGATAGATTAGATTTTCCATTCATGCAATTTTAATTCATGTAAGTGTGTTCAACCGGTTGATTGTAGATTAGTTTTTCTTTACATGTTTTTGCATCAACTAGTGACATGAGATTAACCTCTCTGCTGACTTTGCTTTTCTTATTTTTTTTTAATTCCAGTTCTGTTTTGATTTCAGTCTTCTTTACTTGCTTTGTTAGTTAGTTTAGAAATCAACTTTCTCATGTCATTGATGATTACCTTCGAAAGCCATAGCTAGACTAACTGGTGAGGGATCAAATTATGAATGTTGCGAATTGATTTTAATTTTACTTTTCTGCAAATAGATATCAGATTGCTCATGTCATTGACGGTTACCTTCGAAAGCCATAGCTAGACTAACTGGTGAGGGATCGAATTATGAATGTGTTATTTGATTTTAGTTTTACTTTTCTGCAATTAGATATTAAATTGCTCATATCATTAACAGTTACCTCTGAAAGCCATAGCTAGACTAACTGGCGAGGGATCGAATTATGAATATGTGATTTGATTTTAGTTTTACTTTTCTGCAATTAGATATTAAATCACTCATATCATTGACGGTTACCTCCGAAAGCCATAGCTAGACTAACTAGTGAGGAATCGAATTATGAATGTGTGATTTGATTTTAGTTTTACTTTTTTCGCAATTTTTCATATCTTTGAGTGCAATAGCTTAAATCACTTTTCTGTATTTAGACAGCAGGAGAGATAGTAGTTTCATGTTCAGTAGTTCATTATTTACTTGTTTTAAATGGCAGCACATTTTCCATTCTTGTTCAAGCATTATTGTCATCACTAGTACATTCTAAGACCTTCTGAAGTGTTAAGTTCTGGAAATCATTATAGAGGACATAATTGCCTTAAAATATGTATCCATACTTGCCTTCTAGAGACTTAGGAATAGGATTTCCATTTGCATTAGACACTTTAGGAGATCAACAAGAACAAAACCCCAAAACAAAACAAAAACTATAAAACAACAAAGTAAGAAAAAGGTTAACTAAGCACATATGGTGCACCACACTTCATCAGTTTACGATACCTGGATTGATAATTTATGTGGAGGAATTTAAAACATTAAATTGACTAGACAGTGACTATAAAGGATTTATATGACATATACCTCAACATCAGCAATGTCAAAGCCATTTTTGCCCATAAAATCGAGAAACTCTAACAAGTTTTCTTCACTTTGGCGATAATGGCCACTATGTGGCCAGGTGACCTATATAAACAAATCAAATAAAACCTCACCATAGAAAATAACACATTAGTAACTTAATATTCAGCCTTCATGGAAAGCTTAGACTAATCAGGTCAACCAAGTTACATGCCATAAAGCTCAGGTTGTAGATAACTTGTGAAAACAAATAATCTGAGGCGTGATGTATAATCCTTGTCATTTTATTTGTAACAACATTTCATTATCTAACACATGAATTTGGTCAAGTATATAAACAACATGTGCTCAAATAACAACATGAAATTAAACTTTTCTAATAGCCATGAAAATATTTTAACACAAAACAACTAAAAGGATTTCAATCAATGAAGTGTAATACTAATTTCATCTTCAAGATTTGGTTGTTGTTTAAATGAACATGATACCAAGTATTTTCCATTTCATAGCTAAAATACAAAACAAAATTAAAAGAAACATTCAAAATGCAATCAAACAATAAAGAGAGGAGATCATGCAATGGACATTGCAATTATAAAAAAATTATTTACCTGTCCACCGATGTCTTGTTTGGCATTCCTAAAACATTTTATTTCCCAAAATAACCATGAGGTGAAAGAATCACAACATTAAAACCCATAGCAATCCCTACTAGAAACTTGAATAAGTTTTCTTTAGTTGAGAGATAGTCGCCACCATGTCGCTAGATGAACTGTATAAAGAAAGTAAATAAAATGTCACCATAAAAAAGAACACCTTAAGAAATTAGTATTCAACCTTAAGGAAATATTTTAGCCATAATCATGAAAATTAAGTTACATGTTTTAAGAGCCAAGTGATGAATTAGTATACCAAATTTCCATCTCTCAATTTTTTATTGCACCAAACTGGGTAACATCTAATCCAAAAAGCCAATAATTTTCATTATAGTGGATCAAGAAATTTTCTACAAGAAACTTCTTAAGAAGAACCTTCTCCATTCTCCACCGAAGAGGAAAATTCAATTCCCAATAAAGATGAAGATCCCTTTTCTGGCTACTCTCAAGAATTATGGATATTTGTATATACAAAACAATAGTGTAAGAGGGAAGTTTGCAGAAAAAATATCTATAAATTTGAAATAGATGACAAAGATGACATAATGAGAAAAAGGAATGAAAATTGAGAAACCTAATTTATTTTCATAATGAAGAAGTCAATCAGAAATCAAAAACAAATCTCAATATTTACACAAGAAAAATGCCAACCTTGTTACCATTTTGTTCATACCAGTGCTCCTAAACATCATCAAAAGTGTTGTTATTTTAAAGTGTAACCTAAAGAGGATGATAAAGGGAGCAATGTACATGATTGCAAGCTAACAAATTTAAAACAAGGAAAGAAATAACATTGACCTTTCTAGGTTCCAGAAACATTCTTTCAATACTAACAGCCTTCTTTACAAAGCAAATACGCATTAACCAAAAGCCCAAGGAATGCATTTGTTCTTTCACAAGATCATAATTTTATACTATAAAAGTTTACCAATTAATCCTTATTTTGCTCAAAATTAAAGAAAAAAACATTTACTAAACAAATTATCTCATTTATATTTGACAAGTTGAAGTTTGAAAAGTGCAAATTGATTTTGATTTGGAGTTGGTGAGACTCATAGCTTGAACATAATTATGTGCTTATTACGCACCCATTTTCTCATCATGGCTTATGAAGTGCACGCCAACCACTTTCAAAACTCTATATTGCAATTACCATGACCTAGGACTTTGCCATGATCATAATGTGGAGGGTGAATGGTAAAACCCCATTAGCTGACATATTACAGGTCCTACCAAAAAGAAAAAAATGCAGACAAAGGTTGTGAGAATGCATGCATCAATAAGACTCTTATACTTAAAGTGAGATCATAATTGTATAGTAGTTACCAAGATTTCAAGAAGCCAACTTTGTGTTCTAATTAAACAAGAACCCCAATGAAACATCCTTCACTTCGAAACATATGTTTATGAAATCACATTAATAAGATATATATTTCCTCACCTACTTCATAGTGAGAAACATAAGGATAAGAAAGATGAAACTCTTCATCTAAAGTGATGCCTAAATGTTGTCAGGTGGCTCTTGATTAATGTTTTTTTCCACACCAATATCTCCTGACATTGTGATAGCATTCTTTGTATCATGGAATAGGTATAGAACATGTCCCTATACATCAACACCATATGAATTAGTTTTATGTTAAAAAATCGAACTGCCATCTGAAGTAGTTTGATTGGAAAAATTCAATCATGAGCTAACTATCTAGAAACCATATAACAACTTGTAGTTTTAGTATTCTACCACAACTAGCCAAACAAACAAATAGGAAATCATCGAAACATGGTACACCATTATGAACCAATCCATTAAAATTTAAGAAATATAAAGAATAAATAATTGGAACATTTTCGCAAATCATCAAAGTTTGATCCTACGTATTGTATTGAGATGTGCTTCCATTTATTGAAGGTCTTATGTGAAAATGTAAAAATCAAAAAATAAGATGGCAGTTATAATAACACCCAAGATACAATATTCATATCCTTTATAACTTTGGAAAAATGAAAGCATGGGAATAATGGGAAACACAAAAAACTTAAATGGAAAATCATAAAAACATTGTCCACCATTGTCCCAATCCATCAAACTCCAAGTTGAAATATAAATAACAAATAATTGGTTCATTTTCATAAAGCCTCAAAATTTGATCATACATATTGTATTGAGGTGTGCTTCAATTTCTTGAAGGTCTTAAGTGAAAATGGAAAACTCATAAATTAAGATGGTAATAAAACCATAGATACAAATCCATATACCTTTTATTGTACTTATAACTTAAAAAAAATGAATGAATGGAAAATAAAGGGGTAAGGAATATGTGAGGTAAACTAGTAACTAGCACAATTTTGCATGGTCAACCCAAGGAGAAAATCAAGGGAGGAAAGCAAAACGATGTCAATTTTCAAATGATAAGGGGAAATAGGGGAAAATCTCCAATTTTTGAAGAAATTAATACGATGCATACAAAATCCTAAAACTTATGCACAACTTGGGCTATTTTTCATGGTGTTTCAGGGATGGGGATGAGGGGAAGGGTTTCAATGATGGCTAGAAGGTAACCCCAAATTTCAATGGGACGACCAAAAATAATTTCATAATAAAATTTTAAATAAATATAAAATTTAAAAACAAAGATTCTAGAACATAGCGCTATAATATAAGTCAACAAAAGCAACTGCCGTAGATTATAGATCTAATGTAACTCAATAAAAGTAACAAGTATTAGATAATAAATATTAAAGATCTTGTCTACATAGATATTATAACCCTCCCAAAAGAAATATTTGATATAGGATACACACACCTACAAAACATGGGAGTCAAAACTGTGAAGGCAATTAGTCCTCATTACAAAAATATACTACATAGTATTTAGGCATGCAATGCATATATAACCTTTGTCTAGGTTTGAATGTAGAACCACTTGGTGAATATTTTTATTTGAGAATTGGAACCAAATGGGAACTAGTTTTGATAGTGGGTATTCAAATGTCCTCAAAACCATCCCAAGAGATCTCCCAAAACTCCATGTTTTTTGCAAGAACCGTCTAGAGGATCTAGGATAAGTCCCAAAAACCATCATAAGATGTCTCCCAAACATCCCATTTTTGAGAAAGAAAAATTTAGAAAATGTGGGATAGGATCACACATCCTTAGAGGTGTCTTGTTAAAAATAGGGACTTTCCCCTTGCAATCCCAAGGAGGGCAAAATCCAAAGGATACATCCCAGAAGTAGGGACAAGTCCCCCTATGCAACATCGTCCTCAATGCATAATCCACATGATACACTATAAATTGATCTAAGAGTGTGACACACTAACATATGAACTCGTGACCAAGTGTAAAAATTGACCTATATATCCACAAGTAGAATTTATGTAAGTAAATTATGAAATCATTCCACACATGCATGGAAGATAACGTCTATCATATATAATTAAGTTTTAATACTAGCATCCTTACAATCGGAGGGCCTATATGAAGGAACGATGGAAAATAAAACTTATAACTGGATATATCTATTATACTTACTACAAAATGCAAGCAGATTATGGATTAAAAATTTACAACCATGATTACATAAGAACTACTTACAAGTTCCAGGGGACCCATACCTATGGGATTTAGAGTAGTAATGAAATGTTTTGAAATTCCCATTAATGGCTTTGAGAACATCCAAAATATTCCAGCTGCTCCATTCTCATATTCACACCACTCTTTTGGTTGCTTCTTGTGCACTACCAACCTAAGGGATAGTTTGGAAGCTTCTTACTTATGTATCCCTACATGTGACACCATATGTAATTTCATCATATCCTAAGGATGAGATGATTAAACTTCACTTTCATGTAGCAACTAGATGTAACCTTAGGTTGGAAAGGGCTAGTGAAGTCCCTAAAGATAAAGAGGGAAGAATCTTTATATCTGTTAGGAAATCATTTTATTTATACACTACCTCCCACCACTCTTCTTCCAATAAATTCAAGTTGAAACAACCCTCTACCTATTTCCTTGCTACCACAATTGCACAAGAACCGATCTTGTGGAAACAAACTTTTAAGAGAGAATTAGTTCTAATAATTCTACAAATTTTGAACTAGAGTTAAACCTTTCTATAATACCAATTGATGCATGATATGGTTCTATAATTCCCTAATACAACGATGGAACTAGATTGGCACTCGTAGAGTGAAGCGACCACAAAATTAGTGTACTTAAGCAATGACAATATAATGATGCTACAAAACTAAATATGATATAATTAATAATGGAAATAGCATAAAAAAACAAAGATAACCTAACCCCTTATTAAATAATATGTTGATTTGGGCTTGTGAAATGCAATCTGGAGATTGTAGTCTCTCCACAATTCATACTATTTTATACTAGCATGATCAAACTACCAATCAATTTTAGGCTTCCCTAAACATGAGCTGGTATTCATTATCTTCTTCTTCTTTAGTTCATTGGAGCTGAAACCCTTCTTCTATTGTAGAGTTTCAGTTGAACCTTCTCTCATGTTTCAAAATTGGAGTTGAACCTTCTCTTCTCCCATTGAAAATTGTTGGAACTAAACTCTCTTTAGTTAATTCACTAGATTTACAGTTGACCCTCAAACTAGTAATTTCATGTGGTAGTCCAAGAATCTTAGTGGCACTTCACCTCCTCTTGAGTTGTCTCAATGAATTCACAGGGGTAGTGCATGGTGAATCTCCCTTTCATTTTCCCAATTAATTCCCATGCATTTGTCCTTAGCAATTTCGCAGCAGTGCGTCCATTCTATAGAAACATGTGAATTTTGTAGTAATGCATGGATCCACAGAATTTTTGTAGCATTTATAACTTATTTATTACTCCTACTAAGAAACTTAACTAAATAACAAGAAATGAAAATTATAAGATAATATTTTGATACTAATTACATGAACCCAAGGATGCTAACTTTATGTGGGATCAATAGTTCCAACGGGGATTCTCACATTCTCTTGTTCATCTTCTGACTCATCCTGCTGGAATTGGGCTTCGATTACCATTTGTCTTCAAAATGATTCATCTACATCATTCTAAGTCCAAAATTCCTCATGCTTCTCCTTTCCCAGTTCAAATGGATTCCCCTCTAGGATGTTTTTGGGGTTTCTCTAATATAAAAAATGATGTAGTTTTTCTGACTGTACACTACACAAATCTAGAACTGACTCCAAATGGGTGCAAATCCTCTGGCTACTACAAGAACAGATCTGCAAAACTAATGAAGACACCTCTGGTTTGCACATGTGTAGATTTACACACCCTTTTCTAGCCCATAGGTAAGTCCAATAATACTTCTCAAGATCTGAAAAAGTGTTATTAGAAACTAATAAATACATTCTCCCACACAACATTATAATTGTGGGAATCAGGAGAGATTTAATACCTAATTATATCAGATAAGAAATGAACATGAATACATAACTTGTGGCATCAAAAACACAATCTCTTTATTTATTATCTCCTCCTCTAATATTTAATGCAACACATAGGTCCAAACCATGGTTTCCAGCTAATGATTAATGTCATAGGCATACTAAGGCTCCTTTGAGCACATTACTTCTATGTATCTATTGCATAGAGGCAATCTTATCCACTTATACACAAATATTACAATCATTATATCCTAAATTTCTTAAAAGAAATACATCTAAACCCCCAAAGTTCAAACACCAACATTGCCACATTTTAGTTGTTAGAGACCCACTACACAATGCATAGGAATCGTGCTTCATGGTCTTATTGTAATTTCTCTTCTTGCCATTTGATTCCAAAATCCATTCCTAGCTCCTCATGATTAACACACCCAACAACTCCCATAAATGGGTCAATAATTTGGATGTGTGTTAGGCTCTACTGCCCCTGCATCGAGCACAAATCTATACAGACCCAAGTCTGAGATGCACTTCCCAGCTTGTGAAGCTTGAAGTTTCTTACCTCGTATTTCTATATTTCAGAACTCAGTTATTTGTGTGCATTTGATGGATCCTCAAGCTTAGGAACCCTAGGTCAATATCGAACTTGAATCTACATGGGAGTGTGTGAACGTCATATTCATGCAATCAATGCATTATCTATAATTAATGTCCCATTACGTGGTCATACAAACACTAGAATTCCCACCCATGTCCAGGCTATTAGCATGGACCACAGCTCTTTCTTAGTGCAACTAAGGTGGATGTGATCCAATTTCCATCTCTCCAAAAGTACACAGTAAGAATTACATCAAATAAATTTTACGCCCACTATCCATGTGATCTGGATTTAAACAGGAATGCAAAAAATTACAGAGATAACCATAAACATAGAGATTCAGTGAAAATAATACTTCATTTCATCAATGTAAAATACTGAAATATGCTTACAAACAGAATTGGAAATAAACCAACTAGGGTGATGGTAGCTTATCTCTGAAAAGAGATGTGGTGGCTACATGGCTTTGAACTGTGTTACAATGAGGCTCGAAGGCCTATTTATTGCTGAGAAACAACGGAAAACCCTTAACATCCCAAAACCTAACCCTAGAAGATGAAATACCAAATTGTGGGCCCCGTTTTGGGCAAGTTGGTACATCAACTTCCCGGGGACATAACTTTGGCACCAGATCATTGTTTGACACGTACAATAGCTCGTTATAAATATATATCTGAGCACTACAAGTTTGGGAAGAGAAACATCGGTCCATGGACCCATGTTGCTCAATATTTCCCAAAAAACATTGTTTAGGGCCTCAAAACAGCTCTGGAAGTTCAGGACTCGAAAAACTACTAAAAATAGTAAATTGTGCTACAATTACGGAAACTGAAAAACTGAAAGAGATAGTTGTGGGGGTCCAAGTGGGATAGGTGGGTGGCCACCAACATCCACCTGGATCATTCCTCCCCTCTTAGGAAGAAATGGTCCTGATTGCATTGAGTTCCTCCATCTGCTGAACTTGGTCCCTAGTGAGCTATTCTGCAATCTCAAATGTCTCTAGTAATGGTGGGAAGCATGGTCGAGGGTGGTACACATTGGAAACTTGGTGCAGGCGAAGGAATGGAGGAATGTTGTGCTCCAAAGAATTATTTCCCACAGCCTTGGTAATGTTGTAAGGACCATGTCGGAGTGGTCTGAGATTTTGATGGGCTCTTGTAAGGTGTTCTTTTTTCATATGTAACCAAACTTTGTCACCCACCTGAAACTTGTGTGGTGCCCCTGTGGTTGAGGAGAAGTTGTTCCTGTGTTCTTTCATGATAGTATCCCTCTGTTGTTGTTGCTGCATAGAGGAACCCTTCGTGGGGGTCATGGATGTGGTGACGATCTTCCCCTTAATTTGGGAGCGAACCAGACATAAAATAAGTTTCCTAGTCTGTTAGATGATCTTGCTACCTTTCTTAGCAGTGATCAAGGAGGTGGCAATAGGTGGGGCTACCTTCGATATCCTGTATAATGAATTTCCCAAAGAAATAATAACAGCACGAGGCCTTGACTCATACACAACATGTCACCTCCACAAGTATGGCTAGCCTAATAATACATCACAAACATCCAGAGGTGTAACATCACACAATACCTCATCTGTGAAGGGCTTGATGCTGTATGGAAGGCGACACTGCTGGCAAACTCAAAGATCTCATCCTTGGTGAAGCCACCAATACTGTACGGCTATAGGTGTGGTGTAGTTGGTAGGCCCAACCGCTTGACGACCTTTGCTGAAATGAGGTTCTTTTGGCTACCACTGTCGACAATGAATTGCAACACCGAACCCTTCACCCACATCTATGAGTGGAAAAGCTTCTCCCCCTCCTCTGGATCTTCGGGCTCATTATTCTAGATCTTGGTGGTGGAAACAATGGCATTGGGCTCCACATCAATGATCTGCTTCCCTTTCCCATTCCCCTTGTCAGGTTCTGACTCAAGGTAAGAACATGCATCTGATTCTGAAGCCTTCAACTCAGCCACCAACAATTGTTTGGTATGACACACACTTGTGTTTTGAGTGGGGCTCTTATGGAACTCACACCACTTTCCTGTGTTGTTCTTTGAATTGCTGGTGTTGTTCCTTTCCTGCGGATTCGATGGGTTATCTTGGGTCACCCGCCTTGGCTTTGTCCTTTAGTCTTTGGATTCACAGATCCAAAGTCTTGCTTCTTTTATTTAAGCTTCTACTCGATTTTGACAGCATATTGGTATGCCATGCTGAGGGAGGAGATGTTAAGGAAGTCCATCTCTTCCTAGATGTGCCTATGTAGGCAGTCGCAGTATCTGAGTACCAAATGTAGCTCAAAATCCTTGATACCCAACTGTGTGCAAAGGGTATGAAAAATGTTTGTGAACCCTTGCACATCTTAGTCCCTTCCCTGCCGTAGTGTGGTCCACTTTATGTATTTGTCCTCATAGCTTTTGATAGGGTAGTACTGCTCCTTGATGGCATGTCAGAATGAATTCCAAGTGGGTGCAGCTGAAAATAGTGAGCCTATACTTTCATCCTTCTTCTCGCAGTAGGTCTCCCACCAGTCCTTCATGTGGGGGGCTACTTTGAGAAGAGAAAAAATAATCCTTTCCCGACTGGAAAAATCATGAACAGAAAAATAACCCTATAATAGATTTAGCCATTTATTGACAACATCTACATCTATCTGACCCTTGAATATGGGGATTTCAAAATTAACTTGTACCTTAAATCATGTGGGATTTCTAGAGTAGCTGTTGGAAGCCGATGCGTTGCCCCTGGGTAGCCGCTGAAGGATTTGGGTAAAGTTGTCCATAATCGAGTTCCTTTGTCGCTCGAGGGCTTCTTCGAGCAAGATTTTGATATGATCTCCTACCCCCTCGTCTTCCTTTTCATCTGCCACGGGAGGCCGTCAGGATTTGCGAGGCTTGTCTTGCAAAGGTTCGACCAGTTCAAGCCCTAACTCCTTATATCCCAACCTCGTTGGGGACATGCAAAGAAAAATAGAGAAAAAGAAGACTGCTCTAATACCACTGATCTAGATTTAAATAAGAATGCAACAAATTATAGAGATAACCATAAACACAGAGATTCAGTGGAAATAATACTTCATTTCATTAATGTAAAATACTGAAATATGCTGACAAATAGTATTGGAAATAAACCAGCTAGGGCGATGGTAGCTTATCTCTGAGAAGAGATGTGGCAGCTACAAGCCTCTGAACTATTTTACAATGAGGCTTGAAGGCCTATTTATTGCTGAGAAACAATGGAAAACCATTAACATCCCAAAACCTAACCCTAGAAGATGAAACGCCAAATTGTGGGCCTTGTTTTTGGTAAGTTGGTACATCAACTTCCCGGGGTCGTAACTTTTGCACCTGATCTTTGTTTGACACATACAATAGCTTGTTAGAAAGATCTATCTGAGCACTACAATTTTGGGAAGATATCAACATAAATCCATGGACCCATGTTGCCCCGATATTTCCCAAAAAATGTCATTTAGGGCCTCAAAATAGCTCTGAAAGCTCAGGACCCAAAAGAATGCTAAAAATAGTAAATTGTGCTACAATTACAGAAACTGAAAAACTGAAAGGGACAGTTGTGGGGGTCCACGTGAGATAGGTGGGTGGGCACCAACATCCACTTGGATCACCATGAAAAGACATACAACCAAGGACATTGTGGTATAAACATATATATGCAAAAAGGCTAGAGCTTCAACAGAAAGGATCCAACTTTGCATCAAGAATACAATCTATTTAATAGAGATTGAATGGGGCTCAAAATTACTCATTAACATTCTCGTAGGAAAATTTCAAAAATCCATATCCTTTAGATTGTCCCAATATGTCTGTTGCAATCTCACAAGAGAGAATAAATCCAAACACATAGAAAGTATCATAGAGAACTTTAATGTCTATTGCTTTGTGAAGATTCTTAACAAACATGTTCATTGATCCACTCTTGCGGATACTTAGATCACAATGTGAATACATTATCCAAATGGTTTTTCCATTAAGAGGCATAAAATTCAACAGATCTAAAGCCCTGCTAGCATTTTCAGCAGTGCCATAATTGACATAGGTGTCTCTAAGAAAACTCTTGGTGTTGATATCTATGCAGATGAGAATAGAGAGAATGTGATTAATCTGCTAGAAGAGCCCATAAATCTGGCTGTCGATAACACTGAGGTTCAGATTCCCCAGATATACTAACATTGATACGAATTGATTAGGCAGATTGTTGTTGGCATTCCCAATAACCTATTGCTACTTTGAACCAACAGAGTTTTGGAGTTGGACTTGTATCTGTGCCATTCTCTCTCTCTTATAGAAATTTTATCTCTGCTCTCTGATATTGGAAAAACAGAAAGCACGACCTCCTTCAACTACTAGAAATAATTTAAAAATTAAAAGAACAACATATCACCTAGATATAAATTTTATTTTTGTGTACGTGTAAGATTATTATATGGAATGAAATGTGCTTACTTTTAATATGATTTTATGTAATGAAATGTGTGTAAGAAAATCCTTTCTTTATATGGAGTGAGATGCGTTTACGTGTAAGATGATTTTATGCAATGAAATTTGTTAGGTATAAGATGAACTCATGGAATGGCATTACCATTAATTCAGATGAACTCTAAAATACGATGATGAATGATGATTTGATGGTATGTATGGTTTCAACCTTCCATCCTTTTTCGGATTACCATTAATAGAAATACTAAGGCATAAGGGGCCCAAAACCAGTGCCATGGTCCTAATACGAAATTCCACTTAGCTATCGAGTTAGTTGATTAGGCCGTTAGGAGTTCACTTCATCACCTAAGTCATGCACGGATAAGGCCTACCAACTCAGAGACTTTCAAAAGACTTACTTGGATCTAGCTTTTCGCCCTCTATGTGAGCTACTACCCCAAGTAATTACTCACAATACCTAGAGAGAGAAGTGAATCTCTGGATAAGTGCAAACCTATTTCACTTAACAAGCCTATTCGGAATTTGGCACTCACTGTAGATAGATGGGCTAGAGGGGGAAAAGGAATTCTATCAAAAATATCATGCTTGAATAAAGCAGTGGTCGGCCCAAGAATTCTTAGTGGTAGGGTAGCAACATTATTGAATGTAGTACGTCTACTTTCTTTCCATCCACATGTAGTATAAAGAAGGATGCCCACATATGGGAAGGTGGTTGACCCAGAATCATGAGCATCATGGACCTACAGCTGATAAAAGTTTCATGAAAAGATCCTGCAAATCGAAATAAAGAGCCAAGCTTATGGGCAATCAAATAGATCATGTAGTAAAAACATGAATGCCTAGGTTATTTAAAAGGATGTATCTAAGAGAAATTAATACATGGATGCCTCCTTCAACTACTAGAAATAATTTAAAAATAAAAGGAAAAAATTCTGATCAAAATCAAAAATAAAAATCCAAAACAACCCTAAAAATGCATGTGACTTTTAAAATTAGGGTTGGGAGATTCAAACAGAGAAAACCAACCAAGGCCTCCTTTAACTACGAATCTATCACAGGGAGAGTGGATCGAACCTAGAGATATAGAGATCGACTCAACACCACCTACTTCGACTCCGATAGATAATAAGTAAGGGGAAAAAAGGTAGCTACAGACTGCGTCAATCAACATAAATGAAAATTTTGGCAAGCTTTGAATTAAATTTAAGAGCAATGAAGTCCATCGTATCTTCTAAGATATAATGACATGATCTGGTTTTTCTCAAGCACTAAAGGCAACCACATGGTATAATCAAATAGAAATCAGGAAAACAATGAGGCACAACTTCAGCAACAACGATGAACAACATGGACCCCAACATGAATGACAACGATGAACAACACAGACCCCATCAATGATTAAAGGGTAAAATAGGGACCCCGTCCAGATTTCAGAAGAAATATAGTTTTCACGACAAGTTTATTGCATTGTCCAACTTTGGTTTCTACTGGTGTTGATGGGAAACCTAATAGAATAAAAACAGTGACTATAAAACCGATGGAACAAAGCCTTTGTGTAGGCCATCCTTTCAATCAATCCTTCTAGTTATTCTCAATCCTCAACCCCTCTCCTAGTCAACCCTCCTCCTATGGATGTTGATACCTCTGCAAACTATTTCCCCTCTAACCCATATTCTTCCACCATTGGACTATCAAATTTCTCTCATTCCTCATCCCTCCTAAAATCCCCCTCGTCCTCACCTATTGATTCTAATATTCCCCCACTCGATCCCTTTTCTTCCATCACTAATAATTTTTTTACTGAAAATAACCCTAACAATATTATTGATTATAATAATATCTCCTCCCTCTCTAATCCTAATCGTGTTCCCCTAAGTCCCCAATCATCCCCCCCCCACCTTCATTTATCCCACATTAATAATATCCTCTCCAATTATAACTCTCTTATTAATTATAATTTAATTAATAAGCCCCTCATTAATAATAATTTCTCTAATAATACCCCTAACAATAACAATAATAATAATAATAAGGAAACTAATAATTCTCCTAACATGTGTAATAATTTGAATAATATCACTCCTAACAATAATAATAAATGTATTTTTAATAATAATAATAATAATGTCTTTATTAATTATGATAAAAAATTTAGGAGCTTTAGGAGTTTAATGCACATAAGACGCAACTTTAAATTTTATTAGAGTCTTCAAAACTTTTTTTAAGTGAAATCATCAACTTGAAAATTCTAAATCTATTAGCTTGAATTCATCAAATTCATCTTAATTGTGGATCTAAATTAGAGCCTGATAAAATTACAAAATTTACACCTCAAAAAATTTTATCCAAAAAAAATGACTATTTTACTTCAATTTTATTGCCATGATTATACATTTAAAATTCTATAACCCAGAGTATGCCAGGAGCACATCCAAAATCCTTAATTATCTGTTGCATTCCACATTTTCTACTCATATATTTTACAAAAAGTGTGGATTCTATCTGACGAAGGACATTACCTTGATCACAATAGACCATATCAGTTCTTTTTTTCAAAATTAACCATGGATTCACGAAAATGACCTTGGTCTGCTGGTGAGGTTGATAGAACATTAAACCATGTCCCATTGTTTCATTCTAATGTGGTCCACCCCACCACACCATAATAACACATCAAAATATGCTTGAGGAAGGGTGCAAAAAAAAATGTGTTTTGTGATGCAGCTAGGAATCTCAGTGCATGTTAACATATCTGATAAGGAACATTGTTTTGTCCATCATCCTAGTTATAATATTTCTACCTAATAAGGGACATTACCTCATTTGAAATTTTCAAAAGTGTGGGTTGACCAACGGGGCCTTGATGCACTAGTGAGGTTGACTGAGTACCCAACCCTTTGTCGTGGTTCCATTCTCACTGTGATCTACCCTACATGAATGACATGTCAAAAAGGTATGAGGCCGAGCTCAAGCTCCAGAAGAATTTGGTGGAACATTTAAAGTGATTAGTTTATAAGCCTCTATATATTCCATACACTCATACCCATGTCTTTGACATTTCCTCATTCCATAAACTTGTACAACTTAGATTATGGCACATTTCCATATTGGAAATAGAACCAGCTAGAAACAAAATTCACTGGAACGAGGTCAGAAACAAATCTGGAATGGCTAGGAGAAAGGGGTGTTTTTCCTTTTTTGTGGGGATGGGATGGGTGGTTCCCACGAAGTGAACTACCAAATACCCCATTATATACGGATTCTACATATTATCATAGAACCAGTCTCAACCTCTACATACTTCTTCAATATGTGTTGACAACATAATAAGGGCCCAATACTTCTTCATACGATTCAATTTGCACCCCCTTGATTTTCATTGAGCTCCTTTAGGCCTTTTCATAATGGAAAATCATATTGTCTTTTGAATGTTCCACTATCATTGAAGTGAAATTAATTTTCCAAGTAGAACAATAGAGGAAGAGGAGCAAGTAACGCGTGATACTAAAAATATTGTTTTCATTGCTTATATTGTTGGAGGGATCCTACCTTTAGCCATACTTGACTATGGTTGGAAGGTTGGAACCTACAACAATTTGTTGGAAAGTACTTCCCCCTTTATTAAGGCTTCATCATCAATCAACCAAATTGTGTCAAGGACATTGGTTCTATAGGTTGTGTAGTAGCCTAGTGGTTTTCTAGCACACTGGGAACTTGATTTTTTCTTTTGACTATGTGTATACTTTATGGGTCCTATTTGGATTGAGCTCCCAAAAATTCCCATGCACATTTGGAATTTCCTTCCATGATTGACCACATAGTTGGGTAAGCTTATTTTCTCTGAAGTTGTCAAGTCATACTGAACTAGGCTATGGGTCAAGGCTTACATTAAAATTTACTTGTCAAGAGAGTTTAGAGAAGAAATTTTGAGTTGTGCCTCTAAGTTTATGATTTAGAAAGTTGTCTATCTGAATATGTCAAATGTTTATTTTAAGCCCCATGATAGGAATCATTACATCAATAATTATTTGTTACTTAAAATAAAACCTCGGAAAAGCTAAGCCTACCCACACCCCTACCCCTCCTCGACACTCACTCACAATGGAGGTTGGAGAGAATTTTAAAAGAAAAAGAATAATAATAATGAGAATACTAGGTCCCAACAGAAGTAATGAAGGGGTTACCCCTCTGATATTCCAACAAAAATATAAGTCCCTAAGAATCCTAAAGATCAAAAAACTGAGAGTTTCACTCAAGGGATGCATGTAGCATCACCCCAAAGGGCTAATGCCCCAAGAGTAGAGAAAAAGTGTTTGTCAGAGATGTCGTTGAATAATAATATGTCTAAATCATCAAATGAAATAATGTCAATCCTCCCACTGGAAGTTAGTAGGCCCAACAGGTCCACAGATGGTATGGTGGGAAAACCCAATTTCCATATCAAGAAATCCTATGGAGTGAGAGGGGAGGGAGGGGATAGAGGTGGAGGTCAATAGCCAAAATCAGGAAATTTTGAGGAAAGAAATAAGATGAAAACCTACCCTTAGTTGGATTGGATTTGAAAGAAAACCCATTTTATCTTGAAATGAAAAACAAACACCATGAGTGAGGCATGTCCTAAGAAATGCTAAGGGTACAAAAGCCAAAGGTGTACAAATTAGGGCCAAACTCCATATGATTCAAGGACAGCGTTAAATGCACCAATTTTATTTTCTTCAGGATCTTCAACAACACTAGGATTTTAAAGACATCAAAGCTATTTAGACTAAGAAAGGTAGGCTCATTAAGAATAAAGAGATTTTTCAAAAGCTTGTAGCCTACCACAAACTAATATCACATCCAACACTTCAATGAGAAGTCTAATGAAGAGGCCTTGACTCAATGTTTACAAGTTGTCCCTTCCAAATTTTCTCAATTGGATAGAGAGGTTTGTGAGTTGAACATCTCACCAGAGGAATTTAACATGACCCTAAATAGCATGGTTGATGGTAAAACTCCAAGAATAGATTGGATTTCATGTGAATACTACAAAACAAATTAAGATTTGTTTGGGCTTGTCTTGTTGAAAGTTTAAAATAAGTTTTAAGATGCAATTTACTTGACATCATGATCAATTGGTAATCCAGAAAATATTAAGCTCATACCCAAATGAAGTGACCCTAAATTGACCTCCAATTGTATTTGAAAATCCTAGATAAAGCCCTTTCTAGGAAAATTAAATTTATCCTTAAAATCCACCTCTAAACCCTTCTGGTCTTTTAAGATCCATTAGGAAAAGGTTTCCCTATGGAACTAGTATGATATGTGATGGCTACTGATGGTTGAGTTTCCACTTTGAGCACGACCAATATGTGGCTCATCAAGATAATTTCACTGCACTTTATTCTTTTTTCCAATGCCCTTCCAAAAGACATAGTTTGTTGACAAATTTTTTCATAACCTTCTAAGTTCTTATCAACACCTAGAGAGGGAAAAATGGGCCTTACCAGACTGAAATGGGACTTTTGTTACCTTAGCAGGAATGAGGAAGTTGGCTTCACTAATGTTGCCAAGTAAGGTGCATCCTTTTCTACTATATGGATTGTTAAGACCATCCAGGGAAACAAAAGCTAAAAAATTCGTCTACAACCTAAAATGGCCAAAGGCACTCCCTAGATGTGTCACATGAATGGAAACCTTTCTTCTGTGATAGAAGATGTGTACCATAGGATATCTTGCAAACAAGTTGTCTATATGGCACATCATGTTTTTTTATCTTAATAGTAAGTGTTTTATCAAGGATCCTTGGTCTGATACCAAAAAAATTAGTAAAAGGGGCCTTTAACTGATGTATATGATTACCAGATGTATGGGTTCCTTCAATTATAAAACCTTGAGAAAAAAAATAATCTAAAAACTGCATCAAAAAGTTTCTAACCTATTACCTCGTCTTACACTTTCCAATACAAAAATGAAGAGTTATAAGAGTAGTTGGAGGACATTGGATATGAAATTTCTCCACACCTAACCTTTGTCTCCACTGCTCACCTCTATAGAAATTTAAGGGTCCTTCATAACTAGAAAAATGTACAAAATCTTGGGATGTGTGGTTTCTATTAGAGATGGTTATCATCATTCAACTATTTGTGGAAAATTTCCCTGGAGCTCAAAAAGGCCTTCTTATTCTATTCCCCTTTTTATCAATATATCTCTAATAGATACAGGTTTTCCCACATTATATAATTTGTCAGAAGGAAGAGTTGGCTCTACATCTCTTTTCATTCTTCAACTTAGCAGTTTGCATAAACTTGAATCAATGCTTCAGCCAAAACCATCATAGACTCCCACTTAGATTGGTTTTCAAACATCTAGGAATTACCACACAATGGTCTATCACCATTTCACACTACATGACAACTATTGAGAGTGGATATCCTCTACTACATCTAGAATCATAGCCATAATTTGATCTTTATGTGGCCTCATTGTTAGATTTCAACCATTAATTTCAAAAAACAGTAATTCACTTGTGTATTCTTCATATATGTCCACATGCAAACAATGTCCAAAGCATCTAGGGTTAGATACTTGCACTTCCAGCAGAAAAGTGCCCCACCCTCAATAGCTAGGAAGAAAAAGGATAACTAATTTCTCCCAATTAGAGAGGAAATATGAAAAATGTGGTTTAGGGGTGAATATTGTCAAAGCTATTGTGGCAAGGTGTGATGCCAGACACAAAATGTGGAGAGACCCTAGGCTCCCATAAATCATTTGAATTATATGACTATTTTAGGACTATTTCCTATCAACAAAGGATTTAATTTTGAAGTGTTTTTCAGTGAATTTGGACTCTCAGCCTAAACCCCCCTTTTCCAATTTTTGTTCTCTTAACTGCCAATGTTGGCCTAGTTTTGTTTGTTTTTATGACCCAGCAAACTGGTGACTTAGAATATTAAATACTAGGTTGCCCCTTGGCATTAGTTTGTGATTGTCTTTGTCTCTATCAAAGAAGAAGGGAGAGATATTGATGGTGTGCATAGGCAACATTTTCAATTAGTAGAAGTATCATTCTTAATGGAAAAATGTAGGAAATATCAAAATCAAAATTATATTAATGATTAAATTAAGGCCTTGAAATGAAACCAACCAAATCAGCATGCACGAAGTGTCATGAAAGTTATTGGTGAGAATCAACTTCATTCAATTGTGCCTATAGAAAAATACACCATCATGATAAGAAAACACAAACTTAAGAATGAAACCAACATCCCATAGCCAAACATGTGTATGCCTATAGTCAGGACAAGTTTATAGTCATGGAGAAATAGAAAATAGATGTAAACATGCTAATAAATCATTTACATAATTAAATTTCAGAATGTTTCAATATCATTGGAATATCATACAATGTACACACAATTTATTTTAGTCACAACCAGGGATACTATGGGGATCAAGGAATACCTCTCATATAAGACAAAATTTTCTAAGAAAATCCAATCAAAGAATTTCCTTTGATGTTCTGATTGTGGAGTTCCAATTGAAACTCGGTGTTAATAGTACAAAACCTATATAATTTAAACCCTAATAACAATATGGAATTTCCTGAGCTCGTGTCCTTAAGTTTACTGAAATCGAAAAGTGGATCGTTTCATCATTGGGTGTATGAAATTTAAGTGGTTTGATTTTTCCTAAGATTGATCACACACAAAAATTGAAACCCCACCAAAATTCACAACTGGGCTTCCGAATGTTCAATAATTTAAAGGCTCCAATGTGAAAACATTCGACTTCACACATACCTGAAGGAAGCTTTTGGAGTAGTAGATTTTGCCAAAATTTTGAAGGGAAAAGTAACGTTCACCCTATGGAAACTAATTTCGCAACACCTTTTCCGGTGTCTCGCTGATGGTGTCCACGACTAATGGTTCACAACATTTTTCTAGCCAGTGATTTCTCGTTGATTGTTGGGGTTTTGTCAAGGACTTCAAATATTTGGATCATTAAGCTCACAAATTACATGAGAATAAAGAAAAAATGGGTAGTGGTGTAAATGTAAATGAATTAAATTCATGTTTAAAATAGTGATTTATAAAGTGTTATATGTATTAAGTTAAGTTTATTTGATAATTGATATGGTCAAATGTCGTATTTCTGACAAAAAGTGAATGTTTGTGGGATATTAGGAAAACATTCATTAATTGTCCTCAGAATATAATTAGTGTCAGATATCTGAGTAACATATTATAGAATATCTGATGATAATTGTTTCCATCAGATATTTGATGAAAGTTGGCGCTTTAAAAAAAATGCAAGTAAAATCCAACAACACGACCGAACTATCACAATACAACGTCAGATTTTCCACCCATATGTACTAGTGAATTTTGCTAAATCCGACACTAAATTCAACCCCAAAGAAAGGCCCCAAAGGTACTTAGGTCATTTTTTGAATACACCAATATTTCCTAATATATATATATATATATATATATATATATATATATATATATATATATATATATATATATATATATATATATATATATATAATCTTGAAATGTTTTAGTCAATGGCAGGAATTGCACCCACATAATTGTGAAAGGCCAGAGAGAGGGTAGGATCCTCATTATAGAGGTAAGGTTAGAGAGAAAGAAGGGAAGCCCAACCTGGGATAATGGTTAAAATAGCTTGACTTTTCATACCTTATTCCTTATGTAACAATTTTAGGGGAAGTAAAATAAGGGTATTGATTCATATTAAAATTACTAACATAAATGACTAATTCGTATTATTGTAGTACTTGTTAGGTAGTTGTATTTTTGTTCCTAGACTAAATTAGTCATTCACGTTAGTCATTTTTAGTTGTATTACTTATTAGTTAGTTGTATATTTCAACCCAAGACTAAATTAGTCATTTATGTTAGTCGTTTTTAGTTGGTTCACTTAAGATTTCTCATTTTTGGTAGTATTTCACTTGGAAAAGTTGTGGTGACTAACATTTTTAGTCACCTAGACACTAATTTCTCATTTTGAACTAGTGAATATAGGTTAGATATGTCACTAGGTAAAGCTTATAAATTAAAAAAACAAAAAAATTGTTGAAGCCAAAACTCACACGAAAATAAACAAATAAATAATAGTAATGAAATATATATATATATATCTAGATATATATATATATATATATATATATATATATATATATATATATATATATATATATATATATATATATATATAGATATATAACTTAAGGTGTTTTAAGTATTAAAAGATTTGTATTTTGGTTTTCTGTCTCTCTCCAAGTTTAATCAATCTAAGGTTAAGACGTTTTTATGATGTTCAATCATTCATCTAGAAATGGATTGAATTGAGTCTATCGCTCACATTGACATTTGTTGTCTTGGTTATGTTTTTCCTATAAGAAGCCTCTTCCTATCACTCGTTTTCTTCACAACAAGATCTGCCACAACCATGACAACTATTTTAATTATTTTTTGGAGCATTGGGAATAGGCTATAATGCATGTTCAATAAGAGGATAATTATGGGAAGTACGAATAAGTTTACGGGCAATGATTTCTTTGATAAATTGCTTCTCAAAATGGTGTTATTCATGTCCCTTAGGAAAAGTTCATGGCTTTTCAAGGTGTTTCTTTTTTCATGTCTTTAGTGTTAGTTTATCCATGTGGTTTGGTAAATGTTCCAACCATAGTGCTCTTCCTTTAGGAGGGTTGTAGTTAGAACATTGTATAATAGTGTTAAGTATAATAAACAATGTCATCCTTAGTGGTATGTATAGTAGTGTTGAGGGTACAATAGTATTTTTTGGAGGAGAAATATATGGTGCTCTAGAGTACACTAGTGCTATCATTTCCATATATTGTCGTAGGTGCACAAATATAGACACTCTCTTATTTTTTTTGCATGGATAAGAAAATGATGAAGACTTTGTATTTTCAGTGATAAGTATAACTATGTGTTGAAGCTAGATATTGAGCCCTTCAATGCATCCTTTCCTCACCCAACACAACCATCTTCCATTGGTAAAAAAGTTCAATTTTTCAACTGTCATTCATCTTCAAGAACATCAATATATTTCATGATAAGGAAGCATGCATCCATTGCGAGATTTCCTTTGAGCACACAAATACCACAACCAGGTAATTTTTTTTCCTTGGTTAATATATTCATCATTGTGTTTGATAGTTCATTCATTATTATTTTATGCACAATAAACATCTATCACATAGTAAAGAAGGATTCCCTGACAGTTTTAGAGATATATAATATGAATTGATTAATAATTCACATGGCTATTTCGATCCTCATCTTTCTATTTCACTTGTTTAGAGAAACCTATATTTTCAAATACAAACTCAACTCAACTCAAATCAAATCAAACTAAAATAGAGAATCCTAGTTATGAAGATGTTTCTCTCTACACTACCTTGCAATGTTATTTTTCTTAATTATACTTGAATTTTACCTAGATTTATATATTTATTTTAGCGCCAAATTGACATCATGGTAAACATACAAATATCCAATTAAGTATGAGCTAAAGACAATTCAAAGAATATCACCTTTAGCCTAAGCACATGGCAAAGTAATTTCTGATGTGTGAAGTTTTGTTAGAGGCATTGTTTGTTTGTTTTTTTGGTTAGAAAAGGGTTTACTCTTGGTTTCATGTGAATTTCAATTTATTATTTGTAGCATGTTGAGAAATGGTAAAGAATAATGTGTGAAATTTAATTTGCAGAAATTGTTGTTGAATGAATGTATATAGAGTTTAACCAAGATACAATATGCTTTTGTAAAGGGAAAGGAACACATTAAAAATTTGCTTAAGAGTACACCATTTATGAGTTTGAACACAAGTAATATATGGATTTTTATTTTGCACACATGTTCTTTTTTCTATCCAACATATCATAGCAAGAAAACTATTTATATTGTAGGAATTGTTTGAGGATGTCATTGAGGTTGATTTTTCTGATTGTCCTACTTGTTTGATACCTTGTCATGACAAGACAACGTTAAATATGAATTAATATGTTCTTGAAACAAATCAGATTCAATGTTTATAGATATAAAAGATAAAAATAAATGTCAATGTGCTTGTTTGATTATTACTTGACTCTGGTGTCGATAGGTTATAGGAAGTGGAATTGGAAAATCACGGGGCGATAATGCATAACATGTCTTGGATATGATTCATTTGTTGTTGGAGAACCTTTAAGAACTTGACCCATCGACTTTGGAAGTGTTTCTAGTAGGCATTCCTATGGTATTTAATGTTGTGATTCTTTCACCTCATGGTTATTTTGGGAAAGAAAATGTTATAGGAATTCCAGACATTAGTGGATAAGTAAACAATTTTTTTTATAATTACAATGTCCATTTCATGATATCCTTTCTTTATTGTTTTATTTTATTTTGAATGTTTCCTTTGATTTTGTTGTCTTTTAACTATGAAATTGAAAATATTTGGTATCATGTCCATTTAAACAACATCCAAATCTTGAAGATTAAATTAGTATTACATGATATTGATTGAAAACCTTTTAGTTGTTTTATGTTAAAAGATATTCATGGCTATTAGAAAAGTTCACTTTCATGTTGTTATTTGAGACCAGTTTGTCTATATACTTGACCAAGTTCATGCGTTAGAGAATAAAATAATATTGAGAATAAAACAACAAGGATTAAACACCACAACTCAAATTATTTGTTTTCGCAAGTTATCTACACCCTAAGGGTTTTAGCATGTAACTTGGTTGGCACGATTGTGCCTCAGATTTTCCCGAAGGTTGAATTCTAAGTTACTAAGGTGTTCTTTTCTATGGTGACATTTTATTTTCTTTGTTTATAAATGTTATGATCTGGCCACATAGTGGCCACTATTGTCCAACTGAAGAAAACATATTCTAGATTATTTATTTTCTGAGGAAATATGGCATTGATGTATATGTCATATTAATCCTTTCTAGTCAACTTTAGTTTATATTTCAGTGTTCATCGTCTTTCATGTCTTATACTCTACGTTGTATCTTCTTTCATTTTCAGAAGAGGAACTCAATATTGATGGTAAGAAGAAGGAATCGAAGAAAGAGGAGAACAATAAAACTGGAGTGACAAATGCAAAAGGGGAGAGAAGAGAACCAATGTAGTGATACCCTTAAAGCCAATATCCCACATGAGACACACGCATAAGACTGATGGTCAAGTTTTTGGAGTTGGTGAATTCACTTGCAATGCCTTGGCAACACACTGATAACGTTTTGAAGTGATGAAACAATATTTCATGTGTAAATTGTGGTCCAACCAATATTAAGTTGGAAACTCATATTGTAATACTTGACATTTCATATAATATAATTATGTGGTTGAAATTACTTATAGTTGTGCTTCATATTATTTAGTACTGTAATTAACATATGCAACTTTGCGTTTTCATATTAGATAAATATTGTATGGTATTTCTTTTCAATTTAGTTGCAAAATCATACTAACTAATTTATGTTTATTGATAATGAACACAAAAATCAATCTAAAACTACTATATTAGTAGCTTATAATGATTAATGATGAACACAAATAAAATGAATATACAACTAAATTAGTCGTTTATAATGATCATTAATGAAATTAAAAGACATGAATATAAACTACTAAATCAATTGTTTATATAATGAATATGAAACTAAAAAAAACGACATATGACTACTATAAGTGATAAACTTGTGATTACAAATAATGACAAACTTTTGCATATATATGACTATTAGTAGCTAATTTATAGTATCTTATAACATGATCGAAATTCAGTCATATTTTGATGGTCATTAATTAGTTTCAAAGTTGACTAAAATATGCATATATATGACTATTAGTAGTTTATTTATAGTATCTTATAACATGACCAACATTTTAGTCATATTTCTTTGGTCATTAATTGAGTTTCTCAGACGATCGTATAGTAGGATATTTTGTCGTGTATTTGGTCATTAATTATGGCAATTAATGACTAAATCAAAAACTAAATTAGTGATCAAATTTATGACTAAATATACTACTAGATGATAAAATTGAGGCTACCAATTAATGACTACGCTAAAAATTACTAAAAGTTGGTCATGTTATAAGATACTATAGATTAGCCACTATTGGTCACCGACTGAAAAATAATCGTTTATATGCAAATTTTAGTCGTTTGTTTAGTAATTAATTAGCATTTTTGTACCAATTTTACCTCCGTTTTAAAGAGAGGTTTTCTAGTGTGGCCTACCCTATAACTTCCTTGTAGAATAAAGGAAAATAATTTAGCTAGACGACATCGTTCCAAAATAGTTTTAAATAGTTGAAACATCTACTAACTAAAACCCCTGTTTTAAGGATTATAGAACCAGAAAAAGAGTTTGTTATTTCCATAGATGAATGTTAGGAAGGGGTATGATCTAGGTGGATATTTATAGCCACCTTCCTATTCCACCTAAACTGCCCAGTTAGTTTCATTTGTTTCCTTAATTGTAGCACAGTTTACTATTTTTGGCAGTTTTTCAAGACCTGAACTTCCGGAGTTGTTTTGAGGCCCTAAACAACATTTTTTTAGAAAATATTCTTTATCAGTTGCTATGGAAATCACATGATGAGTTATATCCCTCAAAGATATATTTCCAACAAGGTATCATACATGTCAAACAGAGACAATATGACCAAGTTACGACCCTGAGAAGTTGGTTGCCCAACTAACCCCAACAGAGCCCAAAAATTCTTGGTGTTACAACTCCTCAGGTTAGGGTTTTGGTTGCTTAGTGTTTTCTCTTAATGTTCAATAATAAAAAGTCCCTTTAGAATCATTGCAACTCAATTCAGAAGCATGTAGCCACCACATCTCTTCTTAGAGATAAGCTACACCATAGCCCGGGCTAGTCTTATTTCCATTCTGTTTGTAAACATACTTCAGTATTTGATATTAATGAAATGAAGTGTTATTTTTGCTACATCTCTATATTTATGGTTATATCTATAATTTTTTGTGTTCTTGTTTAAATCTGGATCAGTGGTATCATAGCGGTATGCTCTTTCCTCTGTTTTTTCTTTGCATGTCCCTGACGAGGTCGAGATATAAGAATTTAGGGCTTGAACTAGTTTAACCTTTAAGAGACCAACCTCACAAATCCCGACAGCCTCTCATGGTGGATGAAAAGAAATAAGAGGGGGAAGGAGATCCTATCAAAACATTTCTCGAAGAATCCCTTGAGTGATAAAGGAATGTGATGATCGACAACTTTTCCTAGATCCTTCAACGACTACCTACGGGTGGTGCATCTGCTTCCACTAGCTACTGTGTTAGTGCCACACCCTTTAAGGTACAAGTGAACTTTGACATTCTGATATTTGAGAGTCAGATAGATGCATATGTCGTAGATAATTGGTTAAATTTGTAAGAAGGATATTTTTTTGTTCATGATTTTTCCAGCTTGGAAAATATCACTTTTTCACTTCTCAAAGCCACTACCCATGTCAAGGACTGGTGGGAAACCTACTGCGAGCAGAAGGATGAAAGTAAGACCTCATTGTTTTCAGCCACACCCACCTGGAATTCATTTCGGTATGCCATCAAGAAGAAGTACTACCCTGTCGAAAGTTATGAGGATAAATACAAAAAGTGGACTTATATGCTGTGGTAGGGAAGGGACCAAGACATGCCAGCATTTACCAATATTTTTGATACCCTCTGCACAAATTTGGGTGCTATAGGGATTAATGCACGGTGTATGGAAGATGAAGGAACCCTCAAGGGTCTTCCTGGGACCCTTGGCAAACTGTAAGATTATTTGTATTTGTCACAAAGATACATGCATGTCCATATTCAACAACTAACTATCAAAGCAAGAAGGATTCATTACATCAAGCCTTCATGTGGAGTTGTTGGAGAGTGCAATGTAGCTAGGTGGAAGTCCCCTGAGCTGGCTCCAGATCAATTCCTGCACATAGAAATGACAAGCATAATCACATCATAAAAACTTGATAATC
The DNA here is from genome assembly GCA_031772625.1 of Pinus tabuliformis. Taxonomy (NCBI): domain Eukaryota; kingdom Viridiplantae; phylum Streptophyta; class Pinopsida; order Pinales; family Pinaceae; genus Pinus; species Pinus tabuliformis. The sequence continues at coordinate 565,053,218 of CM062809.1, read as the reverse complement.
AATGCATAAACATACAAAAGACATCTAGTTGCACATAACCAAGCCACTCATGCTAAAAGACATTGAATAACAATATAAATGAATTTTATATGTATGGATGATAACTTGTACTAAAATCTAACTTTGTCCCCAAGCCTACAAACAACTCCTTTCAAAACATGGAAGTGAACTTGGCATCTCTATCTGATATGATCTTCTTGGGAACACCATGCAACCTCACTATCTCCCTGAAGAAGATATGGGCTACCTCACTAGCTGAATCATTAGACTTTACTACAATGAAGTGAGCTACCTTGCTCAACCTATCAACCAAAACTATGATGGAATCATGTTGCCTTAATCTCCTTGACAAACCTGTAATGAAATCCATGGAAATGACCTTCATTTCCATTCTAGAATTGAAATAGGTTGCAATAAACCAACTGGGTCCTTACACTCATATTTCACCTGCTAATAGTTCAAACACCTTGCAATAAAAATTGTCCACCTCTTTCTTCAAATTGGGTCAATGATACAACTTCTTGATAGTTTTCAAAGTCCTTTGGTATCGTAGGTGGCCCGAATATGGCTTGACATGAAACTCCCTAAGGATGATCTTCTTCAACTCACTGCTACTTGGAACATAAATCATGTTCGTAAATCTTACCAACCCATATATTATGAGGTGACACTCCTCATCTCTATCACCTTCACCCTACTATTGCAATCTTTTATTTAGCTACTAGTACTTCTCAGCATGTTTCCTTGCATGTAAGACCTACTCCTGTAAAAATGTCATATAAGAGCTCACAACTGAATTATGATTCACCTGCACTCTCCTATTGAGAGCATTCATAGCTCTATTCTCCTTACCCTTGATATACCTGATCTCAAAATCAAACTCACTGAGAGTATCCAACCATCTTGTGTGCCTTGCATTTAGATTGGATTGGTAAAAAAAAATACCTTAGTCCACTATGATCACTCATCAAAATGAACCTCCTACCAAGGAGATAATTCCTCCACATCTTTAATGCATGAATGATTACTACCAACTCAAGATCATGAGTCACATAGTTATGCTTGTGCTCATTCATCTTCTTTCACTAATAACATACAACATGCCCTTCCTACGTTAGGACTCCACCAATTCCTTTCTTGAAAGCATTTGTGCAAACTACAAACTCCTCATCAGGATCTGAAATCCTTAATACTAGAGAATTTTTAAGAAAATGTTTCAATTTATAAAAACTAGTTGCACACTCGTCAGTACATTCAATGTTCTTTCCTTTTCTCTAGAAAGATGTAATAGGATAGCCAATTATTGAGAAGTTCTTGATGAACTTCCTATAATAACATGCTAGTCCCATGAATGATCTGACCTCATCCACATTCCTAGGAGTTTATCACTCCATGATAGCTTTAATATTTTTTGGGTCCACTGTTATCCCTTCCTTGGAAATAACATGTCCTAATTAATGAATCTATGACTGAAATAAATTTCAATTGTTGATCATCGCATACAATTGATGCTCTCTCAACAATGTCAACACTACTTCCAAGTTCTATGCATTCTCCTCCTCATTCTTGTAGTATATTAATATATCATCAATAAACACTATCACAAACTTATCTAGGTAAGGGTACAACACATTTTTCATCAAATACATGAAAGTGGATGGAGCATTAGTGATATCGAAAGGATCCACCACAAACTCATAGTGCCCATAACTTGTATGAAATGCAGTATTATAGATGTCTTCTTATTTGATGAGCACCTGACGATATCCTAATCTCAGATCAATCTCTGAAAACACTGCTCCTCCCTTAATCTAATCAAACAAGTCATCAATCTACGATAATGGATACCTATTCTTATCATCACCTTGTTCAGTTGCCTAAAACCAATGCACAATCTAAGAGTACCATCATTTTTCTTTACAAGAAACATTAGTGCATGCTAAGGCAACAAATTCAATTCCACCAATTCTAGAGTACTCATCCAGCAAGGTGCCTTAGATGTTGGAGCTAATCCTGGTAGTAGATAAATAGATAAATCCACTTCTATATGAGCAATAAGTCTATAATATCTATAGGAAACACATCTTGAAACTACTACAAAACATGATACCTCTTCAAGATTTCATCATCGTCAACATCCTTCCCTTTTTCACTAGAAACACGAATTGCAAATAATACAAACCATTTCTTACAGTTGTGCATAGCTTGCATAGTTGTAACCACTATTACTAATGTAGGCTTCTTTTTTCCCTATAATATTCTCTTTTCTCCATCATCATCCAGGAACTCAGTGGCATTCTCATAACAATCTACCTTATCCCTATGAATGAACATCTAGTCCATGCCGAAAAGCATACTATACAAACCCAAAGGAAGAACATTTAGATGCACTGGTGTAGGCATGCCATTAAGATCAAATGCATAAGATTTCACCCAGTGATGAATTTTTTTCTTGGTTCTTGTATCCCACTGCAAAAACCAAGATTCCCTATGCACTTATTTACTTAAACGACATTGATCCACTAGTTCAGGACTAACATGGATATACTTAGATCTAGGATCAATAAAAATGGAAACAACTTGATCACAAAGCTTACCTTCCATCTCAATAATGGATGCCTAATGATATGTCTTCCTGTTATCAAATGATGCATAGATCTAAGGAAGTCTATGACCAACATCTCCAACTATCTTCACCTCTTGAGCATTGTATATATGAGGCCTGCCACCGTGGTACAATGGGAAATCTCTCTTGTGATGGTCTTTACCACAAATACAACATTGCAATGGTTCCCTACTCTTACCTTTATTCTACTGCTCTCCAGGATGAGACATGTTAGTGTTAGTCAGTTCTTCCTATCACTAGTGATCAAATATTCTCCTACAAGGTTTTGTTAGGGTCTCGAGTCAAATTTTTATCATTTCATTAGGTTTTCAAAATAAAATTTGGTCACTGGTTAGGGAGGTGTTTTAACAGCTACAACCACCCTCCAAAAATTTTCCTTAGCTTCATTTTGGAGCCTCCCTACCAACCTTTCACAGAAGCATGTCTTTCTTCATCAAGTACACAACCTCCAATGGTTTTCTTGCAGAAAGACAACATGTCGATCAAACCTTGATGCATTCCCCTCATAGGTTGTTCATTTAGACTTGGTCCAACAGTAAGCTAAGCAGTTCCTTCAATAATTTGTACAAATATGGAGGGCAACCAAACATCCCTAAAAAAATTGCGCAATCCTAACTGGTAGCCTGCTAGGCCCTAGAATTGTGCAATTCTACTAAGCAAGCTTCAACCAGAAAATTGAGCAATCCTTCCTAGCTAGGCTACTTAGCCTAGAATTTGTGCAAATCTAGGTAGCATTTAGCTGTTCTGCCTAGAAATTGCACAAATCTTCTGAGAAGTTAGCCCAACTCCTAGCCAAAAATGTGCATTTTCTCCTAGCAGTTCAGCAGTCCCTTGGATGTGCAGTTGAGTTGACCAGTTCCCTTGGGAACGAGCAAAATAGATTTGCATGCATGGGTTGCTTCTCCCAAGGTAGGATGCAAAGGCATCCCTTATTTCAGGGACATACTTTTAGCAACTGGAGGTTACATGCAAGGATCATTTCAAAAACCTCCCACCAAGTGTCGCTTTCCCTAGATTTGTGGTATGTGCATCACAACCTCAATTTTATCAAAACTCATCAACCAGATGTTGTTGAGGTCATTCCTCACATCAACCTTGCAGCTCTAACATCCCACATTGCATCTAGGAGCTGTCAGCACATTCAGCTCAGCTGTTTTGGGGTAAGCTTGTTTCCCATGTCTTTTGCTTAATTTTTGGCGATTTTTGTGTTTCGCTTCATATGAATGTTGTCTTCCTGATTTCAGTGAGAGATTTATGTCATTTTGATACATACTAGTTTGTACTAGCACCGTTCAAGTTTTAGTTAACATCTCAATGATGTCACATGCATGAAACTGTTTTTCATGAACGATCGCTGATTCGGTGACTCTCCTCACCCACATGCATGTTGTTCCATTTTATGAATATTTCATTCGCTGTTTTCATGCATGATCATTCACTTATGCTTCCACTCAGTATTGCCATGCATTCACATTCAAATTCTCTTTCAGTTTCCCAACGACGGGTCTGGGTAGCCTTGGCCCGGACTCTGCGTCACCAAGACAGCATTACACAATCCTGAGAGGGAAGGATTTATCTTCCTCTTAGGAAGCATGCATTTCCTCCTAGTGACTATCCTCCAGTCTTGCATTGTGAAATTCTAAGGGACAATGACTGATGGCACAGAAAATTGCGTAATGCAGTCACTGAGCCTGCACCATTGCTAGCTGAGATTGTGCATTGCGTAATTCCAATAGTCAGCATCCAAATTAGACTGTGCATTGTGTAGTTCCAATAGTTACTTAGCCTCCCAACAGCCTAGACTATGCCTTGCACAGTCTTGGTAGTCAGTCTCCCAACCTCCCTACGGAAATTGTGCAACATTCATGATCAGTCACACAAGTATGTTACAAGTTAGTTCTCAATTTCATTTTGGTTTTCAAATGATGGATTTCTTGCCATGAGTGTTTCCATGTCTCCAAGTATTGCAGGTGTTAATCTACCTCTCAATAGTACAGGTATAATGGATTCCAAGAGAGCAGAGTCAAAGACACCATTTAGAGCACACTTGGGGATGCAGTCGATCAAGTGTCTATGCACTTTCCTACCCACGAAGACATCAAGTTGTCTGTAGACAAAGATATCAAGATATGACGGAAACAACATCATAACGAGCAACATCATGAACAACAGCTAAGGGCAGCATACTAGATGCAACGAATGCAAGAGGAAGGTTGTTGACAACAAAGAGGTGGAACAAGGTTGCAAGCTCAAGCAGATCCACTTGTGGTGAAAGCAACTTTGGAGACTTAGGCTATGATGTGACAGCATGACATGAAGATCATGCGAAGGTAGAGAATGGAACAGAGAAGGAGTTGCATGTGCTCAAGCAGCAACTCAATGAAGAACATAGGTTGCATAGATAAGTGAATCAGTTGCAGTAGGAACAGGAATAGCAGGGGGGCGCAACATGCACTCACGGATGAAATTACACCCATACAAGTCATAGATCCATCCTAGAAGCCGATACATAGTAGACATGGTGAGCAGTGTCGTTGATCACATGCAAGTGAATTCAGTATCATGCATGTCATTGTGTGCACGCATGCGATCCAACCCATTTGGCACACTCACTGAGGTGAAGACAAGAAGCAATTCTGACTGGAGCTGAACATGTAGTTGAAAATTGATGTGCATGACCACCAACACACACTGGAAGATCAACATGGACACTATGCATCAGTGTGTTGCTGGTTCATCTACACCCAAGAAGACCATGTGCATATTAGTAGATGAGTTGTATGGAGGAGCCATACCAATGCACCCGGATGCAACAGAGGCAAGAGTTCGCTTCAGCAAGATGTCACCATGGAGTGCATGCGCTCCATCATGGATGACCAAGCTTGGAATCAGCTCACCACCTTCACCATCACAAGCATATCAAAGAATTGGTCTCACCACAATGGACCGAGTGTCAGTGATGTCTTGCATAGCTTTCTCAAGCCATTTTGTCTCACATGAGCACATGTGCATTTTAATGTAACGTCTTGTCAGGTGTAAGTCAAGTGTCGATAGTTGGATGTAACAATCATAGAGTAGATGAAGAGTCATGAGGGTAGATGAACTGTCACAAAGGGGAATGTCAAGGGTCACCCCACCCTTTGCTATAAACAGAACCTCATAACTCATTGTAAAGGCTTTTGTTCAGCCAAGCTTTCAATAAGACTATCTTGGAGATAGCTTGGACAACATTGTAACGAGCCTTGGCTTCTCCACTACGCAGAGCTAGTATATCTCTTTGGAGGAGTAGGCGATTATGGCTATAACGTTCCGTTATCAAAACTAGTGGTTGGACATGGATGTATTGTATGACTGGAACTTACACTTCTTAATATAACAAGAGCCAACACATTTCATGCACATGTTGTGTTGTATTCTATGTTATATAGTTTACTCTAAATGATATATGTAATGGTTTTCTTATGCATGCATGTATAGCTATTTATGTATGTATGTGTGAATCTTTCTAAAATGTGTTGGTGGTTTAACTATCACTTTGGATTGCTTGCTAACTTTCTTTCCATGTTGTGATGCATATTCGCTTGTGTGTTCCCTTCTTAACTATGTGCTATCACAGGTTTCCAAGGGGCACACTCATCTCAACCCCTGTGTGTTAGAACCTCTCATGCACCTTCCTTGGCTCACTACAGCTGTCACACCCTTTCTACCAACATAGTTATCTTACTTGCCTTTGTGTGAAATCATGGTCAAGGCTTACTGTACGACCCACTGCTAGGACTCATATACCAAATGGTCTAAGGTCTAATTGGGACTTCTTACTGGGGATATCCCCTTACATGTTGGTGGGTCCAACACCATTAACATTTTGTTACTAGAAGGAGGGCTAGATGACAAGCTAAGTCCTCACATCTGTTTTAAATCTACATATCTATCATGACTAACTATCGAGGTGCTCTTCCGTAGTGTATGTCTTATGGAAATGATTTCATTATCTCAGAAATTCTCTTGGATAACTTGTCTCATAAAACATATGATGGTGGAGGCCACATAGCCTTGGTTAGGCATGCAGTCGGCGTTGTAGGCTCATGTGAAAGACATGGTTTCTTTGAAGAATACATGAGTTGTGTGTTGTTGATCTACACACTTCAAGGGCACCTAATGCATTGGTGTGCCATGCTGCCTTAAAAATCTATTCATTCTCTTGTTCATCTGGTCGCATAGACAAACTGTGCTTTCAATCGCTTTGACCATGAAGCACTTGATCAAGAAATTCTGAAATTACAAAAAGCACCTGATGAATCTGTTGATCTATTTTACAAACGCGTTTGTAATCTTGCATATTGATTTTGTAAAGATGAAATTGATTTAGAATTTCTCTACGAAAGATTTGAGTATCTTTTTCACATATCTAAACCCCGCTCAGCACACTTTGGTGATGGAGTTGTGCAATCACAAGCAGGCAAAGTTGTTGTCAGAAGTGGCTATTTGCCTTCACCTCATCAAACAATTCCACCACCGCGGAGTGATGTGGCAGATCATGCACACAGATCTATTGAATTGTCACATCCTCCCACCCCACCTACTCTTGATATTTGCACAGATTTGGCTTGGAAGCATGTTGGTTGTCACATGGATTCATTCTCTCAACCGATGTCCCTGCATTTTATTGATCCTCTAGATTGTAGTATCATGTGTTCTTCCATTTCAGACTCCTCACCTATTGTAAATGAGGATCAAGTTGTCGATGGTGTTGGTGTTATGCAGCCAACCTGCACCATCATTCATGATGAGTGTGTGTGAGAATCTAAAGAAGAAACCGAAGTGAAGGATGACTCCCTTCTAGCCACGGCTCATCCGCTTCATCTTGACATCCCTTGTGATTCTACCACTATTGATTTCCCCTGTGAAAACCCATTTTCAGATGTTTCTACTTCTGATCATTCACAAGACATGTCAGATGTCAATATGTCATTACAGTGCAGAGAGGACACATATTCCTTAGAAAATCTATTAATCTGTCATCTATATTTCCTGAAAACACAAAGGGTGAACATATTTGTTTCCCATCTACCCTCTACCCGATTCATCAAATCATGAGGATTCCAACCAACATCTTGAATTTTCTAATCTTGGTTGTCGTGATATATTCACTTCCTCATCTGATCATGATTTTGATCCAATCGTTGTTAATCTATCTAAGGCACTGGTCTATGATGATCTATCTGTCAATGAAGTCGAAACCCTACAGACTGTCGAGGCACTTCAGCCTAAGATGATGGTTATGTCAGGCCCTCACTGTCCTGAGGTTGGTTTCACTTTCGATCCGGAAATTGTTGAAACACACAAGGCTCCTCATCACTCTCTGCTTTGCATTGAAGATCAACCAAACACCCAGATTTCGCTTCCTCCACTCGAACTACAAGATCCCATCGCTCATGCATTAGAGGAATCTTACACAAAAAGCACACATGCACGATGTAAGTGGTCTACCTTTCTCACATTTGATTGCTTTTCGTAGTCAAGAGAATGCATACACTTAACATTTGCATGTAGTGCAGCACAGCACCATGGCAAGTCCACAGAGTGCATGTCATCCGCTTTCACTCATTTTTGTTTTGTGGGTGCTTTTAAACTCACAATGGGCCTCTCTTCATTGTTACATCTTTCTTTTTGATGGTTCACACAACTATCTTATTCGTGAACCATGCCTTCACCAACATGGGTCAACCAATCCATCGGTGGCTGCATTGGAAGTATCACTTCACAAGAGATGGCCCATGCACCGTTAGCTTAGGAGTAGTAGTGTTTTCTTTCATTTTGTTTGCTTGCATGCTTGTTTTCTTACTTTCTTTGTTGGTTTGTTTATTTGTTTGCTTGTTTTCTTACTCACCTTTCTTTCGATTTTTCTTCTGCTTCTCCTTTGCTTTGTGGTTTTTTTTCTTTTTTTTTCGTAGGTTAGTTTCGCATGAAACCATGTATGATTCTTTTAACATGTTGGGTAAAGTACAAGAGGACTTGTATAACTACCAACATTTGGTTATCTATTGTTCGCTCTCTTATGTAAGAATTTGCTGTCTTCAGTCCATGATACATCAATGGAAAATATGTACCATTCGTCGTAAACCTTGGTGAAAACACAGCGTTTGCATGCTAACTAGTATCACCTACTCTAGTCAGTTGTTTTCGATTGAACCCTTGTCAGCCCAGTCAAGTAGAGTAAGGTGAGGGGGAAAACCTTAACAGGAATGTCAGAGGTATAATAAACTACTTCTTTATAGGAACAACCTCTTCTCCTCTCAATAAGTCAGGATGCCTCTTCTGCAACTGAAATGAATAAGTGTTATGCACAATTACGAAGATAAAAAATGAAAAAGATGAAAAAAATGAAAAAGTGAGAAAAGTTTGAAAAAAAATGAAAATGAATAAGGCGAAAGAAGAGAAAGGTTTCCTGCATAGAGAGGTGATGCAAGTAACTCCACCGAGGTACTGACTAGGCTCACTGGCAATAGAGCCATGCTTGTGTTCCTATGTGACTCCATCGGGATACTGTCCAGGCCTGCTGGCACCGGAGCAACACCAGAGGTGAAACTAAGACTCTAATGACTATAATGCTTGTGCATCAATATACTCCTCAATCCCAATCGAAACAAATGTGTTGACTTAGGTTGGAATTTGTGTCAAATGACCAAGAGCTTGGTGGATGCTACATCTAACAATCAAGCAAGTGTGAAACCAAGACAAGCTGAGAATTTAACAATACTTCCAAATGTGTTAGACTTGCTTTTCAGGAACAAGGTCCATTCAAAGAGCTGGAGTTTTACCGGCGTGTTGACAAGTGTTGTAGCGACTACAACCACCCTCCAAAATTTTTCCTTATCTTTGTTTTGGAGCCTCCCTACCAACCTTTCATAGCAGCATGTCTTGCTTCATCAAGTACACAAGCTCTAGTGATTTTCTTACAAAAAGACAACCTGTCTGTTGGGTCCCTATAATACTAGTGATTACCACATTACTATTGTAGTTGTACCCCTTATTAATATGGTTTTGCCCCTATTCTCCCCATATTGTTATTACTATGCCCCATAGAATCCCTCTATTGTTATTTTTGTGGCTTTATATTATTATTGTTAGGTCGGCTGGGTTATATTGTGACTCCTTAGACTCCTATATATAGAAAGGAGGTTTTGTCATTTGAATCATCCAAGAATTGTTCATTTATGTAATGTAAAGGATGTTTCCCCCTTGAAGAGGCTGAATTTTAAGGCGTTGATCTATCTTTTCTATCTTTTTCTTGAGCTAGTTTCATAACATTTGGTATTAGAGCTTTGGATTCTATGGTTTCGCTGCTCCAAACAGGTCATCGTGGCATTTTCGCTATAAATCTTTTTCTGCGATGTTTCAGAAGCTAAAAAAAAAACCAATTTGAGAAGATATCGCGCTGAACCTCGGGTCCGAATTTCAAAGCTTTTCACGCTATATTTGCAGAGATATGATCTGATGAAGTTGGTCTTTTTGTAGACTCCTGAATTATATTCCAAATAGGTGACCTGGGGAAAATCATCATAACTTTCTCTCTGAGCATCAGATTGAAATTTTGTAAGAAGGTATAGAAAGAGAATGGGCTGTAGTTTCTTGTATATATTTTTCAAAGCCAAAGGTCAAAACAGTGACTCGTGGAATGTCGTACAAGTTAGTTCTACTGAATCAGTCTATAATCAGGTCACTGTGGGAGATTTGGCATAACTCTTCATTGGAGAATCCAATTGGGGTCAGACTGGTGGCATTGGAAAGAGGACACAGAGGGATACCACAGGTCACAATTTCAGAACTGGATGATCTAAATTACAGAGATACATCAGAGGCAATATCGAGCTCCTACAAAGTGAAAAAAGTGTGTAGATTTTTTTAAATTTTTGCTTAAGCTTGGTTTGAAAAATTATTTTGAAGGAATTCAAAGGGCATAGTAGCATTAGTATTGGTAACTGATACCCCGAGGAAAGAAAATGCAAACACCTAGTATTCAATCTGAAAGCTCTAGCATGACTCATGAAGAAGAGGAAGAAATGCTACATGATATATCGAAATTACAAGACCAAGTGCAACAAATTTCACTCTCACAAAAGCTAACAGAAGCTAAGATAAATGGCGTGGAATCTAAGATAAAGGGCGTGGAAGCCAAGATTGATGATTTGAAGATAGATTTGAAGGCAGATTTGAGAAATTTTCTACAAGAAATACTTACTAATGGTGAAAGGGGAGTAAAGGAAACTCATGATGCAAACAAAGGAAATGTTAATCATGATTTCATAGACTCTAATGTTGGATCGAAGACACACCCTATTCCAAAAATTGATATGAGGAAGTTTGATGGCAAGGATCCCTCAACATGGATATTACAGATGGAGCAATTTTTCGATCTCAATAATGTGAAAAACACACAAAAGGTACGTATTTCAACTTTATATTTGGAACCAAATCAGTTTGTATGGTATCAATGGCTTTTCTCTCGTAAACAATTTACCACTTGGGCAATTTTTACGGAAGAATTGATAGCACATTATGAGGATACAAAAAGCAACACTATTTTTAGCCAATTGATAAGTCTCAAACAAAAGGGTTCAATAATGGAGCACATTGAGGAGTTCCAAAAATTGAACATAACAGTAAAAAATATTCCAGAAGGGCATAGGATTGATGTGTTCATAGGGTCTTTAAAGGATAATATCCAACATGATGTTCGCCTTTGGGAACTTGATTCATTAGAGAAGGCATTCAGGTTAGCAAGAAAAATGGAAAGAAAAATTATGGCAACCAGGAAGCATACCACTCACAACTATAAAGAAGGAAGTGTTGTTGCCGCTAGTCTTCCACAACCTATAAGGTTGACACCACAACAATTGGAAGAAAAAAGAGCAAAAGGGCTTTGTTAAAGTTGTGATAGAAAATACACTAAAGGTCATAAGTGTGCTGAGAAGAAATTATTCTACATAGATTGTGAAGAGGAAGAAGAAAAGGAGCAAGAAAGGTCAAAAGAAGAGGATATACTCCAGGAACAAAGCCTAGATGAAGAACAAATGAATCCGACCATATCTTGTAATGCATTGGTGGGAATTACCACTCCTCAAACCATCAAGATAGAAGGAGAAATCAAGAAGAAAAAGGTAATAGTGTTGATTGATTTAGGAAGTACCCACAATTTTATTCATTGTAAGGTAGCAAAAGAATTGAATTTCTTCTTATATCCAGCACCAGAGTGTCAAGTGATGGTTGCAAATGGAGGAACAATAAATTTCTCTGGAAAGTGCCATAATATCAAGCTATCCATGGGAGAATATGTATTGACTAGCCCAATGCTTTCCATTCCAATGGGAGGTGCTGATGTTGTATTAGGAGTCCAATGGCTACAATCCTTGGGTACAATAGCTTTTAATTTTCAAGAACTTTTCATGAAATTTTCTATGGAAGGAAAGGAAGTTGAATTAAGGGGTATTACAGGGAAACCAGGAAAGATAATCAGCTCTAAAAGTATGACAAAGCTTATAAAAAAGGAACGAAAAGGTGTAATTGCACAATTATGTTCGCTAGATGTTTCCACATTGGAATCATCTATTTCTCCAGATCTCCAAAAAGTCTTGGACAATCATTCCAAGGTATTTGAGACTCCCAAAGGTCTCCCACCCATTCATGAACATGATCATGCTATTCATCTGATTCCTGGAAGTGTTCCTCCAAACATCAGGCTGTACAGATATCCGTATGCCCAAAAGAGTGAAATTGAACGTATGGTTGCAGAAATGCTAGAGGCTGGTATAATTCAACCGATTCAAAGTTCTTTCTCTGCTCTAGTACTATTGGTGAAGAAGAAGGATGGATCATGGCACATGTGTCCGGATTATAGGGAGCTCAACAAGCTCACTATTAAAGATAAGTTTCCCATTCCTGCCATTGATGAATTAATGGATGAATTGCATGGATCAATTTACTTCACCAAGTTGGATCTTCATTCAGGATATCGTCAAATCAGAACAAAGACTGAAGACATTCCAAAAACAACATTTAGAACTCATGAGGGTCATTATGAATTTTTGGTCATGCCTTTTGGCCTTACCAATGCACCCTCAACATTTCAAGGTTTTATGAAATCAATTTTCAAACCATTCCTTAGAACATTTGTGTTAGTATTTTTTGATGATATACTAATCTATAGCAAGTCTTGGAAGGATCATGTTGAACATGTTGACAGGGTGCTACAACTATTGGAGGAGAAACAATTATATGAAAAAAGATCCAAATGTTTCTTTGGAGTACAAGAGGTGGAATATCTGGGTCATATTGTATCTCATGAAGGAGTTAAGGTAGACCCTAGCAAAATTAAAGCCATTAAGGAATGGAAAATCCCCACATCCATAAAACATCTGCGAGGATTTATTGGGTTGACAGGGTATTATCACAAGTTTGTTAATAATTATGGGAGAATAGCAGCACCTCTAACAACACTATTGAAGAAAGATGCATTCTCATGGACTCCGAAAACAACAAAGGCCTTCGAACATCTTAAAGAGGCAATGTGCCAAGCACCTGTCTTAGCTACACCGGACTTCACAAAAGCCTTTATTGAGGAATGTGATGCTTCAGGAAATGGAATTGGTGCTGTTTTAATGCAAGATGAAAGACCCGTTGCTTTTGAAAGTCGTCCAATAAAGGGAAAGTTTTTACACAAAGCTATTTATGAGAAGGAAATGTTGGCAATACTCCATGCACTTAAGAAATGGCGACCCTACCTAATGGAAAGACACTTCAAGGTAAAAACGGATCATGATAGCCTTAAATACTTTTTAGAACAAATATTATCCTCTAAAGAGCAACAAAAGTGGGTCACAAAGATGTTGGGTTATGACTTTGAAATCATCTACAAAAAAGGGAAGCAAAATGTGGTGGCAGATGCACTCTCAAGAAAGGATGAGGATGTGGAAGCATTGTTGTGCGCCATTTCTATTATCCAACCAGATTGGATAAATGAAGCAAGGAAGGAATGGAAGAATGACAAAGAAGTGTGGGCACTTATTCGAAAGTTACAACAAGATTCCAGTACCTCTGATACATTTAGCTGGCAAAATGATTCATTATGGTACAAATATTGCTTATACCTCTGTAAGAATTCCCAGCTAAAACAAAAGATTCTTATGGAATTGCACACTTCTCCCTTAGGAGGGCACTCGGGATTTTTAAAAACTTACCACAGGGTCAAGAAGGAATTTTTTTGGGATGGCCTGAAATCAGATATTCAAAAGTTTGTGGCGGAATGTTTGGTTTGCCAAAAAAATAAAGTTGAAACAATTAAGACACCGGGTCTATTACAACCTTTATCCATTCCAAGCCAATGTTGGGAGGAGGTTTCAATGGATTTTATCACAGGTTTACCCAAGTCTAAGGGAAAGAGTGTCATCATGGTGGTAGTTGACAGACTTAAGAAGTATCCACACTTTTGTGCATTATCACATCCATTTAAAGCCAGTACAGTTTCTACTGCATTTATGGAAACAATTCAAAAGCTACATGGAAACCCAAAGATTATTGTAAGTGACAGAGATCCCATTTCACTGGAAATTTTTGGACAGAATTATTTTCTTGTCTTGGTACTCAGTTAGCTCACAGCTCATCTTATCATCCTCAATTTGATGGGCAAACTGAGATAGTAAACAAATGTTTGGAAGGATATCTTCGTTGCTTTTTATCTTATACATAGACACAATGGGTCAAATGGTTGCCTCTGGCTGAATGGTGGTATAACACTTGCTTCCATATAGCAATAAAAATGACCCCATTTATGGCACTTTATGGGTATCAACCACCATCCATCACATCATATTTAAGAGAAAATTCTAAGGTTCAAGCAGTGGAACATCACATCGAACATCAACAACAAGTCCTTCAACTCTTAAAGGATAACCTTGTGTTGGCACATAATAGAATGAAACAACAAGCAGATCAACATCGCAGTGAAAGAAGTTTCGATGTAGGTGATTGGGTATTCCTACAGCTACAACCATATAAGAAAATGTCCCTCAAGAAAGCTAAGAAGGATAATAAATTATCACCAAAGTATTATGGTCCGTACAAGGTGTGGCAAAAGATTGGTACTATGGCATACAAATTGGAGCTTCCTACAGATTCTCGATTGCACCCAATTTTCCATGTTTCATGTTTAAAGAAGGTTATAGGCGATAAGCTCCCAGTTCAAACAATATTGCTAGAATTTGACGAGGAAGGAAAGGTTATATTGGAACCAGAAGCAGTCACAGAAAAAATAACTCGACAGCTACGAAATCAATCAATTTCAGAGTATCTTATCAAGTGGAAGAACTTATCTGCTGAAGATTCCACATGGGAGGATGAGAATTTTATACAGAAGCATCCAGAACTACTCAAGCGTTGAGGACAACACTTTTTTGAAGGAGAGGGGCATGTTGGGTCCCTATAATACTAGTGATTACCCCATTACTACTATAGTTGTACCCCTTATTAATATGGTTGTGCCCCTATTGTCCCCATATTGTTATTATTGTGCCCCATAGAATCCCTCTATTATTATTTTTGTGGCTTTATTATTATTGTTAGGTTGGTTGGGTTATATTGTGACTCCTTAGACTCCTATATATAGAAAGGAGGTTTTGTCATTTGAATCATCCAAGAATTGTTCATTTATGTAATGTAAAGGAGGTTGCCCCCTCGAAGAGGCTAAATTTTAAGGCGTTGATCTATCTTTTCTATCTTTTTCTTGAGCTGGTTTCATAACATTGTCAATCAAACCTTGATGCATTCCCCTCATAGGCTGTTTATCTAGACTTGGTCCAGATGCAAGCTAAGCAGCTTCTTCAAGAATTTTCACAAATCTGGAAGGCAACTAGCTTTCCCTCCATAAATTGCGTAATCCTGACTCGTAGCCTCTTGGGCCCCAGAATTACGCAATTCTGTTGAGAAAGCTTCACCTAGAAAATTGTGCAACCCTTCCTAGTTGGTCTGCTCAGCCTAGAATTTGTGCAAATCTGGGTAGCAATCAGCTACTCTACCCAGAAATTGAGCAAATCTTCTAAGCCATCAGCCTAGCTCCTAGCCAGAAATGTGCATTTTCTCCCAGCAGTTGAGCAGCCTCTTGCATGTGCAACTGAGTTGATCGGTTCCATCTGGGACCGAGCAAAACAAATTTGCATGCATAGGTTGCTTCTCCCAAGGAAGCATGCAAAGGCATCACTTGTTTCAGGGACCTATTTTTGGCAGTTGGAGGTTACATGTAAGGATCATTTTAGAAACCTCCCACCAAGTGTCGCTTTCCCTAGATTTGTGGCATGCGTGTCACAACCTCTATTTTATCAAAACTCATCAACCGAATGCTGCACAACTCATTCCTCAAATCAAGCTTGTAGCTCTGACATCCCACATTGCATCTAGGATTCGTCGGCACATTCAACTCACCTGTTTTGGGGTAAGCCCACTTCCCATGTATTGTGTTGCATTTTTGGTTCTTTTTTTGTTTTGCTTCATATGAATGTTGTTTGCTTGATTTCAGTGAGCACTTGCTGTAATTTTGATACATACTAGCTTGTACTAGCATCGTTTTAGTTTTCGTTAACATCTCGATGTTGTCGCATGCATGAAACTATTTTTCATGAACAGTCACCGATTCGGTGACTCTCCTCACCCACATGCATGTTGTTCCATTTTACTAATCTTTCATTCACTATTTGCAATCACGATCATTGACTAATTCTTACACTCAGTATCTCCATGCATTCACATTCACATCTGCTTTCAGTTGCCCATCGGCGAGTCTGGGCAACCTTGGCCTGGACTCTGCCTCACCAAGACAACATTGCGTAATCATGAGAGGGAACTCTTTATCTTCCTCTCAAGAAGTGCACATTTCTGCCGAGTTACTATCCTCTAGTCTTACATTGCATAATTCTAAGGGACAATGACTGCTGGCCCAAAAAATTGCGCAATGCAGTCACTGAGCCTGCAACCATTTCTAGCTAAGATTGCGTATTATGCAATTCCAGAAGTCACCAACCAGACTAGACTGTGAATTGTGTAGTTCCAGTAGTCAGTCAATCTCCCAGTAACCCAAACTATGCCTTGTACAGTCTCGATAGTTAGTCTCCCGACCTCCCCACAAAAATTGTGCAACCTTCATGATCAGTCACACAGGTATATTGCAAGTCAGTTCTCAAGTTCATTTTGGTTTTGGACTGACAGATTGCTTGCCATGAGTGTTTCCATGTCTCCAGGTATCGCATGTGTTCATCCGCCTCTTAGCAGTACAAGTACAATGGTTTCCAAGAGAGTAGAGTCGAAGACACCATTCATAGCACACTTGGGGATGCAGTTGATCAAGTTTCCATGGACTTTCCTACCCATGAAGACATCAAGTTTTTTGTAGACAAGGACATCAAGATATGACAGTAGCAACATCACGGTGAACATAATCATGAACAGTAGCTGAAGGAAACATACAGGATGCAACAAATGCAAGAGGAATGTTGTTGACAACACAAACGCAGAGCAAAGTTGCAAGCTCAAGTAGATCCACTTGTGGTGAAAGCAACTTTGGATACTTAGGCTATGAGGTGACAACATGACATGAAGATCACACGAAGGCAGAGAATGGAACAGAGAAGGAGTTGCATGTGCTCAAGTAGCAACTCAAGGAAGAACATGAGTTGCACAGATAAGCGAATGAGTTGCGGTAGGAATAGGAACAACAGGGGACGCAACATGCACTCATGAATGAAACTGCACCAGTACAAGTTATAGATCCATCCTAGTAGCTGGCATGGAGCAGACATGGTGAGTGGTGTTGTTGATTGCATGCAAGTGAATTCAGCAGCATGCATGTCATTGTGCGCACACATGCGATCCAGCCAATTTGGCACACTCATCGATGTGAAGACAAGAAGAAAGTCTGACTAGAGCTAAACATGCAGTTGATAGTTGATGTGCATGACCACCAGCACACACTGGAAGATCATCACAGAAACTTTGCATAAGTGTGTTTCCGGTTCATCTGCACCCAAGAAGACCATGTGCATATTAATAGACGATTAGGATGGAGGAGCCATACCAATGCACCAAGATGAAACGGAGGCAAGAGTTCGCTTCAGCAATTTGTCACCATAGAGTGCATGCACTCCATTACAGATGACCAAGCTTGGCATCAACTCACCACCTTCACCATCACAAGCATATCAAAGAGTTGGTCTCACCACAATGGACTGGCTTTCAGTGATGTCTTGCATGGCTTTCTCAAGCTATTTTGTCTCACATGAGCACATGTGCATTGTAATGTAATGTCTTGTCAAGTGTAAGTCAAGTGTTGATAGTTAAATGTAACATTCATAGAGTAGATGAAGAGTCATGAGCGTAGATGAACTGTCACAAAGGGGAATGCCAAGGGTCGCCCCATGCTTTGGTATAAATAGAACCTCATAACTCATTGTAAAGGCTTTTGATCAGCCAAGCTTCCAATAAGACTATCTTGGAGAGAGCTTGGACAGTATTGTAACAAGCCTTGGCTTCTCCACTGCACAGAGCTAGTATATCTCTTTGGAGGAGTAGGTGATTGTGGCTGTAATGTTCTGCTATCGGAACTAGTGATTGGACATGGATGTATTGTATGACTGGAACTTACACTTCTTAATATAACAAGCACCAACACATTTCATGCATATGTTGTATTGTATTCTATGCTATCTAGTTTACTCTAAATGATATATGTATTGGTTTTCTTATGCATGCATGTATGGCTATCTCTGTATGTATCTATGAATCTTTTTGAAATGTGTTGTTGGTTTAACCATCACTTGGGATTTCCTGCTAACTTGATTTCCATGTTGTGATGCATCTTCGCTCGTGTGTTCCCTTCTTAACTGCGTGCTATCACGGGTTTCCAAGGGATGCACTCATCTCAACTCCTATGTGTTAGAACCTCTCATGCACCTTCCTTGGCTCACTACAGCTATAACACCCTTGCTACCAATAGATTTATCTTACTTTGCCTCTATGTGAAATCGTTGTCAAGGCATTACCATACGACCCATTGTTGGGACTCCTACACCAAACTCTCTGAGGTCTAATTGGGAATTCTTAGCGGGGAGAATCCCTTACATGTTGGCAGGTCCAGCACCCTCAACAGGAGGTTTAGTATTTACTACTCCTTTCAATTCCATGGTCAATCAACACCATCATGGTCAAGTCAAATTACTGTTGGAAGAATCCCATAGTCATCATGGTCATAATTGATCACATAAGTCCATTTTGGGTCACCACTAGGTCATAGGGTTAGTTTCCTTAAAATTGGTCATGTCACCATTAAAATCATTTTATAAAGGAGTAGTGAAATTCAAGTTGTCAATAAAGGTTTTAAAGCATGTTTTTGTCTTAATCATGATGTAATAGTTTCATAAAGTGACAAGGCTACATTTTTGAAGATACAACAAATCAGATTGTGAAAAGTGTATGGTGGGTCCACTACACCATGCAAAGGAAAATCAATTTTTGCAAGCTATAAAGGAGAAAAAATCATGTCCATTTTCTCATTCCACATTGAAGAGACATCCCTCTACCAAGAAAACTCACTGACACTTACCAAAGACATTTCTTTCCATCCAAAAGTGGATTTCTCTTACTGCGCTGCACTTTTTCAAGAAGTGTTGTTTTTTTCCAAAAGGAGCTCCAATCTTCATTGTAGCAGGTTCCATCATCTAATTCAAATAAGTGACCTCAATTTCACCTTGTTTTTGCTTCATTTGTGCTTGGAAAACTTGCTTGTTAACTTGCTTTCCATGTTGTGATGCATCTTCGCTTGTGTGTTCCCTTCTTAACTGCGTGCTATCACAGGTTTCCAAGGGGTGCACTCATCTCAACCCCTATGTGTTATAACCTCTCATGAACCTTCCTTGGCTCACTACAACTGTGACACCTTTTCTACCAACAAAGTTATCTTACTTTCCTCTGTGTGAAATTGTTGTCAAGGCATTACCATATGACCCATTGTTGGGACTCCTACACCAAACTATCTGAGGTCTAATTGGGACATCTTACCGAGGAGAACCCCTTGCATGTTGGCAGGTCCAACACCATCAACAAGAGGTTCATTATTTACTACTCCTTTCAGTTCCATGGTCAATAAACACCATCATGGTCAAGTCAAATTATTGTTGGAAGAGTCCCATATTCATTATGGTCATAATTGATCATAAGTCCATTCTGGGTCACCACTAGGTCATAAGGTTTCTTTCCTGAAAATTGGTCATGTCACCATTAAACTCATTTTATAAAGGAGTAGTGAAATTCAAGTTGTCAATAAAGGTTTTAAAGTATGTTTTTGTCTTAATCATGATCTAAAAGTTTCATAAAGTGATAAGGTTGCAGTTTTGAAGATACAACAAATTAGATTGTGAAAAGTGTATGGTGGGTCCACTACACCATGCAAAGGAAAATCAATTTTTGCAAGCTATAAAGGAGAAAAACTCATGTCCATTTTCTCATTCCACTTTCAAGAGACATCCCTCTACCAAGAAAACTCACTCACACTCACCAAAGACATTTCTTTCCATCCAAAAGTGGATTTCTCTTGCTGCATTGTGCTTTTGCTAGAAGTGCTTTGTTTCTCCAAAAGGAGCTCCAATATTCATTGTAGCGGGTTCCATAATCGAATTCAGGTTTTATATCATCAAATAAAAATAAGTGACCTCAATTTCACCTTGTTTGTGCTTCATTTGTGCTTGGAAAACTCATTTCCCTCTCCTAGGGTTTTGAGTGCATTTTGCTTAGTTTCATGACATCCATGATGAATTGATCAACAAATCCCTTATTATTGAGCTCATAAACATCTATATGTACTTATTATATATTTCTAAACACTCCCCATCAATCCCATCCCTCAATTTCATCATTTTCCCACAAACCCTAGCCTAGACTACACTTTCCTTGGCTATGACTATGTTTTCCATATTTGAAGCCTTTACCATCACTAAAATCCTGAAATTTCATTTTCCCCAATTCCCTAACATCCCTTAATATCTCCCCAAAGTTTCCAAAGAATTTATAAGCTCCCTATCCCTTTCATCTCCCTCAATTTCCTCAAACTACCCAAATCCCCTATTTCTCCCTACAACTAAAACCCTAATTCCAATCCCATTGAGCTAGTGTTTGCCATGGAGTCTGAATATTATGAAAAAAAAGAGGAAAGAATGAGGTCATATTAGTATATATGAGCCAAATTAAACACGAGATATAATGTCTTCACCATTTCTCAAGAAATCATTCCAAGAGACAAATCATTTGCTGCACATAGGGACAAGTTTGCTTCAAAATGTGTTTATGACCAAATGGAGATGTATTTTACAAACGTGAAAGAGGTTTTTGTCAATGATAGGCAAAGGAAACAATACCTCCTTCCATTTATGCACAGGGTTATGATTTGGGATAAATTCCCAAAATACAGTTTCTACAAGAGAGTTGCTGCACTTCTGGAGTAGTCTTGGGAGATTGAATTTTTAGGTCTCTTAGAGCAGGTGTTTGGAGTGCTTGATGAATCTATTGTGTATCCTAAATCCCTATATCTCCAAACATACCACTTTCAGCCCAAAAATTCTCTAGGGAGGCCTCCAAATCACTCTCCAAACTTTTCTTTGCATTTTTGTTGTGAGCATGTTGCACTTTTCCAATTTTAAGTAACCAACTTCAAACTTCGATTCTGAACAAATGGGAAACTAGTTTTGAAAATTGGAGGTAGTTGTTCTTCCTAATGTACCAAATAAAAAAATCCTCTCTTATTTTTCCAAAAAACCTTATGGTTAGAGAGATATCACTCTAATTTTAAGCCATATGTTTGTAAAAACCCAGATGTTTTTGGCAATTTTGACACAGTCATGGAGACAAAAACGCAACGTGCTCCACACTGCGCTTTTATTAGGGAGATCCAAATCACCTTTCGTTTACATATCTAGATTTGGCATGGTTTATGCATCACATTTTTCCTGAGGGAAGCATACGTTTAGCATGATTTGATAAGTGAAAATGCAGAAAAACCACCTAAAAACCACCTTTATGCCACCCTCTTGAAGACCACGTTGCGTTTCTAAGAGTACTTGTGGGAGAATGAAGCTTTTAGGGGCTAGAAGCGACCCTTTTCATCTCATTAAGAGTCCATCATGTACCAGACATCCACATCTTTCCAATGAGCGATCAAGATTAGAATTTGGACTTCAGGAAGGCCATCAAAAACCAGTTCTCCCAAATTCACTGTGTTTCCTCTAAGCTCGTTGCGTTTTTGCCTTTGACATCTTTTATCCAGTTTTGTCAGTTGGATTCGACTTTTTATGGTGTAATTGATTAACCTTGATGTAAATATTATGTAATGATGAGTAAATAGTCTTGTTAAAGTTTTTTTATGCAAATTTAGGCTTCATTAATCAGAGTGATTTGAGTCAAAGTTAATTGGAGTTGTTTTAACCTCCCTAGACATTAAGGTTTGGTTCAAACACCTCATGTAGGAGTTCCTAGACTCATGGATTCGACCTCTAAGAGTAGGGATATGTTTTTTGGCCTATATGTATCATTTTCTCAGTAAGAGAATAGGTTGGACATTAGAGAAGAGAACACTTGTAGCTTGTACTTGGACACTTTATTCAGGAAATCAAAGGAGCAGTTTGCAGCTGTTATTTAGGAATTCATCTGCAGTGAGTTTTTTATGATGTATTTTCTTTGTTTTAGTTTCATTTGAATTCTATACATCTTTTGTTGGGTCCCTATAATACTAGTGATTACCCCATTACTATTTTAGTTGTATCCCTTATTAATATTGTTGTGCCCGTATTGTCCCCATATTGTTATTACTGTACCCCATAGAATCCCTCTATTGTTATTTTTGTGGCTTTATATTATTATTGTTAGGTCGGATGGGTTATATTATGACTCCCTAGACTCCTATATATAGAAAGGAGGTTTTGTCATTTGAATCATCCAAGAATTTCTCATTTGTGTAATGTAAAGGAGGTTTCCCCCTCAAAGAGGCTGAATTCTCAGGTGTTGATCTCTCTTTTCTATCTTATTGTGAGCTGGTTTCATAAAATTTGGTATCAGAGCTTTGGATTCTAGGGTTTCTCTATTCCAAATAGGTCATAAGTGTGCTGAGAAGAACTTATTCTACATAGATTGTGAAGAGGAAGAAGAAAAGGAGCAAGAAAGGTCAAAAGAAGAGGATATACTCTAGGAACAAAGCCTAGATAAAGAACAAATGAATCTGACCATATCTTGTAATGCATTGGTGGGAATTACGACTCCTCAAACCATCAAGATAGAAGGACAAATCAAGAAGAAAAAGGTAATAGTGCTGATTGATTCAGGAAGTACCCACAATTTTATTCATTGTAAGGTAGCAAAAGAATTGAATTGCTTCTTATATCCAACATCAAAGTGTCAAGTGATGGTTGCAAATGGAGGAACAATAAATTGCTCTGGAAAGTGCCATAATATCAAGCTATCCATGGGATAATATGTATTGACTAGCCCAATGCTTTCCATTCCAATGGGAGGTGCTGATGTTGTACTAGGAGTCCAATGGCTACAATCCTTGGGTACAATAGCTTTTAGTTTTCAAGAACTTTTCATGAAATTTTTTGTGGAAGGAAAGGAAGTTGAATTAAGGGGTATTACAGGGAAACCGGTAAATATAATTAGCTCTAACAGTATGACAAAGCTTCTAAAAGAGGAACAAAGAGGTGTAATTGCACAATTATGTTTGCTAGATGTTTCCACATTGAAATCATCTATTTCTCTAGATCTCCAAAAATTCTTGGACAATCATTCCAAGGACTCCCAAAGGTCTCCCACCTATTCATGATCATGATCATGGTATTCATATGACTCCAGGAAGTGTTCCTCCAAACATCAGGCCATACAGATATTCCTATGCCCAAAAGAGTGAAATTGAACGTATGGTTGCAGAAATGCTAGAGGCTGGTATAATTCAACCGAGTCAAAGTTCTTTCTCTACTCCAGTAGTATTGGTGCACAAGAAGGATGGGTCATGGTGCATGTGTCTAGATTATAGGTTGCTCAACAAGCTCACTATTAAAGATAAGTTTCCCATTCCTGTCATTGATGAATTACTAGATGAATTGCATGGGTCAATTTACTTCACCAAGTTGGATCTTCGTTCAGGATATCATCAAATAAGAATGAAGACTAAAGACATTCCGAAAACAACATTTAGAACTCATGAGGGTCATTATGAATTTTTGGTCATGCCTTTTGGCCTTACCAATGCACCTTCAACATTTCAAGGTTTGATGAATTCCATTTTCAAACCATTCCTTAGAAAATTTGTGTTATTATTTTTTGATGATATACTAATCTATAGCAAGTCTTGGAAGGATCATGTTGAACATGTTGATAGGGTGCTACAACTATTGGAGGAGAAACAATTATATGCAAAAAGATCCAAATGTTTCTTTGGATTACAAGAGGTGGAATATCTAGGTCATATTGTATCTCATGAAGGAGTTAAGGTAGACCCTAGAAAAATTAAAGCCATTAAGGAATGGAAAATCCCCACATCCGTAAAGCATCTGCGAGGATTTCTCGGGTTGACAGGGTATTATCACAAGTTTGTTAAGAATTATGGGAGAATAGCAGCACCTCTAACAACATTATTGAAGAAAGATGCATTTCCATGGACTCCAGAAGCAACAAAGGCCTTCGAGCATCTTAAAGAGGCAATGTGCCAAGTGTTATCACTCAGGTTTTCCCCCAAAGTTGTAAGAAAGGAAATACTGCCAAGGTACCCACAAACCAATCTTTTAGATACAAAATCTAGCCAATCTGTATCCAGAGAGGGCTCTCTCTTTATGTTTTAGCTTTGTTTTTTAAAGATATTAGGCTAGTTATGAAGTTCAAGGGTTTTGTTTTGGGTTTGGGGGTGAGATTCAATAGAACAAAGAAGTAAGATAGAACAGTTCAGTCCATTGGGCATGATGGAGTCAAAGAAGATGGCTTATTGGATTTGGTTTCTAAACAGTGGATGGCTTCACAGAGCAAGGTAGTCAAACAGGGAACAAATGAAGGCTGGAAGCAGAAGGGATGTACTCAAATAGGTGAAGGGAAGTTAAGAATCCTTCAACATATTGAAAGAGGGAAAATGGATGATTATTGACAAAGAGCAATTAAGAATTCTTTAACAAATAATCAACATGAGAGAATCAGGAAACAGGAGCAATTAAAAGTTCACTACTTATACTAATTCTGAAGAAAACACAGAGAATAATAAAGACTGAAAGCAGAGAGAAATCAAGCATATTATGAATTAACCATTTTCTTTATCATTCATATCATGCAACACAGGTGATATAATAAACATGAAAACTGTAAAACACAAGATATAGAGGACTTATTGATTTGGAGGTTGATTCAAGATTTCTGTAACAAGCCCTCTGCTTCAATTCTTCATCTCATAGGCCAGACAACAGTTGGTTCCAACAACTTTGTATTCCAAAATACTTAGTATTACAGCACAGTTTAGGAAATCCACACACCACAAACTCCTCCAAAACTCTAATGGAGGGGGTATTTATATAACAAAATATGTACAAAAAATATCTCATCCAAGGATAATTTTAGGGGCGAATGTTCGCCCTTTGGCGAAATTAAGGGGTTTTAAATTTTTAGTGGGCAAATATTTTGTATCATAGTACATTTTTACAAATCACCTCAAATAGCCCACCTTATTTTAAGGGAGAGGGTAAAAAAGGTAAATTTAGCCCTTGAAATTAGGACTTACAACCTTCCATTCGCCCATTTTCAAGAATAAGTTTTATTTAAGTGAATCCATTCGCCCATTTTCAAGAATAGGTTTTATTTAAGTGAATCCTATGGGCCAAATACCATATTTATAAAAGAGTTATGGTAAATTAATAAAAATATAAATAAATGAGAGGTATGGTAAATAAATAAAATATTTTTTATATTTACTCCATAAGTCACCTTATATACATGTAACGGTGTAAACAAATAAAAATATAAGTAAAGTGGAGGTATGGTAAATAAATAAAACGTCTTTTTATACTTACTCAAATGGTATGGTAAATAAATAAAAATATAAATAAACTAGACGTATCGTAAATAAATAAAACCTCTTTTTATATTTAGTCCATAACCCTCGTTCTATTTATGAAGGCTCAAGAAAGAGGTTTTATTTAAGTGAATCCTATGGGCCAAATACCATATTTGTGAAAGAGGTATGGTAAATTAGTAAAAATATAAATAAACGAGAGGTATGGTAAACAAATAAAACATTTTTTTATATTTACTCCATAGGTCACCTTATATTTACGAACACTCAAAAAATGGGTTATATTTAGGTGAAACCTATGGCCAAAATACTATGGGACAAATACCATGGACTAGATT
The DNA here is from genome assembly GCA_031772625.1 of Pinus tabuliformis. Taxonomy (NCBI): domain Eukaryota; kingdom Viridiplantae; phylum Streptophyta; class Pinopsida; order Pinales; family Pinaceae; genus Pinus; species Pinus tabuliformis. The sequence continues at coordinate 565,027,126 of CM062809.1, read as the reverse complement.
GTTATTAATACCATGCAAAAAACCATTATTAACCCTAATATTAGAATTAATAAAAATAAAAATGGCACATGGTATTGACCCATGGTATTCACCAAAATGGCACATGGTATTGACCCATGGTATTCACCTGGAATGTAGCCTATTTAAATGGGGGAATTAAACCATCATGTAGCCTATGCTAAGATTCACTAGGACTTTACAAAGTTTTATTATTTAGTGAAAGACTCGCCAAGATCTTACAAGATTTTATAATTGAGTAAAATATTCGCCATGCCTCGTGAGAGATTCACCAAAATATTATATATACATATTATATTATTGATAAAATCGCCTTCCATTTTTCCTATATACCATGGAGATTCGCCCATTTATTATATTTATAAATTTAGGGGGGGTTCTTAAAATTTTCCCTGATCTCATCACAACTGTGAGATAATATCTAGGTTTAACCTAAAATAGTTTACAAGAGAAGATAGAAACATCTAGAGAAAGATAACTAATGTTTGTGCTAGAGGCGGGCCTTTAAGGTTTGGCTTGTAGCTATCTTCTGTGGTAGCTCTGCATCGACTGCCTGTCTTTATTGTGCATTAATTCTAATCTGCCCCCTTTAATTCTGTTCTGACATCTTCAATACTGATCTAATACAATTTTAATTCTTGAACTGATACTCTTTGACTTGTTTTGCTGCTCTTTAATGCTAAACTAACCTCTGTTCACTGTTGTCTGGCATTTCGCCCAAAATTTCCTTTTTCCAAGGGTAACAGCGTAACTATGGATGAACAACTTTTTTTGGGACACTGGAGGTTGTTTTGCGCTCTTTGATCCATGACATTGAGATCTTTCTATGGAGATTACTAGGAAGTTTCTGGAAATTGATGCACTGATTCATGGCTACCGAGATAGCTCAAATATACCTGTAATTGAGGAGGAAAACCGTACAATGGAGGTTCGGTTGATAGGCAGAGGAACTCGTCGATGGAGCCTTTTCTGGTTGGGGGCCAGTCTGAAACTAACACATTTGATTTTGGTCGATTTTATACCTGGAGCGCGCGGGGCGCTCCATGCAGAAAAACAAAGAAAAAATGACTTTTTCCCTTTTTATTCGATGAAAAGAAGTTTTGGCACGAAATTTTTATAAGCAGGACAAATGACGTAAGCAGGAGTACAAGGGCAGGTGATGTCAGCAAAGGACAACTGACATCAGCGGGGGGTGGTGGTAAGTGGTTTTTCCCGCACCGCTTTTGGGGTTGGGCGGTTTCGGGCGAGGAGGGAGCGAGCAGGTTAAACAGGCAACGCGTGGCAAGGTACAGGAGCCAAAACCGCTGGTTCCCCACAACTTAATTTTCGGCGAGGGAGGAGGTCGTGATACGATCGTCAACCGTTGGATGGATGAGGTTTGATCGGACAGTGGGCACTCATGGAATATGGTGGGGAGTTAATTGTGCGGGCCCAATATAATTAATGTGTTGTTAATGGTTTTTCGGGGTTATTTTCATTGGTGGGACTTGGTTATTAATCGACCTAGATGGTGATTAATTCCTTTAGCGCGCGGGAAGGGTTATTAATAGGCTTCAGATAAACCTATTAATTCCCAAAAAATTCATATATACAGTGATATGGTTGTATTTCGACCTGGGGATATTAATATTTGGGGATTTTTTAAATATATTCACATAATACGAGGATTTGCGAAAAAATGGGATTTAAATAATATATGTTAGCAATTAATATGAATTTGAATTGAGTGTTAAGTTAAACTTAGGCTAGAGTTTAAAAAGGATTTTAAATAGAGAATTTTTGGCATTTTCCTAAGTAAAACAGGGTTGTACTTAGGCAATGTTTATGAAATGAAATGAGTGATTTGTGAGAGATATTACGTAGATCTTAATACCTTTGGGGGAAATTAGTAAATGGTTTTGGGGAAAAAACATGAAGGGAAGTTAGTTATGAATATGCCTCGCTTGAGCTGCATCAAGTATATGTTTGCCATAGCAGTTTGTGATAGAAGTGTAAGTTAACACATTTTCAGAGACAAAGCCTTTCACAAGTATCATTCTGCAACACCATCTACCTACCCTGCCTACTTTGCCTAGAATTTTTTCTTCTTTCTATGGGTGCACTTAGACTGGCAAACCCTTACAATTTTTTCTTTTCTTTGCATGGTAAGCCTACCTAAGTCTACACTTATTACTTCCAAGGGCTCAGATTAAACTGTTGAGCTCCTTTTCTTCTCTACCTATCTACATATCTGCCAAGATTAAACAGTTTGGCCAAATTTTATTCTCTATCTCCAAAACAAGAAATTCAAATATAAAGTGGCCAAGATTAAGTTGTTTGGCCATTCATCAAATGTGGCAAAAGTTAACAAGCTGCACACAATGCTTTATTTACTGAAAATGAAAAAGTGGTGGCATTTTGGACTTGCACACTTTGTTGGTCTTTCTTTGTTTGGGGTTCATTTCTTCTCATTTTTTCTTTGACCATTTTATTCTTTTTACCCTTTGATTTTTCTTTTAGGGTATACCCTCTTTACACTTTTTTTCTGAATTTTTGAGTTTTTGATAATATGGAAACCTTTACAGCAAGGAAATGATGAACATATTACAGAACTCAACCAGTCAATTATGAAATATGACACCTATTGGTATAGGAGTATAACAGTGGCTCCACTTGGGAATGACTTTCCCTGCTGGAAAGTCAAGAACAGCAGGTCAGATGGCCTTATGAAAAACTCTTGTTGTGTTCAAAAATCTCTTTGCTGGTTGTTTTATTTGTATATATGACAGCATACTTGTGAAGCTTAGGGCCTTCTCTTCGGGCTTCAACTGCAACAAGTTACTATCTGATCCAAACTGTGACATCATTAAGTATATAGTGTGTACATGTTAGAGTTAAAATTCATCAAAAAATTGGATCAAAGTAATGTTTCAGCATTCGGCCATTCACTGGTCCTTCTTCTATTTCTGTACCATCCAGGGTCTTCAGAAAGTAAGTATTGTTCCCTTCCAATGCCTAGATGATAAATGGCCCTTTCCACAAGAAGTCAAACTTCCCATGTTTTCCTTTGTATTCTCTCCTGGAATCCCATCTCAGAACTTTGTCTCTAATGTAGAAGTCTTATGGTTTGGTACTTTTATCAAATATTCTCTTGAGTTTTTCTTGTAACACTTGGAATCTTCGGTGCACTTCTTCTCTAGTCTTCTGCAAATGGATGGTCTGATTTATTCTCCTCTGAATGTCATTGGGTTCCACCTGAGCTTCTTGCAGCAATTTCATTACAGGAACTACCAAATATGAAGGAAACACAGCCTCCATGCCATAGACTAACTCATAAGGGCTGGTTCCAATAGATCTCTTTGTCGTAAGTCTCTCTGCCCATAGTGCATTTGTGAGTTTCTTGTGCCAGTTTTTCTTGTTCTCTTCTAGCAGTTTCTTAATAATATTGATCAGGCTTTTATTGGAAGACTTAGCTACACCATTACCTTGAGGGTAATAGGCTGTGGAATGGCCTAAAATGATGTGGTATTTGCTGCAGAAATTTATCAGTTTCTTGGACTTGAAGGTAGCAGCATTATTGGTTATGATCTTTTCAGGACAGGCAAATCTAGACAAGATATTGGTCTCTAAGAATCCTATAATCACTGTGTCATTGGTTTGTCTAGAAGGAATGACTTCTATCCACTTGGTGAAATAGTCTGTGGCAGTAAGGATCCATTTATGTTGGCCAGATGAGGGAGGGTGTATTTCTCCAATGAAGTCCAAACCCCATTGTTGAAAAGGTTTTTCAGTGGAAATTGGTCTCAAGGGTAAAGTAACAGTTTCCTTCTACCTTCAAAAATTTGGCATTTGTGGCAAGCAGTGACAAACTTCTTTACATCAGCGAACAAAGTTGGCCAGTAAAATCCAGCCCTTAGGATTTTTTCTGCACTTTATTTCCAGTACAGGTGTCCACCGCAGTCCCCTGCATGAAATTCTTTGAGAACTTTGACAACTTCTTCTTTTATTAAACAACTCAATAGAATGCATTCATGATTTTTCCTAAAAAGATCATTATCTAACACACAAAATTTTGAAGCTTTCATCTTTAAAAACCTTTTCTTTGTTCTAGATAACCTTGAAGGAGCCTACAAGTTTAATAATACATGAATTATATTAGCATACCAAGGTGATTCTAAGAAGGCCTGGCTGATTTGTGGAGTTGCCATCTCCTGTTCATTATCCAGTTCATTAATATCTAGGGCTTGGAAGTTTTTTTCAGTTATGAGTTTAGCTAATCCCTGTCCTTTTATCAGCTTTGTAGGTTTTATTTCAATATCATACTCCAATATTTTAGCTATCCATTTCCCTCATTTGCCTTCAATTCCATCTTGAGTCAGGATATCTTTGACAACAGCATTTGGTACATAAGCTATTACATGTGAATACAATATGTAGACTCTGAAGTCTTGAATAGCTTTGACAAGTGCATAACCTTGTTTTTCCATGATTTTATAATTGAGAGGTGCATCTCCGAGAGCTTTACTGAAAAAGGCTATGGGTTTTTCACATCCTTGATCATCTTTTTGCAGCAAAACGGCTGCTATAGTGTGTTCTGATGCAAATGAGAAAATTATGAAGTCTCTATCGAACTTTGGACTAGTGAGGACTGGTGTTCTGGTCAAAGCCATTTTAATTTCTTCAAATTCTTGTTTGGCTTCTACTGCCCATTTAACCTTTGAATCCTTTTTTAACATATTGTTCAACAATCTAATTAATTCAACGAAATTAGGTATGAACCTTCTCAAAAAGTTAATCTTCCCTAGGAAAGCTTGAAGTTCTTTGACATTTCTAGGGTGGGGTATTTGCAGAATAGCTTCTATTCTAGCAGGATCAATTTTGATGCCATCTTTGGAGACGATATGGCCTAATAGTTTGCCTTCTTCTAGACCAAACAAAGACTTTTTAGGATTTAATCAAATACCATATTTTCTGCATTTTAAAAACACTTGTCTCAAATGATCTAAATGTTGCTGACCTGATCTAGAAAATACAGTGAGGTCATCTAGATATACAACCAGAAAATCATGAATCTTTTTTGCAAAAGCTATGTTCATTGCTCGTTGAAAGGTTTCCCCTGCATTCTTAAGTCCAAATGGCATTTTAACATATTTGAATGTACCCCATGGTGTTGTAAATGCAGTCTTTTCTTGGTCATCAGGATGAACCAGAATCTAATTAAAACCTGAAAACCCATCCAAAAGTGAAATCCTGGAAGCACCAACTACTCTTTGTAAAATGTGATCCATCTTGGGTAAAGGGTAATTGTCTTTCAAAGAAACCTTGTTTACATTTCTTAAGTCAACACATAATCTGATTTCTCCTGTTTTCTTCCTGGTAGGCACTAAATTAGACACCCACTCTGAAAATCTGATTGGGGTGATTATTCCTGCATCATGCATTCATTTGATTTCTTTTTTCAATTAAAGGAAGCAGTATGGGGTTGATTTTTCTGAGTTTCTATTTGAACGGTTTTTTATTTTCCTTGAGGGGTATTGTATGCTAAATTACAGAGGTGTCATAGGACTTCAGGTCTTCATAGCTCCATGCAAAAACATCCTGGAATTCTTTGATCAATTCAACATACTTAAGCTTTTGATCAGGGGGTAGTGATTTGGACAATTTCACCATTTTTGGATTCTCTTCAGTTCCCATGTTGTAGTCTTCAATGTCTGCTTTTGGAAGTTCCATTTGGGGTTTCTTTGGAATATCGTTGAAATCAAAGAGATCTTACAAAGGACTTAATCCTTTGGGCAAGTGATTGTCTTTCAAATTAATAATTTTGGATTCTCCTTCAATAATCTCATCAACATCTGTTTCTTTAAGATATTGTATTTCCCTTTTGGTAAATTTCGTTGGATGAAGCATTTGAGTTGCATTTTCTGCTGAAACTTCTATTTGTATCTAATTCGTTGGATCAAACTCACTAACTGTATCTTCATCTACGTTAGTGACATAAATTTTTTCTTCTTGAGTTAAAAAATTGTTGACCTGGTTATCATGTTATAGACATTTTTGTACCTTACATCATTGAGCATGAAATATCCATAATCTAAGGGATCCAAAGTCCCTAAACATGTTGTTCCTACCCCTAGAGGAACAAGGCTAACAAACCACAGCAATTCACAGAAGTTCTCCACCTGAAACTGCTCAAAAACAAGTCAATTCAGGATCATGTCAACTGCTCCACTGACCATCTGCGTTGAATGTCAATGGCTCCACTGGCTACCTGCACTGAATGTCAACTCCAACACTAGCTACCTGCGCTGAGCAAGATTGGACATGTGGCAGGCTCATTCCTCAAGGTGTCAAAACCCAGGAAGCTTCCAAAATGACACTTGCCTCAGGGAATTCGACTGGTGATGAGTAAGAGGTTCCAAATCTCCAAGTGGAATCAAGAACTGACAGAGGGAGAGGACACTAGTCAGATCTCAAGCTGACTCATCCTCTCTCCAAACATCTATATATGGATCTCTCCTCCATGAGATCCAGAGGCTGGAATTTTGTTATTGCAAAGAATTGCTGTTGGTTTGAGACTGGAATCATTGGGTGCTTAATGCTTTGAAGGGAGGTGAAGATAGGAATTCCATTCTGCTAGGAAGGAGATGCTGGATTGGAGCCCTCTGGGTTGTATCTCTTCCTGAACCTTGTTATTTATCAATAAAGCTATCTTGGTTCTCTCCTATATACTGATGTATCTTTGATGTATGATTGCATTAGTGTATTTGATTTATTTCTAATCCTGAATCATTTATGAATATGAATATCTGTCTTTGTGTTGTGTTCTTCTCTTGTCACAAGTAGTTGTTCTCTTGTCGCAAATAGTTGTTCTCTTGTGATCTCGCAGGAATCTGTTGAAGCTGGGCGAGCGAGGAGGCAAGTAGCTGTGAACACCCAAAGAGAAGAGGATTTGGATTGAGGGACAAACGGAAGACACCGGTAAGTCTATTGATCTCTCTTCTTTCACATTTCATAAAGGAAGAAACCAGAATAGCTGTCTCTGTTTGTTGCTAAGGCACTGTCACACCTTAGGTGGATAGGATCGTCCTGCATAGGCATTTTTCCCCACAACAAATTGGCGACTCCGCTGGGGAGATTTGTTTTAGTCATTTTATTTGTGTTTCTATCATTGTTTACCTCATAGACTCAACAGCAACAATCGAACTGCTTCTTCTATTCTCAGTTGCAAAGTAGACAGTTGCTGCCTTGATCCTTCACTGGATTTTGTCTATGATCTGAACAATGGACTCACAAATGATTTGATGATCCTTTGTGATAGATCTTAGTACCCTCTCAAAGCATCCCTTTGATTATACCTTGCTTGTGTTTCTAATTTGGCCTGAAACAGTGAATTAAATAGCAATCTGTGACCCAGAACCTGTGGGAAACGAGAGTTTCTCCTTCAGCGCAGACCCAGTGAAGGGATTCTGCATTTCAACGGAGTTCCCGTGAAGGCTACCTGCGTTGAATGTCAAAACCCCTATGTTGAGGTTGCACTGAACCAGTTTGGCCTTGTGTAGCTGGGGTTTTCTGCTCTTTGTTGCCCTGTTTTGATCTCTGTTTTTTGCAGCCTGTAACCAACATAGGTACCAGTCTGATAACTCCTTTTCTCTACTTAAATTCCGCCTCCTTTTGTACAAAAAGACTGTGAGTGTTTTTATGTGTTTGTGGCATCATTTACAGTTTTCCTTTGCATGAGTGAAATAATCATCCTGTAGCCCTTGATTCAGATCTGTTGATTGTGATCTTAGGAGAGAGTTCATTGGCTGTTTACAGTTGATTATACATTTGCTTTTGCTTATTGGTTTGAGTTTGTCTCTTTTAAGTGTCGAAACAAGTGTTCATTTCGAAAGTCGCAAAGTGTTGTAATCTCTTCTACCCTTGTTGATTTCGAAAAAGTAAACTTGTTTGTATCTGTCATTTAAAAGCAAATTCAAAGTTGTACAAAAAGCTTTCTTTGTAGGCATCAATACTAAGAAAGCGGAAAACAAACACCTGCATTGTGCATTTGCATTTTGATAGTTTGCATGCTTGATTTAGGAAAAGTGCATTAGAGTGTGCTGATTGCTCTTTGAGAAAAGATGGTGTCTTTCTTTTCCCTTAGTAGCTAGGATTTTCAAAGTTGAAAAGATATAAAGCTTGCTTATCATCTTTAGACTGCATTTAGGAATTTGTATCATACATCTCGTGGTGAACCTTGAAAGGCAAACTTCTAAAAAGATCAACCTAAAATAAATTGAATGAACTTAACAACGCTTTGCAACATAACGCACAACATAGAGGTCTAGGCTAGAGACGTGTTCCGGCGTCGTTAAGCCTAGTGACTGTCGATCTCGTGGAAGGTGGGTGATTCCTCCTGAGGGACGATAGTGCTAGTACGGATTGTGCTCCCACGTACCGTCGCGTATATATTGGGAGACCCCTATAGGCATATATCCTTTATCCTTAGGAAGCCGTGTCGGCTGCCCTACTGATCGCAATGCACTAAACACAGCATTCAGGAAGATCGACCGCCCGTACCCTAAAAAGTATTCTGTGGTTTTGCGAAAAGTTTGGCACACCCTCTGCCTAGAACTCCAGAGTAGTTTCTTTTGGCCTTTTTCAAACTCTATAACAGAAAAAGTCCATCCAAGCATTTGTCACTTCGGGCTCGTTAAAACATCAAAGGAGACTAGAGTCATCTTTAGCTTTTTCTCGACTCTTTAAAAGTGAAAAAGCAAGTTGTGTCTAAAGCGTCTAAAAAATTCATTCAATTTGGAAACACACTTTCCCCTTTTGTATTTTAGTTGATCGAGTAATCCGCAATTGTGGAAGAAAGTCAATTGAAACCCCGTCGTTCGCGGAGGCTTACGAGTCAACCATCTTTGTCTCCGGAATCGAAAACAGTACAGACAAAGCGAACTCGTTTAACCAGTTCGAAATCTCCTACCAAAGTTAGAACAAGTGTTCCAACAACATCTGAGATTCCGGTTACTCCAAACATTTCTGGAAACCCTGCCTCTATTGAAGAAGTTCAATAGCCACAGAGGGACAGTGACACTGATCCTAGTCTGAGAACAAATACTTGTGTTACTGAACTAGTTCCATCTATAACCGGTCCAGAGAGTATTGTTCCTCAAACAACTGTCGCTGTCGATTCAACCCCTTCTTCGGCACCAGAAATATTTTACGGACCTGACGGTCTTCCTCTTCCACCTGGTTTGATTGCGATAGAGGAAATTGTAGAAGACCCGCAAGCAAGTACTCCAACCCATTTTGGAGTAGGGGTCACTCTATTTCCTTCTACATCAGAAGTTAGCCCATCACCAGTGGAAGTTCCTGTAGAATCGCTAGGCAATCTATTGGATAGACTCAAAATTTCTGGGCAACCGTCGACATCTAGGACTGTGTTGAACAACACAGCGACAGCAGAACTCCCTGCCGTCGCTCCGACGATGTTTGCCGGCATACCATCTGTCCCAACTAGCTCGCAACCGCTAGAAGGAGTCCACCCAGGGAATATTTCGACAGTGTGGTCTGTTCCAGTTTGTTCCTCCGGAATAATATCCGGCAACTCTTATGTTGAGACTCGACAAATTGATCCCTATGGAGGTCAATTTGGGCCATCCAGCCCCCAAGGGCAATCAATCCCCTTGTGTTCCGGATTACCGCTGTATGGGGGGCAATATGCCCTTTCATTACCCCCTCCGGGAGGATATCCATACGGGAGTTCTCAACAATATTCAGGTTATACTGGAGTTACGACAAGTGGTTGGGTACCTATGCTACCCCAGCAACCAAGAGTTGTGTATTCTATGCAACAGTGTGTACCTATGTCGAACATCCCGACAACACCAGCCATTGTAACAGTGTCACAAGTTCAATCGGTGCCTGTTGTATGTCAACCGCAGATTTCTCAGGTTGTAATGCAACAACCCCTTGACCCTGTGACACAACCACAATCGCCAACTGGTGGGGCGACACAGGTCCAAACGGGTACAATTACCCCACATCTTGGTCCACCGGTTAGTATAGCGCAGCAGAACATGGCTTCACAACCGTGGCTGGTGCAATACCAACAACCACAATTCCAGCAAGTGTACCAAGGTTCTGAGCAGTAGATCTTTGCGAACAGTGGACAACCGTACATACAGAACGGTCAAAACCAACCGCTTTATAGTGGTCAAATCCACCAACCGTATCAGTCATACCAACATCAATTACATTATGCTGGTATGCAAAGACCAACTGTTCAGGCGATTCCATCGTATCCTGGGTATGCTTCACCTAACCTGAATCAGCAGTTACCATTCGTGGCAACTTTAGAATTACCGGATTTACACCGATTAACGAACGATCCAATTGCTTACGCCCCTTGGTGGCCAGCAATTCCTCACAAACTTCCATCGGACATTCCTAAATTCAACGGAAATCCAGGTGAAGACCCATCGAATCACGTGATGACTTTTCATCTGTGGTGTTCATCAAACACCCTGAACGATGATTCGATAAGGCTTCGCCTTTTTCAGAGGACGTTAATGGGTCCAGCGGCTAAATGGTATATTGAATTACCTAGAGCCTCTTTCGACAATTTCAGCTCCCTAGCCACGACTTTCTTAACCCATTTTCAATTACCGATAAGGTATGAAACGGGAACGGAAATCTTAACCAACTTCAAGCAGACGACGACAACTCATATATCCGATCACATACATGAGTGGCGTTGTCGTCGTAGGATGGTGAAAACATACGTTCCCGATCAGCTATTAGCTGAATGGTTTATCAAGTCGTTACTTCCCGCCATAACGGAAGATGTGGCCAAGGGGGGAGTCGTAACAGAGGAGCAATTTATTGCTCGTGCACAATATCTAGACTTAGTATACACTCAGTCTAGCACGCTCTATGACAAAATACCTGACGCCCCTAGACCGGAATTCTCAATTCCTCCTCCTCCTAAATCAAATAGTGACTCTCATGCCGGCGATGGTGTGATTGGCACCGCAAACGCGAAATCGACAAAGGCTTCGTCTAAGAAAGCCTGTAAGACTTCAGATCAAAATGCAAAAGAAGAAATTCTTGCTTCGGAAGTAAATGCCGTATCAGGAGATAAAGGCAGAGAAACCAATCAACCAGGAAGCAAGAATAAGCAAAACAAAGGGAAGAAGAAGAAACAGGGTGAGTCATCCCCTGAAAAAACTTCTTCAAACCCTCCTAGGAAAGGGAAACCAAAAACTCCATGCATGATATGTGACGAGGATCATTGGACAGCCGATTGTCCATACAAAGCTGAGCTTAAAAGGTTCTTCAAAAGTTCACAAACCTTAGCTGTGTTAACTGATCCGTTTCCCAATCCAGGTCAAAATCTGGTTGATGGTGGAAATGCTTCCCCGTCGCAAGTGCTAATGTTGTCGATCTCCAAACAACAAAATGATGCTTTGATTTCGACGAGGAACAAAGATTACGGGAATCCACCACTGTCGAACGACAAAGGTAAAGATCAACCAAGTAGTTCGACAACAACTTCGACGGAAGTTGTACCGCCCATCATTCCTGAATTAACAATAAAACCGCCGAAGGGAGTAGTACACAAGTCGACATTTAATCCTCGGGCCAGAGCGGCGCAGCATTATAACATAGTGGAAGATTTGGCACAATCGCCATCCGCTATGTCGACTCTTGAAGTATTACAAAATTGCCCATCCCAAAGGCAGGCATTGTTATCGGCTATTGGTGGGGTTGATCCTAAGGATTCCAATCTTGTATCCTTCGACCACAAAGGATACGATCCTCAGTTACCAGCTCAACTAGCTTTCCTTATTCAAGTGAAAGCCCTCAACAAAACTATTCACCGAACAATTATTGATGAGGGGGCATCTACATGTATCATGTCGATGAGTTGCTAGAAAACTCTAGGATCTCCAACCTTGTCGCGATCTTCGACAACACTAAAAGCATTCGACGGAAGGAGGTACACCCCGTACGGCATCCTAAATAACTTGAAGGTTGAACTAGGTGGAAAAACAGTGGAAATAGATGTTGAAGTCATCGATGGGAATCTTGACTACAACATCCTACTGGGAAGACCGTGGATATATGCCATGGCAGTTGTAGTGTCGACTTATTTTAGGAAGATCGCATTCCTTTTTCAAGGAGGGATTACGGTCGTCGACCAACAGAACTTCCTCCCTAATGGTTCACAAGTTACAGGAAGCATTCCCATGATCCATGAAAGCAAGCATTCGCTTCAAGATATCGGAGTAGGCCTACTGAAATACCCCACATTGATGGGAACTTTCGCACTTCCATCTCCCATCTATATAGGAGATATAGCATTGGTAGCAACCTGCAACATGATCTCTTCTACGAAGATCGCAGAAGACGATATCGACATGGATCATGCAATGGTTTTGCCCCCAAGCCCAATAGAAATATTGTAGCAATCAATGTTTCGGGCATGGGAGGCGAACCCAAATCAGCACTCGTCAAGCGTTTGGGTAGATAGGTCTAGAGAATATGGTACCACATTAGATCCTTGGTCGAAAGTACATGGGACTGACGAAGGAATCCTACAATCAATGTTGATTGAGGGGGCACTGTTATCACAAAATCAGGTACTGAAGGCTGCTAATCAGTCAGACTCTGTGTAACTATTTCAAACCAGACTTTTGACTAAGGCTTAGCCTCCTTAGCCTGAGAGGGCTCTCTCAAAGGGTTATTGATTTTAAATATTGATGAGATGGCTAACTCTTGCAAAGTAAATTTAACATACAAATTGGCTGGACAGACCTCACAAAGATTTCCATTGGGCTCATGGAGTTAATCATCATTTCAGCAAACTATAAAACCACTCATTCATAGAAGTCAGGGCATGTAATGTTTAAACACTCAAGACACCTCTCAAATAAACCTCAACTTACAAATACACACAGGAAATCAGAGCAACAGAGTGAATTCTGAGTGATTGTGTATCTATAAAGCTGTAAAACATAAAGGATAAAACAAAACCACATATATCTTGAGCATCTGAAACAATGTATGAATCCTGAGAAGAAAAAGCAGTCATTTGTATTACTGAAAACAAGTTCTTACATAAGCCAAAATAAACTCTGTTTCTCAAAAACATCCAACCCCTATTACATCCAAGTCTGATCTATATATAGGGATACATTCTTCACCACCTTGAGCTTCCTCCTCCAGCATGAGGGGAGCTCGAAGACTGCTATTAACTACTCCTATCTACTGTTTAACTAATTCATTAAATACATTAAGTGCTGAACTGTAATTACAAAGAGTCCTAATTTAATCAAAACTCAAATTCTGTCCTCCTCGTAGCATGATTCCTTCTTGATTCTTGACACCTGTCTTCTTTCTGTTTTGGCCGAGATAGCTTAGAGGAGAATGCAATGAACAAGCTGGCTTTGGATACTGAATGCGCTGATGGTTCATCAATATTAGGATAGAACCCTTGTTTTTCCGGTCCTTGTCTTCCACCACTCCTCGAAAATGTAGCAGCATGTTCCCAGCTCTTTAATAACCCAAGGTATGGAACGCTGCCATGTTTCTGATGTGCTGTAGGCTGTATTGATGGACAGGTGTCTCTCTTTCAAAATTCTCGTTCATATTATCAAAATAGCTGCTCTGCGTTTAAAATCACCACCTACAGCAGTTTCGTAGCGCGCTACGAAACTGCTGTGTAATTTAAAAACACAGTCTTTCTCTCTGGTTTTCTGATAACACTGTGCTACATTTATTAATGATCTCCTCAACTGGATCTTGACTATCATTTTCCAACACAGAACAAGCAATATACTTGCATGTTGTAGACACATGACCTTGAAATTTATCTTCAATCCTCAGGGTATGCAATGTCATCCTTACAGTCAAATCATTCTCCTGCTGTACAAGGTTCACCTTTTGGATATCAAAGCCTCTGTTGCTTATGGCTGCACTTTTCCTAACAGTGGCATCCAATGAGACTTGTAACACATCAGGAGGCCACTCCAATCCCTCTAACTTTATCAACAACTTGGATTGCGTGTAGAGCCTGTGGTATTGCCAAACCTGTGAAATAGGTCGTTACTTCCTGAATAAACCTGTACAGAAAAACCAATCTGTACATTTGAAAGTCTGGCAATGAGACTGTAATCATGGCCTTCAACATCATCATCATCTACACTGAAAAACTGAAACTTCTCCTTTACAAATGAATCAGAACCTGTGTCCCGAATGTCACAAAGCCAGCCTCACCAGTGATCTGGACCAAAGGACATGTCACAGATCCTAAGGTTCCCTAACATCCCCTCAATGGAAATAGAATTTGGATGAACTTTCACATCCACCTGAAACTTCTCTTGTACCAACATGGCCAACTGAGAACCATCGCCCTTGTTAAGGAAAATACAAACACATTGACATTCACCTTCAGCTGAAACACAACTCTAGATTTCCCGGTGCCCAATAGCCCTTTAACAAATAAACAATCAGTGCTCCTTATCGGAAAGGACAAAGACGTTCTCTGCATAATGGTAGCTTAAAAGTTCATTAAGCTTCTTCCTCAATTTCTATGATTTCTTCATTTTTCAGTCTGGGTACTTGTTGCAAAAACCCTGCATAGAGCTAAACATACTTCCTACGAAGGTGACAAAGGCGAGAAACATTTTCCCATGATAGGCGGTGCCCTGTCTTGTTCTGTAGATGCAGGCTTGCCTGACAGGCATAATGCCACCGAACTCGAGTGTTTTTGGACAGTGAAACTAGTGGCCGGAAGTGTGACACCCCAATGCTTGAAACTATTTCCAAAAGTTTCATTCCATCACAATATTGAGCCTCTGACACTGTCGCTGACACATCATTTAGAGTGAGGGACATTTTCTGAGAAGGAACACTTGCGTCCCTCTTATCATCTGTCATGGCATCCTCATAGCTATCTTCGATATGCGCAGAGACCGAGGGGGCTTCGCTGGCAGTCTCGGCACCCCATTAGATTGCAGGGCTTCAGAATTGTGTAACGTCGGCACCGCCCTGAATTTCTTAACATCTTTTCCATCCTTGTTAATATCAATTGCAGTCTTTTGGCCATGATTTGGTTCTGGTTCTGAGACATCAACTGAAACCGGCGTTGCACGTTTCACACCTCTCCCAACCACACCAAGATGCGTTACATTACCACTGGAAGGAACGGCTGGTAGACTAGGCTGATCAAAACCATTGTTTGTCGTAGCTTCTACTTCATGAGAGGAATTCACACTTATACAAGCATTTTTATCCTGAGAAACGCTCTTATCATCATAAAGAGCCTGAAGAACCTCAGACAACGGTGGAGTTGACATCATCGCCTTGAGATCTTCAATCTTATCTGAAAGATCTGACATTAGACCTTTAAGCACATCAATCTCATCATCCACGGCAGTTGTAGCCAGTGTACCAGTATGGAGATCTCCCTCGGGAACATTATTTGTCTGTGCATATTTGCCAGAACTTTCACCTTTGGATGTCTCAGCTTCATTTGTATACAAGCTGGGATCTTAAATAGCTTAGTGCATCTGAGATCTTATTCTGCATCTGTAGAGCCAAACATATCTTAAAACATAGTTGTGAAATATGACGACTGTTGGGTTCTTCCAAGCGTTCTAATATAGAAAGAGCTCTCAAGTAATCACTTGCAGAAGTCTGAAAATCCTCTCTTTCCAATGATGCATCTTCTAAGGCACTATACCACGACCAGCGTCTTCTAAATCTTGATATGCTTTCCTTCTTATGATTGGCACCTTATTCAAAAGCCACCTTTCTATTAACCTGAGCTGTCATTGACAGTGGAACTGATTGAGGACTTTTATCCTAGTTAACAAGCTTTAAACTCTCACTAGAAGGCAAGCAAGCCTGTAGCCATAACTCAAATGAATTACAAACTTCACCATCAATTTGCAGAAACAAGCTTTTCTATGCATATATCATATTCCCACAGAACCCATAGGAGACAAAGGTGATATGGGTGAGATATTGGCTATGGATTTGAACAATTCCCTAATTTTGTAGCGCGGCCAGTGCAAAGTCAGTGTTTTTCGCTACGAAATCACTAAAACAGGTTGCGCTGCAAAACTGCTAAAGGATTGTTGCGCTGCGAAAACACTTTGTCCTTAAGCTATTCTGAGCAATTTTGGCAACAGAATTTTTAGTGATAACAGTGGCTCCACTTGGGATGTGGTACACTAAGAACTCGCAGGTCCAGTGCCTTATAAAATTTATTTGACAAACATCTTCTTTAAGTTCCTTGGGCCTTCACCTCGGGCTTTGGCTAGATGATCACTGTAGGAGAAAGAAAACTACATCTACTAAAAAAAAAAAAAAAATGCTCAATCAACCTTGAGCTTATTTGCATTTTCCTACCTACCTACCCTATCAATTCAAACTTCTTTCAGCTCAATCAATGTGAAATTTCCAATGTAGCCAATCATTTGTCTTATCTGACATTTGAGTCCTATGGCTATGCTTGAAACAAAAATAAACCAGATACTGAAGTAACCAAGGCAGCATGAGGTGTAACTGTTCTTCAACATGAAAATATAACTGGAAGCCTGAACAGTAAATCTTTTCCATGTATTCAGCTATAGGGTCAAAAAACACATGGTTAGTTTGCTGATTCTCATAACATTCTATATCTTCAAACAACTTATCCTCAGCCACACCAAATTTATTTGATATGCTATCCAACTGCCTTTCTGAATGATGCTCACAAACAATGTAATTTTCCTCACTACTATGATCATTATTTGAAGTAAGCTGCTGCAAGGAATTACAAAATTGAACAAGCTTTTCCTCTGCCTGAGGGTCATAGAAAATTTCCTCCAATATTTCTTCTTGCTGGGTGCAATCAATTTCATCTTCATCATGATCTGAAGCCCGACAAATCTGCTGCACCTCTACATCAATATCAAAGGATGAAACATGGTTTTCACAAGTAAACCCTTGCTGCTCCTCATGCTGCGTTTCATGGAATGTTATACCTTCTCCTTGGTGCTGGAATGCATTGTTATGAAGAGCCTCTAAAATTTCTTCATCCGTAAACTCATCATCATCATAACAATCCTTCAAATACTGAATAAGATTTAAAGAATGCCTACAGCAATCTTTAAGCATCAATAAGGAAGGATAACCTTCTTTATACATTTCACAGAATTCATCATGAAAACTAGCAAGCGAATATATTGAACCATTTTCCAAATTTTTATACCAAGACCATGCTTTTCCTTCTAAAGTGGTCATAAACATCTTCATGAGACAATCTTCAGGAAAGTGAACCTTGAGACTGCGTACATGCATGTGGAATTTAACCAAATGGAGAGCAGCATTATCCTTCTTTTCATCTTTGAATATTGGAAGATCATCTAACCAATCAACCTTTGGCATAGGATTTGGAAAACCAGGGATATGAGACCGATCCATAGGAGCATACCTGGCATTCATTCTTGCAGTAGAATCCATCTTGAAACTTCATCAAGCTACTGACCTTCTAGCAGTGGAGTCACCTTCTAATTTGTTATTTGATGTGTGGAGTCGCCAAGGTAGTTTTGCAGCCTCAAAAGATGTCTGAGCTCCTGCTACCTTCAGAAGTTCAACCATTGATTTCTGGAATGAATAATCTTCAGACTCCCGACAGAGGCACCAAAATGTTATAACAAAATCAGGTACTAAAGGCTGCTAATCAGTCAGACTCTGTGTAACTATTTCAAACCAGACTTTTGACTAAGGCTTAGCCTCCTTAGCCTGAGAGGGCTCTCTCAAAGGGTTATTGATTTTAAATATTGATGAGATGGCTAACTCTTGCAAAGTAAATTTAACATACAAATTGGCTGGACAGACCTCACAAAGATTTCCATTGGGCTCATGGAGTTAATCATCATTTCAGCAAACTATAAAACCACTCATTCATAGAAGTCAGGGCATGTAATGTTTAAACACTCAAGACACCTCTCAAATAAACCTCAACTTACAAATACACACAGGAAATCAGAGCAGCAGAGTGAATTCTGAGTGATTGTGTATCTATAAAGCTGTAAAACATAAAGGATAAAACAAAACCACATATATCTTGAGCATCTGAAACAATGTATGAATCCTGAGAAGAAAAAGCAGTCATTTGTATTACTGAAAACAAGTTCTTACATCAGCCAAAATAAACTCTGTTTCTCAAAAACATCCAACCCCTATTACATCCAAGTCTGATCTATATATAGGGATACATTCTTCACCACCTTGAGCTTCCTCCTCTAGCATGAGGGGAGCTCGAATACTGCTATTAACTACTCCTATCTACTGTTTAACTAATTCATTAAATACATTAAGTGCTGAACTGTAATTACAAAGAGTCCTAATTTAATCAAAACTCAAATTTTGTCCTCCTCGTAGCATGATTCCTTCTTGATTCTTGACACCTGTCTTCTTTCTGTTTTGGCCGAGATAGCTTAGAGGAGAATGCAATGAACAAGCTGGCTTTGGATACTGAATGCGCTGATGGTTCATCAATATTAGGATAGAACCCCTGTTTTTCCGGTCCTTGTCTTCCACCACTCCTCGAAAATGTAGCAGCATGTTCCCAGCTCTTTAATAACCCAAGGTATGGAACGCTGCCATGTTTCTGATGTGCTGTAGGCTGTATTGATGGACAGGTGTCTCTCTTTCAAAATTCCCGTTCATATTATCAAAATAGTTGCTCTGTGTTTAAAATCACCACCTACAGCAGTTTCGTAGCGCGCTACGAAACTGCTGTGTAATTTAAAAACACAGTCTTTCTCTCTGGTTTTCTGCTAACACTGTGCTACATTTATTAATGATCTCCTCAACTGGATCTTGACTATCATTTTCCAGCACAGAACAAGCAATATACTTGCATGTTGTAGACACATGACCTTGAAATTTATCTTCAATCCTCAGGGTATGCAATGTCATCCTTACAGTCAAATCATTCTCCTGCTGTACAAGGTTCACCTTTTGGATATCAAAGCCTCTGTTGCTTATGGCTGCACTTTTCCTAACAGTGGCATCCAATGAGACTTGTAACACATCAGGAGGCCACTCCAATCCCTCTAACTTTATCAACAACTTGGATTGCATGCAGAGCCTGTGGTATTGCCAAACCTGTGAAATAGGCCGTTACTTCCTGAATAAACCTGTACAGAAAAACCAATCTGTACATTTGAAAGTCTGGCAATGAGACTGTAATCATGGCCTTCAACATCATCATCATCTACACTGAAAAACTGAAACTTCTCCTTTACAAATGAATCAGAACCTGTGTCCCGAATGTCACAAAGCCAGCCTCACCAGTGATCTGGACCAAAGGACATGTCACAGATCCTGAGGTTCCCTAACATCCCCTCAATGGAAATAGAATTTGGATGAACTTTCACATCCACCTGAAACTTCTCTTGTACCAACATGGCCAACTGAGAACCATCGCCCTTGTTAAGGAAAATACAAACACTATTGACATTCACCTTCAGCTGAAACACAACTCTAGATTTTCCGGTGCCCAATAGCCCTTTAACAAATAAACGATCAGTGCTCCTTATCGGAAAGGACAAAGACGTTCTCTGCAGAATGGTAGCTTAAAAGTTCATTAAGCTTCTTCCTCAATTTCTATGATTTCTTCGTTTTTCAGTCTGGGTACTTGTTGCAAAAACCCTGCATAGAGCTGAACATACTTCCTACGAAGGTGACAAAGGCGAGAAACATTTTCCCATGATAGGCGGTGCCATGTCTTGTTCTGTAGATGCAGGCTTGCCTGACAGGCATAATGCCACCGAACTCGAGTGTCTTTGGACAGTGAAACCAGTGGCCGGAAGTGTGACACCTCAATGCTTGAAACTATTTCCAAAAGTTTCATTCCATCACAATATTGAGCCTCTGACACTGTCGCTGACACATCATTTAGAGTGAGGGACATTTTCTGAGAAGGAACACTTGCGTCCCTCTTATCGTCTGTCATGGCATCCTCATAGCTATCTTCGATATGCGCAGAGACCGAGGGGGCTTCGCTGGCAGTCTCGGCACCCCATTAGATTGCAGGGCTTCAGAATTGTGTAACGTCGGCACCGCCCTGAATTTCTTAACATCTTTTCCATCCTTGTTAATATCAATTGCAGTCTTTTGGCCATGATTTGGTTCTGGTTCTGAGACATCAACTGAAACCGGTGTTGCACGTTTCACACCTCTCCCAACCACACCAAGATGCGTTACATTACCACTGGAAGGAACGACTGGTAGACTAGGCTGATCAAAACCATTGTTTGTCATAGCTTCTACTTCATGAGAGGAATTCACACTTATACAAGCATTTTTATCCTGAGAAACGCTCTTATCATCATAAAGAGCCTGAAGAACCTCAAACAACGGTGGAGTTGACATCATCGCCTTGAGATCTTCAATCTTATCTGAAAGATCTGACATTAGACCTTTAAGCACATCAATCTCATCATCCATGGCAGTTGTAGCCAGTGTACCAGTATGGAGATCTCCCTCGGGAACATTATTTGTCTGTGCATATTTGCCAGAACTTTCACCTTTGGATGTCTCAGCTTCATTTGTATACAAGCTTGGATCTTAAATAGCTTAGTGCATCTGAGATCTTGTTCTTCATCTGTAGAGCCAAACATATCTTAAAACATAGTTGTGAAATATGACAACTGTTGGGTTCTTCCAAGCGTTCTAATATAGAAAGAGCTCTCAAGTAATCACTTGCAGAAGTCTGAAAATCCTCTCTTTCCAATGATGCATCTTCTAAGGCACTATACCACGACCAGCATCTTCTAAATCTTGATATGCTTTCCTTCTTATGATTGGCACCTTATTCAAAAGCCACCTTTCTATTAACCTCGGTTGTCATTGACAGTGGAACTGATTGAGGACTTTTATCCTGGTTAACAAGCTTTAAACTCTCACTAGAAGGCAAGCAAGCCTGTAGCCATAACTCAAATGAATTACAAACTTCACCATCAATTTGCAGAAACAGGCTTTTCTATGCATATATCATATTCCCACAGAACCCATAGGAGACAAAGGTGATATGGGTGAGATATTGGCTATGGATTTGAACAATTCCCTAATTTCGTAGCGCGGCCATTGCAAAGTCGGTGTTTTTCGCTACGAAATCACTAAAACAGGTTGCGCTACGAAACTGCTAAAGGATTGTTGCACTGCGAAAACACTTTGTCCTTAAGCTAGTCTGAGCAATTTTGGCAACAGAATTTTTAGTGATAACAGGCACCATGGAATGATCACCACCATCGTTCCCTTCTTCCAGAATATGAAGAAGATACTCAACATGACCTTTATCACCCTTCAGTTTTTGAATTCCTATCAAATACTGTAAATACAGTGGATTCCGAGCGAAACTTATCCAATATTGAAGAGACTATAGCCATAAATATCTCGACTAAAACAAATGTTGTAGAGAATATTTATGTTGGCAAAGGATGTTCTCCTTCAGAACTAGAAATATATAACGCTCTTTTTCGCGAGTTCAGAGATGTCTTTGCCTGGTCATATGATGAAATGCCAGGCATTAACTCGAGTATTGTTGAACATGAAATTAAAATGTATCCTGATGTCAAACCAGTAAGACAACGGCTTCGGCAGGTGCACCCCAAGAAAGCCGCTGCCATTAAAGCAGAAGTTGAAAAGCTTCTCCATGCTGGTTTCATCTACCCGGTTCCTCTAACCGATTGGGTATCGAAAATTGTCCCTGTTATGAAGAAACAAGGGACAATTAGAGTGTGTGTCGACTATAGGGATGTAAACCAAGCTTGTCCGAAGGACAACTATCCTACACCCTTCATCGACCAGATAATTGATGAATACGCCGGATGTGAAATCTTTTCATTTATGGATGGATTTTCCTAGTATAATCAAATAAATATCTTCCCACAGGACCAGTCAAAGACTGCATTCATTTGTCCGTGGGGCACGTTCGCTTATCGAAAATTACCCTTTGGTTTAAAGAACGCAGGGGCGACGTTTCAGAGGGCAATGAATTATGCCTTCCATGACATCAAGAACATCATTCAACCATATCTCGACGACCTTCCGGCTCATTCGCGAAAGCGGACTGATCATCCGCAGCATTTAAGGGCGATATTTCTACGTTGCCGACACTACAAGATAAGACTCAATCCGCACAAATGTGTGTTTTGCGTCGGTTCTGGTCATTTACTTGGCTTTGTAGTCTCCAAGGATGGGATTCGTCTCGACCCTTGCAAGGTTCAGGCAATCATTAATTTGCCTCCACCTTCAAATTTGCTTCAGATTCAGAAACTCCAAGGGAAAGCAAACATTCTGAGGAGGTTCATTCCAAATTACGCAGAACTTGCTAAAGGTTATACTCGTCTTTTGAAAAAGGATGTACCTTTTGTCTGGGATCAGGTAGCGCAAGCTTCCTTTGATGCTCTGAAAGATTCTCTAGTAAAAGCATCATTAATGTATGCCCCGGAATATCAAAGAGATTTTAACCTGTATCTGGCTGCAGCAGATACAACCATTGCGATGGTTTTAGTTCAAGAAGTCGATGGAATTGAAAATCCTATATATTATTTAAGTAAGAACTTAAATGATACAGAAAGTAAATATTCTTATGTTGAAAAACTAGCGCTTGCAGCTGTTCAAGCGATTCAAAGATTTCGACATTATGTCCTCTTTCGGAAAACTACCATTTTATCAGATTGCAACCCCATGACTTATATACTATCGCGACAGTTGTTGGGGGGAAAATATTCAAAATGGATAGCGATCCTTCAAGAGTTTGATCTGGAATTTGTAAAATCCAAATCAAAGAAAGCTCTAGTTTTCGCAGAATTATTGTGCGATCTCCCATCGTCGTCCAACGATGAAACATCCGAAGAATCAATCATGGACGAGAGTTTGTTTCTGATATCTGCAAGCAATGAGTGGTATGGAGATATCATAATTTATCTCCAAACCCAAAAGTTCAGGCCTAACACCTCTCACTCTGAACAGAAACGTATATGATACCAAGCTAAAGACTACATGATCGTCGGTGATACGCTTTACCGTCGTGGTATCGATATAGTTCTGAGGAGGTGCCTTACCCATGAGGAGGCCGAAAAAGCCCTGAATGAGTGTCATTCAGGCGCGTGTGGGGGGCATCAATCTGGATATGCAACAGCACAAAAAATCTTACGAGTGAGATACTTCTGGCCAACCATATTCAAAGATTGCATAATCACAGTCAGAAGATGCCATGCTTGTCAAATTTTTGATAGCAAAACCAGAAGACCACCCGCACCTTTACAGCCAATAGTTGCTGTTGGGCCTTTCGCCAAATGGGGCATCGATTTCATGCAATGTAACCCCACCTCGACCGGGGGGCATGGGTATATTATAGTCGCCGTAGACTATTTTACCAAATGGGCCGAGGCGATGCCTACATTGGATAACACTGGTGAAACAGCTGCCCTTTTCTTTTTCAATCATGTAGTCGCCAGGTTCGGCATACCACAGGCTATAGTTACAGATCATGGATCGCATTTTCGCAATCACATGATGGTTGAATTAGCTGCCAAGCTAGTGCTATCTCACGACAGCTCTACCCCGTATTATCCGCAAGCCAATGGACAAGTTGAAGTGATCAACAAGGTCCTGAAGCGTATGTTGCACAGGATGATCGGAGTTCACAAAAGAAGGTGGCACCTAATCCTGTACTCAGCCTTGTGGGCTTACCGAACATCGGTAAAGAATGCGACTGGGTTCACACCTTTCCAACTGGTGTATGGCCTGGAGGCAGTCTTACCAGTCCAGTGCGAAATTTCGTCCCTTAAACTCGCAATCGACCTCCTCCCCGGAACTTCAGAAGAAGAGGCCCGTTTCTTGGAATTAATCCAATTGGATGAAACCCGTCGTGACGTCGCTTTGGCTAACGAAGCCCATAAGAAATGAGTCAAGGCACAGTTCGACAAAAATGTCAAACCCCGTGTCTTCTCGGAAGGTGACTTGGTCTTGCTTTATGACCAAGAATCCGATAAATTGGGAGCAAGTAAATTTAATTCTTTATGGATGGGCCCCTATATTGTTAAACGAGTGTTAGCAAAAGGAGCCTACGAGTTAATGGATTATGACGGAATCCCACTGGCGCAACCCCGCAATGGGTTGTACCTCAAGCGTTACTATGCTTAAATAGTAACCTGTGTGCTTTTGTTGTATTTTGTTTTCGCTAAAGTGTTTGTTTTGGTCGAGTAATCCACCTTTTTACATTTCTTGCAGATGTCGAACCTTTCTGAGACATGTGTGGGATATGCCGACGGAGCGAGTCATAGTTCGCGGAACCTGTCCTCCGCAGCCTGGGCCATTTTTGATCCAAGCGGCGAGTTAGTGAGTTTCAGAGGTGTGTGTATTGGGCAATCAAAGAATAATATCGCTGAGTATAGCGCGTTGATAGAACTCCTCTCTGATGCCATCACCCATGGTATACACCGACTAATCGTCATGCTAGACTCACAACTCGTGATACTACAACTCAATGGTATATATTATGTCCGCAATCCAGCTATTCATCGCATGTTTCTAAGGGTTAAGATTTTGGAAAGACAGTTTGATTTAATTCAATACCAACATATTTCCAGGAACTTAAACGCATTAACCGACTCATTAGCAAACTATGTGTTAGATAAACATTTGCGACATTTATAAAAAAAAATGCATCATCAATGTTGTACAAGTGGATCATATAACTCAACCAGAATAAACCCCGAAAATCAAAAAATATATATAAAAGTTGTTTATCGTTTACACATAATGTTCTGTAACCAAGACAAAAATTGGTCGCATGACCCAAAAACTCAAAAGTGCTAGGGGTCACCCTAGCCTAGTGATGCTCATGATAGCACGTCATAGCCTGTGCAATCATGTGCAAGAGACGAGTCCATCGTCTAGGCACACCAGTAGTATGCCGCTGCAACTGTAAAGGTAACTCGTCGATCCGTACATCCAGAATACCAAGAGTAAGGCTCTCAACCTGCTCCTGCACAACTGTAAGGGTCTCGGCCACGTCAAGGTCGCGAAGAATAACCCTCCCAGCAGGCTCCCCTGCTGGGGTAGCGACTGGCGCTCTCGGGCAAACTGCTGGGCGAACAGGACCAACATCTGCATGCACACAAGAGTTTGATTAAAAAGTCTTGATAGAATAAAGCACAGAAACATTATGAATAAAAACAGTAAACAGTGATATGGTCAGAGATTTTACCAATAGCGCCCCACTGTTCGCCATCCGGTAACACCAAATCCGGATCACCTCGAAAATCCATGCCCACATATGGATACTCGGAATAGACCATCTCCTGGCGCTCGAACCACCTGAAGAAGGTATCAGTGAAAGTAATCTAAGGTTGACCAGCATGCCTAGACATGTGATCAACCCATCTCTGCATGCGTGGCTCGGTCGGAGAAGGCAAGTCGAGTGCAATATACTGAGGCTGCATCAGTGGTATTTTCTCCAAGGCAAAGGCAGTCAAAATAGAACCAAATCCAAAGTTCTTCAGCTTCCCGTCCTTTACCTTGGTCAATTGACTTTTCATCTGAAGAAGTACTGCATCACACCAGTTGAATACTTTCGGTTGGAGACACTCCAAGGCGTGCTGCACATAAGATCTGTTGGCAACATGAAGAGATGCACTACCGGCCATCCTACCAATAGTATACAGAATGGACCTGAGAGACCTGTCAGTAATCTCACGGATAACAACCTTACCGTCTCTGCTCAGCTGGGAACCTTCCCTACAATACTGACGGACATAATCTCTCACGGAGTCATTCCCTCGGGCCGAACCCGACAAAGAAATGGGGGCACCCCGCCTTGACAACCCAGTCAAGAAGTAAATGTCTACGATGGTCAGGGGGATGGATTTGCGCCTAATCTGGAATACTTGGTTGATAGGATCCCAAGCATCAAGCATATACTGCAGTAAGGAGATCTGTGCTCTCATGCTAGAGATACGGAAGAACTTCAGCAGGCCACAGTTCCGCAGTGCGTTCACCGTGACAGGATCATGGAGGGCAATCATGTCCTCTTCTTCATGTTCTCGTTCTCGCCATGTAAGGGACATTTTGCTCAAAGGTCCCTGCAAAACAAACAAGAGAATGAGTAAGATCCTAGATTTGATGAGAAACTGGCGAAATTTCATCAAAAACTGTGCAACAGAACCAGTTTTCTGTGCCCAACGCAGGTAGCAAGTGTTCTACCTGCGTTGAAGGTCAAACTGCCTTAAGGCAGCTTGACATTCAACGCAGGTTTCGAATGGACCACCTGCGCTGATGGCAGGGCGCCCTAACAAAACCCCAGGTGCTCAGGGAGACAAGGAAACAGGCACATAATGGAAAAATGAAACCATGAAAAGAAAGAGCTAGGGTTTAGCTCCTACCTAGTCTAGACGGCGCCAAGAATCGTCCACAGAATCTCCCAAAATTAGCTGGTGAAAATCAAGGGGGAAGAGGCACCTGCAGAGCTCCAACAAACCAAGTTCAAATGAAATGGTAAAATGAGAGGTAAAAACACTTTTTAATTGCTTTTTACATAGTTCAAAGCGAAATATTAGGGTTTTAATCTCATTTTCAAATAAATGTTATTCATTTCTAACTAAGTTTTATGCAGCAATTGAGAATGCAGTACTATCTTTGAAAAGAGCAAAACTAGTTGTGGTAAAAAATCAAAGTTTGACCATAAATCGAGCAGTTTTAGCACAAAGTTCATGCTCGTTAAAAAATAAACGCAAGATCCGAGCAGTTTTAGTGCATAGTTCATGCTCGTTAAAAAATAAACATAAGTTTGAGCAGTGTTTTTTCCGCGTTCAAGCTCGTTAAAAAATGAACCTATCCCGGTAAATAACCATTGTGAATGTAACTCTATCAGCCATTAAAGCCTTGGTCGTGTTTGCACCGTCACCTCCACTTTTCATTTGGCCAATCGTTCACCTCCATATGATTGTTTACCCATTTTAAGGAACAGCTGCGAAGAGTGATTTCACCTAGCCATCCTTGTGACACTGCCGTGATTGGAAAATTCCAACCTGTACCTGGAATCAGCTGCTAACCCTGTTTATCACTCGTTCCTCAAAAGACGAGTCTTCTTTAAGCTCTTTTCAACTGACTCGTAAAATATGAAAAGATTGCCGAGTTTTGGCCTTCCAGCTCGTTAAAGCGACCGGAAGTGCTATCCCTCCTCTAGATTTTAATCTTTTTGGACCTGAGGGATTATTGCACAAAAAGATCGAGCGCTTGTTTTGTTCGGCTCATTAAAACTATCGAAAACTCATCCCTTCTGTATTGTTTTATACTTTTTCGGACTTAAGGGATTAGATGACGAAAAAGGAATTTTGGAGTTAACTTTACGTACCTTTTCAGACTCTCTAAAAATGAGAAGGGACCGAGTCGTCTTTGTCGTTAGACTCGTTAAAATCATTAAATAGCGACAAACTTGTCTTTAGACGAGAACGAGTTTCACTATCGCTAGGCTCGTTAAAACATAGCGATGGGCTTGCCCGAAGGGCAGGTTATAGAACAAGCATATGTTATCCTCCTCAAGCTTGACAAAAATAAAGAGGTACTGGTCAGCAATGACTGGGGAAAAATTGGGAGAAACTAAAGAAAACTTTGATGGTAGCAAGTCACTCTTGAACATGACACTTTTCCTCCGTACCACAATCGGGTTGGGTTGTTTCATTCACCGGTCACATCACCATGGTCTCGCCATACCATCCATAATTGGGGTAATGCTACCGATCCATCGCATCAGTGTCGCCATATGTTCAAGAGAAGTCGTTCAGAAAGAGTCAACCGGGTCCCATCCACTGCCATACATTATCCTTCATCCATTCATGACCGCCACCCTGAATCATATGTCACAGATCGTTTTTACCTCCATCAAAATCATTAGCTCCGTTCCATGTCACTGATGTGGGATTCATTAAGGCCCTCCTTTGATGGATCGCTTCTTGTCGACATCAGCTCATTATCCAAGAAGTTGATCTAGGAACAACCCCTTCAGTACTTTGAAGCTTGCATGCCTCAATGGCAAGTTTCTCACTTCCGGCGACAGGTATACATCAATGACCTTCGACCAGAAGATTTTGCGTGGTGTTCGATGCCAAGTCCTTTATTCACACCACGTGAATTGTACTGTAGTACCTTGAGGGTCATTATCATTATCGGTGATTCCTCTCGCGCTTGTTAACAGTTTACATCATTGACCGGTAATCAAGCGATGTCTTTCCATGTTCGACTTCAGAACAATTCTCACATGGATCGACTTGTACTTAGAGTGAAGATCGAACGAGTTTGAAGACCCCGGATCTAGTTTCATCCATCCGGGCTGCGATATATATTTGGGAAAGATAAAGACATTTGACATGTACATCATTGCAGCAGACGATCATCCTACTCAAAGGATGATAATTTCATCAAAATTATCAGTCTACCATCAGACGATTGTTTGTTCTATGTACAGAAAATGAATTTATAAAGCTGAGCATGGGAATGTCCGCCTCAGCTAGATCATGAAAGCAGTATGAAAAATAATGTATTGTATTGTATCTTATTACAGGTCTCCTCCCAGCAATTGGATGAACTTCGGACCCTCCTGGATAAAGCATTTCACCCGATAAACGGCCTCATACTTTAGGGGGCAACTGTTATAGACATTTTTGTGCCTTACAGCATTGAGCATGAAATGTCCATAATCTAAGGGATCCAAAGTCCCTAAACATGTTGTTCCTACCCCTAGAGGAACAAGGCTAACAAACCACAGCAATTCACAGAAGTTCTCCACCTGAAACTGCTCAAAAACAAGTCAATTCAGGATCATGTCAACTGCTCCACTGACCATCTATGCTGAATGTCAATGGCTCCACTAGCTACCTGCACTGAATGTCAACTCCAACACTGGCTACCTGCGCTGAGCGAGATTGGACATGTGGCAGGCTCATTCCTCAAGGTGTCAAAACCCAGGAAGCTTCCAAAATGACACTTGCCTCAGGGAATTCAACTGGTGATGAGTAAGAGGTTCCAAATCTCCAAGTGGAAGCAAGAACCTCCAAGTGGAATCAAGAACTGACAGAGGGAGAGGACACTAGTCAGATCTCAAGCTGACTCATCCTCTCTCCAAACATCTATATATGGATCTCTCCTCCATGAGATCCAGAGGCTGGAATTTTGTTATTGCAAAGAATTGTTGTTGGTTTGAGACTGGAATCATTGGGTGCTTAATTCTTTGAAGGGAGGTGAAGATAGGAATTCCATTCTGCTGGGAAGGAGATGCTGGATTGGAGCCCTCTGGGTTGTATCTCTTCCTAAACCTTGTTATTTATCAATAAAGCTATCTTGGTTCTCTCCTATATACTGATGTATCTTTGATGTATGATTGCATTAGTGTATTTGATTTATTTCTAATCCTGAATCATTTATGAATATGAATATTTGTCTTTGTGTTGTGTTCTTCTCTTGTCGCAAGTAGCTGTTCTCTTGTGATCTCACAAGAATCTGTTGAAGCTGGGCGAGCGAGGAGGCAAGTAGCTGTGAACACCCAAAGAGAAGAGGATCTGGATCGAGGGACAAACGGAAGACACCGGTAAGTCTATTGATCTCTCTTCTTTCACATTTCATAAAGGAAGAAACCAGAATAGCTGTCTCTGTTTGTTGCTAAGGCACTGTCACACCTTAGGTGGATAGGATCGTCCTGCATAGGCATTTTTCCCCACAACACATCACTTTAAAACACTTGCTAGTTCTTCACGTTATCAGGTATGGCTGGCTTGTATCTATTTTCAGCTGTGAAATGATGATTTGGTTCAAATGGCAATTTATAGGTGCTGGCAAACATTGCTAGGCTATTAGCTTGCAAGTTATGTTTTCTCGGGATTTTGGAAAGCTGAGTTTCTAGAAATGTATTGAGGATCTGTATGGTTGTTCCTCTGTACTCTCTCAATCTAGGATCATTTGTCAAGAACTTCCCTTTTATCTATTGAATGATTAAATCAAAATCTCCTAGCACTGACATTCTAGTTGCTCCCGATTTCTTGAGCAGTTTAAGACCTAGTAACAGAGCTTCATATTCGACCATATTATTAGTGCATCTGAAGTTTAACCTATAGGCATGACCTTCAGCATGATTATTTTCAAGACTGTGCACCCAGACTCCTGCTCCTACTCCTAATTTGTTCACAGAACCATCAAACTCTAAGTACCAAAGGATTTCATGTTCATGATTTGTATCTGGAGTTTCAGGGATATGTTCAACAGGGAGGTCTAGTTTTTTAGTTTCTTCTGATTTCTCTAATGTTTCATGATTTTCAGAAATTTTTTGGATTCGGACACTAGACCTTTCATTTGCAATTTTTTCTGTTTCATCTGCTAGAAGATTTATTTCATTCGAGGGAACAATTTCAGCATTGTAAAGGATAAAAGAATCCATGTCTGAATGTATTGAGTAGATAGGGAAATTTTGAGGTTTCTCTTGGCTACTTACTACATACTTCATTAAGGTTTCTTTGTATAGTCTCTTGGGTTGACCAAACACTGAAATAGTAGCGTAAGACATGTTTAACTATAGAGATCCTTGAAGCTTTGCATCCCAAGATCTAGATAATAACATACCATACTTTGGAGGAATATCAGCTACTACTATGTCCATTAAGATGGTTTTGGTAGGATATTGGACTAGTGACACACATAAATCTTTGATTAAACCCAAATATTTGACCTGCCTTGAATCGAAAGAGAAAAGGTCTTTATATGGCCTGGTTATGTCAAGTTCAAGTTTCTCCATTACAGATTTAGGCATTAAGTTATGGGAAGCACCAGAATCAAACATGGCATTATGAAGTATTTTATCATGTATGTTTGAGCCTATATAGAAAGGAGGAACTTCTCCCTCTACTATTTTTGCACTTACTCCAGGGGAAAATATCAGTTCCAGCTGGTCATCAAAAACGTTTACTGAATCTTCGCTCACAGAAATTTTAAGTGATCTACTGATTTGACTTTTGTAGACATCATGTTTAGCTAATTCTAATAATGGAACAACTATCTTTAGTTTTCCTACTTCTGTCTCAAGATTGAAAGGTTTTTCGGTTTGAGTTCTTGTATTTCGGACAACTGGATTTTCTACGTTTCTTTCGTCTTCAGGAGTGGGATTACGAGCTGAAATTGTTTCCAAATCAAGTTCTGGAGGCTCTTCTTGTTTTTCTTCAGAAGGAATAGTAGTGGAAGGTTGTATGTTGGGTGGCTGATTTTCTGATATATCTTCAACGATTGGATTATTAGGGGTGGGGTCTGTTCTAGAAAAAATATGTACAGGAGGGGCACTGATCTTACCTTTGTTAGGTTGCTTAGTATCTTTCTGTTTACTGATTTCAGGGACATCTATTCTTCTGCTCCTCAGATTGTATTGTTTGTGGACTTCATAATTGGTTGTATCATATCCCTCCCTAAAGTCAAATGATTCACCTGACTGAGTTTGGAATTGTTTCATAATGTGAGCCTCTTGATCCTCTTGGGTCAAGACAACTTGTTTTTCATTGTTGAGTCCCATTAAATTAATTTGAGTGTCTTCTGTTGGTTCATTAGAATTTGAGGCTTCAACATAATTTTCTTGAAATGGGGGCCTAATATTTTGGTCAAGCATTGTCTTTCCAGTGTTAGGATTTTGGTTCTTCCTGAAATTTGGATTTCTCCCAGTATTGCTTGGTTGACCGTCCCAAGGGGATTTTCACTCAATTGTTTCTACTCTATCCCCAAGTCTATCCATTCCTTTAATGATAGCGTCTAGTTTCTGTTCAAAGGCAGAAGGTTCTTCTTTGAAAGGTGTCCTCCTTTCAGCTCTGGCTCTAGACCGTTTAGATATCAGGTTGGCCTCAACACTGACAGCTATACTTTGCATCTCTTCTAGGTTTCGAGGAGCTCTTTCCCTGAGTTGGTATGCCATATCAGAATCAAATGCATTAGGGAATTTGATCAAGGCTAAATCTGGAGGAGGTCTGAGATTTTGAGGAATAGCATTGTAAATATTATTGAATCTGGTACAGTAATCTTGGATAGTTTCTTGTGTGCCTCTTCTTAGATTTTCATATTCTGATAAAATGTGGAGAGGATCTTTCTTCCTTTCCCATCTATTCAAGAAGGTCTGATAGAGAGCTTGTGGGTCATTCATACTGTTTGCAGGGAGGGCTCTGAACCAGGTTCTAACATCTCCTGTTAAACTTTGAACAAATACTTTCATTCTAACATCATCATCATCAATCTCATAACTTTCAAAATAGTCGGTCATTTTCTTGGTATGTTGTTGAGCTGTGTAAGTGCCAGTTCCATCAAAAGAGGGGATTTTTCTTTGATAGTCTAGGGGCATAGCCCCTAGATTTGTAGGTAAATTTAGGGGAGTCTATCAGTTTGTCATGGTTGC
The DNA here is from genome assembly GCA_031772625.1 of Pinus tabuliformis. Taxonomy (NCBI): domain Eukaryota; kingdom Viridiplantae; phylum Streptophyta; class Pinopsida; order Pinales; family Pinaceae; genus Pinus; species Pinus tabuliformis. The sequence goes on along the minus strand of CM062809.1, from coordinate 564,994,659 downwards.
TACAGTAGATGTGACAACTAGAGGACTAGGTATAACAATAGGAATGAGAGTTGTAGATGGAGGAGTGGAAAGGGTAGTTTGAGGGGCTAATGGTGAACTAGGAGAGGCTATAGTAATCACAGAAAGGTTTGGTGTTTTTTCAGAGGTATGCTCAGATTGGATGGAGTTCTGCAAATGTTTGTCAAGGTGTGAACTAGCAGAATTTTCTTGGCTCTCTTGTCTTCTAAGAACCCTAGAAATCATATTAGGATTTTCAAACATAGGTGGAGGATTTGGATCAGGGTTTGATCTAGTGTAACGAATCCTTTCTGAAGCCAGGTTCTAAGTATGTTTTTGATTTTTTCTTGAACTAGTTTGATAATACAACTTTAACAGTCTCTTCTAGGAAGTTTTAGATGTGGGATTTTTGAACTTTCCTAAAGATTTTTGAAAAGAGGAACCGATCAAGTATTTGAAACCAACTGTTCACTACATAAATTAAACTAGAGATAGACTAAAACAACATTCATTTACTTCTGCAATTGCAAAGAAAAAGAAGTTTCAAAGGCTACCTGGCTAACTTCAGGCTCCGTCTGTAGCTTATAAAATAAACAATAGTAACAAATAATTTATTCAATTCCCTAGTGGAGTCACTAATGATGTTATCACTCAGGCTTTTCCCCAAAGTTGTAAGAAAGGGAATATTGCCGAGGTAACCACAAACCAATCTTTTAGATACAAAATCTAGCCAATCTATATCCAGAGAGGGCTCTCTCTTTATGTTTTAGCTTTGTTTTTTAAAGATATTAGGGTAGTTATGAAGTTCAAGGGTTTTGTTTTGGGTTTGGGAGTGAGATTCAATAGAATAGAGAGGTAAGACAGAACAGTTCAGTCCATTGGGCATGATGGAGTCAAAGAAGATGGCTTATTGGATTTGGTTTCTAAACAGTGGATGGCTTCACAGAGCAAGGTAGTCAAACAGGGAACAAATGAAGGCTGGAAACAAATGGGATGTACTCAAATAGGTGAAGGGCAGTTAAGAATCCTTCAACATATTGAAAGAGGGAAAATGGATGATTATTGACAAAGAGAAATTAAGAATTCTTTAACAAATAATCAACATGAGAGAATCAGGAAACAGGAGCAATTAAGGGTTCACTGCTTATACTAATTCTGAAGAAAAAAAAGAGAATAATACAGACTGAAAGCAGAGTGCAATCAAGCATATTTTGAATTAAACGTTTTCTTTATCATTCAGATCATGAAACACAGGTGATATAATAAACAAGAAAACTGTAAAACACAAGATATAGAGGACTTATTGATCTAGAGGCTGATTCAAGATTTCTGTAACAAGTCCTCTGCTTCAATTCTTCATCGAGTAGGCCAGAAAATAGTTGGTTCCAATAGCTTTGTATTCCAAAATATTCAGTATTACAGCACAGTTTAGGAAATCCACACACCACAGACTCCCCCAAAACTCTAATGGAGGGGTTATTTATACAACAAAATATGTACAAAAAATATCTCATCACAGCTATGAGATAATATCTAGGTTTAGCCTAAAATAGTTTACAAGAGAAGATAGAAACAACTAGAGAAAGATAACTGATGTTTGTGTTGGAGGCGGGCCTTTAAGGTTCGGGTTCCAGCTATCTTATGTGGTAGCTCTTGTTACAGGGAAAAGTGTCTATATAGAACTGCTCTATCCCACTAAGGTGTGACAGCTGCCTTAGAAACAAACAGAGAAAAACTACTTTCATTTTTCCTTTATGAATTATAGATAGAGAGGAACAGAAAGACCAACCTCTGTCTTGTGCTAATCTCCTGATTTGATTCCTCTCTTCTTTGATAGTCTTTAGCTACCTGCTCCCTTGCACGCCCAGCTTCACAAAGTACCTGTAAGATCACAGTAGCATAGCACTATACAAAGACATGGATCTATAATCATAAACAATCTAGGATCAGATGTAAATTGACCATACAAATGTAGCAAGCATCAATGACACAAGAGCATGGAGGAAAACTTGAATAGCTTTTATTGATAAACAAGAAAGAGCCAAGAGGAGTTACAACCAGTTGTTCTGACCCAGCATCAACCTCCCAGCAAAGAAGCCCCTCTTCACCTCAAACAAAGCTTAGATCACCCAACAATCTGATGTTTGTCTCAAGAAACCAATAGCAATTCCTTACAATATGCAAAATTCCAGCCTCTGGATCTCTGGGATGAGGGATCCATATATAGATGTCTGTAATGGAGATGAGTCAGCTCATGATTTGATTAGTGTCTTCCCTCTGATAGTTCTTGCTTCCACTTAGAGATTGATGGTCTCTTACTCATCCTTGGTCGAATTCAATGAGGCAAGTGTCACAGGAGAAGTTTCTGGAAGCTTCCATTGCCTCTCCACCTCGCGGAATGACACTGCCATTTGTCATTTCTCGCCCCTCACACCCCATAGAAGGGATTTTTGAAATGCAACGCACCCACACAGTGTATTTAGGTGAGATGCAACGCACCCACATAGTGTATTTAGGTGAGATGCAACGCACTTGGCCAGTGGAGCAGCTGAAATGATCCTGTTTTGACAAATTCTGAGCAGTTTTTCATGGAGAACTTTTGGGAGAAGCTGTAATCTGTTGACCTTGTTCCTTTAGGGGTTAGAAAAACACTTTTAGGTTCTTAGGAGCCCTTGGTTTATGGACATTTCATGCTTGGGGTTGTAGGGCCCAAAAATGTCTATAACAGCTCTGCGCTGACTGCCTGTCTTTACTATGCATTAATTCTGATCTGCCCTCTTTAATTTTGTTCTGACATCTTCAATGCTGATCTGATACACTTTTAATGCTTGAACTGATACTCTTTGACTTGTTTTGATGCTCTTTAATGCTGAACTGACCTATGTTCATCGCTGTTTGGCGTTTCATCCAAAATTTCCTTTTTCCAAGGGTAGCGGTGTAACTGTGGATGAACACCTGTTTTTGGGACACTGGAGGTTGTTCTGCGCTCTTTGATCCATGACATTGAGATCTTTCTGTGGAGATTACTGGGAAGTTTCTGGCAATTGATGCATTGATTCATGGCTCTCGAGATAGCTGAAAGATACCTGTAATTGAGGAGGAAAACTGTACACTGGAGGGTCGGTTGACAGGTGGAGGAGCTCGTCGATGGAGCCTTTTTTGGTTAGGGGCCGGTCTGAAACTAACACATTTGATTTTGGTCGATTTTATACCTGGAGCGCGCAGGGTGCTAAATGTAGAAAAACAAAGAAAAAATGACTTTTTCCCTTTTTATTCGACGAAAAGAAGTTTTGGCAGGAAATTTTTATAAGTAGGATAGATGACGTAAACAGGAGTACGGGGGCAGGTGATGTCAGCAAAGGACAACTGACATCAGCAGATGATGTCAGTGGGGGGGTGGTGGTAAGCGGTTTTTCCTGCACCGCTTTTGGGGCTAGGCAGTTTAGGGTGGGGAGGGAGCGAGCAGGTTAAACAAGCGACGCGTGGCAAGGTACGGGAGCCAAAACCGTCGGGTCCCCGCGACTTAACGTTCGGCGATGGATGGGGTCACGATACGATTGTCGCCGTTGGATGGATGAGGTTTGATCGGATAGTGGGCGCTCATGGAATATGGCGGGGAGTTAATTGTGCGGGCCCAATATAATTAACGTGTTGTTAATGGTTTTTCGAGGTTATTTTCATTGGTGGGACTTGGTTATTAATCGACCCAGATGGTGATTAATTTCTTTAGCGTGCGGGAAGGGTTATTAATAGGCTTCAGATAAACCTATTAATTCCCAAAAAATTCATATATACAGTGATATGGTCGTATTTCGACTGGGGGATATTAATATTTGGGGATTTTTTAATATATTCACATAATACGGGGATTTGGGAAAAAATGGGATTTAAATAATATATGTTAGCAATTATTATGAATTTTAACTGAATGCTAAGTTAAACTTAGGCTAGAGTTAAAAAAGGGTTTTAAATAAAGAATTTTTGGCATTTTCCTAAGTAAAACACGGTTGTACTTAGGCAATGTTTATGAAATGAAATGAGTGATTTGTGAGAGATATTAAGAAAATCTTAATACCTTTGGGGGAAATTAGTAAATGATTTTGGTGAAAAAACATGAAGGGAAGTTAGTTATGAATATACCTCGCTTGAGTTGCATCAAGTATGTTATATACCTAGGGGGGATAATATGGGGTACCAAGGGAGGTACCCAAGGTAATAATGTAATAATGGGATGGGCCATAATAATAAATAAGGTGGTTAACCCATATCATGTAAGGGACCACAAGTGGTTAATAATAATGTAATGGGCCCATGGTATTAGTTGATGGTATGAGGGAACCATGGTAATGACCCATGGTATTGTATGTATGAGGCCTATATAGAGGCTAGAGACTCCACATGGAATATAGTGAAGGAATATTGTATGAACAGGCATATGGTTTGTGGAGTGTTCTCCTTCCTTAAGGAGTGAATGTATGGTGTTGCCCTACCTTAAGGGTTTGATAATAAAGAAGCATTTCTATCTATTTCGATCTTGTTATTCTTGGGTTTATTTATATTTTCATATATTTCTGGGTTAGATTTACAACAAGTGGTATCAGAGCTTTTGTGAATTTGTCCCAAGTCAAGGACCTTCGACAGCAACGTTGATGCCCTTGCCACCATCGCAATCTTTCAATGTCCAAGTACATTGTTCCCACACTCAGCTGAGTCTCATCACAACAGGCTTGGGAGTGGATGGGAAGACATGCGCTGTAATGGTATCCGATTCATTTAAGGATGGAAAATTAGCAGAAGATCATCCCCATGGGATGGCTATAAGAAGTGACTGTAGACATTGAAGTCATGAATGCATTGCCTAACTTTGAAGTGATAGAAATTGTGGATGACAACAACCCCTTCCATGCACTCCTTGGAATTGATTGGGCTACTAACATGAATGGGGTAATCAACCTTAAGAAGCGAAAGATGATATTTGAAAATAAATTTCTTCATGTAATAGTACCCCTAGATCCTGTTGAAGGATCTCGCTATACTGAACTAGTCCGCGATTACGAGAGCAATGACGATTTGGACTGCATATATAAGATAACAGTGTGAGACCAAGATTGGGTGAATCCGGCAGTGGATGGACAAATTACATGGGATCATGAGAGTTCTTGCATCTCAGACTTAGACGAAGAATTAGAGTGCTAGTAGAATCAGCTACATGAAGTAACCATGCTGCGCTGTAACATGATCACCCAGTCGTTATGCTATGTATCGTGAGAGGTAAGAAATATGCCCACTTACGATGGCTTGAATGATGTAGAGGTATTTTTGGATGCATTTGAGAGGGAAGTTGTTAGGCCCCTATACTACTAGTGTAACCCCTTATTGTCATTAGTACAACCCACTTATTATATTGATGTACCCATGTAGTGCCCATATTGTTACTATTGTGCCCCATAGAAGCCCACTATTGTTATTATTGTGCCCTTACATTATTATTGTTAGGTCGGCTCTAATTATGTTATGACCCCTTAGACTCCTATATATAAAAAGGAGGTCTTTTCGTTTGTATCATCTAAGAATTGTTCATTTATGTAATGTAAAGGAGGTTGCCCCCTCGAAGAGGCTGAATTTTAAGGCGTTGATCTATCTTTTCTATATTTTTCTTGAGCTGGCTTCATAAAATTTGGTATCAGAGCTTTGGATTCTAGGGTTTCGTTGCTCCAAACAGGTCATCGTCGTATTTTCGCTATAATTTTTTTCCTGCGATGTTTCAGAAGCTAAAAAAACCCATTTGAGAAGAAATCACGCTGAATCTCAGGTATAAATTTCAGAGCTTTTCGCACATTATTTGCGGAGATATGATCTGAGGAAGTTGGTCTTTTTGCAGACTCCTGAATTACATTCTAAACAGGTGACCTGGGGAAAATTGTCATAACTTTCTCTCTGAGCATCGGATTGAAATTTTGTAAGAAGGTACAGAAAGAGGACAGACTGTAGTTTCTTGTAGATATTTTTTAGAGCCAAAGGTCGAAACAGTGACTCGTGGAACGTCGTACAAATTCGCTCTACTGAACTATTCTATAATCAGGTCATCTTGGGAGATTGTGCATAACTCTTCCTTGGAGAATCCAATTTAGATCAGACTGGTGGCATTGGAAAGAGGACACAAAGGGCTACTACAGGTCACAATTTCAGAACTTAAAGATCCAAAAGTACATAGTTATAGTCGTTTCAAGATCGAGCTCCTAAAATCAAGAAAAAACAAGATGAAGAAGTTTGATGGCAAGGATCCGATAAATTGGATACTTCAGATGGAGAAATATTTTGATCTACATGGTGTACCACTGTTACAAAAGGTATGTATTGAATCTTCATATTTAGAACCGGATCAATTTTTATGGTATGAAGGGCTTTGTTCTCGTAAACAACTTGTTACGTGGTCAATTTTCACGGAGGAAATGGTAGCACATTATGAGGATACAAAGAGCAACACCTTCTTTAGAGCAACACCACAACAATTGGAAATGGTAAAAGGGATTTGTGACATAGTGGAAAGCAAAATTATGGAAACTAGGAAGCATACCCCTCACAACTATAAAGATGGAAGTGTTGTTTCTCCTAGCCTTCCACAACCTACGAGGGTTACACCACAACAATTGGAAGACAAAAGAGAAAAAGGGCTTTGTTACAATTGTGATAGCAAATGAACTAAAGGTCATAAGTGTGTTGAGAAGAAATTATTTTACATAGAATATGAAGAGTAGGAGGAAAAGCATCAAGAAACATCAAAAGAAGAGGATATATGCCAGGATCCCACCCCAGAGAAAGAAGAAATGAATCAGACCATATCTTGTAAAGCATTGGCAAGAATTACCACTCCTCAAACTCTCAAGATAGAAGGACATATCAAGAAGAAAAAGGTGCAAGAAGTGAAAGATCACATCAAGAAAGAAGAAATAAATCCAACCATATCTTGTAATTCATTGGTCGAAATTACCACTCCTCAAACTATCAAGATAGAAGGAAATATCAAGAATAAAAATGTTCAAAAAGTGAAAGTTCACATCAAGCATCAAGAAATGAATCCTACCATATCTTGTAAAGGATTGGAAGAAATTGCCACTCCTCAAACTCTGGAGATAGAAGGACATATCAAGAAGAAAAATGTTCAAGTAGTGAAAGATCACATCGAGCATCAACAACAAGTTCTCCAAATTTTAAAGGATAACGCCACTTCGGTGCAAAATCAAATGAAACAACAGGTAGATCAACATCATAGTGAAAAATGTTTTGATATAGGTGATTGGGCATTTTTATTGCTACATCTCAAGCAAGTTATTTATGAGAAGAAAATGTTGGCAATACTACATGCACTTAAAAAATGGCGACCTTACCGAATGGGAGACTCTTCAAGGATGAGGATGTGGAAGCATTGTTTTGTACTATTTCTATTATCCAACCAGATTGGATAAACGAAGCAAGGGATGAATGGAAGAAGGACGAAGAAGTATGGCCACTTATTCAAAAGTTGCAAAAGATCCCAATTCAAACAACATTGCCAGAAATTGAAGGGGAAGGAAAAATCATATTGGAACCTGGAGCAGTCACAGAAACAAGAACCCGACAGCTACGAAATTGATCAATTTCAGAGTATCTGATCAAGTGGAAGAACGTACCCGCTGAAGATTCCACATGGGAGGATAAGAATTTTATATAGAAGCATCAAGAACTACTCAAGCATTGAGGACAACGCTTTTTGAAGGAGAGGGGCATGTTAGGCCCCTATACTACTAGTGTAACCCCTTATTGTTATTAGTACAACCCACTTATTATATTGATGTACCCATGTAGTGCCCATATTGTTACTATTGTTCCCCATAGAAGCCCACTATTATTATTATTGTGCCCTTACATTATTATTGTTATGTCGGCTCTGATTATGTTATGAACCCTTAGACTCCTATATATAGAAAGGAGGTCTTTTCGTTTGTATCATCCAAGAATTGTTCATTTATGTAATGTAAAGGAGGTTGCCCCCCCGAAGAGGCTAAATTTCAAGGCGTTGATCTATCTTTTCTATATTTTTCTTGAGCTGGTTTCATAACAGAAGTACCAGAGAAGTAGCACTTCCAAGCTTTGGACTGGGCACTGTGTGCTACGCTTGCGAGATGGTGGGGTACACATAAGGGTAGCTTTGATGATTGACGTGAGTGTAAGAGGATGATGTGAACATGCTTTGGGAAGCCGAAGGTACGAGTGATAGAAAAATATGACGGGAAGGATGATCCACGTGCAAACTTGGCCAAATGTGCTAAGGATTATGTAGCGAAGCCCCAACCTGAATGGGTGCACTTTTTCTGTCACACCTTGGATGTCATCCCAATGAATTGGTACTTGGAAATAGAGCTCTACCATGGCACAGGTGAATGGGATATGCTGTGCAAGGGATTTGTAGTGATGTTCAGCTTCGAAGATGCGTTTTACTATATTGACTAAGCGCTACAAGAAGTTAAAGCAGTGATCTTTAGGATACCGCAGGATCCTTTGGATCTGATTCAACGGGATTGGACTACTCAGCTGAGCCACAAACTAGACTGTTATAATGTGACTACTAAAGAAGAAGACAAGGACCCACGAAAGGTTAATATCCCTGAAACCAAGGGTCGTCGTGAGGTCAAGGGATGACAATCAATAATCTTGATATAATTGTACCACTGAAAATGAAACAAGTAAATATTAGTATAGAGGTAGAACCCAAATTTGCGAATATTGGAGATTACTGGCATGACGCAGCAGCATATATGGTCGTCGAATTGCTTCGTGAATACCATGATTTGTTCCCTACCAAGTTTACGAAGTTAAAGGGGATAATAGGAGACCTGGGCGTTATGAAGACCACGTTAAAACTCGACGCGAAGCTAGTTAAGCAAAGACCTTACCATCTCAATCCGAAGTATAAGGAGAAGATCTTCTTAGAGCTAGACAAGATGCTTGCGACACGCATCATTGAGCCCGTAGAAGAATATAATTTGGTAAGCCCAATCATGGTACAAGAAAATAAGCAGAAGGATGAAATAAGGATATGTGTAGATCTCAGGAAGTTGAATGACGCTTGCGTACATGATCTGTTCCTGACTCTGTTCACTGATGAGGTATTGGATAGTGTAGGTAGCCAGGAAGCGTACTTCTTCACTAATGGGTTCTCTGGGTACCATCAGATTAAAATCACGCCTAAAGTTAGAAGCAAGATGACCTTCACGACTAAATGGGGATGTTTTTAGTACACTATAATGCCTTTTGGATTGAAGAATGCGCTTGCGATTTTTTCACGCGTAGTCATTACTGTAGTCAAGGAATTTATTCGTAAGTTTCCTGACTGTGTTTGGGTTGGTAAAACACCATGTGGAAAGTTTACGCTTAATCCTAGATACCTGTCGAAGGTACCATATTGCACTCAATTTGAAGAAATGTCTATTTTGTGTGCCTTTTGGGACTCTGCTGGGTCATGTGGTTTGTAGATAGGAATTGATGGTAGAACCCACGAAGATCGCAGTGATACTTAACTTGGAGGCACCGAGGAGTGTGAAACATCTACGTGCAACTTTAGGACATACTGGGCACTACAGGTAGATTATCATGGGCTATGCCCAAATCACCGCATCTATGGAGAAGTTGTTGAAAAAGGATATCACGTTCTGGTTGAATGAGAACTATCAGAAAGGCATAGATGTATTGAAAGGAAAAATGGTCACCGTGTGAATTTTTGTCTTCCCAGATTGGAAGAAGGAGTTTCATGTACATGTAGACGCATCATGTATATCACTGGGAGCAGTACTGACGCAGGCTAGCAAAGGAGAATCGGACTATCCCATAGCTTTTGCAAGCAGGAGGTTATCCAAGGCTGAGAAGAACTATTCCACCACTGAGCGTGAAGGATTAGCCATGGTATACGTGCTCCAGAAGTTTAGACACTATTTTCTAGGTGGGAACTTTAAGATGTACACAGATCATTCTACATTGAAATACCTGGTCAATAACCCTGTGTTGTGGGGGAGAATCTATAGGTGGTTGTTATTTTTCCAAGAGTATGATTTTGAATTTATTGTAAAGACTAGATGATTAAACATGGGACTAGACCATCTATCACGCATCGAAACAGGGTAAGAGCCCACTAATTTGGAGGAGAGATTACCTAACACACAACTATTTGTAGTGTGCGTCATGGATGGACACTTCAAAGATATCATACGCTTCCTAACAACAGGAACTGCCCCAAAAGGTTACACTGTCTAGCATAAAAAGGAGTTAGGAGTATGTGTGGCAGACTTTTCTGTCATTGCAGGACATTTGTACAAAATGGGGTCTGACAAAGTATTACAACGATATGTACCTGAGTTTGAAAGGAGCAGTATCCTCGGGGACACTCATGGGGGTGTCGCAGGATGGCATTATGCAGGAAGAGCGACTGCGTAGAAGATTCTACGCGCATGGTTGTGGTGGCGAACCCTCAATTAGGATTCAAAAGCTTACTGCAAGGTGTGCGATGCATATCAAAGGACTGGTAGGCCATCGTGGAGAGATGAGCTACCTCCAAACCCACAGATGACATTACAACCTTTCGAGAAATGAACGATATATTTTTTGGGACCCATTCTGCCCCAAGGAAAGAAGACGATAGTGCGGTAAAATATCACCACGACTGAGTATTTGACTCGATGGGCGGAGGCACAGCTTGTGAAGGACTGCACAGGAGCGACCACTATGAAGTTTCTCTTTGAGTATGTACTGATGTGATTTGGGTGTCCAAATATTTTGATGAGTGATCGCGATATGCACTGTTTGAACAAAGCAATCAGCGCACTGACAGAGGAATTTCAGGTATATCACCAGAAAAGTCTGCCTTATCACCCATAGGCTAATGTGATGGTGGAAGCATTCAATAAGGTGTTGGAGAATGCGTTGGCCAAGGTTTGCAACACTCAGCAAAGTGATTGGGACCTGCTCATACCTGTCACACTATGGGCCTATCAAACGACATGCAAAAAGTTGATTGGACAGACACCCTTTAGGCTTGTATATGGTGTTGAAGAAGTGATGCCCATGGAATACATTGTGCCTAGTATGTGCATAGTGGCACTCATGGGTATGACAGATCGCAGAGCCCTGGAAGAGAGGCTTTCGCAGCTTACTGAGCTTGAGGAAGAAAGATTTCTTGTTGGATTTCACCAACAGGTCCAAAAGCAATGTGAAAAAGAATGACATGATCGACACATTAAGCTGCACACCTTTAAGGTAAATGATCTAGTTTTGTTGTATGATAGCAAGTTTGATAAATTTCGAGGGAAATTTAAAATGCACTAGGTAGGAACCTATGTCATTAAGGAGATTACCAAAGCTAGAGCAGTTCAATTAGTTAAATTGAATGGAGATCCCTTCCCAGGAAAGGTGAATGGCAGCCGATTGAAGCCATACACTGATGATCCAGCCAGGTGACTATATGAAGGTAGCATAGTCTTAGCACTCTAGGCAGCTGAAAGGAGGTGCGGGACTATAAACTACACTACCCAGGTTGGGGAACTGCGCGATTGGAGGATTGTGCAGAACAAGGAGATGTCATAGGGTTTGCAATAACATAGAGTGAGCTGTGCTACCCAGGGAGAAACTACGTAGGTCAAAAGGAAAGTGACCGTTAAAGTCATTGTTCATGGTTTGACGATAAGAATGCGGCCAAATGGAGTGGGCGGCTAGCATTCAAGACAAAATTTATGGGTAGGATCCTTGGAAATCTGCTGCCAATCCGGCATTAACGAACCGAATGTGGGGGGAACGGTCGGATTTGAATTCAAAATGACCTATAAATTACAGGTGGAGACACAACAGAAAACACTTGGCATTTTTACCCTTGAGTTGGTGAGATCTCAGGCGTGCATGATCTACACATTCCTCGAAGCATTACTTAATTTCCTAGTGTTTGATCGATTTCCAGAATCCAACCACAATTTCATCCGTAATTTTATCCTAGGATCTGAAGCTATGGACACCGAAGTAGTGACAACTGAGGGCGTTGTGTCGGAGGTTGTTAGGGAGGTAGAGGGAGCTTCTACAGAGGTTGCGGAGGTATTAGCTGAAGTCCCCAAATCACCACGGACGCCTAGACTGAAGCCGACCCCGACCAAGGAGAGTGTGAAGGATAAGAAGGGCAAGTAGGCTGTGATATCGATGCGCACGTCACCTAGAAGAAACACACTAAAGGACAAGCCCACTGCATAGGAAAAGGGAAAACCCATTAACCTGGAGCCGGAGGAGGAAGAAATTGAGGACATCCCGATGGATGATGAGGATTTGGGAATGGAAGTGGAGGAAGTTGTAGTCGAAGGTTTTGGCCCTACCACTAAGTTGTCCAAATACGTCCCTCCAAGCAAGGGAAAGACCAAGGTGCCAAAGGACATTAATGAAAACAAGGTTGCCTTGCATACCCATCTGCTGCCATATGAGATTGTCTTTGAAGGACCGTGCTTGGGGTGGATTCCTCTATTAAAACTGGAAGATTGGGACTTAGCTGACCATGAGAAGTTCTCACACTTGGCAATAGAGAAGCTAATGCATCGTGTTGTTGACAAAACCACCAGGATGACTGCATTGGAACCACGGAAGTGGCTTAGGGGAGTAGACAAGGCAGGTCTGCTCAACCTACTATGGGTGTCGCACTACAATTGCACCCCCATTACAGTATTGGTCATCAAGCAGCTGCTATGCTTGGTGCATGATGGGTGTTTGTGGCTGGAGGAGCCGATACCCATCACCGACAGATTGATCCATAAGATCATGGAGTTGCCCTACACAGGGGAAAATCGGCCATGATGTTAGGTGGAAAAGGTGGTGAGAAGGCCCTCGCAGAGACCATGATAGAGAAATTCATGCTCGTGAAGAAGTCGTGAGGCTATGCCATATCGAGTATCAGTGACCATGTGGTCAAGGTGGCCATGTAGATTTTGGCAGGAAAGGTTATGAGGAAGTGTCACGCGGATGAATTGTCAACACCAATCATTGCTCTTTCAGCCCAATTCACCGAAGGAGTCTAGTTTAATTGGGCACGTTATCTCTATGGTGAGTTCCTTGCGAACTGTTGTGAGGCACAAGAGCTCAGCAAGACCTTCCACTATGCATGGCTCTTGCTATCTATTGTGCTGGTAGCCTGGGAGCTGTCGAAAGATAGTCAATTCCCCTCGGTCACACTAGACCTGCCAGAAGCAGTGAAGTACGCTTTGTTGTGGGAGACCAAGGATGCTCAATTCATCAAGGATAGCAAGATCTTCTAGATCTTGATGGAAATGAACATCTGCATGGCTATCAATCACAAACCGCGATTTTCTCCTAATGTGTTTACCAAACTACAGGAGTACATGAAGTTCAAGGCAGGCTTTCATCGCGTATCAATCAGGGCACAGAAGGACCCTAAACATACATGGAATGAATTGCCTTACTTGGCAATGGACAATGTGATTGGTGAAATTCTTGAGCGTTAACCAATAGAGTGGCGCACTACCTCAGACTTGGTGGCGAGATCGAGTAAGTCCATCATGCAGCATAAGAAGGAGGAGGCCAAGCTCAAGATGACGTAGCTGGCCGAGAAAAGGAAGAAGGAGGTTGCTGACAAGGCCCAAGCAGAGTGCGACACTGCCCAGCAAGTAGAAAATAAGACATGTGAAACAGAGTTTGGCTCTGACAAAGGTGCAAGGTCACCTTCACCTGAAGCAGAGGAAGAAATGAATGAGAAAACAGGACAACATGGAGTGGACCCGTAGACGACGTCAGACTACATCAAACATCCAAGAGAACAAAAAAAAGTGGGGCCATAGAAGAAGTACAAGGCCAGCAAGATGTTGCTGTACCTAATCACCCTAACAGAGGGAGATTTACATGACATTGGAGACACGGTACAGGATGTCACCGCGGAGGTACTGTAGCAATTTGAGCAGCAGGAACAACTACTATTGGGGTCCATCCAAATAGGTCTATAGGAGCCGTAGATCTGTGCATCACAGGTTGGCATGATGTCCACCAGCCTTTCTATTGGAACTTCAAAAGCTACCGAGATGTTGTGTGTGAAGAACTCCACATGATAGTGCTACCGTATGGAGCAATGACCACAGAAAATGAAGCTGACAGAGCCACTATCAGTGCCCTCAAGGGAGTGGGGTTGAACTTGGCCCTGGTGAGGTGCTCCCCCTATTACAGGATGGAGTGATCACGAATCTAAGGGCCCGTGAACACCGTGTTGTGCAGGTGATTAGTGAACAACAGATCAATAATGTGCAGTTGGCCCTACAACGAAACTCTGCCATCGCTGTCATGACTGAGGTAACCGACTGGAACAAGCGCATAGTTCAAGTCATGGAGGAGGCATGCCGAATGGTCCCAGAGTTGGCGATTCCTGAGGGAGAACCAGTCAAGGTGCATGTTTGCAAGCTTTCTACATGGGTGCATGTTCGCAATCTTGCTATAGGGATGTGCAACGACTACACGAAGTTGGATAAGGTTCAGCTGGAGATGAACTTACAAATTGCAGATTTACAATTGAAGGCTCAACCTTCAACTCCCGAAATTAAAGGAGCAGCGTGCAACTGCTATCACAAAGGCGATAACAGCAGTTGACAATGCAGTAGCAGATTACACACAGCTTTTTGAACAATTGTTCGAGGTCCTAACGAGCCTACAGGAGGATCCTAATGTACAGTGGCTAGAGATAGAGTCGCGAGAACTAAAGTAGCACTTTGACGAAGTAAAAGGTACAGAGCGCACCATTTCTCTCACACAGTGACTCGCGAAGCTGCAGGAGGCCAAGACCTTGAAAGAACAAGTAAATGTAGTGCAACACAAAGAGGCGGTGTTGAAGGCACATTTGAAGCCCTCATTGGATGAGGCTTATTTGTTCACAACCTCTATTAAAGGAAATCTTGCTAATCTGCAAGAGACTCAACAGAATCTTCAAGCTCACAATTCAAGACCAACAATAGAGTAGTTGGTTGAAGAAGTGAAGCAGGTGGCCACACAGCGCACCACCGAGGTTGCCGTCATACAGGTCGAGCTAGGAGGTCTTCACGCCAAGATCTTCGGGCCTGCAGAGTGACTTGAGGGTGAGTCTCCATGTTTGTGTTGGGGGCCTGTTGGGAATGGGTTCCCCCAAGGACATTTTTGGGGCTAAAAGCCCATATTTTGGGACAATTTTGTAATAAAGTTGTAAAGTCTCCGCATTTTGTGGTTGCGGAGTGCGAAGGTGTCAAGAGTCATAAAGGTTTGTTTGCCCTTATTCTGTAAAGTATAAAGTTGCCTGTAAAGATCCACCCATGGTCCATGGACCATGGGATTGTATAAAAAGGAGCTAAGTAAGCTCTAAGTAGAAGATAGTGAAGAATGAGGTAAGGAGTTAAGCATTGGAGTCTAAGTGTTCTCAGGTCTTAGCGTAGGTAGAGGCTCTGCAACTGAGTGTGTAGAGGCCTAGGGTGGAAGTCCACAACTAAGTGCGCGGACCCCTATAGTTGTGTGCACAGGATGGATAAAGTCTATATTAAACTAAAAGATATCAATAAAGAGAATTATTCTGCAAATTATGTTTATTTATTTCTTGTTACTGCACCTTATTATATTGTGTTTTGGGTTTAATTTACAATGTTCATGAGATGCATGAATATATGTGATTATGTTGGTTAATAGAACGCAAGTAAGGATATCAGTTTACGTGGCACTAACTGTGATAGATTAGTAAGATAAGTAACACATTTAAGATAACTTGGGAACCTATACAGTATTTTGTCATAGCTGTGCGAAAGTATCTAGATCACGGGTTAGGGCTGCGCGAAGGTCAATTGTACACCTTCGTGAAGGTACTAAAGGGTGGAATAAAGGGTAGAGTGACAGAGCCTCAAAGCTTAGTAACTTGTGCAGAAGTAAGGGCAGAGGGTATAAATCGACATCACGACCATCTCAGGGTGCGGAAACTTGGTTCCAACATCCCCCCATACTGCTTTGGGTGAGACTTTGGTCTGTGCTCCGCGGGCTGATGCTGAAAGGGCTAGTAGTGTAGGGATTTGTTTGGTTAACTAACACTGAACCTGGGTCAGGCCCCACGAAGCCAATAATTTCATATGGGATGGGTTTTAAGGATCATATCTTACAGGTGGGATAACAAGATGACAGGTACCAACAACTTAATCACAAGTTATAGCAGTAGGGTGCATGTGATCAAGATGTGGATTATCATCTCATGGTAGCTGGTTTGGTGATATTTAGGGATAGGATCTATGTATTGGACAATGATGAGCTCAAGAAGCTTATCTTAAGGGAGTTTCATGTTAAGATGTATTCAGGTTACCCATGATATTAGAAGAGTTTGACAACTGTGAAGAAGATCTACTATTAGCCAAATATGAAGAAAGAGGTGGTTGATTTCATCATGAGGTGCTTGAATTTTCAACAAGTAAAAGTATAGTGTAATCATCCAGGTGGTTTATTGCAATTGATTCCAATTCGAGAGTAGAAATGGGAGGTCATTTCCATGTATTTCATCATAGGTATGTCAATGACATCTAGACAGCATGATTCCATCATGGTTGTGGTTGACAGGTGAACAAAGGTATCTCACTTCATTCCATTGAAGTCTACTAATTCAGCAAGTGAGGTAGCTTAGGTCTTCATCAAGGAGATAGTGAGATTGCATGGTGTTCGTATTTGACAGAAATTCCAAGATCGATTCTCGGTTCTTGAAGGAGTTCTTTGTAGTTTTGGGGATAGAGTTGGATTTTAGTACATCCTATCATCCACAGACAGATGGACATTTAGAGAGGGTTAACTGGATTTTGGAGGATATGTTGAGGATTTATTTTATGCACTAGCAGAGGAAATGGGAAGAGTATCTTCTTGGTTGACTTTTCTTATAAAAATGGATATTAGGATTCCTTGAGGATGAGTCCATTTAAGGCTCTTTATGGGTGGATTTTTAATTCTACCATAAGTTGGAGTGATCCAGTGAAGAGGGTGTTGATTGCATCAAATACGTTGGCAAATATGGAATAGGAAATGTAAGTTATCAAGAAGAATCTAAAGGAAACACAAGATAGGTAGAAGAGCTATACAGATCAGCATAGGGTGTTTAAGGAGTTTCAGGTTGGGGAGCATTTGTACTTGCGCATCAAGCCCAAGAAGATATCCTTGAGGATTAGGTCATGTGCCAATTTGGCACCTCAGTATTGCAGGCCTTTTGAGATCCTTGAGAGGATTGGACCAGTGGCCTAGGGACTTGCACTACCTACGATAGTGAATGTCCATGATGTTTCCATGTTTCATTCATTAAAATATATGTGAAGGATGTTGATCATGTAATTGACGGGTCTATATTGCAGGTCTAGAAGGAGAATTACAACTAGAACCTCAGTGCATATTGCCGCAGAAACAACTCATGCTCCATAACCGAGAAATCAAGCAAGCTAAAGTGTAGTGGAAGAATTTTGGGATCAATGAAGCTACATGGGAGATGGTTGATCATATGTGGGCATTTTATCCTTCATTATTTGTCAGTTGAGGAAAAGGATCTTTGGCATATGTGTATATCTATGTATGGTTGTTATTGTAAATATCACAATGAGTTGTGTTATAAAGATCCAATAAGAAGTATGATTATCATGTTTGTCGTGCTGGTTTTGGTTTTTCAACAAGTTGTTATTGTAAATATTGCATTGAGATAAGTTATAAATCCCCATAGGAAATATGTTTTGTTTTCAGTGGCTTGATGGTCATAGGTGCCATAGAACATCGAGGATGGTGTTCCTCCAAAGGGGAGGGGTTTGTAATAGCCTAAGGTTAAAATTTTATGTAATAAACTTAATCAAGACCAAATAAGACCAACTTCATGGGACACTTATTTTAAGCTGAATGTTTGGGAAAAAAATCTTAGTGGGTGTCACTTTAGGTTTATTATGGCTAAGGAGATTAGAAAAGACATTGGAAAAGGCAAAGAGGCATTAATTGGCATTTACTTATGAAAATAAAGGAAAATAGGAGAAAAGGATATGAAGGGTCACAAATTGAATGAGTAAAATAAAGGAAATTGAAGGAAATAGAGGCCTCAATGATAAAAAGGCTTTTGAGGATCAGTTCACAATTTTTTTTTCATTTTTACCTTAAATCAATTGAGAAAAAGAAAGAGAAGAGCACCAAGAGTTAAAAGAAAACAAGGAAGTAAGGAAAGCAAAGAAAGGACAAGCAAGGAAGGTTGGATCGAGTAGCTTTAGCAGGAGGAATTTGTAGGCAACCGGTTTCATGTGTGATTTCCTAGCTAGTTTGTGAATGCATGGTACATGAATTTGTGTAGTTGGTTATTTTGCTATCATTGGCATGGATTTTTTGGGTGTGACAATGGTTTCAGCCTTGCCTTGACATTTCTGGAGAGTCATGGTTTGATGGGATTATTTTCTGGTTGAGTTTTGGATTGTTGGAAGGTTTTGGAACTAGGTGAGGTGGTCTCAGGAAAATTCACAAGGGTTGGGGTGGAGGTGGTTTAATATATAGGAATCTCCTTAAGGTATTGGTGAGGAAGCTCTGAGGTATTCCAACTTATTTTAGGAATTGTGATCTCTTAACCGGTTTTGTCAGGATCGCGGTAGCCTCGAGATGGAGGTGGTTTAATCTCTGGGAAGTCTTGGTTGCTTATGTTTTGAGTCCCACATTCATGCTTGGAATATGGCACGAGGGTGATTAGTTGAAAGAAATATTTGGTTCAACCCAATCTATGGTCAGGTGGTACGTTGAAGTCCCTGACTTGGTTGGCTTTTTCATATGTTAATAAGAGTTATTTCCTTATTGCGATTCATGAGTACTTGTACTTGTTATTATATGGTTTTGATGGTTTCTCTGTCATGGTTAATATTTTGGTTCTATGTTGGTTATAACCATGGTTCCATAACATGTTTTAGCTATGGCTCTTGTTATTTTTTTATTGGTTGATTAATGGTTGATGAATACATGGGCCAACAAGTGTTATTGTAGCTATTACGAGAGGGCATTAGACCTTCTTGGTGATTCTTAGATAAGTTTCAGAATCCTATGATCATATATTCGTTCATGACATGTAGATTACATGTTTACCATATGTTTGACGAAACAACTATCTTGGTTAGACCTAGTTAGGTCAAGTTTTTTATTCAACTTTGTATGTTTATCATTTCCATTAAGTTACATATCATTCTTAAAAGTCTTAAGAAGTTTTGGGCAGTGGTCTGGAGGTTAGATTAGAATTTTTGCTCAGATGTCAAGATCACGGGCACTCAAATGAGAAATTTATATCACAATCACATGGAGCAAGGCTTGTGAGTGTGGTTGGAGGCATTCAACCACATGCAGGAAGTTTCAAGGGTGCGGTTGAGAGTCTAGGTCACTGAAATGAAGTTCCAACTTAAGGATTGACCACTTGGAGTGTTTCTTCAACTCTTGGGTGATCTATAGTCCATGTAGGATGTAAGTTTGTGGTCAACAATGCTTAGTTGTAGGCACCACTTCCTTAACTATAGCTATGAGGTTGGGTCATGGCATAGTGGCACTTCGCTTCACATCTACCTGGAGGGCTTGTAAAAGCATGTAAATGTAGGTTGAGGCAGTTAGAGTACATATATATTTTAATAAAAGCAAAATTTCGGAGAGCCATTTCCATTGAAATTGAGCATGTGTAAAATGATGATATTGTCTTTCATATTATGTTTAAGGTTTCTATTAATGGAAGATGATGTGATGATGTTGTTACTGCTTATATGAATGAAAGTTTAATTGAAGTAAGTGACATTGAGATTGCTTGTGCTATATTGAAGAGTTATAATACTCTGTTGCATAACTATTGATATAGAGATTATATAAGTAAAATTAGTATGAGGTGTAGTCTGAGTTAAGTAGCTTTGTACTCCATGAGGAAAATATGAAACATGTTGATGTTGCATGATCGATGGATTTTGGTGTTCCCAGAAGGCACCTTGTGACCGTAGGACACTTTGGGGTGTAATGTCCATTTCTGACCCTTAGAAGTAAAAGGAGGTTGAGTTATATCCTATTTATATCCCATGGTCTATTGATAGGAAAAATAAAGGGTTCGTCATATTAAGATAAATAATAATTAAATAAAAGGAGTAAAAATTCACTTTCAGGAAATTAAGTGACCCATGGTATTACCCATGGTTTTCAAAGGAGATTTTTTTTATTAAAATGGAGAAGGAGATCAAAGGAGGATGTGAGAAGATTTATTGAGGAAATTGACAAGGAGATCTAGGAGTTGTCGAGAAAAAGGGGAAACCCTAGTATTTTTAGTTTTGGTGTTGTAAGACATACCCTAGCTGAAGATCATTTTTTTCAATGTTGAAAGACACACCCTATCCAATTATTATATGTTGTAGGTTGTTTTTGTGGCCAAGAATATCAAAATAAAAGAAAGATTCAACCAATCATTTTGTAGGTCAAGTACATTCCCTTTGAGGGATATTCCCACCATTGTTGTATATTTTCTTGAAAATATGAATGGCACAATTAGAATTTTTCAAATAAAACTTACCTGTTATGGGGCCAAGACTTCAAGTCTATCCACAATTATATGAGATAGTTGTCTTATCCATGAATGGGAGGATGGATTCCTCCAAGAATATGCCCCACCTCACCTCATTATATATTTTGAAACTAAAAAGTGACCCAATCTAGATTTTTTTTGTTACCATCAAAATATATCATTTCTTGGTCATTGGTGAATGTAAAATTGTTAATGCACTACATATTCCTTTCATCAAAAGAGAAAAATAAAAACATAATTCTTAATGGAAAAAGTTTGTGTGTGCGGCTTTTGAAATTTTCATATGATTTTATTTTTCAAAGTAGTTGGCATCCAATGAGGACAGGCCACCAATTGAGAATATAATACTAACCTTCGAAATTTAAATACAAGCGAAAGTGAAAATGCATTTATCAAAGTTTTTTTAACAATTAAAAATTGCAGGTTGATATTTACATTAACGTGAAATGACTAAACAATTGGAGAATCATTTTTCTCAAAAATCATGACAGTTCGTGTGCTAATATGGCTTGCATTCTGTAAATAAGAATAGTCTCTTAATTATAAGGTTTTTTTTGCCAATTATTATGTATCTAAATTTTGGCACTGCATATTGTGCAATTGGTTCTTTGATTCTACGTGCAGGGAATAATTTTTTTGATTCAAAACTTCAAATAAAATAAAAATGGATTACTAAGTGTGGTTATTAATGGAAATCCTAGCAAGAAAATTGAGAATGCAGTGAACACACTGTCTCTGTAAATTGTAAATTGTAATATTGAAGCCTAAAAGAAAGAGGGGAGTAAAGGTTAGTTCATTTGTAGAAATATGTAAATGACGTTTTAGATCAATGTTCAGGAGAAAAGTAGAAGAAATACAAGTATCTTAAATTCCAAAGTGTGTGAGTCTAATGAGAACTAGAAGTAAATGTTGATTATAGTTTTTTTTATTACAGTGATAATGTTGTCAACTATTAAAGTGAAAAGGCCTTGGATGTAGAGTTTCTTTAGATGGAAAATTGTGGATGATATGTTGTGCATGTATTAGTGGAAAATTTTCCAATAATAACTATGAAGTGTTTTTGTAGGTGTGGCATTTGAAACATGCAGTCAATTCTGTAGCTATTTATTTCCAATATGCATTCAACATTATGCTCATAACTCAACATTGTATTGTCTTTACAGAGTGCACATTTAGTTCAGTTATGATGTATAAGTTGTTTGCATTTGATAAAAAATTGTTGAAAGGAAGAGAAAACACATTGTTTGGTTTTATCACTCTTTTCACATGCTTTGTAAAAGGATTTGATTGTTAATTTGGAATATTCTTAGAGAAAGATGTGAAACTCTGTATACTAGAAGAAAAATATTGTTAATAGAATAAAAAAAGAGCTAAGAAAATGGTTGTGTTCTTGATTTGACAAAAGATAATAAATTTTCTCTTGCAAATTCATTATTAAGAGCATTAGGAAAAGTTGTTGATTCAAAATGCAATTGTTGGTTTCCTTTTGCATCATTTCTGGCAATGTTTTTGAACAAGTAGAGTGGAGTGATTTTTTATGCCAATTGATGTTGGATTCTGAAAAAAAACAAAAAAAACAAAAAACAAAACAAAAAAACAAAAACAAAAAACAAACAAAAACAAAAACAAACCAACTATTTTTGACTATCATTCAATTGTAGTTGCAGTAAATTGAAACAAGCAAATTTGTTAGACTATCATTCAATTGTAGTTGCAGTAAATTGAAACAAGCAAATTTGTTATCAAATTTTTATAGGAATGTTGAAATAATTGTTACTTTCATTAAGATGGAAAACAAAGAAATAGCATTACATGGAAAAAAACTATTAAGCTTTTGGAATAAATGCAGAGTTAGTTATTCTAATAGAAAAATTACAATTTCATTTTTCCCTGATGTTTCAACATGTTTTCCATTCAGTTCAAATTGTTTAGTATTTTTTTGACAACCTATCACTATTGTTGCAATGGATCTAATTGCATATGTATCACTTGATACAAGGACATTGTTTATTGGTGTGTCTGGAACTAGTTTACGTTTCTTGAAACTTTGTGGTATTATTTAAACTATGGTTCTTTCCTGCAACACTATACAACATTTTGCATCAACCCTTTCATAAATTCCTTTATTTCTTATTGCAAATCCTATAATGCGAACATTGTTTTTGACATTGAAGATGTCTTGGAAACATTCTATTGGACTATTGCTCATCTTGACAATGATTATCAGTTGGTCATCATTGTCAACCAAATCAGCATGGACCAATTGGGCCTTTGCAAGTGATTTGGGGTTTCTATTTTATGTTGGGCCATAGACAATCAGGACATCGCCTTAAAGTTTGTTTGTAGGTTCTCCTGATCATATTTCAATGATTGAGCAAGGAGTTGGTTGCACTATCTTTAGTTTCTACATTTGCAAACTGAAAACGATAGACATATAAAAATAATGTAATTTATTTGATGCAAATGTTTAAATTGAGTGCACAAATATCAAAAGGTACACATAAATCTGACCATTTTTTATTTTGAAGTTCTTCTATTTGTCCATGAAGCATCTGGTTCCTACAAGTAGTTTTCTCCATGTTGTTATGAATGGTTGGAGCATTTTTTATCAAAGAATGAAATGCAAGAGATTAAATTTGAAGCGAATGTATAAAAAAACTTCACAAGTGTGTACTTTTTGCAGCAATACATGATATAGTTTGTTGTTAGCTATAAATATGTTGTTTGGTCAAATTAGAATATATGAAAAACACATGTTTATGAAGCAAAAATAGTCAATAAAATAGATAGAATAAACAAAGAATAAAGCATTATCAATGAAGTGCAAAGCATGGTTGTTTGTTGTCAATATACAACATTTTTAGTCTCTATTTTTATAAAGCATAGCTAAATGATATGCAAATGTTTTTGGATTATTGATAATAAAATATCTAGTTTATAGATTTCATTGAGCATAACTGATAAAGTTTATCTAGGAAATATATCTTCCAAAACCATTACAGCTAGCAATGACATTGGGTTTTTTTAATCATTTACACGAGATACATTGAACTATGAACTAAAAAATGCAACAAGGAATGTTGTCTAGTATATAGAAAATGCATTCCAAAAAAATTTATAACACCGTCATAAACATTGAAATGATAAAAAAAAATATCACAAACAAGACACTAGAAGGCCAAATTACAATTAATAGGAAACACAAATACCCCACACATCAAGAGGTATTTCAAGGTACGAAAGATAAAATTATGAAGGAATCAAAGAACATGTGGCTAAGGACGATAAAGATAAGAAAATATAATTTGACTATTGTCGCTAAAGACCAAAACAAAGGTCAATGGGACTTAAAAGTACAATATAGTAGTGACATAGTGGGAGTGTGTTGGCTTGAGGGAGCCTGATCCAGGTTCAACGTTAAATAGCCAAACAAATCCCTACACTACTGGCCCTTTCGACATCAGCCCACAAAGCACGGACCAAAGTCTCACCCGAAGTAATATGGGGGGACGCTGAAACCAAGTTTCCTCACCCTGAGATGGTTTTGATGTCGTTTAATTCCCTCTATTCCTGCCTTTGCATAGGTCGTTTGGCTCTAGGGCTTGCAAGATGAGCCCTCTATTCCATCCTTCTGTACCACCGTGGAAGGGTATGATCGACCTTCTCACAGCCCTAACCTGCTGCTCAGGTACTTTTGTGCTGCTATGGTAGTGTGCCGTGCAGATTCCCCAATTAGTCTAAGTGATTTTCTTATCTCATCAACTACTTAAAGTTAACATTGCGTAAGCAAATATTCGTAATTGTGTTCAATTATTCAATGTAATTGCAGCATAATAAAGGAAATCCATACATAAAATATCTAAACACATCATTAGAACAAAGACACAGAAATTGCAGAATATCTCCTTTTATTAATATCTTCCAAGTGTTACAACCGTTGTCCATCCTATGCACTCAGCGGCAGGCTTCTACCCTAGGCCTCTATGCACTCAACTATAGAGCCTCTACTATGCTACAACTCGAGACTTAGACTTCTTGCTTCCAAGCTATGACTCCATTACATGTTGTTCATTCTATCTTTTTTTAACTACTTAAAGCTTAGCTCTTTTTATACAATCCCATGGTCTGCAAACCATGGGTATATCTCTTACAGCCAACTTTACCTTACAAAAATAAGGGCAAACTACCCTTTTTGACAAATAACACCTTCACTCTCCATAACCACAAAATGTGGAGTCTTTAGAATTATATTACAAAAATTGACTTAAACATGGGCTTTTAGCCCCAAAACTGCCCTTGGGGGATCCTGCTCCTAACAGGCCCCCAACACAAACATCGTGACTCACCCTTGAGTCACTCAGTATGCACGGAGATCTTTTCATGAAGCCCATCCAACTCGACCCGGATGACCACAACCTCGGTCATGCACTAAGCTGCTGCCTGCTTCGCATCTTCAACTGTCTTCTCAATTACTGCTCCTGCACTGTTAGCTTGAAGCTTTTGTTGTGTCACTTGCAGAGTCATAAGCTTGCCTTCGATGCTTCCTTGTGCAGCGCTGCGTCCACCTGTTCCTTCAGCTGCTTGGCCTCCTGCAGCTTGGATAGCCTCTATGTCAATGCGATGGTTCACGTTGTGCCCTTAACTTCATTGTAGCATTTTTGTAGCTCACTAACTTCCGTCTCTAGCCTGTGTACATTTGGGTCCTCCTACAAGCTTGCCAGGACCCAAAATGATTACTCAAACAACTGTGTGCAGTTTGCTACTACACTTTCCACCACCACGACTGCCTCTATGACAGGGTTCGCCCACTGTTCCTTTACTTCTAACGGTGTTGAAGGCTGGGCGCTCAACTTTAGTTCTGTAATCTGTAAGTTCAACTCGAGCTGAACCTACACCATCTCAGTCCGAGTGTCGCGCACCCCTATGGGCAATTTGTAGATGTAGACCTCGATTATCTCCTCCTCCAGAATGGCCAACTCTGGGACCATTCTACATTCCTCCTCAAAGACCTGCATGATCTTCTTGAACTGGTTGGTCGCCTCGGTCTCAACGACAATGGCAGCATTTCTCTGTAGGGTCATATGTTCATTGTTGATCCATTTTTTGTTGATCACCTGGAGGGCACAGTGCTCTCGGGCCCTCATTTCTACAATTACTCCATCCTGCAAGAGGTGGAGTGCTTCACGCAGAAGCGCTGCCAAGGTCAACCCAACTCCCTTCAATGCACTGACAGTGGCCCTGTCAGGCTCATTTTCTATGGTCAGTGCTCCATCTGGTAGCACTATTGCACTGGAAGCCTTTGTGCGCAGCATGTCAGCAGCCTCTGAAGTGTCAATGGCCAAGCTGGTAGACATCGTACCAAACTGCAATGCGCGAGTCTGTAACTCCTACAACCTAGTCTGGATGGCCCCTAGTATGATATGCTACTACTTTCCAAATTGTTGCAGGGCCTCCACAGTGACATCTATAACTATATCACTGATGTCATATAAGTCGCCCTCCGTCAATGTGATAGGGCTCAGCGAGGTCTTTGTCACCTTGGATTTCTTTCTGGGCCCTTCCTTCTCCAGCTCCCTTGTGTGCTTAATGTAGGTGGACGTCTCTTGAGGGTCCACGTCATGCTGCTCTGTGCCTTCCTCTTCGATCTCAGCTGAAGGCGACTACATGCCTTTGTCAAAGCCCCGCTCTATGCCACCTATCTATTTTATTGCCTCCTTTCCTGCCTATTCTATCTGGTCCTTTTCGGCGGCCTCCTTTTTCCTATTTTTGACCAGCTGCGCCATCTTCAACTTGGCCTCCTCCTTTTTCTTCTGCATGTCAGCCTTACTTCCACCCACCGCCAATTCCGAGGTAGTGTGCCACTCCACCAGCCATTGATTGAGCACCGCATCAATGGCGTCATCTGTGGCCAGGTACGGAAATTCGTACCACTTCTGCACAGGGTCCTTCTGCTCCATGATTAATATTCGATGGAAATCATATTTAAACTCAACATAGCTCTGCAGGTTAGCATATACCATGGGGGACAATCGTGACTTGCAATTGATGGCCATCGTGATATTCATTTCCATCAAGATCCAAAAGATCTTGCTATCCCAAACTCACTACGCGTCCTTGGTCGCCCATAGTGAAGCATACTTTGCTGCTTCAGGAAGGTCTAGTGTGACCAAAGGGAGCTGGCTCTCCTCAGGTAGCTCCCATGCTACCACCATAATTGACAGCAAGAGCCACGCGTAGTGGAATGTGTTGCTTTGCTCTTGTGCTTTGCAGCAGTTCGCCAAGAACTCTCCGCGAAGGTAGTCTAGCCAGTTAAAGTGGACTCCTTCTGTGCACTGTTATGTGAGCGCGACGACAGGTACCGACACCTTGTCGGCTCGACACTTCCGCATAAACTTACATGCAAGGATATGCATTGCTACCTTCACAACGGAGTTGCAGATGCTGGAGATAGCGTACCCACACGACTTCTTCACCAACTTAAATTTCTCCTTCATTAACTCTGCGAGAGCCTGCTCATGACCCTTGCCACTAAAGATTGTCAATAGATTCTCGCCTGAATATGGCACGCACATTATTCAGTGAATTAACATATCTGTGATGGGTATCGGCTCCTCCAGCCATAGACACCCATAATGCACCAAGCACAACCGCTGCTTGATGACCAAAACTATCACTGGGGTGCGGTTATAGTGCAGCACCCAGAGTAGGTTCAACAATCCTACCTTCTCTACTCCCTTGAGCCACCTCCACAGCTCCAACGCAGTCATTCCCGTATTTGTATCTATGATGTGGCACATCGGCTGTTCGATCGCCAGGTGTGGGAACTTTTCATGGTCCACCAAGTCCCAATATTCAAGCTTCAATATGGGAAATCAGGCTAATTGTGGATCATCGAAAGCAATTTCATCCAGTAGCAGAGGGGTTTGCAGGGGATTCTTACTCTCATCAATGTCCTCTGGGACCTTGGACTTAGGCTTGCGCGGAGGGACATACTCCGGAAACTGCATAATAGGGTCTGAACCCTGGGTTTCAACATCCTCTACTTCCACTCCCACATCCTCCTTGTCCATCAGGATATCTTCGATATCCTCTTTCTCTGCTTCTAGGTTTATAGCCTTGCCTTTCTCCTGGGCAGTGGGCTTTGGTGGGTTTCACCTTGGTGACGTGCGCACTGGTATAGCAGGTTGCTTGCCCTTCATTTCCTTCATAGTCTCCTTGGTTGGTTTTGGATTCGGTCTTGATGTTTTCAGTAATTTAGGGACCTCTTCCAATACTTTGTCCACTTCCAGGGTAGCTACTTCGGGAGCATCTACTTCGGCCTCCATATCAATTTCCAGCACATTCTCCTTGGCTGTCACTTCTTTGGTGCTCATAGCTTCTGCACGTGTCAACATGATGTTATTCACTAGTTCTTGTGTCTCCTTTGACAACTGTTCAAATGTCGGACTCGCTATCAAATCTTGAAATAATCCACGATTCATGTGCACCTAAGAGTGCAACAACTCAATTCTCAAAACACCAAGTGTTTTTCATTGGGAAGGTACTTGTAATTTATAGGGCATTTCAAATTCAAATCCAATCATTCCCCCTAAAATTGGTTCATTAATGCTGGATTGGCGGCATATTTTCAAGGGTCTAAGCCATAAATTTCATCTTAAATGTCATTCGCCCACTCCATTTGGCCTCACTTCTGTCATCTTTTCATGAACAGTGACCTTGACGATCACTTTCTGGCCAACCTGTGTGATTTTTCCCTAGGTAATGCAGCTCCCTTTGCGGTGTTGTAGACCTTGTGACACTTCCTTGCTTCGCACCATCTTCCAATCGCACATCTCCCCAACTCGGTAAGTGTAGTTTATAGTCCCACGCCTCCTTTCAGTTGCCTGGAGTACTAAGACTATGCTATTGTCATCTAGTCACATGGTTGGACTGCCAATGTATTGCTTTAAGTGACTACCATTCACCTTTTGGGGAAGGGCACTCCATTCAATTTGACTAGCTGTACCACTACCCCATCAGTAATCTCCTTAATGACATAAGGTCCTAACTAGTGCATCCTAAATTTCGCTAGAAATTTTTTAAACTTACTATCATATAGCAAAACCAGGTCATTTACCTTAAATGAGCACAAATTAATGTGTCTATCATGCCATGCCTTTTCGTTTTGCTTTTGGACCTGGTGGGGAAATCCAACCAAAAATCTCTCTTCTTCGAGCTCTTCTAGCTGTGCAAGCCTCTCCTCCAAGGCTCCGCGATCTATCATACTTGTGAGAGTTTCTATGCACAGACTAGGCACGATGTATTCCATAGGCATTACCACTTCAACGCCATAAACAAGCCTAAAAGGGGTTTGTTCAGTCAACTTCTTGCATGTCGTTCGATAAGCCCATAGTACTGCAAGTATGCATAGGTCCCAATCACTTCTCTAAGCATTACAAACCTTGGTCAGTGTGTTTTCGAGAACTTTGTTGAATGCTTCCACTATCCCATTAGCCTGTGGGTGATAAGGAGTACTCTTCTAGTGGTATACCTAAAATTCCTCCCTCAGCGCGCTAATCGTCTCATTCAGGAAGTGCGTACCATGATCACTCATCAAGATCTTTGGATAGTGAAATCGTGTCAAAACATGCTCAAATAGGAACTTCACGGCAATCATGCCCATGCAATCCTTCACCAACTCTGCTTCTGCCCAACGAGTCAAATACTTCGTCACGGTGATAATGTACCTTGCTCCTGTCTTTCCTTAGGCCTGAACAGTTCCTACAAAATCTATCGCCCACTTCTTGAAGGGTTGCAATGTCATTTTGGATTCAAAGGAATTTCATCCCTCTACAATGGCCTGCCAATTCTTTGACATACATCACACACCTTGCAATATGCTTTTGAGTCCTGATGAAGGGTTGGCCACCACAACCCTACGCGTAGAATCTTCTACGTGGTTTCTTTCCCTGCATAATGTCCTCCAACGGTGCTTGCATGAGCATCTGCGAGGACGTTGCTTCTTTCGAACTCAGGTACATACCGTCACAATATCTCATTAGTCCCCATCTTGTACAGATGCCCAGCAATGATAGAGAAGTTTGCCACATGCACCACTAATTCATTTTTCTACTCGACAGTGTATCCTTTTGGTGCAGTGCCTATCATTAGGAAATTTTCTATATCCTCAAAATGACCATCCACGACATGCACTGCAGATATTTTCATGTCAGGCAATCCCTCCTCGAAATTAGTGGGTTCCTCTCCTGTGTCGATGTGCGACAAATGGTCTGGTCCCACATTCAATCGTTTAGGTTCACAACGACTTCAAAATCATACTCCTAGAATAATAAGAGCCACCTACGGATTCTCCCCCCAACACAAGCTTATTGACCAGGTACTTCAGCGTGGAGTGATCAGTATACATCTTAAAATGACCTCCCAGCAAGTAGTTCCTATACTTCTAGAGCACATGCACCATAGCTAGCCCCTTGCGCTCAGTGGTGGAATAATTCTTCTCTAATTTGGCCAAATGTGCGTGCGGATCATCCTGCCCATCATAATTTTCTATCATTCACATCTTTGGCTTCCTAAATTGAGTTCTCATCATTGTCCTACATCCGCACCAATCATCAAATCTTCCCTTGTGCGTACCCCACCATCTTGCGGGCATAGCACACAGGGCCCAGTCCAACACCTGGAGATGCTACTTTTCTGGTACCTCCCTTTCAAACGCATCCAAAAAGATATCTACCTCATTCAGACCATCATAAGTAGACAAATTTCTTACCTCTGAGGACACACAACACAGTGATCGGGTCATCATGTTGCAGTTCAACGTAGTCACTTCATGTAACCAGTTCTTCCAGTGCTCTAACTGTTCATCAGAGTCTGAAGTGTAGGAACTCTCGTGATCCCATGTAATTCATACATCCGCTGTGGGATTCACCCAATCTTAATCTCACGTCATTATTTATAGATATAGTCCAAATCGTCATCTCTCTCATAATTGTGGACTGGTTCCGTATAGCGCGATCCCTCAGTGGGATCTAGAGGTACTATTACAACTAGCGATTTCTTCTCAAAGATCATCTTCCACTTCTTCAAATTGATTACCCCATTCATATCAGTGGCCCAGCCAATTCCTTGGGGCGCAGGATAGGGATTGCTATCATCCACTATATCTATTACTTCAAAATCAGCCAGCTCACTCGCTCCCTCAATATCCACGGTCACCCCCTGCAGCCACCCCATGGGGATGATCCTCTATTGATTGGCCATCCTTCACTAAATCAGAGACCATTGCAGCATGGATCTCCCCATCCGTTCCCAAGTCTTCTTCGGTAGGACGTTCGTGTCTGACCCCAGGTCCAAAATAACTTGATCCATCTCATACTCTCCTATCTGCACAGTCAGTCTCATCTCCCATCTCGTCCTTGTCTTATGCTTTTCAATCTTTCGTACTATGTGCAGCTCACCCAGTGCGGTTCCAGTGCATCTATTGATGAGCTCTTGTAACCCTTTCATAGCCTTACTATCACGCAGTAACTTCATACAGGCCTCCAGGAAAGTTGTGAGCATAAAGGGGTCCATCTCCTGATCATTCTTATCCTTGCTTCCTGAGGTGGAGGCCTCAGCGAAGTTCTTCTTAGCTTCCATGAAGGTTTCACATGCGCACTCCAAATCAAACTCAACCTCCTTCGTCGGACCTTCACGGACCCATGTACTGTCTTCTGGCTATTTCCCCTTGTCATCTCCTGTCATGATTCCACTTCTGAGCACTATATTTACATTTGGATCCTCTTCGTGCGATTCAGACCTCATCATCTATAGGTTCTGAGTCGACGACGGGGAAAATTTTAAGGACGGAAA
The DNA here is from genome assembly GCA_031772625.1 of Pinus tabuliformis. Taxonomy (NCBI): domain Eukaryota; kingdom Viridiplantae; phylum Streptophyta; class Pinopsida; order Pinales; family Pinaceae; genus Pinus; species Pinus tabuliformis. Next base: position 564,963,218 of record CM062809.1, on the reverse strand, counting down.
TTTATCTTAAAGTTTAGAAACCTTGGTGAATCCCACTAGTCCATAATATGAAATCTATAAAATGTTTGGAGATATTTTTTAAAAATATTCATATTTATAATATTTTTATATAGTCTATATAAATTTTTGGCGATTTTTAGGGTAAAATAATTTCATTCTATAAAATTTGGGCGAATCATTGTTACAAAAAAGTGGAAATTAGCAAATCTTTTTTTTGGAAAAAGTATAGAAAATTAGCCCATGGGCGAATATTAGCCCCTAAAATTTTCCCTGGTTGGCGGAGGTGGTAGCACCCCTTTATCACGTATCCTAGCTATCAGTGTAGGACAATCTTCTCTTTCATGATCAAATAGTGCACAATACTTTCATGATGGACGTGTTGGATTAGTGCAATCACGGGCATAGTTTCCTATTCCTCCACAATTGTAGCAAATCAAGTGTCCTCGACCTCTACCAAGTCCTCCTTTGGCTCGGCCTCGTCTGTGCCCCTAAAATCCTGTCTGCGCCATCCCTGTGCTCTGGTAAAGGGGCCGCATTTTGGCCTGAACCCTATAGGCGTGGGTTCTATCCATCATCAATTCATAGCTCCTGAAGTTACATTCATCATGTCCTACCGACCTAAAAAAGTTGTAGAACAGTTGTTGTAGCATCTGTACAAACTTCTGTAGCAAGTGACAGTTATTCGTGGTATGTTTTCCAGCTACCTAACAGATAGTGCACCATAATGCAGGCCCCACGCTAGGTCCTTCTTGAGCTTCTTGCCTTAAAGGCATCAGTCCTCCTCCTGCAATATAGTTCACAAAGACCGGGCAATGGTCTTTGTCATGACCTTGACTCTTGCATTTCAAGCACCATACCTCCTCAGGCACCTCTAGTCGAATCGTCGTGTCCTGCTTTAGACTTTGCATCTTAAGGCATAGATTCTTCAGTTGCACATGGATCTGCTCAACTCCTAGATTTGGATCTTGCATTGGCATTTCATGTAGTCTCATGGCAATCTCCAAGGGCTCCGCTTGAGTGGTTATCTTCTACTGTGACAACGCACTCCTTAAGTGTGGTAGTAGCGAAGCCACAAACCACTCGCGATGTTTTCCATTTGTTAAATTCATGTTGGCTTCGCGGATTGTACACTTAAACCTCTAATCTAGTTCCCAAGGCATATCGCTGGGTTGCATCATGATTTCTTTGAATCGCATAATCGACTTCACCTCAAATTTAGGCCTACTAAATTCTCTATTTAGTATTGCCTGGATGTCTACCACTCCAGCATTCAGTTTATCATTAGAGTACTTAATATACCAGGTTAGCGTGTGATCTTGGAGAGCACTAACCAGCGTCACCTTCTTTATATGATCATCTGTAACACCTTGAGCTTCCCATACATCCCTCACAACAAACTAGAATTGGTCCAACTCCTCATTTCCCAAGCCTTTGAACAAAGACAGCTTCATTGTATTTGTCGTACTAAACTTTGATAGAGGTGGAGGTGGTATGGGTGAAGTTGGAGGTGATGGAGGTGTTGGTGGTGAAGTTGGAGGTGGTGTGGGTAGAGGTGGTATTTGTGGGAATCCTTGTCTTATTAACTGAATAAAACTTTGTGGAGAAACCTTTTTTATCTCTTCCTTGTCACCTCGTGGAGAAGAAATCAATGGACTATACTTCAGATCCTTTTTTCTTCATTTCTGTAAGTTTTTCCACTTCGCGTAGTCCCGAACATCAAGGTAGTTTCATACCCATTTTTCACACAATATCATTTTAATCCATGTATTCAGAGATTTCACGTACTTATCTCGCAGTCCTTTGAAAAAGCGCCATTCCGCCTCGCTGTAGTTGACTGAGGTGTCGACACAAATTTGGTCACAAATCCTCCTATGACTCGATCGAGCCAATGATCAATAGCGTAGGCGATCTTATCCTCTGATGCTTCCAACCTTCACACTAGCTCCGGGGTCCACACAATAGGGCCGCCAAGTTTCCACCTTCCTTGGCTATCTGCTAGCTTCGTGATCCACTTGTATAGCTTAATAGCGAAGGAGTAGAGAAACATCTCGTGAATCTCTATATACAAGTATCTATCCAACCACTGTTCCTTTGTTAGTCACGGGTTTTTGTTCTCCTATGCCGCGAATTTGTGTATCTTCCTATCTAACCAGTCTTCGATCTCCTTTTTAGTTGGATTCCAGTGATACGACATCACACATCTCTTATGTAGATTCTGGTCCCAGCAACAAAACCATTTTTTGGCTTGAGGGGGCCTGACCCAGGTTCAGTGTTAAATAGCCAAACAAATCCCTACACTAGTGGCCCTTTTGGCATCAACCCATGGAGCACGAACTGAAGTCTCACTTGAAGCAGTATGGGGGGATGCTGGAATGAAGTTTCCACACCCTGAGATGGTTGTGATGTTGTTTAATTCCCTCTATTCCTGCCTTCATGTAGGTCGCTTCGCTCTAGGGCTTGCAAGATGAGCCCTCTATCCATCCTTTTGTACCATCGTGAAAGGGTATGATCGACCTCCGCACAGCCCTAACCTACTGCTTAGGTACTTTCGCGCTGCTATGGCAGTGTGCCATGTAGATTCGCTAATTAGTCTAAGTGATTTTCTTATCTCATCAAATACTTAAAGTTAACACCACGTAAGAAGATATTCGTAATTGCATTCATTCGCACATCATATAAGCATAATAAAGGAAATTCATACATAAAATATCCAAACGCATCAACAGAACAAAGACACAGAAATTGCAGAATATCTCCTTTTATTAATATCTTCCAAGTGTTACAACCTCTATCCGCCCTGCGCACACAACTAAAAGGGTTTGTGCACTCAGTTATGGACTTCTACCCTAGGCCTCTGCACACTCAGATGCAGAGCCTCTACCTATGCTACAACCCATGACTTAGACTTCTTGCTTCCAAGCTATGACTCCATTACATGTTGTTCATTCTATCTTTTTTTAACTACTTAGAGCATAGCTCTCTTTATACAATTCCATGGTCCGTAGACCATGGGTAGATCTCTTACAGCCGACTTTACTTTACAAAACTAAGGGTGGACTACCCTTTTTGACACATAACACCTTCACGCTCCACGACCACAAAATGCGGAGTCTTTAGAATTATATTACAAAAATTGACTTAAACATGGGCTTTTAGCCCTATAACTGCCCTTGGGGGATCCCGCTCCCAACAGAGTGATTGTGGAAGAATCCCATAATGTCACAACAAAAACAATAGTGAGGTAGAGGAGAAAAATGAAGAAATACTTACGAAACCACCAACCATGGAGGATCAAATCACCACCTTCCAACCTAATTTCAACATGACTATAATATTAGGCTCAACCAAAACTAGATATCCCAATTTACATTAACATGGAATCCTCTCAAGACTACTATACAAATGTAGTTATTGAGTGATTGTAATACATATGTATTTATCAATTTACTCACCAAGGGAAATCTTCTTTTGGAACCTAGGTGCAAATACTATGCAAATTTGGGAGAATGGATACCCATTCAAGGCTGCATTAATTTTGGGATGCATGCATCTTTCAATTTCAGCAAGGATAGGAATATTTGAGTTCTTGAACAAATCTAATGTTGATATTCTGGATCAAGGTGAGATCATGGGAAAGTAATAAGCATTGAGTTAATTTTGAGACTCGAGCAACTAATAAGAATAGAGAGATCATGGGAGACAAAGAAGCATTGAGTTAAGTTTAATCCATAAGAAATTTATAAGTTGAAGGATAGTGATAAGAGTTAAGTTTGAACTCTTTAACAATGTAAATTATTTTTTAAATAAGACAAATTTCCAAAAAAACTAAAAGAAAAAATTAATTAATATAATAACTTGGAAGGTGGGTAGTTAAAAAAATGATAATTTTAATGATCAATGTATGGTTCACACACATGCCAGTTGAAGTTAAATCAAGGATTTTCAAAAAATAAGGTAGGTATTTAAAACAATGAAAACAAATATTTGGCTTATGATCATAGTGATCTCATGTTCACTCTCTAAAATAGAATGTTATTTGAGGCTTACCACCCTCCTTTCTATTTTGTGGATAAATATCTATGAAGGGGATAATCTAAAAATCCATGGTTCTGGACAGTAGTAAATATTTCCCTTCCAGGTGACCACATAAATAGTTTGCTATCTATCTACACACATAAAAATAGGCCCTGAACAAAATTGAGGCTTTTTTGGTCCTGTGATTTCCAGGGAAATAGTCTACTTGGAACTAAAACCCCATGATAATCCCAAGATGACATTGATTTCCTAACCTTTGCCTCGGATATGATCTTGATAGTAATAGAATGGCCCTTCATCTCTCCTTTCTGGGATATTACAAACCAAGTGTGCCCAAAATGTCCATGCCCAACCTTATAGTCGAGATTTTACTTTGATGAGAATTCTTGCTGAAGCCAAAACTTTTATCCAAAATGAATTATTCACTCTCACTCCCTTTAGGAATCATAAATATTTTGGTCTTTACAGACTGTTTTTATCTCGTAAGAGCATCCTTGATATGTTTTGCAGGGGATGGTGGAGGGAAAAACCGCTTGAGAAAACGTTGGGGAGTTAAATTTGTGGGTGAATTTTGGAAATTTGACAATGATGTGCGCACTAGCGTTGTTTATCCCAACACATTTTATGGCACACGACAAAGCATGTATAATTTATTTGAAATCACTCACTACATTTTAGGTTTGGAGACCTAATGCACCACCACATGAAATGTCAGGCAACAATGAAAAATCAAAGGTAAGGTTCACTTTGTAGACACGCAAAATATTTTTGTACGGGATTAATAATTTAAAAAATTGATCATATATGACACTGCATAAGTAGTCACATAAAAATCATGCAATCGAAGTGTGGTACAATACATGTTGTTACAACACATTATTTGTATGTTCCAACACGCCCACCATCTTAATTTACATTTCCAATTTCAATGCATTGATCATCCCTACAACATAAATAGCCCTTAATTCTCATGATATTACTAAGAGTATGACATTGCTAAGTTTCTTGCACACTTTACCTAGTCTCAAATTTGTGACATTACCTGGGATCCCCTCGATTAGTGGAACAACACAAAATGTGACATTGGTGCAGATATTTTTATTGAAATGAGTCGTAACAATGATAGAGTATCTAATGGTTGCCACACAATCGGGCACTGCTAATTTCAACATCAACATCCACTAGTATCTATTAGCATCTCAGCTATAGCATTAAAGTCTGATCAACTTGATCATGTAATGTAATTTCTAGATCTGTTAATGGAGCATGTGGTCAGGTTGATTCTGGAACTAATCTCATGATAAGATGAGGTCACAAAAAATGGTAACCCACATGGTAGTAGATAATGGAATTTTCATATAATATTACTGGCATCGACAATTAGATCCTTTCAACTACTATGTATTGTTTGCATTAATTATCATCCAAGCACCGCATACTCAATTTTTATATATAGTGGGAAAACCTATCATAACTCAGTGGTCAAAGCACCAAACACTCTTTTCTTCATACAATGGAAAAACCTATCATAACTTGGTTGTTAAAGAAGTAGTGGGGAAAACCATCATTGGATGTTATATGTGAAAGCACGTTTTATAATCACCATTATTCAAGGAAAACCACACCACATGGAATTACCCACTAGTGGTCCATTAGGGGCAGGATTTCACTCTTGCCAGATACCTTTGAGTATTGGGCCTTTACCCTATTTCCTTAAGTCCAAGGAAGATGAACTCTTAACCAGAAAAAAGCAATTTTAAGACATACTCCAAGCCCATAACACCAAACATTTAAGTCATCCTAGATTTATTTTATTTTATTTTTAACCTTTTGCATTTTATTCTAAGAAAATATGTTATCCTTAAATTATAAATATATGTATAGTTAAGAAATAAAATAATAGAAAATGAAATTATGTAGTATTAATGTACATCTTCACTTTGAAAGGGAATGGATAAGGTAGAGATGGTGTTCATTAATTCTGGTACAAAAAATATATATATATCATTTATTATCCTTCCTCATTTGATCAAACAAAAACAATATTCATTGATTTGTCATTGATTTTTCATTGATTTGCTTATGTTGATTTTCAACCATTAAAATAAATGAATCATTTGTTATCCTTCCATGAAAGAAGCGAGATAAAGCTATGCAAAGATGAGTCATAATCTAGAGTTTCACTAGTAGTAAATGAAGTTGAATAACCCAACATGCAATATCAATGATTCAAACTCCATCCTTGGTACAAAAGATGGGAGGCCACTTCTTCCTTGACACATGTTCCACACAACTACTTGGAAAGCTATTAGTTGTAACGTGGATGGTTCCTCTATTACTTGCAGACAAAGGAAGGGCCATAAATTTTCTCTTCCTATTCTCTTGAAACAAAGACAGTCATAACAAGAAGCATGGTGATCTATCCTCTAGTTTTGGAAAAGCGTCAATGAAATATCCTACCCTTATCGCCTCCTCGTACCTATCTCTCCTAGATGTTACCCCCCTCTTTCATATTCAATTAATCCTAATGTGTCTTTCAATCAACACTGACGAAGTGGGGAGGTTGGGTAAACGTGAAAAATCTGGGAAAATTGTATTTTTATAAATCAAGGGCCTCGGGTCTAGTCAGTTTTTCCCACCTCACTAGCAAACCTTCCCTATTAGAAAAATGGAAGAAAGAAGAATTTCTAATAGCATACCTATGCTTCCATTCATTTATGGCCTTTCGAGATCCCACTCTCCACACGCCATTTTATTTCCTCATCATCTTCCTCTACTTTCAACTTAACTGTAACTAGAACTCTTCCACCTACTCAAGCAAGATTTAGAGATGCCTCTTCTTATTCTTCTTCAACACATGCCATATCTTCTCCTTTTATCAATTTGGGCCTACACAGATACGTGTTGCAGGTTCGATCCACAGGCTATCTAGTTTCACTGAAAGGTGGTGCCACAATGAATCATATTCCCTGTGCTCTACCTAGAAATACGTGCATGTGTTCACCGATGAATCATACAGGTTCGTTTCGTTGCAGTCTTCATAGAAATAGTAATCATTCCTCCTTGTCTACAAATTCTCAATTAAATGTGAGGACGTCTGCCATGAAAAATTCACTGGTAAGAATTGATAGTATGCAAGGATAATGGTTTAGAAGTTAACTAGAAATTTACCATGAGTGAGAGGTTGCGTGATTTAAGAGAATAAGTTATATCCAATGGTTTTTTTTTTTCCACGATACTGAATTCAAGGTTAGTGTTATCACTCAGGTTGTTCCCTTTGACTCCCAAGGGAATACAGCCGAGGTAACCACAAACCAATCTTTGGACTGCAGGTCCTAGCCTACCTGCAATCAGAGAGGGCTCTCTATTTATAATTTAACTTTCTTGATGATGGTTTTAGGCTAGTTATTGAGTTCAAGGGGTTTTGTTTAAGTTTGGTGGGAAGGATGATGCTTTCAAGTAGAGAGGAAATGTATAGTATGATAAGTTCAAACCATTGGGCGTGGAGTCATGGAATAGGACTGCTGGTGCGTCTTCTTGGTCACAAGAGAGAAATGTGGAGCAAGCTAGCTACACATGAAACAATGATTCAAGCTAAAAAGATGGAATGAAAGCTAAGGAATGAGAGGCAATTAAGAATCTCTCATTCGGCTTAACAGAGGGAAGGCGAATGAGCTCTATCTAGGAGCAGTAAAGAATCCCTAGATAACTGTCAAACATGGGTGAATTAGGGTAAATATGAGCCAAAGGGAAGTCATATCCATTACCAATTCATTTCAGATGAAAACATAAAGAAACAACAGAAATTGAGCATAGAGTGCAGCTAAACAAGTTCTAAGCTAATCTTTCTTTCTGCTATTTAGATGGTGATACATGTATGATATGAGCATATATCAATGAAAACAGAGGTAAGGGGCACTTATTGAGTCATGTTGCAGCACAAGAATTCCATATTCATTCTTCAAAACATTAATAGCACAGTAGACAGTCCATCCTCCAAACTTTTCAGCAGTCTTTGATTAATGAAAACATCAGGTATACAGAGCGAGTCTCTCTTGGAGCTATACAACCAACCAACCCCTTAGATAGTGAATTAGGGTAGTTTTATAAGTAAAATATCTACAAAAATCAGATCTCAGACAGATCTGTTGTAATAAGTGTCTTTAACCTAACATATGTCTGAAATAAATGCGAGAAAATATCTTCGAGCTGCGCTGGGGGCAGCTGTATCAAAAAAGAGTTAATGTGTTGTCTTTATGGCTCTGTGCTGATCACTTAGCCATAACTGTGCTTTGGGTTTTGATCCATTGCTGTTCGGTGGCTTTAAATGCTTCGACTGTGATCGGAGAGCTTTGATGGGCTTTCACCGCCTTCTTTGACTTTGTTGGAGGCCATTCAATGTTCACCTGCATTGGGAATTAAAGACTTCCATTAAAAAACATTTGACTGATACTCTTTGCCGCTTCCTTGATATGCTTTGGCACTGAATGTGCACCTTTTCTCACCTCTGATACTCTTTAAACTGTCCCATCTACCTCTTATGGCTGCTGTTCAGCCCTCTGCTTGCTTTAGAACTATCTTTGCCCCTTTTCCGGATCCTGCACGAAGAAATTCTTGTCATTTTGCGACTTTCGGGCCTACTGGTGGCCAAGCCATGAAAGGGCTTTCCATTTTGGCCTATTTCCCTTAGTGATGCGTGATTAGCTCTAACCGCTAATCGCGCATCAAAACCTGCCTCAGTTTTTCATTCCAGGCATCCGTTGTGTAGATTTCGCGCTTCGCTCTTTTTGGCGATGACATCAGCAGTGGGTCCCAGTACAACGGTGACATGGCAGGGTGACGTCAGCAGTACGGTCGGGTGACATGGCGGTATGGTAGAGGTGATGACGTGGTAATGACGTGGCAGTGACGTCATATAGGGGAAGCGGTTTGTGGTTTCATATCGCACCGCTTTTGCGCAGAAGCGGTTTCAGAGGAGGGGGCTCCGCCACATCCTGGAGGGCAACGCGTGGCGGGAGTACGACGGGAAAACCGCCCATCTCTCGGATGTTAACCCTCGGCATGTCGGGGCACAAAAAGACCCGCCCACCGTAGATCTTGGGCGCATCAGATCGGACGGTCGACAGCACGATCAAAACGGCGGAAGAATAGATACGGGGCTCGCGGCGCTTTTATTAATTGTTTTAATCTGGCGGGGGGGGAAACTTTAGGAAAGTGGGTTTTGGGTTATATACAAGCGGGGTGAAATATATTTACATGCGTGACCTTAGGATAAGGGCGGGAAATGAGTATTGTAGGGTTAAGACTTAGGGGAAATGGTTTATTAGTGTGACCAGATGTTAGACTAACTCCAGGTTAGGACATGGAAGGGTTAGTAGGAGCCCCATATGGACTACTATTTCCCGGACTTTGATAAATATGGCTATAATGCCAAGGGGAATATGTAATATTTTTGGGATTTTATATAGTTTTTGTATAATAGGGTATGGGGAAATGATCTAGGGAGCTAGATAATAGAGTTAGGAGTTAATATGAATTTGTGAGGTGAAGTGTAGGGGAGAGGCTAAATTTGGGAAATGAAATTTAGACATAGGAACTGAATGGACTGTGGAAACATGATTTTTACACAAGAAATGTGGCTTCTTTTCACAGAAGAAAGTCAAAGCTTGACTTGGTGCTTTACAAAAATGAAGTGATAACAGGACTGATTGGGCAGATCCCAAGGTCCTCAAGGGGATGTTAGTGAGTGATTTGGGGAATGAGAAGAAGGGGGAGTTAGACATGCCTCGCTTGAGCTCCTCCAAAGGGGAATTTCCTTGCACTTGTGATCTGAATAGATATAACACTCGAAAAGATGAAATGGATCACACAGCTTGATTCTGTAACCACAAAACTACTTACCCAGCCTACTTACCTAGCATTTTTTTTCTTCTTTTTGCATGGGTGCACTTGGACTTGCAGACCCTGATTATTCCTTTTTTCTTCTTGCTATCCTCCTATCTAAATCTACACTTACTTCTTCCAAGGGCCCAGATTAAGTAGTTGGGCTCCTTTGTTTCTCTACCTATCTACAAATCTACCAAGATTAAACTGTTTGGATAGATTTTCATTCTCTACATTCTAGAACAAGAAATTGAAACCTAGGGAAGCCAAGATTAAGCTGTTTGGCCTTCCCTTAACAGAAAATTCTTCAAAAAGGAATAACTTATCAAAATTGGAATAGAGTAGTAGAATTTAGACCAGCACACTTTCATGGCCTCTTCTTTGGCCTCTTTTGGAAATATGGAGCATTGCAGCATGCAAAGTATGACATATTTGGCATGTAAAAATGTCAATCATGAAAGATGAACACCTGTTGCAACAGGAGGCTAACAGTGGCTCCACTTGGGGATGGCTTTTCCTTGTGAAAAGCCAAGAATAGTAGGTCAGACTACCTTGATCTTCTATTGTCGCTGTGGACTGAAAAAATTCTTTGTGATGGCTGCTAAAAGTGTGAAACTTTGAAATATGAGCAGCCCTCTCCTCAACTGAAATATTGTGAAATACATAGCACTGCCTGCTTTCTTTTGTGTGCTTGATGTTATATATAATGTTGCTTGAGCATTGCCTTTGAAATAGATCCAAAACATGGATCAAAACTGATGTATTTCTCTTAGCCTCTGGTCTAGAAACAGTTGCTGATGTGAAACTAAAAAATGCTCCTCTCTTATTGATACTATTTGACTGAAGACTACAAGCTGCAAACAGTTTATTTTTACCATGAATTGCTGTGATATGATAGTGCTACTCTTGCTGTTTTGCTGAGATTAATGCAGAGACAGAGCCTTTTAAAAATGGAATACTTGCATTGGCTGTGTCTTCACAAACTTTTCTGTTGCTCCTCTAACAATCAGACTGCTTATACCCAAAATAAAAACAAAGTGCTAATATATACAAATATCAATGTACAAAGAGATATATACAGAGCTGCATTGTATCCCTTAAAAGGGTTCATGGTAATGTTTTAACATTCGGCCATTAACAGGGCCTTCTTCAGCAGTGCTGCCCTCTACAGATTTGAGGAAATATGTGTTATTCCCCTGAACAGCACTGATAACAAATGGACCTTTCCATAGAAAATCAAATTTTGCATGTTTGCCCTTGTCTTCTCTTTGTGAATCCCACCTTAGAACTTTGTTTCCAACACAGAAATCTTCAGCTTTAGCTCTCTTATCAAACATCTTTTTCAGCTTCTCTTGCAAAATTTGAGCTCTGTTATAGACTTGTTCTCTTGTTTGCTGAAGATGAATGGTTTGGTTTATTCTTCTTTCAATATCATTTGGTTTTGCTTGGATCTCTTGTAACAGCTTGATGATAGGAGCACCCAAGGAAGATGGAAATTTGGCCTCCATGCCATACACCAGCTCATAAGGGCTCATCCCAATGGATTTCTTTGTTGAAAGTCTGTCTGCCCATAGGGCATTTGTGAGCTTTCTATGCCAGTTCTTTTTGTTTTCTTCTAAGATCTTCTTGATAATATTAATCAAGCTCTTGTTGGATGATTCGGCCAAGCCATTACCTTGAGGGTAATAGGCTATGGAATGACCCAAGGTAATGTGAAATTTATGGCAAAAATTGATCATCTTTTTGGATTTGAAAGCAGCAGCGTTGTCAGTAATGATCTTCTCAGGGCAGCCAAATCTAGAAAGGATATTGCACTCAAGGAATTGGATAATAATGGAGTCATTGGCCTGTCTACATGGGATGGCTTCAATCCACTTAGTGAAATAGTCGATGGCTATTAAAATCCACTTGTGTTGGCCTGAGGAAGAGGGATGGATTTCCCCAATGAAGTCAAGACCCGATTGTTGAAAAGGTTTCTTGGTTGAGATGGGCTTAAGGGGCAAGGGTAACAGCTTTCTTTTTCCCTCAAAGATTTGGCATTTATGACATGAGATAGCAAATTTCTTTACATCTGCAAACAAAGAGGGCCAATAGAAACCAGCCCTTAAAATTTTATCAGTAGTGGACTTCCAGTATAGATGTCGTCCACAGTCCCCTGCATGGAATTCTTTCATGACATTGTTAGTTTCATTCATGGTTAAACAACTAAGCAATATACCTTCATGATTTTTCCAAAATAATGCACCATCTATGACACAAAACTTTGAAGCTTTCATCTTTAAAAATCTTTTCTTGGTTCTGGACAATCCTGGGGGAGCAAACAGGTTTAATAATACAAAGCATATATCAGCATACCATGGAGATTGTAAAAAGGTTTCACTGATCTGTGGAGTCGCCAGCTCCTGTTCATTGTCCAGTTGGTTAATGTCTAAAGCTTGAAAGTTTGTTTCGGACATCAGTTTGGCTAAACCTTGTCCCTTTATGAGCTTGGTTGGTTTTATTTCTATGTCATACTCAAGGATGTTAGCAATCCACTTGCCTCTTTTGCCCTCTAACCCCTCTTGGGTTAATATGTCTTTTACAACAGCATTTGGGACATAGGCAATCACATGTGAATATAAAATATAAACTCGGAAATCTTTGATTGCTTTGACAAGTGCATAGGCCTGCTTCTCCATGATTTGGTACTTTAAAGGGGCATCTCTTAAGGCTCGGCTGAAAAATGCAATTGGCTTTTCAGTTCCTTGATCATCCTTTTGCAAAAGGACAGCAGCTATGGTGTGCTCAGATGCAAATGAGAATATGATGAAGTCCCTATCAAATTGTGGACTTGTGAGGACTGGGGCTTGGGTTAAGGCAGATTTGATACTCTCGAAGGCTTGTTTGGTTTCAAGAGACCATTTTACCTCGGCATCTTTTTTTAACATGTTGCTTAACAGTCTTATTAGTTCAGCTAGATTTGGGATAAATCTCCTTAGGAAATTGATCTTCCCAAGGAATGCTTGCAATTATTTTATATTTCTTGGATATGGGATTTGCAAAATGGCTTGGATCCTTTCAGGATCTATTCTAATCCCATCCTTTGATATGATATGGCCTAGAAGTTTTCCTTCCTCAAGGCCAAAGAGAGACTTCTTGGGGTTCAAGGAAATGCCGTATTTCCTACATGTCATGAATATTTTCCTCAAATGTTTTAGGTGCTCTTGATCAGATTTGGAGAAAGGGGTTAATTCATCGAGGTAGACAACTAGGAAATCATGTATTTCCTTGGCAAATGCAATATCCATTGCCCTTTGAAAGGTAGCACCAGCGTTTTTAAGTCCGAAAGGCATCTTCACATATTTAAATGTTCCCCACGGTGTGGTAAAGGCTGTCTTGTCTTGGTCATCTGGGTGAACCAGTATTTGATTGAAACCTGAAAAGCCATCTAGCAAAGAGATTCTAGATGACCCCACTACTCTTTGTAGGATGTGATCCATTTTGGGCAATGGGTAGTGGTCTTTTAGGGAGACTTGGTTTAAATTCCTTAGGTCTACACATAGCCTAATCTCACCTGTCTTTTTTCTTGTAGGAACAATATTGGATACCCATTCAGAGAATCTGGTGGGTGCTATGATACCTACTTCAAACATTCTTTTCACTTCCTTTTCAATCAAAGGAAGGAGCACGAGATTGATTCTTCTAAGTTTTTGTTTGAAGGGCTTTTGGTTTGGTTTTAAGGGAATGGTGTGTTGCAACACTGAGGTGTCATAGGACTTCAAGTCCTCATAACTCCAAGAAAATACATCTTGGAATTTTTTGAACAAATCAACATATTTGGCCTTTTGATCGGGTGGCAAAGATTGAGATAGTTTGATCATTTTGGGCTTCTCTACTGTCCCAATGTTGTGTTCTTCTATAGCAGCGTTTAAGGGCTGCATTTTTGGCTTTTTGGGCACATCATTTGCATCAAACATATCTTCTAACGGAGTGAGGCCAGCAGGGAGAAAGTTATCTTTTAGATCAATGATCTCAGCCTCTGTTTCTGCTATTTCCTCCAAATGCATCTGTTTCAGCTCTTCTATGTTTGCATTTTCAAAAACAGTTGGGTTCAGCATTTGTTTGGCTGTTACAGCGGTTACAACCTGCTGATTTTCATTTGTCTGTTGTTGTTCATCCGTTATAGCATCCATGTCAATGTTAATATTTGAAAACTCATGCTCAAGAGTGAGGAAATTGTTAATCTGGGCATCATTTTCAAATACTTGCCAATCTTTAACATTATTCGGGATAGCAGGCCTATGTTTTATCTCAGCAGTGAAATGGTGATTTGGCTCAAAGGGCAGCTTGCATGTACTAGCAAAAGTGGCTAGGCTGTGTGCATGAATGTTATGATCTCTTGAGATCTTGGCAAGCTTGGATTCAGTGAATGTATTGAGTATATTAGTGGCAGCAGTCCTATAGGCCCTCATTCTATTGTCATTGGTAACAAAGTTTCCTTTCATTTGTTGTATGATTAAATCAGAGTCACCTAGAGTGGACACTTTTGCAGCTCCTAGAGCTTTGAGCAGTTTAAGGCCTAAAAGGAGAGCCTCATACTCTGCCATGTTGTTTGTGCATTTGAAATTCAATCTGTAGGCATGGCCTTCTACATGATTGTTATGTGCATTGTGAATCCATACACCTGCCCCTGCTCCTAACTTGTTGACAGAGCCATCAAACTCTAAATACCATGTGATTTCTTGCTTGTGGTTAGTATCAAGAGTTTCAGTCATTCTTGCAGTGGGCAGATTTGAATTTTCTATTAGGGGAGGTTCTTCTTGTATGCTGGTTGCCTCAATTGTTTCGACAGTTTTATTAGAATGGGCAACCGACTCTTCATTGATGTGTGTGTCCAGTTCTAAAGCCAACGGTTTATCATCAGTGGGAGGATTTGTTTCATCATTAAATAAAATAAAAGTATCCATATCATAATGGATTGAGTGAATAGGAAAATTTTGGGGCTTGTCCTCACTAGTTACCACATACTTCATCAATGTTTCTCTATATAGTCTCTTTGGTTGCCCAAAGATAGATATAGTGGCATAAGAGAGGTCTAATTGGAGGGATCCTTGGAGTTTTGCTCCCCAAGATCTTGACAATAGCATGCCATACTTTGGTGGAATGTCAACAACCACCATATCCATGAGGATTGTCTTGTTTGGGTATTGGACTAAGGAGACACACAAGTCTTTGATGAGGCCTAAACACTTGACTTGACTTGAGTCAAAGGAGAATAGATCTTTGTAGGGTCTTGTAACATCAAGGTTCAGCTTTTCCATTACAGCTTTGGGCATAAGGTTGTGTGAGGCACTTGAGTCGAACATAGCATTGTGCAAGACTTTTTCATGTATATGTAAACTAACATAAAAGGGTAAGACAGATCCATATGTTGATTTTCCATTAACTTCTGGACCGAACAGCAGTTCAGGGGTATCATCTAGAACATTGACATCATCCTTGACCTCTGGCATTTGAAGTGATCTTTGAATTTGTTGCCTATACACATCATGTTTGGCAAGTTCAGATAAAGGGATGGATATCTTCAGTTTACCTATTTCTGCCTCTAAATCGAATGATTTTTCAGATTGGGTTTTAGTATTGTGAGAGGCAGGCTTCCCTTTTTCCATTGGAGTATCAGAAATTTGGTCTTGTTTATCAGCGTTATGGGAAGTGATTGCTTGCGGTTTTTCAGTTTTAGGAGGGCTTTTTGGAACGCTATTCAAATTCTCTTTCGAGGAAGAAGGTGGCAGACGCTGATCATTAGAGGACTGCATGTCTGTGACATTCTCTATGGTGACATCCTTTGGATTAGGGACTATTTTATCAGCAGTTTCTATGAGGGCAACCTTTTCTTTGATCTTCATCAGCTGCTTGGTATCATTTGGTTTAACCTTTTCGGGCACATCTATGGTTCTTGTCCTTAGCTTATATTGTTTGTGGACCTCATAAACAGCTGAATCATAACCCTGTTTAAAGTCAAAAGACTCACCAGATTTAGTTTGAAATTGATTGAAATCATGCTCATCTTGGTCTGCTTGGGTTAGGAAAATTTGTTGCTCAACCTTAAACTCCACTAAGTTCATGTGAGTTTCCTCTGTGGGCTCACTAGATGTAGATGCTTCAGCATAATTTTCATGAAAAGGAGGCCTTACATCATGGTCTGGGCTAGACCTACCAGCATTTGTGTTCTGAGTTTTTCTGAAATTTGGGTTCCTTATGGTATTAGGTTGTTGTCCATCCCATGATAATTTCCTCTCAACACTCTCTACTCTGTCTCCCAGCCTGTGCATGCCACTGATAATAGCATCCAGCTTTTGATCTAAGGCTGAGGGTTCCTCTTTAAGGGTGGTTCTTCTCTCAGTTCTAGCTCTGTTTCTTTTGGCAATTAGATTTGCCTCTACGCTAACAGCAACATTTTGCATGTCTGCAAGGGTTTGAGGGGCTCTTTCCCTCAACTGATAAGCCATGTCAGTGTCAAAACCATCAGGGAATTTATACAAAGCAAGATCAGGTGGAGGTCTTAAGTTTTGTGGTATTGCATTATAAACATTATTGAATCTTGCACAATAGTCCAAGACAGACTCTTGAGGGCCTCTTTTGATGGTGTCATATTCAGATAATATGTGCAAGGGGTCTTTCTTTTTCTCCCATCTGTTGATAAATGACTGGTATAAGGCTTCTGGGTCTGCTATGGAATTGACTGTGAGTGCTCTAAACCAAGTCCTGACATCACCTGTCAAACTTTGGATGAAAATCTTCATTCTCACGCTATCATCATCTATCTCGTAGTTCTCAAAATAGTCTTGCATCTTCTTGGTATGCTGAAGGGCTGTGCAAGAACCAGTTCCATCAAAATATGTGATTTTAGTTTGATAATCCTGAGGCATAGTCCCAGGATTTGTAGGTAATTGCAAGGGCGCATATCTATTGGCCATGTTTATAGGGATAAGTGGGACAACAGGGAGAGCTGGAATAGTTGTAACAACAGCGATAATGGGAGTATCTGCAGTGAATGGAGGTGTGGAAGGAGTGCTTTGAGAGGTGGACGATGAACAAGGGGAAGTAGGGGTTGACCGAAATAAAACTTTGACAGGGGTTGGAACACAGCTTGGCTGAACTGTTTCAGGGCTAAAATCAACAAAATCTTCTCTTTGCTCTAGCTTCCTGAGGTTCCTTGGGATTAAATTCGGATTTTCAAAAGCAGGTGGGGGGTTCGGGTCTGGATTTGACCTTGAATAATGTGAGTTCCTTTTGGGAGCCAGATTCTGAATTTGATTTGGTATTTTCTATGAATGTTTTTAGAATTAGCAAGGAACTAATCAAATTTTGGAATAGCTATCTATAGCTTAAAACTAGCATGAAGATTGACTGAAGTAGCTTTTATTTACTCCTGTAAATGCAAAGCAAGAACAATTTCAAAGGCTCCCTGGCTGACATTCAGGCTTCATCTGTAGTTTTAAGGAATATACAACAATTAGAAAATTCATTGTTCCCCAGCGAAGTCGCCATTATGTTATCACTCAGGTTGTTCCCTTTGACTCCCAAGGGAATACGGCCGAGGTAACCACAAACCAATCTTTGGACTGCAGGTCCTAGCCTACCTATAATTAGAGAGGGCTTTCTCTATATAATTTAACTTTGTTGATGATGGTTTTAGGCTAGTTATTGAGTTCAAGGGGTTTTGTTTAAGTTTGGTGGGAAGGATGATGCTTTCAAGCAAAGAGGAAATGTATAGTATGATAAGTTCAAACCATTGGGCGTGGAGTCATGGAATAGGACTGCTGGTGCGTCTTCTTGGTCACAAGAGAGAAATATGGAGCAAGCTAGCTGCACATGAAACAATGATTCAAGCTAAAAAGATGGAATGAAAGCTAAGGAATGAGAGGCAATTAAGAATCTCTCGTTCGGCTTAACAGAGGGAAGGTGAATGAGCTCTATCTAGAAGCAGTAAAGACTCCCTAGATAACTGTCAAACATGGGTGAATTAGGTTAAATATGAGCCAAAGGGAAGTCATATTCATTACCAATTCATTTCAGACGAAAACATAAAGAAACAACAGAAATTGAGCATAGAGTGCAGCTAAACAAGTTCTAAGCTAATCTTTCTTTCTGCTATTTAGATGGTGATACATGTATGATATGAGCATATATCAATGAAAACAGAGGTAAGAGGCACTTATTGAGTCATGTTGCAGCACAAGAATTCCATATTCATTCTTCAAAACATTAATAGCACAATAGACAGTCCATCCTCCAAACTTTTCAGCAGTCTTTGATTAATGAAAACATCTCAGGTATATAGAGTGAGTCTCTCTTGGAGCTATACAACCAACCAACCCCTTAGATAGTGAATTAGGGTCATTTTATAAGTAAAATATCTACAAAAATCAGATCTCAGACAGATCTGTTGTAATAAGTGTCTTTAACCTAACATATGTCTGAAATAAATGCGAGAAAATATCTTTGAGCTACGCTGGGGGTAGCTGTATCAAAAAAGAGTTAATGTGTTGTCTTTATGGCTCTGTGCTGATCACTTAGCCATAATTGTGCTTTGGGTTTTGATCCATTGTTGTTCGGTGGCTTTAAATGCTTCGACTGTGATCGGAGAGCTTTGATGGGCTTTCACCGCCTTCTTTGACTTTGTTGGAGGCCATTCAATGTTCACCTGCATTGGGAATTAAAGACTTCCATTAAAAAACATTTGACTGATACTCTTTGCCGCTTCCTTGATATGATTTGGCACTGAATGTGTGCCTTTTCTCACCTCTGATACTCTTTAAACTTTCCCATTGACCTCTTATGGCTGTTGTTCGGCCCTTTGCTTGCTTTAGAACTACTTTGCCCCTTTTTCGGATCCTGCGTGAAGAAATTCTTGTCATTTTGTGACTTTCGGGCCTGCTGGTGGCCGAGCCATGAAAGGGCTTTCCATTTTGGCCTATTTCCCTTAGCGATGCACGCGCATCAAAAACTACCTCGGTTTTTCATTTCGGGCATCCGTTGTGCAGATTTTGCGCTTTGCTCTTTTTTACGATGACGTCAACATGACGTCAACGGTGGGTCCCAGTACGACGGTGACGTGGCAGGGTGACGTCAGCAGGGTGACTTCAGCAGTACGGCCGGGTGACGTGGCGGTATGGTAGAGGTGATGACGTGGTAATGACGTGGCAGTGACGTCACATAGGGGAAGCGGTTTGTGGTTTCATATCGCACCGCTTTTGCGCAGAAGCGGTTTTGGAGGAGGGGGCTCCGCCACAGCTGGGAGGGCGACGCGTGGCGGGAGTATGACGGGAAAACTGCCCATCTCCCGGACGCTAACCCTCGGCATGTCAGGGCACAAAAAGACCCGCCCACCGTAGATCTTGGGTGCATCAGATCGTACGGTCAGCGACATGATCAAAACGGCGGAAGAATAGATACGAGGCCCGCGACGCTTTTATTAATTGTTTTAATCTAGCGGGGGGGGAACTTTAGGAAAGTGGGTTTTGGGTTATATACAAGCGGGGTGAAATATATTTACATGCGTGACCTTAGGATAAGGGCGGGAAATGAGTATTGTAGGGTTAGGACTTAGGGGAAATGGTTATTAGTGTGACCAGATGTCAGACTAACTCCAGGTTAGGACACGGAAGGGTTAGTAGGAGCCCCAGATGGACTACTATTTCCCGGACTTGATAAATATGGCTATAATGCCAAGGGGAATATGTAATATTTTTGGGATTTTATATAGTTTTTGTATAATAGGGGATGGGGAAATGATCTAGGGAGCTAGATAATAGAGTTAGGAGTTAATATGAATTTGTGAGGTGAAGTGTAGGGGAGAGGCTAAGTTTGGGAATTGAAATTTAGACATAGGAAGTGAATGGACTGTGGAGACATGATTTTTACACAAGAAATGTGGCTTCTTTTCACAGAAGAAAGTCAAAGCTTGACTTGGTGCTTTACAAAAATGAAGTGATAACAGGACTAGTTGGGCAGATCCCAAGGTCCTCAAGAGGATGTTAGTGAGTGATTTGGGGAATGAGAAGAAGGGGGAGTTAGACATGCCTCGCTTGAGCTCCTCCAAAGGGGAATTGCCTTGCACTTGTGATCTGAATAGATATAACACTTGAAAAGATGAAATGGATCACACAGCTTGATTCTATAACCACAAAACTACTTACCCAGCCTACTTACCTAGCATTTTTTTTCTTCTTTTTGCATGGGTGCACTTGGACTTGCAGACCCCGATTATTCCTTTTTTCTTCTTGCTATCCTCCTATCTAAATCTACACTTATTTCTTCCAAGGGCCTAGATTAAGTAGTTGGGCTCCTTTGTTTCTCTACCTATCTACAAATCTGCCAAGATTAAACTGTTTGGACAGATTTTCATTCTCTACATTCAAGAACAAGAAATTGGAACCTGGGGAAGCCAAGATTAAGCTGTTTGGCCTTCCCTTAATAGAAAATTCTTCAAAAAGGAATAACTTATCAAAATTGGAATAGAGCAGTAGCATTTAGACCAGCACACTTTCATGGCCTCTTCTTTGGCCTCTTTTGGAAATATGGAGCATTGCAGCATGCAAAGTATGACATATTTGGCATGTAAAAATGTCAATCATGAAAGATGAACACTTGTTGCAACAGGAGGCTAACAATTAGAATCTTATAATAAAAGATGATATCAATCTAAGTATCACAAAAAACTACTTTGCACAGCAGAATATAAACATCAATAAATCAACATGTGCATAAAAATAAACAACTTGTTACAATTTTCAATAAGCCAACTTTGTTATATTAACAACTTTAATACAAAAGTCTAGGGTTCTCATACCAGGGATAAAGACCCTCACACATCCACTAATATAGGAATCTAAGAAGAAGATATATTGATCATCTAGTTGATGTTACACACCATCATAGTTCCTTGATCATACCCTGAAGACAAATTTTGGTCCTTATGCTCCCAACCTACAACTCCAGCCTCTATCAATGGTCCTACTCCTTTAGGTCTCTCTCCAACTATTCTCCAGTTGATCATTAGTCCATCAATGTATCAACACATAAAGACTCTTGTTGAGTTGTTAAAAACTCTGTTTGTGAATTCTCAACTGCCCACTACTGCTCCTTAGCTCCTTTGGGACTTCTTCCCTTTAATGCCTTCCCATGTTGCTCCAATGAAGACAAACTTCGGGTCGGAGGGTTTCCACCTATCACTACAATATGTCCTTCTCCAACAATGAACTTGGGTTGATGTAATATTCTCCCTTGATCGCCTTCCTTTTTCCTTCAAGAATCAGTCCTGAGCTTACCCAAACAACATGCCTCTTCTAGCAGTCCAAGTTCCCTCACATCTCTCATATGCCCCTCCAGCCACCACATACGAAGGAGAATGTCTTTCCAACCACAACCTAGTAGTATTTTCCATATGACCATGACCCAATATGTCTCCTGAGGTTTGCATCGGGTTGTCTCCTTTCCAAATTCAATTTTTCTTTGTTTTGCTTATTATTCCTCTATTGTAAGACGAGTATTGAAATGAAATATTAAAGTTATTTTTTTTCACCACACAAGGATACTTTTTTATTATTCCATTACGAAAAAAAATTAAAAATAAAAATAAAAATAAATAAATAAATAAATAAATTATATTTTTTCTGGAGCATGGTTCATCATCTATTCACAAAAGGTTGCAGCTGCTAACAACATAGAAGCTCAGAAGAGAAAAATTGTCTGAGTGAAAATTTTTAGTTCACCAAATGGCTATAATAGAAGACAGCCCTTAAAACAATGATACAAAATTGTCTGAGTTATACAAAGTTATATCTTCCCTTAGAAAATAAATGGTCATAGAATGAATTTGGATATGTTGAAAAGAAAATAAGATATATACAGTAATTCCAAAGATGAGATTTCAGAAAACAATTGGGACCTGTCATGTTGAACCTGTGGGACCTATTTTTCTAGATTGCTGACATGTCTAGCTACCATAGAAGTTGTTGGAAAAATTAATGCATGAATTCTATAGGGATGGTTTGATCTCCTTGAACTTTGTTCCATTGACATCCTCGTATAAGATGTGGCTAGGGCCTAAAGATAATGCACTTTTTGATAATCTATCTACTGACTTGTTGTACTCTTTGTATATGTGTTGGAATATGATGTCCTAAAAATGAAGTTTTATTTCCTCAATTTTGTGCTTCAATGGTGATAAATCCAATACCTCTAGGTGAGCACAACCTAAAAACCATTCAATGACACATTTAGAGTCGCCAAGAATTAATATGTTTTTTAGGTTTTTAAGTTTACCTAGTGTCATGAGTGCCCAAACAACAACCAACTCAGCTTTAGTATTTTTTCTAGGACCAAGTCCAATTCTGAAAAGGATTGATTTGTTTCCAAGAATCTTTATTAGCCCCCATCCTCCACAAGCACTCCCTTGAGCTTCTCCATAAAAAAATCCTATAAGAAGGTTATGAGGGATGATAGGATATTGCATTCTCCATAGAGTTTTTGATCTTTGTAAAGGGAGATTATCCTTGTAGAGGGAAATGATATTTAAGGATTAAAGAGTGATACTTTTCATTTAGTTTTTGAATACAATCTTATTTCTTAGTAGCCAAATACCCCATGCCACAAATATAGGTAGGGAACCTAGACTTTTATATTTGTTCACCCAAAATTGTAATAGTTCTTTAAATGAATTTTTTGATCCAGGTTTTCTCTAATACCCAAAATTTGTAGTATAGTAGACAAAATATTTTAAGGAGCAAGGCATTTAACTAATAGATGATCAACAGATTATTCATGTTGTCTACATAATACACATCCACTTGGTCCCACAAAGCCTCTTTTCTAGAGGTTATCCCAGGTCATAATTTTGTTACAGAGGACCAACCAAGCGAAGCATTTTAACGTATTTGGTATGTGCCAATTCCATATAAGCTTATTCCACCATCTGTCATTTTCTTATACCTTAGTATGAGTTATCGCTTCAGATTTTGAGTGGGCTTTAATTTTTAAAGATGTGGAGTCCTAGCTCTAGACCAGTGTATCCCTAGAATTGATAACTTTCACTCCATTGATGTTTATCTTTTTTATGTAAGAGTTCCATTCCATAGCAAGTGAATGAGCAAGTACTAAATCAGCTGAGGATAGACAATATTTTAGGTTGGGCTAAGAGGAGTCCACTTTTTTTATATCATGCAGATAATAAATCCCCTTAGAATATAAGAATAGTCTTAATACAGGGAACAGTTTGTAGACACGTGCACTGCCTATAAATGGGTCTTTTCCAAGGATGACTTGCTTTTGATCCCTAAATTTCTAGGCTAACTAGTTGAAAAGATAGGGGAAGGATGGCATGATCAGTTTCCATATTATGGATCCCCCTTTGATAGGTTTATTGGATTGTCCTCTAATCTAGTATACCATTGTCGTTCCACCTAAATATTTCTCCTTTATTATTTGGCTCCAATGGCCCTCATCAAATAGACTTCCCTACAGGTTTTTTAGGGACAAATATTTTGCAAACCAAAACAAATTTTTTAATCCCCATCCCCCTAATTTTTTAGGAATAGTATGGTTTGAAGTCCTATGCCCCTAACTTTATAATTGAAAAGTAGTGCTAAGTTTTCTTCTCGATTAAGGAATTCACCACTCATATGGTCATATCTGGACAAAAGGCCATAGAAAAGACGTTTTTGTGGTTAAGAAGCATTTGTATAGCATGGTAATATAGTTGATACAAGAAACAACGATTTTGAACTTCAAAGTGGTGCAGTGATTACTCCCTACCCAAGGAAAGGAAAAGAAAATGAGCATCCAAAGGAACGAATTTACTGAATTGTAAAATGTGCAAATATACTCATTGTTATTAGGTATTTGTTGATGGATTGGGATTAGTGTATGTGTTTTTTCTAGAAAATATCATAGTTTAAAAGTGTATACTTTGGAAATCATTGTATAGAAGTGAGACTCTTATTCCATAAAAAAAGAGGTATCATGCACTTATTTAGTGTTTTGTTTAGTTGTAGATTGTTGTTGTTAATATTAATATTAAGTTTTCTCTCCTCCTATGATAACCTAGTAGTCTTAGCTCTTGCTAAGTCATAAATTCCTAATATATCTGGTTTTTGGATATCCTCTAAATTTGATCATACTCCACCATAATAGAAAAATATATATCTATATTAATATTAACTATCTTTTTCCGCTTGAAAAATCATAATTTTATTCGTTACAAATGATAAAATTACATGTTGTAAATGCTAAAGAGCATATGCAATAATAGCAGGTTCTGATTTCTCAGAATCCATAAAAGACTAATCTATTCTTTCCTACCTTTCTTTTTTCCCACCTTTCGCCAACCACTAGTGTTGGGAGTGGATGTTACAATAGACATTTGATTCTCATTGGTATTAGATTGACCTTCTTTGTTAGAATCAGATCCATCTAAACCATGAATTCGTTTGCTCCCACTTATTTCTTTCCCTGTTGTGTGATGCTCATACTGTTGTGAAGAGTTTTTGGTCTTATGTGTTAATACCGACTTGTGCTCTGTCTTTTCCTTTTGTGGGTTGTTCTATAGTATATGTACATTATTGTCTGTATTGTTTTCTGTTGTCTCTTCTTCATCTGCTTCTTCTTCTCTAATATTTGTGCATTGCTAGCCTTTTGGATTTTGGGTTTGCTTCTTATTTCTTTTGGGATATTTTTGAGCATGTGGGCATGTGCTATGAAGATGACCTGTTTGTTGACAGCTACAAAAACGTAATGTCATGTTTTCATAATCAAGTGGTTGGGTTCACTGAACATTGTTGTGGACTAGAATTATGCAGTCAAGTAAACCTTGATTTAGATCTAGTTTGAAACATATTTGAGCAAAAGTAAATATGCCCCTTGATACTCTATCTGCATCAATCTTGAGAAATTTTCCTAGTGAATTCCCTATTCCTACTAATACTTTGTGATGCCATAAATGTAGTGGAAGATTGTGTATCTTGACCCATACAAGAATTTTAGATACCACCATAGTGGTGGCATCAAATCTTGGGAACCAAGGGATCATGAATAGCCTTGCATTGCCCCAAAACCATGGACCCTCGTTAAGGGCATATTCCTTGTCTTTGGCTATATCGAATTTGACAATAAAATAACCCTTGGAGAAAAGGTGAATATCACAATTCATTGTCCAAGTGGATAAAATCCATTGGTGTAATGTATCTGATTTAGGCCAAAAACCATTAAAACTACATATGACTGTTTTGATATGAAAATCTATATAAAGTTCATTTACCTTAGGCATAGAGACTGTCAAGGTTGGTATTTCAGATTTTTTTCTCCACTATGTAGGGTCCAGGTAATTCTGTAAGTGTTGTTGGTTTAGTTTAGGCTTCATCATTCCTTTGACGGCATCTTTAAATGAGCCTGTGCCCTTGGAGTAGGTTTTGGGACATCCAGCTCGCAATCTCATATTGACAATGATGTTCAAATCTACGACAACACCATAATCTTGTAGCATTTGATTATCTTGTAAACTTTGTCCTCTGTAGATCAACTTTTGCATGAATGCTAGTATGCATAGGAGAGTCTGAATTTCATACTTTGAGTCTTGGATCCGCCTCCCCTTCCTGATCCTCCTGTAAATACTCCTTCCTTGTGGCGTTTTGATGAATATTTGAATCAGACCTGGATCAATAGTAGGTATATCTGTTTGAGAAAGGGACCAATCTTCTGCCAATAGATCTAGTTCTATTAGATCTAGGTAGAGCGGTATCCTATCTCTTCCTTGATTCTCTAGATCAGTGCCGTGGAAGCTTTGCAATTAGGCATACACCAGTTTTGTCCACTGCTTGTGCCAAAGTTCCATGGAGGTGTCAAGATCCTTGTGAGTTGTGAGGATCAGTAAGAGAATATGTGTTCCCCAGACTCCCGATAGTGTTTCCCTTGCATTCCCTCCTTGGCATTTTGGGTTTATGAGCTGGTGTGAAATAACGTACAGACATGATCTGACCTCTGGATCTAGCCAGAAAGTTATTTGATCGATCTTGTGGGCTGTTGGATCTGTTGGATCTTTGGCGGATCTAGGCCAGGTTTGATTTCTCTGTTGTTTCCTTGAATGAAGGTCTGACAGCCTACAAGAGGGAAACATGCAAAATCCCTCTCCGTCGCCTCCTCAAGCTCTGCTCCACAATAGATTTCCATTTCTTCAACCCATTCTTTTTATACACATTTACTCTTCACCATCTTTATCCATATGTCAAGTGTTTCAGAAGACCCTGATTTGTATTTTAACTCCAGATCAATGAATCTGAAAATTGTAAGCCCAAATCGAGTAAATGCTTCCAAATCAGGCCAAAACAAGGGTCGGTCTAACTTCTGGGTGATTAGATCTATTAAGATCTGGCCCACACCATGGACAAAACTTTGATCCAAAGAAAGTGTGATCGTCCTTTCCCAAAGAAAGAAACTTTCCACGCCTAGGAGATCTTAGCGATTTCAAGAGAGCTATTGTTTGTCATAGGGTGTAGCAACATCATCCAATCTACTATGGAGACTATGAGATCCCATCTTGCATCCTTCTTTGAGACCCAGATCGTTGGGCAGAGGAATTGCTCCGGCACATAAAGCAGTTTTAGAAACCCTCGCTGTCAGATTAGTCTTGATTCTTCTATAAATAATTATTTGATACATGTTCGTGTAATTGCATTATTATATGTGCCTTAATATTAACTATTATATAATAATAATTACTTGTATTAGGTATTTGTTGACGTTTTATTGTTGATATATATGTTCATTGTTATTAGGTGTTCATTGATGTTTTATTGTTGATGGATTGTGATCAACTTATATGTTTTTCTAGAAAATATCACGGTTTAAAATTATAGATTTTGGCAATGTATAGAATTGATACTCTTATTCCATAAAGAAAGAGGTCTCATCCCCTATTTTGTGTTTTGTTTAGTTTTATATGATTATTGTTAATATTAATATTAAGTATTCTCTCCTCCTGTGACAACCTAATAGTCTTAACTTTTGCTAAGTCATAAATTCCTGATATATCTAGTTGTTGGATATAATATAAATTTGATGTTACTCCTCCATAATATAAAAATATATATCTATATTAATATTAAGTATTATATGATAATAATTATTTAGTTTTCATTTTATATATTAAATATTACATTATTTAATTAATTATTACTTTTCTATTTTATTTAATAATTATCGTATTAATTTTTTTCTTGACATATAAGATCAATACACAAAATGAAAAACAATAAAGAAATCATTAATTTTCATTATATGGTGCTTAGTAATTATTTTGAGAGTAGTCTAACTATACCCGAATTTCACTTAGAAAATAATGGAAATTCTAATAATATTTTGACAAAATCGCTTTGAAATTTTTGGAAATCCAAGTTACAATTGTCAAGCTTCAAACTTTTGGGTACCTCAAGGGTTAGTAATGGTGTTGAATCCATTTCCACCATCAAAAAAGCAATTCAAACACTCCAACGATAGGAGTTTTAAACTTTTTTAGGATTATGGCGTCGGTAGACAACGCCTTTATTTTGTGATTCACCACACCTTTGAGGTATTTTTTGCATTGTCATCTATAAAAACTCTCAAATTCTTAGTTTTTCAACTATGGTGCAATTTGTCATTATGCAGGTGGAATGTTTAGTTTTGTTTGGCGGGAGATAAGGAATTTCATTTCAAGAATGTACAAAATGCATAAGTAAGTTTTTTTTTTTTTTTAGCATAGTCATATAAATTAAATGGTTGACACTATGGATACACATCAATCTATAATAAGCATCAAAACAATTGGTTTCATTCATAGAACAATAGTCTTAATTATGGAGATTTACCCCTATGTTACCATGGAGATTTTTAATTTATAAATAGGTTTTCTTACAATACTATGGACCAATGCCACATGTTCAATTTTCCAAAAATTCACAACTCACTTCATACATAGTTATTCAACTCTTAATAAATTTAATTAAAAAAATGAAAATGACATAACTACTTTAGAGATAAATATCAACTTTTGATTTATGTATACTACTAAAAATACTATAAAATATTTTATAACATCAAGCACGTATCATTCTATTGATAATTATTGATACTTAAATTAATATTATAAAAATCTTATTCCCAATAAGTGGAATAAGTATGTCTATCAACATACTCTGAAGTGAACAAGTGAATAGTGAAGTTTGAGATTTTTACAAACGTCTAGTTTTTGACATTTGTGAAATACGAAAAGGACCTCAGAGAATTTATGTATTGACCAGCTACTTTATTAAACTTTGGTTATTATAATTTATTTCATAACAATAACAAACTTTCTAACGTTATGTTTTATAATATGTGACCGTGACCTATTTCAAAGGGACCAGTTACACTACTTCGCTGGGAGATGATTGTTAAGCCAAAAAAAACATAAAATTAAACAAAAGACGTAACAAAATGAAAACATTAATTATTTAAAGCCTCTAGTGGGTACCTTAGCCCACCTTACCTTTCAGTCATAAAATTCAAATGTAGGTGAAACCATTGCTTCTTTGAAGATTTAGACAAACAACAGTGAAAGAGTACATTAAGTTTTAAAAATACAAAAATTAAGACCAGCCATTTACATGTATGCATGCATTAATCATGTTTAACTATATATCGCCCATGTTGAACTATATTACGAGTTTTTTTCATATATTTTGTTCAAACTTCACTATCAAAATGGTTATGTTTATAAAACTTCTTCATCATCAACTCAACTTAGAAGTGTAGTCGACGCTTCTTTGTGCCGCCATACGTGCACGGAGATAGGTTTGCGTGCGAATCTCTTTACTTCCTTGATTTGGAGTGTGAATGGTTGGACCTGTAATTTAAAAGAAACAATGTTTAAAATCTTTGTATTTAGGTATTTTTATTTATATTTTGATTATTTATATTTATATTTATATATATATAAATTTAAATTTATATAAAAAAGATTTTATAATATTGTCACATGTAAATTAACTCAATAATTTATTAATAGAAATATTTTTTTTGTTTATATTAAATATCATGTTTTACTTCATAATTAATTGTAATGAATATTAATAGTCACGAAATGGTTAATTGGCATAGTTGAAATGAAATGTTCACTTCCTACTACGAAGTTTAAGCAACACATTGTCCAAAGTTATGCATGGCTTTAATACATATCGCAGTAAGTGGGATTCATGTACATAAAGTTATCAATACATTTTTAATGCATTTACAGTCGAGCATTATTACAGTACTAAGCTCTTAACTAATGCTCGGTCGACCTTGCACTTCGAGGCTCGCCACCAGGTGGGCACCCCTCCTACCGCCACACAGCAGTGATCCAACGATGGTCCCGTCCTGCGTTCATCTGACGACCGGGATCATTTACGGAAGGGTTAGGGTAACGGCTTGCTAGGTAGCTGTGTACAGGGCTCATTTTCCCTCATCTCCACCGCGTAACTTGGCTCCGCAATCCTCGTTCCAGGGTTGCCTTTCTCTGGAGGCAGGAGCGCAAAGCCTCTGCAAAATTTACATACGAAAGTCCCTCAACTCCCTCCACTCTGAATTCAGCTTAAACACCACATTGCGATACTGCATATAGTGTTTTGCTGCATGGGTTTTCTTCAATCACCATCGGCACAGGTAATGGATTAAGTCTGTTTTTTCTTAACATTTATTTAACCATCTTCTTTCATTCTTCTTAGGTCGAGTTATACTTATTGACCTAACCTATAGGTTGATTGCATTTTCATGTTAACATGACAACCACCAAATTTGTTGGCCTAATAGCTATCAGGAAGCATTGTTCCTATGCTATCAGGTTGGCAATCATATAGCTCATGGTTCTTTGTTGCACTTCGACTCATTGACGGTCCTCAGAGGACTATGGTCTATGCTTGGATTACGGGAGAACCCTTGTGTTCCTCCTTATATTTGGTTAATTATCTAATTTTCGTTTCATCGTTTTTCTCTCTGCTCATAATATCGTATGAGGGTTTATACCCGAGCTATCCTTTGGCTAGATTGCATTGAGGGTTTTTATGCTCTTTGGTTATGGTTTCCAGACCTAAATGTTCACCATGATATTCCTAAGTTTCCAAAAATGTGTTTCACAATGGATGTTTCAAATGTGTGTATTTGTTCCTTTAATTAAAGAAGTTATGCTACTAGTTAATACTACTATTTGCTTAGTAAATTTCATGTATAATTAGTTACTATTATGTTGCAACCAAACCAATATGACTTAGTTTTGTTTCTTGTAAATTGCAAAGGGTTGCTTCAGGCTATTGATTTTTGTTGCATTTTTAGCTAGAGATGGTGGTGAGACTCCCCTCACTGTTAAGGTCAAGGTTGTCGTTTAACCCTTTCTTGGTATCTATGTCTCTAGCGTGAGACATTTCACAGGTGTTTCCAACATTTATGGTAACTAGTTACTTTCCAGAATTGTTGTGTTTCTAGTTCTTGTCTCGGTTATGGGTCCACTGTGGAATCAATCCCATATGTGGATTTCTATAGTTAGCTTCCCTCTTAATGGGTTTGGATATTCACCTTCTACTCAGGTTCACTTTTTGATGGATACCCTAAAATGCTGAGACCCACCTATCTTTTCTTTTTTGACTAGTCTAAGCAATATTCTTAAGAGCTTCAGGTGTTATTCTACTCAGAATATGTAGATATCTATTTTTTTTTCCAAATTCCTTAGTTTAGTGTTTCATATGAGGTTGTCAATTCTGTGTGATTTATTGTTTCCTTTGTAGTTGTATTTTCTTGACAACCTTTTGGAAGTTTATCCCCCTTGGGATTTTACTATTCAAATTTGAGAGTTTGTCCCTTTTAGTTTTTTTTTCAAGAACATAAATGGATTATTTTTATTCTAAGCGTTATATCTCGTGCTAATATACAGACAGTTGAATTTGGTATCTGTATACCTGTTTTTTTCATTCTTAGTGTAATAACATTTAATTTCTTGTATGTCATACAAAATATTTTCTGCAATAAAGACATAATACTTGTACTTGGAAGAATTTCATTATCAGAGATCCTAACACTAGTAAAGTCCTTTCATCTTGTTACTATTAAGAATAATCATATTTTAATTCAGAATTTCCTTATACAATAGTAATATGCTCAATAAATATTTTAACAACAGTAAACAACTTATGCATTTTATCATCAGCAACATTGTCTATAGTCTTTCCTCTTAACAAGGATTAACTTATTTATAGGAACACACTGACGGTTAACGCCAACCCTTAAACCTTTACTATTGGCTAACTTCCATTTGAAGATTCATAAATAAATTCACAGTGTCTCACATTATTAACAACTTTATTCTATCATTAGAACCAATGAGAAATGTACTTATCTAATATTCCTTAGATGATCAAGAGTTCGGAATCAGAATGAGACTCGTCCTCCCTACCAATGGAATTGGCAATTACATCCAGATTCGCCCCCAAAAATCGTTTGGGACACCTGGATGTAACCTGTCAAGGTTACACTTCCAAACCTCAGGACCCCAGTCCAGTCTGGAACTTCTCAGAAATCAATCTGATTGAAGAAATTTCTACTGGTCCAAACTGGCTCTCGAAACACTCCCGCAGTTTTCACGTATCCTTCTTCTTCATGTGGTTCATCCCTCTGGTGGCCAACCCCTATTCATCCCTCGAGAGCCCTTTTATCTCTAGGACTTAGAAGAAAGGAAACTAAATAATAACTACCTCCAACTATTTTCCCAAACTTTCTTTAGATTGTCTTGAAATCTTGATTATGTTCTGACTCTTAACCATTTCCAGAATTACATAAAAGAAATTCATTATCTAACTATTGTAAGTGTTCTTTTTCTATTTCTTTTCATAATTACAAAAACTAA
Source organism: Pinus tabuliformis (assembly GCA_031772625.1). Classification (NCBI taxonomy): domain Eukaryota; kingdom Viridiplantae; phylum Streptophyta; class Pinopsida; order Pinales; family Pinaceae; genus Pinus; species Pinus tabuliformis. Next base: position 564,931,375 of record CM062809.1, on the reverse strand, counting down.
CCGTAAAATACTAACAACAGTAATTTCAGTTTTTACTTCCACGTCTGGGGGAGTTACATCTTCTCCCCCTCAGGCGGAACACCGTCCTCAATGTTCAATCTTCCAGCTACTCCTGGAATAGTCCGGGGTATGCCTCCTGCATAAAATATTTATCCACCCAAGTGGCTTTCTCAGGGCTAAAGTGCTTCCATTTCACTTTAACCTGGATGATATCTTGCCTCCGCAACATTACTTCTTTTTGATCGAGTATTAGCAGGGGCTCTACCAGGAATTCTCCTTCTGATTCGACCTACCATCATCCAATTTTCATAAATTTGGCATATCTAACTATATATCTAGAGATAAAAGAATTTACACACATACATATACTTCAATATTCCTTTACCTAAATATCTTGTCAATCTATGATGTGTCGAGGATCATATATATACTTCTTTAAAAGGGAAACATGAAATACATTATGCACTAGAATGTGATTGGGTAGTGCAAGTTGATATGCAACCAGTCCTACCCTATCTAAGATTTGGAAGGGACCACAGAATTGGGGAGCCAACTTGAAAACTTCCCCATCTGAGAGTACTTATCTTCGGTTTAATTTGCACATAGACATTATCTCCTACCTGGAATTACCGGTAGGTTCTTTTCTTATCGACATAAGCCTTTTTCCTATCTTGTGCAGCCTTCAAAATTTGTCAGACTTTTTTCACGGTTCTTTCCATTTCTTCCAACATATCTGGTCCTAATATTATTTTATTCTTAGGGCTATTCAAATTTTCAGGGACGATACACTTCCTCCCATAGAGTACTTCAAACGGAATCATCTTTAACGATGCATGATAATTGTTATTATAGGCAAAATCTACTAATTGGATATATTCCTCCCATTTTCCAGGTTGTTGCATGACATACATACGCAACATGTCTTCCACCACTTGATTGACTCGTTCAGTCTAACCATCAGTTTGGGGACGATAGATAGTACTAAAGTGAATATGAGTGCCCAAACCTAAGAACAATGATTTCCAAAAAGTAGAAGTGAATTTAACATCATGGTCAAAGATTATGACTTGAGGCATCCCATGCAACCTAAATATTTCCCTCATGAATATGTCTGCTATCTAGGTGGTTTGATAGGTGGATTTGACAAGGAAAAAATGAGTTGCCTTGCTCAATTTATCTACCACGACCATAATTGCATCATTCTGCCTTTTTTATCAAGGTAAACCAGTTATGAAATCTAAGGTTATGGTGTCCCACTTCCATTTCGGAATAGGTAAGGGATGTAACAACCCAGTAGGATTTTGATGATAAGTTTTAACCTGCTAACACTCCAGACATTTGGCTAGGTATTCCGCAATGTCTTTCCTCATACAAGACCAGTAATAGCCTTTCCTAATTGCAGAAAATAATTTTTGATAGTTAGGTTGAGCCGCATGAGAACTCCTATGGAATTCATCCAATATGAGTTGTTTCATAGATAATTGGTTAGGAACATATATTCTACCTCTAAATATCAACAGATTTTCAGCGTTAATACTATACTCACCATGTTTTCCAGAACATTGTGCAACTCTAGCTTGCTGCCAGAGATATTCATATTTTGGATCCCTCTGAATTTTTTCCTTTATTTGATTAGAAAAATTAAATTCCACTTGACTAAATGAAATTTCGTAGACATGATGCAATTTCTTACTCAACGCATCTCCTACTCAGTTCTCCTTTCCCTTCAAGAGTTTGATTTCAAAATCAAATTCACTTAAGAATGTAGTCCATCTAGCTTGTTGTGCATTCAGGGTGGGTTGACTAAAGAAGTTCATTAAGCTGCTATGATCTATCCTAAGAAAAAATATCTTCTCCATCAAGTAGTGACGCCATACTTTTAAGGCACGAACAACAACATTTAGCTCCAAGTCATAAGCAGAATATTTATGCTCATGATATTTTAACTTACGAGATTTGTAAGAAATCACTATATCTTTTTGAATTAAAACTCCACCCACACCTTCTTTATAGGCATTAGTACAAACTATAAAATCTTCCTCTGGATCTACAATTTTTAAGTGCAGTGGTAAGAAAATTCTTCAACCTTTCAAAACTCTCTTGACAGTCCTTCGACCATTTAAAACTTGTTCCCTTTTTCTGCAAAGAGGTGATTAGATATGCTACTTTGGAGAATCCTTTTATAAATCATCTATAATATCTAGAAAGACCCATAAAAGAGCGTATATCCACCACACTAGTTGGAACAGGGCAGTTCATGATAGTCTCGATCTTTTTCGGATCTACCGCTATGCAAGCGGAGGAAATAATGTGTCCCAAATACTGAATTTGATCCTTGAAAAAGTCACATTTGCTAAACTTGGTGTAGAGATGGTTTTCTCTTAGGGTCCATAATACTATTTGCAGGTGTTATTTTTATTCTTCCATAGTCCTGGAATACACCAAGATATCATCAATGAAAATAAGGACAAATTTATCTAAAAAGGGGTGAAAAATCCCATTCATCATACTCATAAATGTTGTCGGGGCGTTAGTGAGTCTGAATGGTAGGACCATGAACTCATAATGACCATAATGCATTCTAAACGTTGTTTTATATATATCCTCATCTTTAATACGAATCCGATGATAACCAAACCATAAATCAATCTTTGAAAATACCATAGTGCCCTTCACTTAGTCAAATAGATCGTTGATTCGAGGTAAGGGGTACTTGTTTTTTATGGTTAATTTATTTAGTTGTCTATAATCTATGCATAACTTAGTACCATCCTTTTTCCTCCCATTTCGAGTCTTTGATTAGATCTCGTAAAATCCCAGTCGAGTCTTTCACTTGATCTCGTAAATGAACCTTCATTCCATCCACCTGATAGCCATGAGTAGTCTACTTAGGTGAATGCAATGAAGCTTGGGGGGCATGCACCTAGAATCAAGTCATCATGCTAGGGGCATGTAAACCAATCTCAAGCATAGTTTTTTGTTTCAATCTTGTGTAAAAATGAAACTGAATCCAAGCATAGTTTTTTGTTTCAAGCTTTTGTAAACATGAAATTCAATCCAAGCATGGTTCCCTATGGTTCAATCTTGTGTAAAAATGAACCCATCTCCATTTTAACCCTCATGATTTCCATTCTATCAACCTTTTCCATCATATGAGCCTTTGTTTTTCTCCTTACATTGTCACTATCTGCTTGGTCAATCATACGCTTTCACTTGGTTGGTAGGTACCAGGATAAATTTTCTGTTGTCCAAATGCAGCATAGGTTTGTTGACTAGGACCTGGGTAAACTTGTTGTTGACCAAACCCAACATAGGCTTGTTGACCAAGTCCATGATAAGTTTGGTACTGTTGGAATTGTTGTTGTTGATATTATGGCTGCCATGGTTGTTGATGTAACGGTTGTTGCCCACCAATGAAAGTTTGACCAGGTTGTGAATAAATTAAACCAGTATAATTTTAAGTCATTCCAGTAAATGGTAAACTAGCCTGAGGTTGTTGGATTCCAAGCACAAACAGTTGTTGTAAAACGACCTGAGAATACTGAGTCTGTAGACCTAAAACTTGAGGGTCAGAGGTTGAAGGACCAACTTGCAAAGGTTGAGATACAATTAACTGAGCTTGCGACTGTGGTAAAGTCATAACGACAGGCATAGTAGGTATGGATGAAACAGATTGCATTGGTTGTGATGGATACACAAGCCTTGGTTGAATGGGCATTGTAGGCTACCACTGACAAACAATCATTCTGGGCTTACCTAAAGATGACAGTATACTGTCATATGATTGCCCCCCAGAAAATGGAGGATAAGGAGTTGGGCATATTGTTATCCATATTGAGGTAATCTAGTGTAAAGTGGATATATTTGATGATGACCAGATGGACCAACTTGATATTGACTTGATGGATCAAACTATTCAGTATCCGTAAGTGAAGAACTAGGTAAAATTCTTGTGGACAACATGGGTGAAGACCATGGACTAGAAGAAACATCTGAGTGAGTTCCAGATAATGATTGGTAACCTGGTCGAATGGATGGAACACCATATAAATGTGACTCAAGTGTTGTGGTAAACATCAAAGAAGTAGCGATAGTATATTCTACCACAGCTATAATAGACGGTACAGCCTGGGATGTTGATTCATCCATAGGCAAATGACACAATAAATTTCCTAATGAATCAACAAGAGTTTGAAAGTACACATGATCAAAAGGAGCAATAAAATGAGGAGTATGAGGATAAATATAAATCCCTGGTCCAAAATGAGTTGGAGTTCTGGGTGTTTCTTCTTCAGATTCCTCTTCAATAGCAATCAAACCAAGTGGAAGGATTTCACCGTGACGTCCATAATAGATTTTTGGTTTTTGATTCTGCGGTAAAGGGGAAGCCGCAACAGTTACAAATGTCTAAGGATAAACTAGTCGATCCTCTTCCGATACGGGAACAACTTCTAATTTTTCAACTCCAAGCTCCAACTGTTCTCGTAAAAGAACAATGGGTGCAGGTTGAGCTTCTTGAACAACTTATGGTTTAGAAGTAACTTTTGGTTGAACTGTGATAGGTTCAAGATCAACTTCTAGTTGAACAGATTCAAGTTTAGAAGTAATTTCTTGTTGAACAAATTTGGGTTGAGGATCAACTTCTTGTTGGACAACTTCCGTTACCATTTCACTAAGTTCACTTTTAGTTTCCTCAAGTAATTGTAAAGGTTCCACTTCAGTAGTAGATGTGCCAGTAATTGTAGGAGTAAATGGGGTCACGATACTTGCCGGTATAGGTGACTCTGGTAATTCAGATGAAGAACCAGAAGTTTGTGATGTACTAGACTCAGTTAAATGAGATCGCTTTTGCCGACTAGGTGTAGCTTCAGGGAGTAAAGGTGGTTTACTCGCTGTCCTCTGTGAACGACAGGATAAAGGTTGATGTTCCTCCATGATTGTTGATTGATTTTATTACAAAAAAAAAGAGGGTAATCTAGGCAAAAGGATTACCAAGCAACTGTGAATTGCAATATACTGCCTCATTAAACCAAGGACTTAACATACGTGCAGGCACTCTCCCCAAATGCTGTGTTCAGTGTATCACAGTGTACAAGGCGGCCGACTCAGTTACCTAAGGATAGAAACCTAATGTATTCCTCCCATATATACCTGAAAGTACGTGGAGGCCCAATCTGTGTTAGAGTTATCTAATGCAAAATCGCATAGTGAGAGCATTCCTTTATACTTTTTGTACTATAACACCACCTATATACCCAAAGGTATGTGGATGAGCTACAATATACTTATGTACATGGAATGAGGTATCACACTCAGAATGTATTGCATACAATTAACGACAGCTTCTATGTTTAATGACATTGGAACATGTCTCTAGCCTAGAACCTCTAAATGTTATGTGTTAAGTTATAATGCTCCATTAGGTTAATTAAGATAATTTTTAAGTTGATCTTGTTTAAAAGTCTATCCTTCAGGTTCACCGCGTGATGTCTTTGAAATTCCTAGAATGCAACTATGATGAGAAACATTCTTTTCATTTGATTTTAACAATGAAAACCTTAACTAAAAGGAAAAGAGCAATCAAAATCTTTAATCAAAGAGCATAGAGCACATCTAATGCAACTTTCCCTATACTATTCCTACAAGCACACACAACCATCTAAATGCATAACGCATGTTTTTATTTTCATTTCCATTAATGTTTATATGAACAAAAGGAAACTAAATGCACAAACAATCAATCAATACTTTTCACAAGAAACAAAGACTTTACGACAGTTCCTTTTTCAAAGAAATGAAGACTTTATGACACTTCCTTTTCAAAAAAGACTAATTGACATAAGATAACTTTGACAATGAATTAGTAATGATAAAGAAATCACTTAAGAAGCACTCAACGATCAAGGCCAAAGTAGGGCTAGGAGAAGAAATACAAATTGATTTCAAAACCATAGAAAACATTAATCTTTCAACAAATAAAATCAGAAGCAAAATTGGAAAAAACCAAGCCAAAGGTGGGTTTTTTAGCCTAAAAGGGATCAGTGATGCCCAGAGTGGGAGACAGTGAGCTTCAGTGCACTGTCTCTAAGCCAAGGGTTCTTTGCAACGCACTGTGTCAAGACCAAGATTGCACTGGTGCCAGAGAACCAAATCATGAGACATGTAATCACAATTTTTTGACCAAAAACACTTCAAAATGACTGAAATAAGATCAATAAAGTCAAGCAAAGTCTACTAGGATGTAATATGATGAGGGTAAACTACTAGGAATGACATTTGTTCCCTAGTATGGTCGCTAATTTGTTACATGGAATTTGTATCTACAGATAAACATATTTTCCCTAAGTGGGTAGCTACACATAGAACAACAGAAAGAAAGTAATTTAAGCTTTTCCTATAGTCGATAAATGAGATGAAGGAACTTACTTGTAGTCTTTCACTTCCTTGATCTCCTTTGAATTTCTCCCGTCGCTCCCACTTGAACTGAACCCGCTCAATTGGTACATGCGTCAACAAAAACAGAAACAACAACGATCAAAGCATACATGATCTATCTACTATAAACCAATGGAATAAAAGACATTGAAACACATAATCATCATAGATATGAACAAGAATATGATAGAAGGAATAAACAACTTTATTAATGTAGAAGAAGAGTTTCACCTAATGCGGTTCAATCCCGTGTCACTCCTCCAACTTTAGTCCAACCCTCTCCACGCCAAAATCACACCAATCCAGTAGCATAACATTACTTGACATGAACTCAAATATCAAACCAACGGAATTTCTCTACAATCTTCAAATTCTAGCTCCCCTGATCAATATGATGAGTGGTCAACTTATAGGGAAATGGAGGTGGTTTTGTCATAAATTGGACATTGAATGGCCTTCCAAAATTGGAGTTAGTTTCCATGGAGCAAGGGATGAGAGGATAGGAGGTTAATTAATCCGTAAACTATAAAAATTCGAGCTCATGGGATGAGATAAGAGATGGGATTCTTCTAGAATGATCTAGAATCAAGGAATATTCTCATAACCCTATGCAAATTTCTCTCATTCTCACCCAACACAGATGTAAGTGGGCCTAAGTGCACTGAAGTGTAGCCCTGAATGGGCCTACCCACATTGTAGCGTAGTTACCCCTAACCAAGGCTGCGCTGGTGTCCCAGGGAGGCATTTATGCAAGGTTTCAAGCTAGGAAACTTTCATGGATGGAAGCATTCAATGTGATGACTTGTCTAGGGCATGTAACAACTGAATTAGGGTTTGATGAGACCTAATTGTACTGATCCGAATGTTGAGAGTGATGTGCCCAAATAGACCTATAACAGGGCCCCTTAAGGGGATACTCTAGGTCTAATATAACCCTTATCCAATAATTCTTGAAGCTGCATTTTTAACTCTGTCAGCTCTGGAACACTCATTCTGTAAGGATCTTTGGAAACTGGAGCAGCTCTAGGGATCAATTCTATAGTAAAATCAAGATTCCTTTTGGGTGGCAATCCTAGAATATCTTCTGGAAAGACATCCTTAAATTCTTGAACAATTGATATGTTTTCTAAAACAGACAGTTTATCTTTAGAGTTAGTGTATCCTACCTAGACTGTGTAAATTTGATAGCCTTTACGCATACTTTTCCCTAATTGGTGAGTTGTAATGGGTCGTAACTTAACTTCTCTTCTAATACCCTGAATTTCTACTCTGCTGCCATTATCAGATAGGAAGTTAATTGTCTTTCCCTTACAGTCTACTATGGTTCAATGTTTCTCCAACTAGTCCATACCTATCAGTACATCATAGGAACCTAATGGTAGCACATTTAAATTGGTATTAATCTGTTGCCCAGCCAATTCAATTACACAATCATCTACCTTTGCATTAACTCTTCTCTTAGCTCCTGTCGCTAACTGGACCAGCCAAGGATTTCTAAACTTTATACTTGTCAAATGACATAAATCAACTACTCTTGGGCTAACATAGCTTAAGCTTGCACCCGAATCTATCAGAATGGAAATAGGGTGGTTGGATATTTTACCTTCCAGTTCCACCATCGATGGTTGATATTCTGCCTGCCGATCCTCGAACACCATGTTAATCCTTGGTATGTTCCTTGCCATATCGCCAATAGTATAAGCTTCTTGAACATTTGTAACTAGTTCAAATATCCCTCGATGGGGACAATTTTTGTAGTAATGGGGTTCCCCACAACCCCAACACTGCAAAGGAGGTTTAGGAACCTGATTAGTTTCCATCTTACTAGATGCTTCACTTTGTTTCACTTCACTTTGGGGTCTATACCTCTGTTGATTCTTATTTACATGTCCACTTGGTCCTTTCTGACCTGGATACCTGGTACTGGCATTTTTCATGCTCTTGCTGGTTGAGAAATTTATTTTCCCTTTCTTACCTATCTAATTTTTTGTGCCCTCGCCCTTCTGCTTCATCTGCTAATAGCAAATTCAGACCTTTCTAACCACTTCATCCATCATCTTATGATTTTCGAATTCCAACTTCTCCTTCATATAAATCGGTAAACTATTGATGAAGCACTGGACTTTAGCCTTCTCTTCCCGAATGTAAGGGACATATCTCAACAGGGAGGTAAACTTAGCTATGAACTCATCCATAGATTGTTGTCCCAGTTTCAGGTCATGAAACTCTTTTGCCTTATCATCATAGAACCACTCAGTCAGGTATTTGTCCTTAAAATGCTTCTAGAATCGCTCCCACGTGACTTCTTGTTCATCAATTTCCCTGACTGTTTTAATTTCTTCCCACCACAAAGTGGCCTTACCCTGCAACTGGTATATTTCTAACCTTGCCTTCAAATTATCATCGTATTCGTATATTTGAAAGTATTTGTTCATGTTGATTAACCAAGCCTATGTGCTTCCTCAACCTCTCCATTGTGTATTGGTAGATTGATCTTCTTAGATTCCCCTTGAAGTTCAGTTTTTGTCCTTTCTTATCATATACATTATCATATTCTTCTTCATGGTCAGTTCACCCTCCCTCATACTCCAGATGCTCCTCGTGCCGTCTATGTGACTCTGTTCTATTTTCCTCATCCTAGCATGGATTAAGATTCCTTTGGTTCTACCTGTCCGACAGACTCTTCATAATATTTTCCTGCTCCAATCGTAATCTTTCATTGTCTGCTCAAAGTTCAACATCTCTGCTCATAGTTTCTGGAATGTTTCCAGTAGTGCAGTGTTTATGTTCTAATTTGGCTCTCCCAGTTGTACCCACACCTCTAGGTTATGCCCAGTTGTCCCTCCAGAGGGGGAAAATCCTGCTCCTCGTCTCATGATGCATTAGCGTTATTCCTCTTTTCATCATAATTACTATTTTTATTCTATAATCATCCATTCAAGCCTCAATGTAGCAACCTCAAGGCTCTGATACCACTTTTCACATGAAAATTAACTCAGCAACACACTAACATAAATATTTTTTTTGTTTATATAAAATGACAGTGCTTTACTTACTAATTAATTGCAATAAATATTAATAGTCATGGAATGGTTAATTGGCATGATTGAAATGAAATGTTCACTTCCTACTACCAAGTTTAAGGAGCACATTGTCCAAAGTTATGCATGGATTTAATACATATCGCAGCAAGTGGGATTCATGTACATAAGGTTATGAGTGTTTTTTTAATGCATTTACAGTCGAGCATTATTACAGTACTAATCTCTTAACTAATGTTGGGTGGACCTCGCACTTTGAGGCTCGCCACTAGGTGGGAACCCCTCTTACCACCACATGACAGTGATCCAACGATGGTCTCATCCTACGTTCATCTGACGGCTGGGATCATTTGCAGAAGGGTTAGGGTAACTTCTTGTTGGGTTGTTGCGTACATGGCTCATTTTCCCTCCTCTCCATCGCATAACTTGGCTCTGCAACCCTCATTCCAGGTTTGCCTTTCTCTAGTGGGAGGAGCATTAAGCCTCTACAAAATTTACATACCACAGCCCCTCAACTCCCTTCCACTCCAGATTCATCTTAAACACCACTTTGCAATATTGAATACAGTGTTTTACTGCATGGGGTTTCTTCAATCATCACTGGCACAGGTAATGGATTAAATCTGTTTTTTCTTAACATTTATTTAACCTTCTTATTTCATTCTTCTTAGGCTAAGTTATACTTATTTACCTAACCTATCCTTTGATTGCATTTTCAAGTTAACAGGACAGCCACCAAGTTCGTTTGTCTTGACATTTAACGAGCAACATTGTTCCTACGCTACGAGGTTGGCAATCAAATAGCTCTTGGTTCTTTGTTACACTTCAACTCATTGACAATCCTCAGAGGACTATGGTATTCGCTTGGATTATGGGAGAAATCTCAGGTTCTTCCTTGTATTTTTTTAATTATCTAATTTCTGTTTTATCCTTCTTCTCTCTGCTCATAATATTGTATGAGGGTTTATACCTGAGCTATCCTTTTGTCGGATTGCGTTGAGGATTTTTATTCTCTCTAGTTATGGTTTCCAGACCTAAATGTTTACTATGATATTCCTAAGTTTCCAAAATTGTTGTTTATAATGGATGTTTCGGATGTGTGTATTAGTTCCTTTAATTAAAGAAGTTATGCTACTAGTTAATACTACTATTTTCTTAGTAAATTTCATGGATAGTTAGTTATTATTTTGTTGCAACCAAACTGAAATGACATAATTTCCTTTCTTGTAAATTGTAAAGGCTTCCTTCAGGCTATTGATTTTCGTTGCATTTTTAGCTAGAGATGGTGGCGATACTCCCCTTACTGTTAAGTCAAGGCTATCGTTTAGCCCTTTCTTCGTACCTATGTCTCTGCGTGAGACATTTTACAGGTTTTTCTAGCGTTCATGGTAACCAGTTACTTTCCAGAATTGTTGTGTTTCTAGTTCTTGTCTCGGTTATGTGTCAACTGTGGAATCAATCCCATATGTTGATTTCTTCCTTTAGTTTCCCTCTTAATGGATTTGGATATTCACCTTCTTCTCAGGTTCACTTTTTTATGGATACCTTGAAATGTCGAGACCCACCTATCTTTTCTTTTCTGACTAATCTAAGGGATATATATATATATATTGAACCGTACTGATCCGGGCGCTAGCCCGGGCTGTAAGTAAACTAAGTAAATGAAGCTAATAGAGAAGAACGTATAGCTAATAACGATCCTGTAGGAGCTAATAGAGGATGCTAAGAGGGATTGTTGTGAATAGAGGATGTTCGTGTGGGTAAGAGAAGGTAAGTCATAGGTAAGTTAGATATATATGTATATATATATATATTCATTCTAATAAACCTTCGTTTTTAACACGCTTATTAAAAAGCCTCTCTCAACAAAAATCCAGGAACCATAAATAATATTCACCAACAAATTAATAACCTTCATGAAAAGGGAACATGCTCATTATTTTATGAACTATAGTTTGAAAACCTGAGCTATTTTTGGTTGTTCATCTTCATGTCTCACATGCACTTCTTTCACGAGTGTGATTCTAACTACGAATATCTTAGTTGGATAGCTTATCAATAAGCTATGACTCCAACTCTATGATGGTTAGAAACTTTAGAAAAATGGATGAAGATGGTTAGGCCATATTTGTCCTTAGGCCTTGCCTTACCATAGTCTGAGTCATTCCAAACTCATCTCTCCCTCCTACGCACCTGTTCCATTTAGCTCTTCTTCTTTGGTGTCTAACTCTATTAGGTTTTGTTTTGGTTTCCTTTTATTGTTCCATCGTTCCTCTACTTATATGGAATAAGACCCTTTGTGTGACTTTGTATCCACCCTTTTGTGTAGGTTAGCTCAGTCAAGTGGACACTCATTCAATGAGTTGAACTCAAATTTTTGTTCCATCTGCGTGGTTCACCCACCTTGCAGTCTCACCCAATGAAAAAATTCATCTTAGTCATGCGCATGACACCAAATTTTGGCTTTCCCATATTGGTGAGACCATCTTTCATCTCACCCATCTTTAGTGATGCTAAATTTTGTCTCACTCATTATGGGGACTCGACCCACCACCATTCCACCAAGGTGACCCTGTTTCAATCAAACTCATGATAGGTCAACCTTGTCCAATTTTTGTTCAATTGTCTAAGGTTGTTTCATTCCATGTGCTAGGGTGTCCATGTTACTCCTCATGGTGTCATCCTAGGCCTCCTCACCCATCATCAGGCCAAGTCAGGTGTTTTGTCACCCACATCCATTGTGCCACCATGATGCCCACATGCACCTAACAAAAACTCCATGTGTTGGTTTTTTTATACCTTGTGTTGGTGCACCCTCACCCAATGATCCTCTTTCATCACATTTATTGCGATATATTCATCACAAATTTTGCAATGGGGATGCCTCCCATGTCACCCACCTTGGTTAAAGTTGCACCCAACTCTAGGGCTTAACAAATCCCCATCTTGTCATTAGTTTCTTACCTTACATATGCATTAATCCATGTACCTAGAGAATAATGGGAACAAATAGTCACTAGCTAAATATAAATATGTAAGTCTTGTGGTATTCTATTGGAAACACTATTAAGTATGAGGAGGTTGGCTTTCATGAAAGGAATTGAAGGGAAATTCCTTGGTCAATATGGCTACTGAATTATATGATTCATGTGTAGCCTTGCTCAAATGGTCTTGGTTATCATGTGTTGTTGAATGCGATAGATGTTCATAGATAGATCATCCACTTCTAGCTTAGGGAAGGATTCAAAATAATTCATTATTGGTTAGAAACAATAGCAGTTTATTGTTGTTCATTGCTGGTGGGTATTGTTTTGTAAATATTTTAATAAAAATGACATACAGAAAGAAGGAGTAGAGGGAAGAAGTTGAGGGAGTTGGTAAGATGGTTGGGATGAAGTAGGGAAGACCCCAAGCCTGCATAATATTGAGAGAGAGGCCACAATGGAATTGAAGCAGGGCTTAATCGAAACCTATGACTACCATAGAAATATGTCATACAATATTTTCAAGACCAACTAGAAACAAAGTGGAAAGAATTGAGAATCTAGTTTGAGAGAAGGGGGAGCACTTCAATGGAAAGTGTATATGTAGTGTTTTGGAATTGGATTTTGAATATGAAATTTTCCAAAAATATGAAATATTCAATATTTTAAAATGGTGGAGATATATTGGCACAACAAACATTTCATTGTGCAAGTTATATAAGAGAAAGGACTCAATGGCAATTTGTTATGGATAAATTAAACTTCACTGATTCTTTTTCAAGGAAAAATATTGTAATTCCATTAATACTTAATAAAATTACATGTGGATATTCGAAGAATTCCTGAAAACCATATAAGCACACTATTTTTACAGAAAATAAGAAAAAAAACCTTAGCATTGGTCATAATCCATCAACTAAAACCATTAAGAGCAGATATAAAAAAGTTGAGCAAACTAAGAATGATAATAGTAAGTTAATTTCTCTTTTTTTCCTTTCCATATTTGGACTATTTGTGATCCCCTGTATATCAAATGATAGGAATAATTGTTAGCCCATCACACCCCCCCCCCTGCCCACCTCAAGGGGGGAATTCTTTATCCAAATTAGAAGATTCTGATGAACAGACTCTCTTTGAGCTCGCCAAAATATCCTCCTTGTAAGTCACAAATTTAGTAAGTGTTGATTCAAGGATCAAGCTTTTCTCTTTAATCTTTTGTATGCGATGTTCCCAATCCTCAAGATTAGGAATACCCCTATCCTCCTACTTCTAAGGCTCATCCTTGGTTTCCACGTTTTCTACTTTTTACAGGTACGATTGAAGGGTTGTTATCCCTTTGCCTTACAATTCTATGCCTTTTTCTTTTTTTGAGACTACTTGAGCTGAAGACAAAAATTGTATAAATGGCACCCTATTTGGAAATAAATATGACATCTGAATGCTATTTTTTCATAATCCAGGCTTTGGATCCATTAATGGGATATATGTTTCAATCAAATACAATCAGAGAATCATTTGCTTAGATCTATCTCTACACATATATGAGCAAAGGTAAATAAAACATTCACCATTCTATCTATATACATGTTTTTGAAGGAGCCTAGGGTATTTCCAATGTCCATTAGAACTTTTTAGTGCCAAAAATGTAGAGGAAGATTTGACATCCTTGCCCAATAAGAATTTTGGTACTACCATCGTTGAAGAATCAAAATCTAGAAACCAAGGGGAGATGAAGAGTTTGACACTAACCCAAAACCATGACCCCTCCCTTAGTACTTTCTTTGCATCCTCTTGACACACAAATTGTACCACAAAGAAACCTTTGGAGAAAAGATATATGTCATAGTTTTTGGTCTAGGCTGAAAAGAACCACTAGTGTAGATCTTCTGATTTGGGACAACCATTAAATCTACAGATAATAATTGAGGATTGAACTTCAAAGAAGATTAAACCTCTTCATTATTGATATCTAGTGTTGGTGTCTTATCTGACTTTTCAACAATATAGGGCCCTAGAAGGGATGAAGGTTGATTTATCGAAATAGATTTTACTCAAGCCACATCCTTGTATGAGATAAATGAAGCTAGCTTTCGAAACCCTATAGCACCCCCATGCACTCTCAAAAGTAGAACTATATTTGGGTTTCTAAAGATCCCATAATCAGACAAAAGTGATAGATCCTACATTTTTTACCTACATAGATCATATTTTTCACAACTAAAGGGATTCTTAGGTGGTTCTCCAAGTTTTTCTTTAGATATGCCACTATATCATAAACCCCCACCTAAATAAGGATTGTATTTCTTTGTAGTGATTTAATGAAAACTTGAAATCTTGCCACGGGGAAAAGATATTTCAACATATTTTATAATCTTAGAGGAGGATAACTAGTCACAACAACAATGTCAGGACCACGTATAGAAGTAAACTTGATAGAGATAGCCTGAGATCTATATTAAGGGTTAGTCTTAGCAATATCAACAGCCACTAGATATTGATATCTTAGTTCTTGAGAGGAAGGAAACAACAAGTTCAATCTACCAACCTTTACTAGGCGGCCCTCCCTACAAAAAATCTTAACTTTGGAATCATAGTTCTAGCATGTTTGAGGAGGTTTTGTGGTTGAGGCATCACTTGTTTCAACCTTTATCGGGGCTATAGGTAGAGAGGATCCCTCTGTGTATTTGAATCCTTAACAATGGAAAGGAGGTCATGTAGTGACATAAGCCTTTGATGGAGAGATGCATTGTGCCTTCAAAGATGAGACACTCCAGGAGGAAACCAAATCAACAGTGGCTAGGGAGATTATGGTTCGAAAAGCCATACACAAACATTAATCAAACTTCATTGAGAGAATGTATGACATGCAAATTAAATATAATTGGGGAATTCAAGCGATGGTTAAGGAATTAGGCGATGAAGGACATACTCTAGAAAGAAAGGATTAGACATTCATAACCATTCTTCCAATTTAAGTTTATGTGGACTTGAGAATAAAGGGTGGGAATTAGCATCAACAATGCTAGCTCTTTGTGTTTTCTTGTGTTCTCAATTTTTATTGGAATTAAATCACACATTAGTGGAAATGTTATACACTAGTTCAATAGTGATATGGATAGCTTCAATTTTTTTCTTGATATTTATTATATTCCCTCTAAAAGTAAAAGGGTACATGAAAAATGCCTCTATTAGTACTTTTATTTTCAAGGCTATGCTAGGCTTAGACTAAGGCTAATTCCGATGTTGAATGGAAGATGGATCAACCCAATAGAGGGATGTTGTCACAAAGATTCTACAAGACTTCGATTATGAACACCCCTTAGGATAGTGTAACACCATAATTGACTCACACTCTCAAACCCTCCTAATGAAGTTTGAACCTAAGACCGCATAGGAATTAAGCCCACAGAAACAAAGTGGCATACCCTTGAGAGGTACCCTATGAGTTGTAACGGTAATGGACAATCTATATTAATTTTGTATAATATTAATTAGTAAATAGTTAAATTTACTAAGTAAAAAAAATAAAAAATGAAAAATAAATAAAAATAAAGAGTATGCATGGGATGTTTATCTATTTACATTAAAATACACATTTATGTCCCATTTTTATTTTCACATCTATTTTTTAATTGCAACGAGAGACCCTCTACATCCTAGTATGGGGTAGATGTAATGTAAGTATGTAACCCGGTATGGGAGTATGGGATAGATGTAATGTAAGTATACAAACATTTTTACATTTCTTCTCAATATGTTGAATTTATATTAATATCTTAAATGTATAAGGCACAAGGATTTGTAAATATTTACTTGTTAGCTCAATTAAATAATAATAAAAGGTTAAAAGTAATATATAATAATAAAAAGTTAAAAGTAATATAGAGCCCATTGTTGTAGTGTCTTAAAAAGTTAAAAATAATAAAATTCAATTTGTTATATTGTAATTTTATTTTTATTAATAAAATTACTAATAACTTTTTAGATAAAAGAAAATCATAATATACATATCACATTAAAATATATAACATATAAGTAGCAGCTATAAGTTAAGATCCATTTTACCTTATAAATTAAAATAATGGTTTTGTAACCATATTTAAATTTAATTGATAAACACATAAAAACTTTAATATTTACAATAAACCTACAATATAACAATATTATTAACCATGGATATTCATGTCTACTTTACTATATATATTATTAACATGTAAATAGGCGTTGTTACAATAGCATGGACCACTACCATGGCTAATTAATACTACATGCCCAAAAATCATCTCTCATTTCACAATTAAAATATTTTATAAATATTCTATTTGAATTTAATTTTATACAGTTCTTTTAATTAAACCTAAAAAAATTATAATTACTTTTGAGATATATTTAAACCCTCTATCACATTAAAATATATAAGATATAAATAATAGCTATAAATTAATATCCATTTTACCATATAAATTAAAATAATAATTTTGTAATCATTTTTAAATTTAATTAGTAAGCAGATAATACTTATCATATAACAATATTTTAATCATGGATATTCACTCCACTTTATCATGGATATTCTTAACTTGTAAATAGACTTTGTTACAATATCGTGGGCCGATACCATGGTTCATCAATACCACATGTCCAAAACCTATCTCTCATTTCACAATCAAATTATTTACAAATATTTTTTTAATTTTATTTTATTATGTTTTTTGGCCAAGAGACACTTGCAACCCAATATGAAAGAAATGTTGTAATGTCATGATATGTTGTGTCACCTAAACATTCTAGCTGGATCAAATTACATAAAAATAAAAGAAATATATAAGTATTAATTAAAACATTTTGATACATAAAAATAAAAATTAAATTAAAAAAAAAATGAAAAAATAAAAATAATTATTATAATTATTAATTATTAAAGAAACTTAGATACATCTTATTTCTTCAATTTTTGCATTTGAAAAAAAAAAGATTCACACTTCTAGAAATTTAATCCCTTTATCAATCTTAAAATAAAATGAATTTAAACTATTATAAAAACAAATTTAATTTTAAAAATAAAAATTATTTTAAAAATTATTTAATAATATTAAATTTACAATTTACAACGACTAAAAGATAATTTATAATGAATAATTTTATTTTTTTTAAATAGAAATAAAACAAAAATTAATAATAAATACATTTAACTGAGTCATCCAAGAAGAGTTGTATTCAAACACTTTAATTGATGTATTGCCTTCGTTTTCAGTTAACGTGTAATTAATCAAATAAAATAAATATATTATTAAAAGAATGAATACATAAATTTTACATTTAATATAAAACATTTGAAAGATAATTTATAATAAATAATTAACACATAATTGAATCTTTCCACAAAAGTTATATTCAAAGAGTTTAATTTATGTATTGCATTTGGTTTTAGTTAAGTGTAAATAAAATAATAATAAATATATTATTGAAAGTATAAATAAATAAAGTTTACATTAAATATAAAAAATTGCAAAATTTTAACAATATATTTTTTTTAATAAATTTTATTATATAATTATTTATTATATATTCCGGATATAAATTTGATCACCACTTCTACCGATCATGTAAATTTTTTTTATTTTTTTTATCTAACCTTTTATATTATTTAAATGCTATTATTATATCTATTTTATTAAATTTGTATGAGGTAAGTTTTTATTGATATAAGTTTTTTGTTTTATCTTTTTAATTATATCTTGATTATAAAGCAAAACTAAATCAACTAATATCATAGATATATATGTTAAAAAATAAACATATTGAATCATGTTTTTTATTTCAAAACTAGCCAAGGAAAATTATGTTTAGTCATTGTTTACATATCTTCGCTCTTAAACTAGCCAATGATTTAGGGTAATTATGTATAGTCATTGTTTAGATATAATTACTATGTGATTAGCCAATAATTTAAGAAAAATGTGTATAGTTATTGTTTATGTAATTCCAAAACTTTTGCAGGTAATGTCCAATTATTTTGTAAAATCTTGCAAAAGTTTTCAATTAGCAAGGTCAAACCCATTAGTAGTAATGTGTTTGAAGAGGAACAATTTCCCTCAACTTTCAACTTGATGAGTTGGATTGAAAGAGGACCTTATAAATAATAAAACAAATTTGAATTCATTTTTTCTCTTACATAGGGATTTGGGAGGATTCTAATATTTAAAGCAATAATAATATAGGGGAAAACAATAATAATATAGAAGGTATAGGTTTTGAAGAAATTCATCATTGTTTAAGAAGGAAGAATTGATTTCTAGAGCAACATCTTAAGATTTGAATTATGAATTTATGGAATGCATAAGAATGATTGTAACTACCCATTTGATATTTCCGTTTCCAACCATGAAATAGATCCATTTTATAAAAAGTTGGATCTATCATGAGTATAGTAACACGAGCTACATAAAAGTCTCAAAATAAAAATAAAAAAAATTGTTAGGTCACTTTTATTACTTTTATTAAACACTAAAAGGCCCTTCAATCTAATTACTCTATCCTCGTATGATAGTGTTTTATATAGCATATAGATGGCTTGTGGATAAGCCCATGAATTTCAACCTTCAAGCTTAAGAGTTTAGGATTCAAGGTGAAAGGTGTGGGATTGCAAGATGTGAGTTAGGATGGAAACAAGCTTTTCTTAGCATGCCCAAAGATCCACAACCCTTTTAGTGAGTCTCATACTATGGTGTTTATCTCCAAGTCTATTGTGCATAACTTCTTTTATTTTCACTAGTCCAATTTGGAATTGCCTAAATCTAAGCTATAGAGCTATAAATATATATGTAATAGATAACTCATTCTATCACACATGCATACATAGATAATTCTCTCTCCCTCTACATATATATGAATTGGGGTTGTCCAAAGTAATTGGGAGAAACAAATGAAATTAAAAATCAATAATAACATGTAAATTTTAAAATTGCCATTATTTAAATTTAACCATTAAATTTATATTATTAAAATACAAATTAAATCCTATTATAAATTTACAAATTAAATCATATCAAAATTTAAATAATAAACACAATTATTAATATAAATCTATGTTTTTTAAATCTATCCTCAATAATAATAATAATAATAATAATAATAATAATAATAATAATAATAATACAATTTATCAATTTAAAAAAACACCTATTTTTAATTGTATTTTGAAAAATATCATTTCTTTATCCTGTATTTATTTTTATTTCATTAGTAAATTAATTACATATTTTTTTATATTTAATTATTATTATATCTTAAAATGAATTAGGTTACAGAATATAATGAAGGTAAGGGACAAGGAACAGATCAATAATGATGAGTCTCCAGGTATTCGACGAAAATAGAATTATAAATTTTAATTAATATAAATTAAATAAATATTTTAAACATTATAAAATATTTTTACTAAAATATATATATATAAACTTTGTTTCTTTTAAATTACAGGTCCAACCATTCGCCCTCCCAATCAAGGAAGGAAAGAGTGATATTTTGAAAAATATCATTTCTTTATCGTGTATTTATTTTTATATCATTAGTAAATTAATTACATAATTTTTTTATATTTAATTATTATTATTATATGTTATATCTTAAAATGAATTAGGTTACAGAATATAATGAAGGTAAGGGACAAGGAACAGCTCAATAATGATGAGTCTCTAGGTATTCGATGAAAATAGAATTATAAGTTTTAATTAATATAAATTAAATAAATACTTTAAGCATTATAAAATATTTTCTACCTAAAGATATATATATAAAATAATATAAATAAAAATATTTTTAAACTTTGTTTCTTTTAAATTACAGGTCCAACCATTCGCCCTCCCAATCATGGAAGGAAAGAGATTGGCACTCAACCCTTATTATGATATTTTGAAAAATATCATTTCTTTATCATGTATTTATTCTTATTTCATTAGTAAATTAATTACATATTTTTTTTATATTTAATTATTATTATTATATGGAATATCTTAAAATGAATTAGGTTACATAATATAATGAAGGTAAGGGACAAGGAACAGATTGTAATGTCCCTAAATAACCCGGTGAAATCTAGACAGTAAATAGTAATTCTTTAAAAGATTACGAATCGGTTTAAGAACTAATTTCTGGTATTTATGAAACTAATTATGGAGACTATTTTGGGAATGGTGCATGGAACCCATTCGTCCTCTCCACGGGTAATAACCGATTCTTGGATTCGGTACTGATGTTTGGTAATTAAGAACTGATTCTTGGATGGGCGGTTTAAAAAGGGCAATCTGTCGCAATTGTTTGGGGGGAAGGTGCTCAATTGTTTCAAGACATGTTACATGAACCTGTTTGAATATATGAAGGTGGTGTGTTCGAACCACAATGGGTTGTGTATCTTTGTTTGGGAGAGCCTCGTGTGTTCGATCCACAATATGGTTGTTTATCTTTGTTGGGAGAGGGGCTCTGTATCTCTGTTTGGAGAGCGGTAGACCAAATATATGAAAGTCTGTATTCGATCCACGCTCCTGTTTTTGTTGGGAGAGCGGCTCTGTATCTTTGTTTGGAGAGCGGTAGACCGAATATATGAAAGTCTGTATTCGATCCACGCTCAACACAGAAGCACTTTATAATTTTACTTCAAATCATGTTGGAAGATCAATGACGATTATCATGAGGTGGAGAGCGCAGTACTGAGTCTATTGGCCGGGGAGGAGGGAATGGAGGTAAAGCGGAGGGTGAAGGCGGTGAGTAAAGCTGTCGTTTCTGCCCTCTCCTATGAGGGTGGAGCCGCTTGGAAAAACCTGGAATCATTCATTCAACAGTCGTTACAGGTATGAATTCTATCCAATGTGGATATTGAATTTAATCCTAAATGACCCATTTTAATGGGCAGTGAATATTCGATAATTATCAGTTTTGGCCTGTCTGCCAAAGCAGTTGCTATAGTATTTCGCCATGATTTTACCAGTATCGGCCTGTTTCCCAAAGCGGTTGCTGTAGTATTTTGCCATGAGTCAAACTCGTTTGACTTCAGTAACCTTTTGTAATGGGCTTACTTTGAATAGTGTGGAAAAGTATTCCTGATCTTTCTCATCAGGGTTCAATATTTGGGATATGTTGGGTTTAGTTTGTCAGGGTTCAATATTTGGGATATGTTGGGTTTAGTTTGTTTGGAAACTCTCGTTATAGAGTGCGTACTTCAGGTTTGTGTTCTATGCATGTTGTCTGCATGATAGCAAAACTAGGTGAAACTGTTGAAGTATAACTTTGCGAAAGGAATACATGCGCAAGGGAGCAGTACAATAGTTATTACCTGGTATGTAAACATAAGCAATGTGTTATATGTTTTAAAAAGGAAATATGGAATGGCAAAAACTAATGAAAAGATCTCTTTAGATGTTGATTATTGATCGAATAAGATTGTAGCTAGTCTTGTTGCCAAGACTGTTATTATGACATGCTTGCTCATGCAAATGAGTAGACGATAAAAGATCCTTTTTAAAGGTTGTTTAATGAATTATTAATAATGTATCTAATATTGTTGCCAAGCTTGTTGTCAACAGCATGGACAGGAAACGATGGCGGTTGGTGCCAAAGGAACGTGATGTTTAACATTGGTAGGATAAGGATTATTTGTCCATGCAGATGAGTCCAAATTGCAGTATTGTCCTTTGCTAGAACAATTATGCCACAAGGATTATTGCATGTGGCGGTATGTAAATAAGAGATTACATGTAAGCTGTATTAGCTGTTAGCTAGTTATATGATAACTTAATAATAATTCATTGTAAAGATTTTAAGACAATGGTTAAGGGATGGAATCCCTTATAAACCATTGAGTGAGGGGTGAAAACCCTCACTAGCGTTTAATAAGAAGATTAAACGTTTGCTGGTTTTCACCCTAGGGGGTTTCCAGGGTATATCCGTGTTCAAATGGTGTGATTGATGTGATTGCCTTATGTGTCCCTTGATGATGATGGTTCTTTATTTGTTGTGACAAGCATAATGTCTTAGTGCATGATTATTTAATATGGTTAAGGATATCAAGTAATGGACGCAGGGATTCATGAGACAGCTTATGTCAGAACACTACCACATGGATGGTTAACGGTTATGAAAATGGATATATAACTTATTGTCTTTCACTGCAATTTACTTGATGTATTAGTGAATGTTATATCTAATGGTTAGTGATGATTTGTGGAGTTGTTAAATGATTAATTACTTGTGGTAAAGTTAGAAATTAATTCTAACTCCCTACTTTTACCTGCGAGGTTACCGGGGAACACTACCACATGGATGGTTAACGGTTATGAAAATGGATATATAACTTATTGTCTTTCACTGCAATTTACTTGATGTATTAGTGAATGTTATATCTAATGGTTAGTGATGATTTGTAGAGTTGTTAAATGATTAATTACTTGTGGTAAAGTTAGAAATTAATTCTAACTCCCTACTTTTACCTGCGAAGTTACCGGGCTATGTGTCACAGATCAATAATGATGAGTCTCCAGGTATTATATAGATTTTAATTAATATAAATTAAATAAATATTTTAAGCATTATAAAATATTATCTATATATATATAAAATAATATACTTAAATAAAAATATTTTTAAACTTTGCTTCTTTTAAATTACAGGTCCAACCATTCGCCGTCCCAATCAAGGAAGGAAAGAGATTGGAACTCAACCCTACTTCCGTGCAAGTATGGCGGCAAATACAATTCTGAGTTGAATTGATGATGGTGAGGTCATATAAATATAACCATTTTGAGTGTGAAAGAAGCGTGGACTACGGTTCTGAGTTGAATGGATGATGTTGAGATTTTATAAATATAACCCTTTTGTGAAATTTGAATAAAATATTAAAAAAATGTTGGTAATATAGTTTACCATGCAGCACGGCGATATATCGTTAAACATGACTAATCCACGCATACATGTAAATGACTGATCTTTACTTTTATTTTTTAATTTAAAGTTCATCTGCCTATCGATTCACTGCTCTTTCTCTAAAAGGTTCATCCGCCTATCAATTCACTGCTCTTTCTCTAAATCTTCAAAGAAGCAAGTGGTTTCACCTGCATTTGATTTTTATTTTTTTCATTTTTTTTTATCAGAATGAGGTAACAGTGGAAACTGAAGGATTATGAACGGAACTTTATTTCTGTTTAATTATTTTAACTATGGTCTAACTTAACGTTTCTGCAATTTAAGCATTAACCTAACTACATACGCAACGCTTGTCTCTAGTTTTTTAAATAAAGATATGGACTTTCTTTTTTAACTATGATCTAACTTGAAGTTTCTTAAATTTTGAAGTATAAAAACCATTAAATATCCTAACGTTTTTCTTCATTTTCTTTTTGAATAATAGTTGTTATTCTGGGTTGGAGATTAGTTTTGGTTATTGGAAGGGAGGAGATTGTGTCAATTTCTGTGTTTTATTGGAAGGGAGGAGATTGCGCCAATTTCTGTGTTTTATTGGAAGGAGGAGATTGCCCCATTGTCTGGGTTTAATGTATATGGAGTGAAGATTTCAATCATCACTATAATTATTTTCAATTTTCAGTATAGTTATGCAGTTGTTAAAGGAGAATTAATTTGTGTAAAGTTATCACTAGTAAATTATTATTGTATGAATTTCAATATTTAATATTGCTATTTAGTTGTTTAAAAGGAAGCAAATTGTATAAATTTATGATTTAAAACATTGTAGTGACTATTTATACACTTTTTGAAATATTGGTTGTGCTCTTGGTTTCAGTTATTTGGCATAAAAGTGAACATGGAGAACTTTTTGTATAATGTCTTTCCAAAATGGTGAAACATTTAAGTAGAGACTTTCCATAAAAAGGTTTCTCCACTGTTTTGAAAAGAAAGATATTTGTTATTTGTTAAAAATGTTTTGACTAAACTCTCAAGTTCAACTAGACAAATTTGGGTACCAAACTTGCCAATATCATCTTCTATTGCCCATTTTATGCTCACAATTCCCCTGGTTTGAAACTCACATTAGATGTCTCATTCTTCGATAAGAGTTTAAATTTATAAATAGCTAACCAAGTCATTAAACCTTAATGTTGTACAAATGCTAGCCCAAAATGTACTTAACTAAACTCATCCTTACTCCTACTTTACTCTTCAAGCTATAACAAATTAAGAATGAAGGTGGATCTTACTAAGCTCTACTGTAAACAGTTGTGCATGGTAAATATCATGAACAATGGTATCTCTGTCGTAGTGATCTCTCACAAACCTTGACTTGCTAAGAATAAGTGAATTTTCCTTCGTCAAAATCTCTATATTTTGTTTCATTGCACACTGAGTTCCCCAACGATGATACCACATCCAAAGGCACTCTACTCTTCTCACTATCTCCCTATGAAGTTCCAAACAAAAGATTCTTAGGAAACTTTTAGGAGAAACGATTTATTTTCATTTTGAATTTCCAGGATGGCCAAGATATAAGAAAAAGGAATTTTAGTTAAATTACAAGGAGTTGACCATCCATTTGAGTAGCAACAATTAACTAGTGCTTATATCCATCCAAGTACAAAAACTGAAATATAAACCACTATGATTAAAAACAATGAGCCGTGTTCTTTTTCTCATTAATAGAGGGTCTCTCCACGCCTACTCTGATCAACAAAAGTAATGATTTCGCTATTACCAAAAAAGTTTGAGTAATATTTAAGGCACAAATACTAGTGAAATATGTATAATAAGATTTCCATCCCCTAAGATGCTTCAAGTTGATACATCAATGAAGGTAATAAGTCTATTATCTTGTCAAATAATGGTTGTAATATCTAGATATCCACACTGTATTGGGCTACTTCTAAGTTACTGATTGTTGGCCCTTTATCATGGCCAAAATATATTGTGAAAAGCATGGTTTGGAAACGAGTTACATCCTTGAGAACATGCCTGTGAATTCATGTGAGTAAGACTAACATGATGGCATGATTCCTAGGTGGATATGGTATCCTTTTCCCTCATTCTGCACTAGCATTACCTAGATGCTCGTTTGATGTATAGGTACCCCTTCTTTTGAATATCGTCTTTGTGATACCTCCTTAGTTGCAAACTTATTGAAAACAATGTGGCATATTCCTTAAGGAATTAGCTCCACCTTAATACTAGTTCAAATGAAAAGGCATCAATTTTAAATAATAGTGCTCAAGAGATGGCATCAATTTCAAGATAGTCATGATTAGTATCTCTCATTTCTAAAGGAAATTTAATAATCATATTTGAAATAGATAGAAGAGGGAATAAATATTAAGAATCAAGTCCAATCTTAAGAGCCAGAATCCATTAAAATCGCAGAGAATTGATTTCAAAGGTACCAAGGACATGGGGTAGGAACGGATTTAATGGATACCATAAGTTGGGTATGTGCAATACAAGCTATAAAAGATGAAAAACACTTCCTCCTAGACTCTCAAGGTTATAACCCATTATAAATAAAAACAAATACATAAATAACTATAATTCTCTTTAGATATCTTATTTCCCATTAAATTAAAATGAGGCCATACGGTTTCATAAGCAAGCCATTGAAACATAAAATCCACATTGAAAAAAATAGTGGAAATTCTCAAGCAAATCTTTGATTAAATTGGATGTTCAATTTTGGTTATACTAGAAAATATCCTATAAACCAAATGGGTCTCAAAAGGATATTAAAAACAAACGGTAGAAATCAAAAGTACTTACCTTGATAGAGAAGATCATCACTAGAGGTGGTTACTAGTTTTGTGGTCATTTAATTTTTTGGGACACATTTATTACATATATAGATTCATGATAGATGGTTTAAAGACAACAGTTGGAATAAACTGATTGAAAATAAAATGTATATATAATATATTGTTGTCAATTGAAATGTGTTTTTTTTTAGATTTTCATTATGGAAGGGTTTCATGAATATATGCCCTTCTAATTGAAATTAAGACCAGCCCTTCAAATTTGATCATTGTTCCCTTTCGAAGTGAAGATGTACATTAATACTGCATAATTTCATTGTCCATTATTTTATTTCTTAACTATAAGCCTAAAGAATATTTTGTTTAGAATTTAAAAAAAAGGTTAAAATTAAAATAAAATAAACATAAGTGTTTGGGGCTATGGTCTCCAGTAAACAGGTTAATGACCCTAGACCCAAAAGCATTTTGACAAAGGTGAAAGTTTGCTCTCTTTTGGACCACGAATAGGTAATTCAAGGTGGTATGGTTTTCCTTCAATAAGATGATGAGTAAGCTTGCATTCAGAGATAACAACGAGTGATAGTTGTCCCCATTGATAGTTTGACAATTGAGTCGTGATAGGTTTTTTCATTGTATATACATACATACATATATATATATATATATATATATATATATATATATATATATATATATATGTTTGTGTGTGTGTGTGTGTGTGTTTTGTTCTTTGACAACTGAGTTATGATACATTTTCCCACTGTGTAAAAAAAATAGTATATGGTGCTTGGATGATGGTTAATGTAGACAATACACGATATTTCAAAGGATCTAATAGTGGATACAGTAAAGATGCCATGAAAATGCCATTATCTACTACCATTTGGATTGCCATTCTTTGTGAGCTCATCTTCCTATGATATTAGTTCCAATATCAACACGACTACCTACTCCATTGGCAAATCTATAAATTATGTTAAGTGATCAAGTTGATCACAGTTCAATGCTATAGTTGAGATGCTAATAGGTAACAGTGGATGTTGAGGCTAAAATTAGCGGTGATTACATGGAAACCATTAAATACTCTATCATGTTAGACACCTAATCCTTGGATTAAGGTTGGGTTAGTGTGTGTTATGGTGATCGGTCGTTAGAGTCTAAGAAAACTCGGAAACTGAATCAATGATTTTCTTGTTGTATTAATATATACACTATGTACATCATTCATTGAGATCAATTTTTAATATACAGTTGAATTTGATTTCCAAATTGTTTTCTTAGAGTGGTATCAGAGAAGGTTATCCATCCACCCTATTGACTTAATTGTGCCACTAGTTTTGTGGTCATTCAAAGTATCCAGCAGAAGGTCGAATTTACGTAGACATTGTCCAAGGATCCACCTGCAGTGATCGTACAGTCTTCCTAGAAAGCAGAGATGGTAGGCAAGAGCTTAAGGTTGTCCGTGAATCAGAGACTGGTATGTCTCGAATATTCTTGACATACAATGCAAATTTAAGCCCTGCGTTAAACTATGTCTTGAAGGAGTATATGCAATGGAAGATTGTGCAGGGTTAAATGTTGCCTTGATTTAAATCTGACCGAATTTTGGAGCAGGTGTTAGCTTGAATTTTGAAATACCATAGTGCTATAACAAAGACACGTCATTTTTTAATGGAATTGGACTCTACATAGGAGAATCAACCAACGATATAATATTTTCTTTCATTTTTTATTTCATGTTGAACTAGTCATTCTCTCAGCTTCGGCAGGATAGAGATTTGTTGGGTTTCCGTGTGAGGATTGAACATCATACTTTTATGACTAATGTTGTGGAATTTTTTAGGATTTCGCACAACAAAACCAAAGTACAAGATTCATTGTGGAGGTGTTGAGTCCTTGCGTGTGCAAACTACGTTGTTCTCCATTTTTAAGTTTTGTTTCAGTGTTATGTGGTCGAATGGGCTACGATAAACGTTTTATGCCAATTGTTTACCCTAAAATGACTAAGGGAGAATGTCTTGGCCCAGTTTACCATTGTGACTAGGAGTGTTGTCTGTGGAAAGGTTAGGGTTCGATAGTTGTATATGCATAAAGCCATTGAGACTCAATTTCGATCATGTGGCTCAAAAACATGGAGATATCGAACCAGTCATAGATCCAGTCAATGGAATGTTGGCTCCTTGATATTGAACCTGACAAAGACCTCGGATGACCATCCAAACAAGAACAGGTACAAAGTTATTTAACCAAGGAAAATCTTTCGATACATCCGTGAGTTCTTTTTAATTAAGTCAAAAAGTGGGAAAACCCCTTTCAAGAAAAGGTTTTTTTTATTAAATAAATATGGCCGACATTGGAGATTAAAATAATATTTTAACGATGTTTGATGTGATGGAATTGGTGATGATTTATCAAGAGTGAAAACAGTAAAAGAAAATTCACATAATATAGTTCTTTAATATTTTTATATTACATCAAGCTTTGTCTAGAGATGAAAGGTGTAAGAGGTTGGACAAGTGGATTTGTATGACTAGTCGTTCTAACAAACTAAAGTCAAGGGGCCCTCTCGGTAATTTTACAAGATTTTGAAATTGTATTATGCGTTGAATAATTGGAATGGGTTATTGCTACTCGAGCTAGTGCATTAATCCATGGTCAAATACCATGAACTGTTAAGGGATATTGTTCTACTATGTCAATAGTTGAAGCCAATGGAGCATGGAGAATGCTGGGAAGAATTGTATATAGCGAATATGAGCACCTTTCATTCAAGCCAGAGTTTTTTCTTTCCATAATGTTAATTTTGTTATTGTCCCTGTACTCCCCTTTCCATGATCTTAGAGGACCTCTATAGTGAACCCTACATGCTTTCCCTTCATGAAGAAACTCCTATTGTGTCCCTCTTCATGAGCAGAATAATTCCCTTTTGCACCATTTCCCAAAAATCCTCTGTTTTTCCCAGTTTACAAGACCATTTCTAATGAACCTTTTCCTCCTCACACCGATATGCAGGGATTAACACTGTCCCTAGCACTGACCAAAGAGACTGAGCTTTCTTTCAGTCACGTTGATCCTCTTTTGGAAAGTTTTTTAAATAAGGAGTCGAAGCTTCCAACTCTAGAAGTTTCATAACGGAAGTCTGGTAAATGGTTGAGCTGGATGGAGTCAAGGATGTCAGTTTGGGCTCCTTTCCCCTATAAGCATGGAACCACCTCAAGAGATAAGACCTTATCCAAGAGAAGAGGAACCATCTCCCATCCATTCATGCTATAAACCTCCATTTTTCCCAAGCACAAGATAGTGTTCATGTTGGTGTGCTAGCCCTAATTAAGTTTGGAGTAAACAACAAGTTATTCATAGTTGTAGCTCTCTAGTTATGTGTGAGGGAGAAGTGTGAATTTGGTTTAGTGTGAAGCCTAAAGGGAAGAGCCTTAAAACTATCATTGTTGAGGCCATCATGGAATGCTAATGAAAGTGTGTGGGAACCTGGTTTTGTCGAAGGAGAACAACAATGTAAAAACAATGGTTGTAATCTCTTCTTGATTTAATATATATGCAATTATCGATTGATTTCCTACATAATGTGTCATCTCACACATTTATGGCTTAATGTTTCTTGACTTGTTAAGTAGGTTTAAATACAATTTGTCTATTATCACATTTATTGTTTGCTGTTGTTTACCTGTTTCAAGTGTTCGAAGAAGGAAACAGGGATAACTGAAGCAAGAAAGCAAGGTCATCACCAAACGGGATAAGCGTACAAAGAGGTAGG
Organism: Pinus tabuliformis; assembly: GCA_031772625.1. Lineage (NCBI taxonomy): Eukaryota > Viridiplantae > Streptophyta > Pinopsida > Pinales > Pinaceae > Pinus > Pinus tabuliformis. The sequence continues at coordinate 564,901,407 of CM062809.1, read as the reverse complement.
CCCTCTTAATTGGTTCTAACATAAGGAAATCGTCCATAGAATGTATTGTTAGTGGCTAGACCTACTATTGGCCTAGAGGAATTGTTTGTGTCCGCACTTATTATTTTACTTCACCACAAATTGGCGACTCCGCTGGGGACCCAATCCTTCTGTTTGTTTGCTTGGAATTTCATGGTTTTGTGTGAACTTTTCTAGTTTTTCCATTTCCCTTTAGTTCTATTTGTTTTCCTTTACTTACTGGTCTGGGTTTGAAATTCATAATAACAATTCTGGTCCCAACTTTTGAGGATTTTTATTTTTTTCTTTGCATCCTTGCTCAGTGCACTTAATTCACTGACATCCATGTCGATCAGCGCGATATGCTGAGAAACAATCACGTCGACCTCCTTCTAGCACTTGTTATCAGTTAGGTAGTCGCACCGATGCTTGTAAGTGAAGATTAGGGTTCACCCTAGATCTTGGCCAATGTGTTTTGCTCTCATGATTTCTACCTTGTAAGATGTTTATACCATCTTCTCCCTAACTAGAAAGTTGCTTTTCATTTGGTTTGGTTGCTAGTTGATTTGCCATCTTTTCGCTTGATTTCTTCGGTCATTGGATGGTTAGTGGCACTAGGGCATCTAGGCTGTCATCTTTTCAGCTGATTGTGAACTCAGTGAGTCAAGTTGTTGGTGCATTTACTCCTTGTATTTCGTTTATGGTCCTTCTACAACTTTGACCTCCATTACACAAGTTTGAAAAGTTTTCGCTTGCTTGTCTAAACGTCTCTTTTCCAGAATAGATTACATTGCCTGTCTTGTTTTTGGTAAAGCCATTTTGTTATTAGTTTGAAAGAGATTATCTTTTCGTGTTTTTCATTTGCTTGAGAATCGATTGTCTCGAAAACTTTTTCATTGAAGTGTTTTACGAGAAATTCATTTTTTCATTTCATGAAAAGTATAAAATTCTAGTTTGCTACATCAATATGTTATGGTAGTTAGCATCATTGAAGACTAGGATTGCATTGGCATTTGAAAAGGAAAATAATTCTCTTTACTTTTGAAAGGATTGTTTGAGTGTACTTGTTAGGAAATTAGGAATTGGAATGTATTTTTCATTAGTTTATCTTCTCGAAAAGTGAAGTATTGAAAAATCATTTTGCTTTCGATTGCTTCGTTGTTTGCATTTGATTGTGTTTTCTACCCTCTCTAGTGTAGACAATTCATCAAATTAAAAGGGTCTTGTCTCAATTAGCTGCATTTAGGGCTTTTTGAGTCACATCGCTAAGGCCTGAAAACTGAGACATAATTCAAGGTAAACTTTAAAATGAACTCAATTAACCTAAGGTACATTTGAAACCTAACGATCACATCTAGAAGGTATAGGTTAGAGACGTGTTCCGGCGTCTTTAAACCTAGCAGCTATCGTTAGCTTTGGCACTAGACAATGCTAGTACGAATTTGTGCTCCCTGTACTATCGAGTATATAACGGGAGACCCCTCTAGGCTGCAATCCTTTATCCATAGGAAGTCGAGTCTGCCGCCTTTCCAACATGATACACCAAACACAACATTCGAGGATATTACCTACCCCTACTTCTCGATTCGCCGGGAGGTATTGTGCAGTTCATGGTTGCCTAGTAATCCTTTTTACCTAGATCATCTAGAGTAGTCATTTGATCTTTTTGACTCATTAAACTTAAAAGATCATTCGAGCACTTGTCCTTTTGAGATCGTCTCCAATCGAAAGTGATAAAGTCATCTTTGTTTCTTTCTCGACTATTAAAACATGAAAGAGCACCAGTTTATTTATGCGTCTTAAAAAAATTGATTGCCCATGATCTTATAACATCATGTTAGTCGTTTCTAGACCAAATTGTGAGTTTTCCCTAAAGAGCATTTTAAATCCTTGAAGTTTATCTCTCTTTTCCTGTTAACTAAGATAAGTTCATCGTGGCTGAACCATCTAGCTCACCTAGTTCCTCTTCCTCTCCTCCATCCGAAAGATTGTCTGAGGAGCCTTTTCCTGAATTACCATAGTCACTCAAGGACCAAGGTGTTGAACTTGGAATCATTCTGAGCATTCAACATTTTTCATCTTATCCTCTACCTACTTCAGATACTGGGTCACCTGTTGATATTGGCCCAGAATCTCCAAACAATCCCGTCCAAACTCCTAAGAGTTCGCCGACTACTGATACTCAACTTGTATTGGTTATATATCCTCTGAATCCTTTGTTTGACCCTCTTGTGATATCACCGTAGCATCCGTATAGTCCGTACGATCAACCGGGTGTTCCTTTGGAATTATCCCCTCGTACATCTTTGTTCGTTCGTCATCATTTGTTCCTAGCTATGGAACCCAAAGGCGATGCTTCAGTTACCTCTCCAAATGAATTGGAAGTTTCTACTCCACACATTGTCAAAGAGGAAGAACATCAATTTCCTCCTGAAGGTTTCCCCTATACAGGGAGCATTCCCATCAGTGTGTATCGAGATTTACCGCCTAATTATGTGACTTTGGCACAATTGGTCTCAGGTACACCTAGTGCCTCATCACTTTATCATAACCTTGTTTGGGCGTCTGGCGCCATGCCTACTACAAGTCTGTTCATTGTGAACCCAACCTCCTAACAGGTTGTTACCTTAGTCTCGGTGCAACCCACCATTTCTAACCCTCTTGTCTCGTCCATCCCAGTCACCTGTTCGGTTCAACCGATGGTCTCAAAGAATGTTACTGTCAGTTCTTCGATCCCTCCAGTAAGTGGCCAAGTTGTGCCACCACCTGGGGGGAGAATCTGAGTGTTTCTATGGTGTCAGGCACCACCAATGTGAGTAGCTCACAGGCTCACATGGTTGGCATGAACCAGCCTTCTTCTAGCATTATCCAAAACGTTGTTGGTCATGCTAGATCAAGCAATTTCTAGTACCAACAAGTTCAAAATCCTGTTGGTTTGTCTAGGCCAAGCAATTTCTAGTATCAGTAGCCTTACGAGGCTCAAGTTCAGTATCAAACTCCTTACGTTCCATATGGTTCTTAAGGAATGGTCAATCTACCTTACATCCTTCAACCTGGGCAGCACATTTAGCCTGTCCCATCCACTTTTCAGGGTGGCTATGGCCAGTTTCAGTTCGGAAATTTTCTGGGAACTGTTCAAGTACCCTTGAAATAGCAAGGACAGCCTCTGTAGCAACAAGGTCAACCTTTGTTGCAGCAAGGGCCTTCCATGCAACAACAAGGGTAGCTGATACCGCAGTAAGGAAAATTGCAACAACCGAAGGGGAAACCCTTACAACAGTTGCAGCAAACCATGCAGCAGCAGATGCAGTATGATCTGGAAACCTCCCAACCTATGTCTTCGCAAGGCCAACCTCTGCAGCCACAGGGACAACCTTTGCATCTGCAAGGTCAATCCTTACAGCAACAGGGCCAACCTAAGCAGCAACGACCCTTATAACATATCAACAGGGTCAACCCTTGCAAGGACGAGGCGAGGATCAAGTCCTGTAGCAGCAGACCCAAAATCCTAATTTCCTAGGGCAACAGGCCCAAAATCCTTTTTTCCAAGGGCAGCAAGTCCAGAATCCCTATGCCCAAGGGCAGCAAGTGTACAATCTTATGTCCAAGGGAAGCAGGTCCAAAATTCTCTTATTTAAGGGCAACAGGTTCAAAACTTGTATGTTTAGGGAAAACAGGTGTAATATCCATATCTTCAAGGTCAACAGGCTCAAAAACCTCTTAACCTGTATGCTACTTATTAGCAACCTATGACTGAACAATTCCAAGGTGTTCAAGGTAAAAATCCTCCCTGCAGCCAAGGTAACCTACAGTGGGGGCAGAATCAAATGCCATATGGCCAAAATCCTTACCAACAAGGATGGGCTCCTCCGGTTGGACCCGCTTATCGACCTCTATTGCCTTTTAATACTCAATTTCCATTCTTGGCCATGCTAGAGTTGCCAAATGTGTCTTGACTCATGAATGATCCAATTATTCATTTGCCATACTGGCCTCAAGTTCCATCCAGGATCCCAAGCGATTGTCCTAAATTCGATGGGAAAGCAAAAGAAGATCCTCAAGCCCATGTGATGACATATCACCTTTGGTGTTCTTCAAATTACTACGCTAATAATTCTATTCATCTTCGTCTTTTCCAACAAACCCTCGCAAGTGCTACATCCAAGTGGTACATCGAGCTTCCTTGAAGTAATTACCATGACTTCAACTCTTTAGCCATGGCTTTCCTCATACATTTCCAATTTTCGGTTCACTATGAAACTGGCACCTATTTTCTCACATCGCTTAAGCAAGATACTGTGACACACATCTCCGATCACATCCATGAATGGAGACGTAGACGTCGCCTGATCAAATTCGAGATTGCTGATCAGTTGCTCACTGAATGGTTTACCAAGTCATTTGTTGCTCCAATTGCTTGTGATATAGCTATTGGCGGATGCGTTACCGAAGAACAAGCCATTGCTTGTGCCTAGTACTTAGATCTTGTTTATTCTCAATCTGGCACTTTGTATGAGTTATTACTCGATGCTCCACGGCCATCATCCGATCCCACGGAATCAAAGTCACAACCTACACCTCCTGTTGATGGAGTAATTGGTTCAGTGTCCCAGACCCCTACCAAATCTTCTTCCAAATAGAATTTGGTCTCGAACACTGCTTCCAATAGTTCCTCCCAGAATCCACCTGGCCCTGGTAAAACCTCAGAGGTCCACATTGTCCAGTCTACCACAACGAACAAATCCTTGAAACGTAAGAAGAAAGGCAAAGGCAAGGGTAAATTCGATGCCCCAAAACAAGGTCCTACTAAGTCATATGCTGGTGACTCTTCACAATGGAAGCCTAAGTATCCATGCCTCATTTGTGAGGAGGATCACTATACTAAGGATTGTCCCTGATGGTCCGAAGTTAGTTGTTTGCTCAAAGGGACCCCAGTTGTCCTGAAAGAGCTGTTTCTGTCTCAGTAGACTCAAATGGTAGACCAACCTCAATCATCCACTTCCTTAGGATATCAAGTGTTCATGATGAGTACACCTATTAATGTGGCTACTAGATCAAAATATTATCAAACTCTTGCTTTGATAGCCAGGAAAGAGAAAGAGGCGACCCCTTCTTCTTCTACCCTGAGTTCTGGCCCTCTTCATATCGAGCGCCCTAACCCTGATTCTGCTATTCAGCCACCCTCTTGAGGTGTGCTAAGGAAATCCTCGTACAATCCCAAATCTCAAGCTGCTCAGCACTATAATATTTTTTAGGATTTGGCTCAGGCACCATCATTTATGTCAGCTCTCGAGGTACTCCAAATCTGTCTGTCTCAACAGAAATCCTTGTTGTCAATTATTGGGGGTATTGATCCTACTGATTCCAATTTGATATGTTTTGATCTAGAGAACCACATTCCACGCCTTCCTCATTAGATTGCCTTTCTCATTCAGGTCATCATCAATGAGAAAACCATTCATAGGACTATCATTGATGAAGGTGCTTCTACCTGCATCATGTCAGTCTCCTACCAGAAGGAAATTGGTTCTCCTACTTTGAACCAATCCCGTAACACTTTGGAAGCTTTCGAAGAGCACGATGTGTGACCCTTCGGTGTCTTACCTAACCTTGCCATTACTTTGGAGGGAAAACCAGAACAATTCGAAGTAGAGATTGTTGATGCTAATCTCAATTATAATCTTCTACTCGGATAGAGTTGGACCCATGCCATGCATGATGTAGCCTCTTCCTTATTCCGTGTGATTCGTTTTCCCCATCAAGGGAAGATCATCACTGTCAACCAGCTGTCCTTCTTTGCCTCTTCCTCCTCAGATGGCAATGTTTCGTATGTCAAGCACACTAGTGCTCTTTATGAGAGTGTGGAGGCAAGTCTTTTTAAAGATTTTTCCTTGATGGGAATTTTTCCGCTCTCACCCCCTCATGTTGCCTCTGTCAACATGATCTCAGTCAAATCTGAATCTTGGGTCATACCTTCACCAGATCTTATTGATACCTAGGGAAAGGTTATGTCACTTAGTCTTGTTGAAATCAATTACATGGAAATTGTTTTAGCCTCAAGTTCTGTATCCTCTAATTCTCCTATTTTGAGGACTTCTCTCGATACGTATTCTCAATCCCCATGGCTTGGTGCTTCAAAATCTCCTGATCCCTTAGCCGAGACTCTTCTTGCTAATGAAATTATCATGGATGTAATGTCTCTCAAGGAACCACCTTGGAATGATACTCATCATCATTCCTGCCTCGCCCCACAGTCATGTCTACTAGTCTCAAGGAGTTCCCTCCTTAGTTTCCTTCCCTCCCGCTTCCGGCACCAATCCTAACTCAAGAAGTATGGTCATAATGAAATTTGGGTAATATTACCCAAACGATGCCAATTGATATTTCTGTCAAACCTAGTATCATTGAACATGTCCATATCAGGGTAACTTATTCTCCAGATGAGATCAAGACCTATACTCATCTGTTTCAAGAATTTCATGATGTGTTCGTGTCATCATATGAAGAAATTCCTGGCATTGGTCCTAGCATTGTTTTACACAAAATCCCAACTTATCCTCACACGAAGTCTGTTCGCCAACGGCTCCGCCCAATGCACCTTAGGAAAGCGGCCGCTATCAAGGGTGAAGTTGAAAAATTTCTCAAATCCGGATTCATTTATCCGATCCCTCTTATAGATTAGATGTCAAATATTGTCCCAGTGACAAAGAAACAAGGCATGATCCGCGTTTGGGTTTATTACTGTGATCTCAATCGTGCTTGTCCTAAGGATAACTATCCTACTCCCTTCATTGATCAGATCATTGATGAATGTGTTGGGAGCGAAATCTTTTCCTTTATGGATGGTTTTTCTGGTTACAACCAAATTAACATTGCGTCGGCCGATTAAGAAATGACAGCTTTTATCTATCCTTGGGGTACTTTCGTGTACAAAAAGCTCCCTTATAGCCTCAAAAATGTTGGGTCTACATTTTAGCGGGAGATTTCCTATGCGTTTCACGATATTCGCAACATCATTCAGCCTTACTTGGATGACCTTCCCGCTCATTCTCGTAAGCGTCAAGACCACCCTAACCATCTTCGGCAGATTTTTCTTCACTGTAGACACTAAAACATTCGGTTAAACCCGCATAAATGTGTTTTCTGTGTTTAATCTAGACGACTCCTCAAATTCATCGTTTCCAAGGACAATATTCACCTTGATCTGCTTAAAGTCGAGGCCATTATCAATTTACCCCCCCCCCCCCCAATCTTCATTGCACCAACTCCAGAACCTGCAAGGAAAAGAAAATTTCCTCCGTCATTTCATACCCAATTATGTTGGGATAGTGTTTGGTCAATTTAGAGTGTCCTAAATTTCTATATTAATTGTCAATCCGGGAGTCGTAAACTGTTGAAGTGTGGCGCAGTATATGTGCAAGATAACCTATTTCTTACTTTTTGTCGTTTTTTATTTTTATTTTGTTTTTGGGGGTTTTTACTTAGTTTATCTCCTACTGTGAAATGGAAATTCTAAATGGATATAAATATTTTTGGCAATTATGTCCTTTAAAATGATTTCCAAAACTTCAAACTTCAGAAGATCTTAGAACATGTAATGATGAAATTAATTCCTAAAAGAAAATGAAAATGTGCCACTATTCTAGTTACACAAACAGTAAACTATTGATCATGAAACCATTATCCCTACTGCTGTCTAAATACAAAAGAAATGAATTAAGCTACTGTACTCAAAGAAATCCAAAAAGGTGCAAGTAAAGTAAAGCTAAAATCAAATTACATCAATTCATATTCTGACCCCTCACCATTAGTCTCGCTATGGCTTTCAGAGGTAATCATAAACAACTTGAGCAATTTGATATCTAATTTGCAGGAAAATAAAACTAATATCAAATTACACACTCATACTTCAATCCCTCACCATTAGTCTCGCTATGGCTTTCGGAGGTAACTGACAATGATATGAGTAATTTAATATCTAATTTGCAGAAAAATAAACTAATATCAAATTACACACTCATACTTCAATCCCTCACCATTAGTCTCGCTATGGCTTTCGGAGGTAACTGAAAATGACATGAGCAATTTAATATCTAATCTAACTAATAAAGCCAATGAACAATCTTAAAATAAACAAAACAGTGTTGGAATTAAAAGCTAAGAAAAATAAATCAGTAGAAAGACAAGACTGATTCCATGTCATTAGTCATTGTGGAAACTATATGCAAATGCCCAGGCTGCCTACTGTAATCTGGAACAAATACACTGATCAGTGTTAACAGCGATGCAAAGCATGTAAAATCATGGACAAAAATAAAACGTTAATACCATAAGAAATGCAATATATACAAGTGATTAACTATGGCATAATGAACGTAAAAAAAAACAGCATGAAACTGTACAACAATATGAAACAAAACCTCGGCGTGTGCAGGGGCCCTCTCCACAACCTCGGGCAACAACTATCAACCACGAATTGTGATTATAAACAAAGTCTTCTCATATATTCAAAACGCAGTCATAACAATGAAACAGTGTCTCAGCACAGTGGCTTTCTTAACAACAAAATTACATTACAAAGACTAACTATTATGCATATGGAAACGAATTATTTATAACAGAAGCCTACATAACTAATTTCCTAAAAACTGCGCTGACAGAGGACATGTGAACGACAACATCCATGGATCTAGCATCATGGCTGCCGTGATGATTAAATCTATTGAGGGTGGCTGTTGGATTCGCCTTATGGAGCAGTCCACAGGTGTTGATATGTCCCCAGAGATCTAGGAACGGCCACACACATCTTCACGTCTTTGGAAACAGAGTCCTGTTGCTGTAGGACTCCTATATTTGACCACCGCTTGACCACCTTTGACCACGGACTTCTTTGATGAATTCGACTGAGCCAATAGGACTCGGTCCATGTCCACGTCATTTTCAACTTGCCCATGTGGCTTGATTTTCCTGAAGACACCTGCAATATAGACTTTAACAAAAAGGTTGCGGAAAGTTGAACTGGCTGCAGAAAGTGACAAGATTCTGCAGCTTATGAGCAAAAATCTAGTTCAAACAGCAAACAAAGAACATAGTTAGAAAACCACTTTATGTGCTCTTTTAAACTCAATATACAATGATGTTTATAGCTTATGAGGTCCAGGTGGATGGAAAAAGTTTAGGAAAATGTGTAGGAAAAGTGTGGTTTTGGGGCTCAACAGCTAGCTTCAGGACTTACCCAGTTGCTCAGACAAGGAACGCCCTTTATCTGGGATGAGGTTGCCCAAAAGTCTTTTGATGACCTCAAGGTTGTCCTCGTAAATGCTCCTTTGTTGCATCCCTTGGATTATCATCGCGATTACTTCCTTTACCTGGCCGCAACCCCTAGCACCATTGCTATGGTATTGGTACAAGACGATGACGAAGGCAATGAACATGTTATCTACTACCTTAGTTGTAATCTCCTCGACACCGAAACGCATTATGCCCATGTCGAGAAGTTGGCTTTGGCTACCGTACAGGTTGTTCAGTGCTTTCGGCACTACATTCTCTTATGCAATGCTATTTTGATTTCTAAATCCAACCCCACAACCTACATCCTGACTTGTCAGTGGCTAGGGGGCCAGTATTCTAAATGGATTGTCATCCTGCAAGAATTCGATTTGGTGTTTACCACTGCCAAATCTAAGAAGTCACTATTTTTTGCCGAGTTGATTTGCTCCCTCCCTTCTATGTCTCTCCCCAATAGTGCAGATGAATAGCTTTTGGATGAGACTCTTTTTCTGATTAGCACCCTTGACCCGTGGTATGGTGATATCATTGTGTATCTCCAAACGTCCACATTCCAGTTCGTGTTAACTAAGGATGATCGTCGACGGATTCAGCATCATTCCCAACCCTACCGTATTATTGGTGATACTTTATACCATCTCGGTGTCAATTCAGTTCTTCGTCAATGTCTTACACTCGAGGAGGCTGAGAGATTTCTCAATGACTGTCATTCCAGAGCATGTGGCGATCATATGTCTAGCTATGCTACCACACAAAAAATCCTTCACGCTGGTTATTTATGGTCGTCCATTTTCAAAGAACGCATATTTTTTGTTCACAAGTGCCATGAATGCCAAATTTACCAATGCGAGATGTGCGCCCCACCTGCTCACCTAGAGCCCTTTTTCCAAATGGGGCATTAACTGTATGACCTGTAACCCTCGTTTGGTCGGGAGGCATGGTTATATTATCATTGTTGTGGATTATTTCACCAAATGGGCCGAAGCGGTGCCTACATACTCTGTAGACAGTAAAACTACAGCTCAATTTCTTTTCAATCACGTTATTTCCAGGTTCGGCATACCTCAAGCCATTGTCACAAACCATGGCTCCCATTTCTAAGATTACATGATGGCTGAGTTGACCTCTACATTGGGTTTTTTCCACGATGGCTAAACCCCATATTACCCTCAGGCCAACGGTCAAGTGGAAGTTGTGAACAAATTTTTGGTCACAATGCTTTAGCGTACTATTGGAATGCACAAGTAAAATTGGCATTTCATGCTCTTTTTAGCTCTGTGGGCTTACCAAAACTTGACCAAGGATGCAACTAGTTTTACACCATTCCATCTTGTCTTCAGTCTAGAAGCAACGTTACTGATTGAATTTGAAATTCCTTCACTCAAGCTAGCTATCGAACTTCTCCCCAAAACATCACCTCAGGAAGAGCGCCTCTTATATTTAGAATGGCTGGATGAGACTTGTCATCTCGTTGCTTTGGTCATCAAAGCCCAAAATAAGCAAGTCAAGTCCCATTTCGATTGGTCGGTCTCTCCCCGCACGTTCTCTAAGGGTGATTTGGTTTTACTATACGATCAAGCTAATGATAAGCTGGGGGTAGGAAAGTTTGAACCCATGTGGCATGGGCCCTACATTTTTAAATGCATTTTGCAAAAAGGGGCCCATGAGTTAATTGATTATGAAGGAAATCCTTTGGACAAGCCCCAAAACGGGCTTTATCTCAAAAAGTACTATGCTTAGGTCATCTTGCATGGTTACTTGTGTACATTAATGCGTCATTCATTTGTGTGCAGTGTGGATTGGTGTGTTAATTTTCAAACAACTTTCTGGTTTACTATGTTTTTCCTGCTTTGCAGATGTGTGTGACTCCTCACATCGATTTCGTTGATGGTGCTTGTCGTAGTACCTGGAATCTATCCTTCGCGGCATGAGCCATTTATGACCCTCACGGTGAGTTGATTGATCTTCAAGGTATTTGTTTAGGTCACACGACTAATAACATTGTTGAATACAACGCAGTCATCAAACTGTTGTCAGAAGCCATTTCTCTTGAAATATGTATTTGTTATATTTAATTTACTATTAGTATATATTATTGTTTATAGTATATTAATATATTTTATAAGATTAATAAGTTTAGGATATATATATTTTTGGATGGAATGATAGGGAGGGCACAGTTAGGGTGTGGTCATCACTTCGCCAAGGTTTACATATGAGTATGGAACAATGTTCTTATCTTATAATATAGTAATTCTCGTCACATTCAAATTATTATGAAGACATGCCAATTAATGATATCAACGGTTCATGAGAGCATAAGGTGTTTAATGTGCACAAATTCGGAACTAAATGGTGATTATAAGGATTTGAAAATATATCATTGCAATCCTCTCAGTTTTAGTGTTTTGTGGAATATTTTGCACCACACCCATTAGAGAATGCAAAACTTAGCACCAAATCTTAATTACATAAGTTAGGGACAATTCTAGGAACAGGTCGCGAGCTAATCAATGCATATGACCACTCATGGTTTCTAGTTCCCACTCATAGGCTTCATGAGTGTAAGGGGTTAGATTTCCTATTAGATCCCTTGTTTTGATGCTTGTGTAGGTTGTTCCCAGCTATTTCCTTCTTGAGAAAGCCTTGTTCCTAGTATTTCTAATGTTTTTCACGTATATCACTCCCCTCTCTCCCTCGTCAGGGCCTCCTTCATTTTTACTTCATTTCTCCCTAGTACCATTTTCCCCTCACCTTTGAAATTAATCTGGCTCTTCTTTAGACTCTCGAGTTCTTTATTTCCATGTGATATCAAGTTTGTTAGAGCCTGAAGTCTCTTCCACAGGGGTAGGTTCTCCTTCAGTTCTTCAATCCCTCCCCATTTATTTCACCCTCCCATTGCATCAATTTTTTGACCCAGGGGAAAGTGTGATAAGCATAATAACCAGACATTACACTAGAGTAAGAACTAGAGAAATTCACTATAAGGAAAATGTGGCTCAGTCGATCCCAATAAAGAGAAAAATCCTTGGCTGGAAGATACAAAGATAATACACCACTGCATATTCAAGAGGAAATTTCCTAGGTTGATAAATTATTGGAGAGCATGGATACCTCTCGAACATGGAAGTAGCTAGTGAATTTGCATAGTGGATCCCTGACGTCGGTCACACTAAAAGGAGATTCAACTCATACATGCACATGACTGACATATATTGTTATCTCAAGATGTTAATGGGATGAGTCCTAGTTGATAGGAACACGATGAGGGAGGAGATCCAGTTGATTCGAGTTGAGATTCAACTCATGATCCAAGGGTTAGCCTGATTACCACAATGTATAGAAGTAGATTTGGGTCTTCCCCCAAAACAAGGTTGCTCACTAGGAAATAGCAAAGAATCAATAGCAGTCGAAGAATCAAACTCCCACGAGACTAAATGATGGACTCAATACACTCTTCTTTTGCTCATTTTTCTTTCTCGTATTCAAGTTTAAGGTTAATAGCTGCTTTGATTCACCTCAAGCCACATGACAATAGTAATTTAGTGTTGAAATTCATGACATCTATATTTTTTAGATGCTGAAAAACTCAAGTGTTGCCATTGGTCTAGTTTTCCGAGTAACAAATCATAACAAACTTTAAAAAATATTTTTATATAATTATGAAAACCTTCACTTATATATATAATATTAATTTAATAATTTTATTTATATTTGTTTAGATATATTAATGGTTTCAATATTCATAGTGTTAAAATTAACTTTTCATCTTTTATAACATTTATTCATACAATGAAATGTTAATATTATAAATTTTTTAATTATTGATGTTACTTATCAATATGTGATCAATACTAAGTTGATGATATTTATTGTTATAATTTTAAATTAATTCGTGTTTTTAAATCTCTAGAACGTAAGTGTAATTCGTGTTTTCCTAATAATCCTAAGGGTTAGCTCGATTGGTCGAGCTTCACCGTTAAAGCATCTTTGTTATTGAGATGTCACGGGTTTAATTTTCTCGACACTCTCTGAGTCAGGCTTTGTGGTTGAGTCAGTAGAAAGTGATCCCTTCAGATGGATCAGCCTAGTACAAATATTTTGTGGATGTAGCGCCCATTAATCTCCAAGATCCACGAACCACAAAGAAAAAATAATCATATTTACCTAGTTCTCCAAATGCTACATCAAAATTTATGCATGAGTAAATCGGTAAAAATATTTCATGGATATAGCGGTCATCAATCTTCAAGATCCGTAAACCATAGAGAAAAAATAATCATATTTACCTAATTCTCCAAATATTACATCCAAATTTATGCATCAATTAAAAAAAATTAAGATTATTATTATTAGAGTTTTATTTAGAATTAATATCATAGTTTTATAATTAATATTTTTTTATTAAAAAATATGGATCGTGAATTAATCTTGTTTTAAAGGTTTTCTTCTTTGAGAATACAAATATTTTTATTTTTTATTATATACGATTATTTTGTTTTTTATTGTATATAATTAATAAGTGGTTAATAAATTCTTTTTATTAATATATACGTTTATTAATGTAAACATTTTCGTTAATATAAATTTTATGGTTCTATATAATTATTCTATTTTATATATGTGATATAAATATAATCCAACTTAAATTCAAATTAAAAGAATTTTTTTTTTTTCATTATATTATTTTTATATAATAAATTATTTTTATTATTATATAATTGTTAATTTATATATATAAAGAATTTAAATGATAATAGGATATGTATACTTCGATATTTAGTGTTTTTTTTCTTTTTTAATCATGGTGAATTGGTAATTGGTTGAAGTAATCTAGATGAGGCCCAAGATCAAATCTAGTCGCTACCACTATAGCGCCAAGAGTATATCTGAGAGGGTCGTACTGACAATTTATGACTTAGCAAGAGTGATTGCCACTATAACATCATAAGTCATATATACCAGGAATTTATGACTTAGAAAGAGTAGCTACCACTATAACACAAAGAGTATATCCAACCATTAAAACACCAATAGTATATCCAAGAACCTATAAAGCATATATATAAGGGATTTATGACAAGAAGAGTCAAGACTCCATGAGGGTGGGGGAGCCTACTCCTTGAGCCTTATCATGAGGGTGGGGGAACCTACTCCTTAAGCCTTATCATGAGGGTGAGGGAATTGACTCCTTGAGCCTTATCACAACGGGTCAAAAAAGTCCCATCATGAGAATTCAAACTTGGTGGAGTGGGTAACATCTCATTATGCCAACCACTCAATAGTCCCAAATAGAAATAATTTTATAAGCTAATTAACAAAAATATAAATTACATAATTACAATACATTATATTTATTTTCCTTTTCCTTTTTTCAAACTTACTTTATATGACCCTTTTAAAATAAATCTCTAATGACTACCTTTAACTTAGAAAAGGAGAGATCATGACCACCTTTGATTTAGAAGGGAAGATAAAAAATTAAACAGTGAATCAATTATTTATCAAGATTAAAGGTGAACAATTCTCTATCAAAATTAAAGGTGATAGTTTCATTAAGTTGCTTCAGTGGAAGGGATGATAGGTATATAATTACAATCTAATTATGTATGTCTTTTGCTTTAATTCTGAGTTAGGATAAGTTTCTCAAATGGTACTTATTGATAAGTTACTTTAACTTTCTTTCACATTGGTTTTTTTTTACTTTTCATCATTTTCTTTATTTTATTTGGCGAAAATATCATATTTGTTATTATCTTTAACCCATTTATAACGTGACAGATAACTTGTTACATGAAAATAAGTATTGCAGATGTCTTGGAATATGACGAATTCTATATGGGAATGTTGTATTAAAATCCAAGACATTAGTTCATATAAAGTTTTGGCATTTGTGAATCAATTTGTCTAAAATATCTTTACTTCACTTGATATCCACATAAATACAAGTGCACGATCATTTTATACTTTTTTCAAAATATGCTTTTGTATAACTACCCAAATTGTCCATTATATTTTGAACCATGCCAAATATGCAAAGGAAAATTTGGAAAACGATCTCAATGTAGCATTGAATAAATGACATCGAATTTAGATCTCATTCTACGTGCTAAAGTGTTATAAAAAGTTCTGCTCTTCTAGAAAACCAAGAACCCTCCTCAGAAGATTCCTCATAGTCAACATGATTAAAACCTGAACTAATTTTTTTTGGAATAGAGCTATATCTAACAAGTACTTGTTCAATTTGAGTGGATCCACTCTATCACTTCAATAAATAAATAAAAAAACATCCAATCAACAAATAATAGCGTTTAATTCATAATTGTGATATGGCTAAATGTGTTGTTGAATTATCTACAATATCCACCCACAACTCATCTTCCACTTTATCCCTTATATAAACACCAAGCAAAAAACAAAAGAATAATCAAAGTAGTGATATAGGAAGCATCGGTTTTGAAGTTGAAGAGACCAAAGGTACTCTCCTTCCTCCATGTAATTTCAATACTAAATAGGTAATTGAATATTTGTTATGTACACTTTCATCTACTAAGTTCCTGGCATGAAGTTAAACTATGTCACGGGTAAAGTTTGAGAGGTTCTATGCGTGGGTTTGAAAATGAGTTACATATCATAAGTGACCCTTTATTTATTAATTTTAATAAAGTTTTATTAAACTTTTTCCTTTATTAACTTTAATAAAGTTTTATTAAACTTTTTCCTTTATTAACTTTAATAAAAAGTTAATAATTTTTATGTTATTTTTATTGAATAAAAAATATAAAAGCATTATTATTATAAACAACCAAATTCTATGAAAATACAATAATACAACTACATTTCTGTGATACCGTACATTTCCTTGCTCTACTTTTTTGAAGAGTGAAAATATGCATTTGTCAGTGTGGTGTTGGGGACAAATGCCTTTCTGGTTTAAATTGCTCAATGACGTGTAAATGTGGTTTAACAACTTTTGTTTCATGTTTTCAAACTTCATGTCACCTAAAAGGAATTTATAATGATACCTTTTTCATGTCACCTAAAAGCAATCTATAATGGTTACTTTTAACTTCAGAAGAGAGGGATAATGAGAACTTCTAATTTAGAAAGGGAAATCAAAAATTGAAAGGGGATCAATTCTTTATCAGATCAAAAGTGATAGTTTCATTAAGTTGCTTCATTCCCATGGAAGGGATGATAGGTATATAACTACAATATTAATTTTATTATGCTTAGCTTTTTCTTTAATTCTTCAGATATGATAGGGTTTCCCAAATAGTACTTATGGATCAGTGATATTAATTTATTCTCATTTTGCTTTTTGCTAAGTTTTTTTTGTCATTTCACTTATTTTTGTTGGGCAAAAATGTTAATTTTTTAATTTATCTTCAACCTCATTTATATGTGAAAGAGTTCTCATTTTGTTTTTTGTTAAGTTTTTTTTGTCATTTCACTTATTTTTGTTGGGTAAAAATGTTAATTTTTTAATTTATATTCAACCTCATTTATATGTGAAAGATATGCTCTTTCACAAGGATAAGCATTACAAATGTATTGAAATATAATAAATTTTACATAAATCTTACATAAAAATGTTTTATTTTCAAAATTTAAGACATAAGTTTATATAAACTTTTTTTATTTGAGAATTAATTTGTCTAAAAAAATATTTACTTGCATAATTATTTTATACCTCAAAATTTGTTTGTATGTAACTCATTATCTTTAATATTCTCTATCATTAAGGCATGGTAAAAATATGATGGCAAATTTGGAAAATGAGCCTATGCCTAAAATCCAAGATATAAAGGTAAATTTAGAAAACAAACCAAAACTAACATTAAATAAGTGACAGGGAGTTTGTATCCAATTCTAAGAACTAAATAGTTATAAAAGATTATATTCTTCTACCAAACCAAAAATCCTCCTTAAAAACTTGCTCATAATTAACATGATTAAAATATAAACTACAACTTTTCTTAAATTAAGAATAGAGAGATATTTAACCATTAATAAATCCATTAATATAATTTCATTAAAAAAAAACCAACAACCATAAAATCAACGAATAATAACATTTAATTCATAATTTTAATATGATTAAATATATTAAATAAACTATAATGTGTAATATCCACCCACCACTTATCTTCCACTTTATTCATTAGATAAACACCGAGCAAAAGAAGAACAAGAAAGAGCAACGAGCTTGAAGTGGAAAAGACCAAAGTTACACTCCCTCCTCCATTTAGTGTAATATTAATTGAATGTTTGTTATGTTTATACACTTCCATATGGTTTTTTTTGATATAAAGATAGAATGTGCCAGGCATGAAGTATGGGAGACTCTAGGGTTAGGTTTGATAGTGATTTGATGGGAAATTAGTTTTGTTGTGCTAAATTCTTTTTTAGAATATGTAAAGTGTTTAAGGATTCATGAGGTTAATTACAAGTTTTAACATGAGTTTTTGAGTGGCACGCACTTGTGGTTCCATTAGGTGGCACGCTCCCAGGGGCTGGCCCCTTTCACGGATGGTGTCAAACTTCAATTTTAAATATAAGTCACATGTTATTATGTAACAAGCAATAAAGTATGGTATGTTAGTTAGACTTGGCACTTGGAGTTTGCAGGTCACAGGTTTGACCCTCGTCGCTACTGCCCGGACCTTAACCCAATTTTTGTGGCCCTCGGGCTGCAACGTAGAGGCCCTTGGCTGGGCCACGTGGTAGCGTGTGGTTGGCCACCAACCAACCAATCAAAATCATCCAAATCATCACCAATAAAATCATGTCACTTGGCACCATCTAATTCGTGGGAGTAAACAATCATATGCACAATCACCCTACCACATAGTGATGTCCAGTTAGCGCTACCTCAGCAATATGAACTGTTGACTGGGTTGTCTGCAATTTTTTTAATTTGCATGTTTAGGAAAACTAACAAAACATGTTTCTCAGAGCATACGAAGTCCATTTCACGCGAAACGAGTTGAGTCGGATTCAGGATGATGACCATTACGTGGTCGTTTAGATTCCACACTGATCCGAAAACTTTGAATTTTAAGCACGTGATCAAATAATAAATTACATGATCTTTTCTTTATTAATTTTAATAAATAAAAAAATTAACTCAATTTTTATTAATTTTAATAATATTTTTTTTTAAATTTATTTTTATTCAATTAAAATACTTGTATAAAAAAAATAGTAATAATGGAAAAAACCTTAAAACAATATTATTATAAATGACCCAATTTTATTTATTGATAACAACACAACTACATTTTTTCCGTGAAAACTCAAAAAATGCATGTGTTAAAATGTGGTGTTGGGGCTAAATGTCTTTTCCCGTTTAAAGATGAGGACAAAAATGGATCCTCTTCTTTATCTTTTCACGAAAGGAACGAATGAGTTGCCAAACAAGTCGTAAGTAATCAGGATATTAATTGATTGCTTCATGACTTGTCGGTGTTGCTTAACAAGCTTTGCGTCTTACTCAAAACGCATCGGAAGGAGGCAAAGTCCATGGTGGTTATAAAGTGGACGGGAATTCAATCATTCAATGGCCCATGCGTTCAAAGATATCCACCACCTTGCAAATGGTTGAAAGCAGTCCTATCTTCATAATTTTATTATTTTCTTTCCGAAAAGGCATGGTAAGTAACGTGTAGACACTTGTTCAGGTTTCTACGACTGCCATCATCCAGAATATACCAGAATCTTCGTTAGGAATCAATTCTAAGATAGAATTGAAGCGCAGACGACGGTATAATCTCTTGACTGTGGCGGGCGTTTACTAACCGGTGGAGCCCGTCTTTCCCTTTCACCGGCATATTCTTGGTCCATCCTTTCCAAATCGGATGCAGCCGCAAAATATGTTCGATGGATATAGTCAATGGCTTCCAAATTGGAAGGGCGCTCCGGTAAAAGCCTGGGCGTTAAAGGGATAAACCTGGCTAAATTCTAGTGTATAAATCAGGGCCGCCGCTGCAGTCTTCAGAATAATTTATCTTTTTCTACGCATTCACATTCGACTGCGAGGTCTGCCATGGCGAATTATCTAACTTTGTTGGGTGGTCGTGACATTGTGACATTTTTGTTGTTTGTCACAATGTTAATGTTGTTTGTTGTTCATTATATTGTCAACAATATTAAAGTTATTAAACTTATATGGTTAACGATATAAAGTTAAAGTCGTACTAAGGTTATATTACTAACTTATAATATATTAATGGAAAATAATTTTAAAAATTAAAACATTTTTAATAATAGGAAAATTATATTAAATATTTAATATTTAATTTATTATATAAAGTTATTATTATGGTTAATCATATTTGATTTTAGTTAATCAAGGGAAGATTATGGTTGATATAGTTAAACATAGTTATGTCACATTGCAATATTTTTTTTTGTTTAATTGTAAGGATGTTTGATGTTCATCACATTGTGATATAATTTATTGTGCATCATATTGCAATCATTTATTATTCATTACATTGTGACATTGTTTATTGTTGATGATATTGTGACAACGGTTATTGTTCATCATATTATAACATTATTTGTTGTTTGGCACATTGCAGTGTCATTTGTTGTCTATTATATTGTTGTTTATCACATTATGACATAGTTCATTATATTGTGACATTATTTGTTGTTTATCAAATTGTGAACCATATAAAATTAAAGTTATATTATTATGTTATAATACAATAAAAAAGTTATATTAAAAATTAAAACGCTTAAAATAATATAAAAATTATATTAACTATTAAATTTATTATATAAATTTATTTACTATGGTTGACCATGTTCAACCTCAATTAACTAAGGGGAGATCACGGTTGAATTAGTTAAACATGGTTAACAATCGTGGTTATCAATATATTCTTCTTTTTCCATAGTACAATATCATCTTTTTGTCCAATTGTGAGGACATTTAATCTTCATCACATTGTGATGTTATTTGTTGTGCATCACATTGTGATAACTTTAATCGTTTAAATAATATTGAATTTTTATTTTTTATTATGTATGTTTTAGCAATGTATATAGTAATTGATTTGTTTTTTATTATTATTAGCATAGCTTTAATTCTATTAAAAAAATTATGATGAAAATTAACTATCCCTATAATTGATATGATTTATTGAACTTAAACCGATAAGAGATTACTTTTTTTAAAATGAATTTTTTCACATGATTTATTATTTTCTTTCAATTATTTTTTAATGTGTATGTTTAACATTTATAAATGGTAATAATTAATTTTCTACATATTTATTAACTAACTTTTAAATATGAAGCTATAAAATATGATGATTTCATCATTATCTTAATTTATAGGGTATTATTTATATTTTATGTCTATATTTCATGTATTTTATTATTTATATTTTATTTATGTATATTTTGATATTTTTATTTCTAATTTTATTAAAATCTTCATAATACATATAGTTACAAACATATGAATATTCCATTTTCCTTTAGTATATTTTATTATATATATGTATGTGTGTTAAATCATGTTGTTACTAACTTGATATATCCTCAATAGACTTTATATCTCCAAATCCTAAATATCCTAGAGTAAAGAGTGTTGGTTATTGATAGAGTGAGTAATAACTGTCTATAGTGAATATATATTAATTAAATTTATAAAATCGTTGTAAATATTAAATCTTTTTTTCAACAATGGGAAAAATTATCATAACTCAATTGTCAAACCAACAATGAAGACAACTATTTTTTGTTATTATCCGTGAATGCAAGTTGTTTCATCAATATTATTCAAGGAAAACCACGCCACTTGGAATGACCTAGTGACAACCCATAAGAGGCAAGCTTTCACTCTTGTGGGTTGCCTCTAGGTCTTGGGTCATTAACGTGCTTTCTTATGTATAAAGAAGACAAACCCTTAACCAAGCAAAATTAGCTTTTGAGTTAATTTATTATTTTTTAATTTAATTTTACATTTTTATTATTTTATTACTTTCTAATTAAAGTAACATTATAATTTGTATTATTATCTAAATTTCATTAGATAATTAGTTTCTTTCTGACTTAAAATAAATAAAAATATAATTTTTTGATGAGGGAAAATTTAGGGGAATCATATCTTGCTAGCCAAACTAGCAAGGCCTAACCCCAAGGGCATTGGGGAGAATAACCCCATGACTAACCAATCAGCTAAATACTTAGCAACTGAAACTCGACCAATTAAACTAACCCCAAAGCATCGAGGAGAATAACCCTATGACTACTCAATCAACTAGATACTTAGCAACGGAAATTGACCAATTAAACTAACCCTTAAAATGGACCAAAACATATATATATAAAATACACTTTACAAATATATTTTTATAATTTTTTTTAGTTGAAATGTTTAACGGGCAACATGGAACGTGGAACCAACTTTTTGGAATTGACCAGTGGATTATTCATTCAATTCCTCTACACTACTACAACGATCTTCGTAGTAAAGTTGGGACACATGGACTTTTCTTTTTTCAGTGCGAAAAAAAGCATAATTTGTATATTAATATCATATATTGAAGGTAACAGATGCCTTCAAATGTTTCACAATATAAGAGAAACCTCCTGTGATGCCAAATCTTATGCTAGCCAAGAGTTAGGTACTTACAAAAATATGTAAAGAGAAATAAATTGTCCATAGCCCATATCCATAACCAGATATGAAATGCTTGCATGACAAAGATGCATGCCAAATCAAAAAACAAAAATGTAAAGTAGATGCCATTCCAAAGGTAATCTATACCATCAAGTTGTATGTATAGTGTAGATTAGCAGCATTCATCTCCCCAGATGAAAAAAAAAAAAAAAAACCGTTAGTAGCAAGCAGCGTTACAAAAAATATACAAAAAAGGAGAGAGGGTGGAGAAAAACTAGCTGGGGAAAGGGAAGCCTTCAATATCAATGACCTCCTGTCCCAGGATAATTTCTAAGTGCATTTTTCTAGTGTTACCATTTAAGCCCCTCTTCGATAGTTCATCTGCATCCATATTCTGTACCCTGTCAACATGCCTATCAATATGTGATCAATACTAAGTTGATGATATTTATTGTTATAATTTTAAATTAATTGGTGTTTTTAAATCTCTAAAACTTAAGTGTAATTCATGTTTTCCTAATAATCCTGAGGGTTAGCTCGATTGGTCAAGCTTCACCGTTAAAGAATCTTTGCTATTGAGATGTCACGGGTTCAATTTTCTCGACACTCTCAAAGTCAAGTTTTGTGGTTGAGTCAGTAGAAAGTGATCCCTTCAGATGGATCGGCCTAGTACAAATATTCTGTGGATATAGCAGCCACTAATCTCCAAGATCCGTGAACCACAAAGAAAAAATAATCTTATTTACCTAGTTCTCCAAATGCTACATCCAAATTTATGCATGAGTAAGTCTAGCTGGTAGAAATATTTCATGGATGTAGCGGTCACCAATCTCCAAGATCCGTGAATCACAGAGAAAAAATAATCATATTTACCTAATTCTTCAAATACTACATCCAAATTTATGCATCAATAACAAATTTAAGATTATTGTCATTAGAGTTTTATTTAGAATTAATATCATAATTTTATAATTAATATTTTTTAATAAAAAAATGTGGATTGTGAATTAATCTTGTTTTAAAGGTTTTCTTCTTGAGAATACAAATATTTTTATTTTTTATTACATATTATTATTTTGTTTTTTATTTGTATATAATTAATAAGTGGTCGATAAATTCTTTTTATTAATATATATGTTTATTAATGTAAACATTTTCGTTATTGTAAATTTTATGGTTCTATATAATTATTCTATTTTATATATGTGATATAAATATAATCCTATTTAAATTCAAATTAAAAGGATTTATTTTATTTTTTATTATATTATTTATATATAATAAATTATTTCTCGGATGTGGGTGTTTGAGGTGGCTTTAAATATGAAAGGACAGGGGTGGGGCGAGGTGGATCGACACCTGCCCACCCGGTACAAAATGTTAAATACAGGTAAGGCGGTTGGCTCTTGGCATGCGCGCAGAGTAAGGTTCATCGGCTCTCATTCCAGTGGCTCCAGTTCAAACATCATGTCTACAGCGCTGGTTCTTCCCTCCGCACGCTCAGGCCTACATTAGAAGGCGGCGTTCTTCAATGCTATAGTTATGGAAGGAGCATCTCGAGGCGTGCCAGAGGAGGATAAGGCTAGGCTATGTGTCGGGTATGCAGTGAATTCGTCTTTGTTGTTTCATTCGATACATTCTCTCACCTCTGGCCTCATTTCTAATTTCCGGCTATTTGATGTGCACTCTGTCATTCCTAAGGTCTCTCAGAACTTGCTGCAGAAGGTTACGCTGGTGCTTGGCTCGGCCTCTTGGCGAAGTGGCTTTTGTTCCTCCTCTCGTTCCTTTCCTGGGTTTCGAGTTATTGTTTTGATATCTTTGTCTCATTGATTCATTATCTTGTCTCAGGCCTCGTCTCTGGTTTTGGGTTGTGGGATGTTGGCCCTATCATTCCTGAGGCCTCTTGGGATTTGCTAGGAAGGGATAACCCAGCGCTCAACATTATTCTCTTGGTGAAGCGGCTTCAGCTTTTCCACTGGCTCCCTTCCTGGACCTTGGGTGTCTACTACGAAGTTCTTCCAATCTGCTGGCAAAGCTGTTGCCATCTCCCTGTCCTTACTATTGCTCTGCCTACCTAGTATCTCGCTGCTGCTCTCTCCCAGATGCCTCGTCTGCGCCAAAGAATGGGGTGCCGAAGAGGCCAGCCCCAGCGCGTGCCTTCCAGTTCGTCCTCTGACTCGCCTTCCCTCTCTAGTGAGTTGTTTACAGGCCGCTACCCCAGCACCCACAGTGGGAGAGGGCGGCTCCATTCCTCTCGCCTCCACCTGGGCCTCCTTCCACGTCTGGCTCTGCAATCTTCTCCTTTAACAGCTCTCTGAATCGCCCTAGAATAACTGCTCATATCTCGGTGGTTTTCCATGAGGCTGATCAGACAGAGGACTCTGGATCTCATCCGGGAGGTTCAGGGGCAATCTTTATTCCTTCTTCATCCCTCCAACTAGGAATTGAAAATACGCCTCAACATAATTTGAATGTACAGGTTCGCAGCGCTCAGGATGTGGTGATGGCGCCGGTTGACCCTGGTCCCTCTAATCAGCATGCAGCTCAAGCAAGGGATTTGCCAGATTATGGTTGGTTCCGTATCGAGGAAGAGCCTCCAGATGACTAGTTCGCTCACCTCGGCCTTGTCTTCATGCAGTGCGACCCTTACCATTGGGAAAGTTTGTAATGCAAACCGTTTTGTGGTTTTCCGGTGTTTTTTGGCATTTTTGTTAATTCTGCATTATCAAGAGAATCTCAACTCGGTCCCCTGCGTGGGTCCTGAAAACCGACTCAACAATGAGCTCATTGCCTATAGTCAGTGTTCTCATCTGCTTCTCTTGACGATTCTGCCTCTCTTCAGAGCAGAGTTTTGACTTCGGTCATGTTGTAATTGTACCTCCTTACTTTGTTAATAGATTAATCTTATTTAGAAAATATCTATATATATATATATATATATATATATATATATAAAATAAATTATTTTTATTATTATATAATTTCTTATATATAAATATATATATCTTTAAAAAAATTAAATTTAAATGATAATAGTATATGTATACTTTGATATTTAGTGTTTTTTTTCTTTTTTAATCATGGTTAATTGGTAATTGGTTGAAGTAATCCAGATGAGGCCCAAGATCAAACCTAGTCGCTACCACTATAATGCCAAGAGTATATCTGATAGCCCGTACTGAGAATTTATGACTTAGCAAGAGTGGGCTCCACTATAACATCATAAGTTAGATATACCAAGAATTTATGACTTAGAAAGAGTGGCTACTACTATAACACAAAGAGTATATCCAACCATTATAACACCAATAGTATATCCAACAACCTATAAAACCTATATATACGGGATTTATGACAACAAGAGCCAAGACTCCATGATGGAGGGGGAGCCTACTCCTTGAGCCTTATCATGAGGGTGGGGGAGCCTACTCCTTGAGCCTTATCATGAGGGTGAGGGAACCGACTCCTTGATCCTTATCACAACGAGTCAAAAATGTCTCATCGTGGGAATTCAAAATTGGTGGAGTGGATAACATCTCATTGTGCCAACCACTCAGTCGTCCCAAATGGAGATAATTTTATAAGCTAATTAACAAAAATATAAATTACATAATTAAAGTACATTCTATTTATTTTCCTTTTCCTTTTTTCAAACTTACTTTATATAACCCTTTTAAAATAAATCTCTAATGACTACCTATAACTTAGAAAGGGAGAGATCATGACCACCTTTGATTTAGAAGGGAAGATAAAAAATTAAACAATGAATAAATTCTTTATCAATATTAAAGGTGAACAATTCTTTATCAAAATTAAAGGTGATAGTTTCATTAAGTTGCTTCATTCTTGTGGAAGAGATGATAGGTATATAATTACAATCTCATTATGCATGTCTTTTGCTTTAATTATGAATTAGGGTAAGTTTCTCAAGTACTTATGGATAAGTGACATTAACTTTCTCTCACATTGTTTTTTTACTTCTCATCATTTTCCTTATTTTTATTTGGTGAAAATATCATATTTATTATTATCTTTAAACCATTTATAAAATGAAAAATAAGTTGTTACATGAAAATAAGTATTGCAGATGTCTTTAAATATGACGAATTCTATATAGAAATGTTGTATTAAAATCCAAGACATAAGTTCATATAAAGTTTTGACATTTGTGAATAATTTGTCGATATCCACATAAATACAAGTGCATAATCATTTTATACCTTTTTCAAAATATGTTTTTATATAACTACCCAAATTATCCATTATATTCTGAACCATGCCAAATATGTAAAGGAAAATTTGGAAAATGATCTCAATGTAGCATTGAATGAATGACATCGAATTTGGATCCCATTCTACATTCTAAAGTGTTATAAAAGGTTTTGCTCTTCTAGAAAACCGAGAACCCTTCTCAGAAGATTCCTCATAATCAACCTGACTAAAACATGAACTAAATTTTTTTGGGAATAGAGATATATCTAACTAGTACTTGTTAAATTTGAGTGGATCCAGTCTATAACATCAATAAATAAATAAAAAACCATCCAGTCAACAAATAATAGCGTTTAATTCATAATTGTGATATAGCTAAATGTGTTGTTGAATTATCTATAATATCCACGCACAACACATCTTCCACTTTATCCCTTATATAAACACCAAGCAAAAAAACAAAAGAATAATCGAAGTAGTGATATAGGAAGCATCGGTTTTGAAGTTGAAGAGACCAAAGGTACTCTCCTTCCTCCATGTAATTTCAATACTAAATAGGTAATTGAATATTTGTTATGTACACTTTCATCTACTAAGTTCCTTGCATGAAGTTAAACTTTGTCACGGGTAAAGTTTGAGAGGTTCTATGCGTGGGTTTGAAAATGAGTTACATATCATAAGTGACCCTTTGTTTATTAATTTTAATAAAGGTTTTTTAACTTTTTCCTTTATTAACTTTAATAATAATTTTTTATGTTATTTTTATTGAATAAAAAATATTATATATATATATATATATATATAAAAGCATTATTATTATAAACAGCGAAATTTTATAAAACACAATAATACAACTACACTTCTGTGACATCGTACGTGCTATACTTTTTTGAAGAGTGAAAATATGCATTTGTCAAAGTGTGGTGTTGGGGACAAATGTATTTTTAGTTTAAATTGCTCAATGACTTGTAAATGTTGTTTAACAATTTTTACTTTATGTTTTCAAATTTCATGTCAGCGAAAAGGAATCTATAATGAATATTTTTTTCATGTTACTTAAAAGAATCTATAATGGCTACTTTTAATTTCAAAAGGGAGAGATCATGTAAATTTTTAATTTAGAAAGGGAAATTGAAAATTGAAAGGGGATCACATTTTTATTGGGGTCAAAGGTGATAGTTTCATTAAGTTGCTTCATTCTCGTGGAAGGGATGATAGGTATATAACTACAATATTAATCTCATTATGCATGGCTTTTTTTTTAATTCTTCAAATAGGATAGGGTTTCCCAAATAGTACTTATGGACTAGTGATATTAATTTATTCTCACTTTGTTTTTTGCTAAGTTTTTTGCCATTTCACTTATTTTTGTTGGGCAAAAACGTTAATTTTTTATTTATTTTAACTTCATTTATTTGTGAAAGATGTGCTCCTTCATGAGGATAAGCTTTACAAATGTCTTGAAATATGATAAATTTTACATAAATCTTATATAAAAATGTTGTATTTTCAAAATTTAAGACATAAGTTTATATAAACCTTTTCTATTTGAGAATCAATTTGTCTAAAAAAATATTTACTGAAGTTAAAGTCAAGTATACTTGCTTAATTATTTTATACCTCAAAATGTGTTTGTATGTAACTCATTAGTTTTGATATTCTCTATCATTAAGGCATGGTAAAAATATGATGGAAATTTTAGAAGATGAGCCTATGCCCAAGATCCAAGATGTAAAGGTAAATTTGGAAGACAAACCAAAACTAACATTAAATAAGTGACGGGGAGTTTTTATCCAATTCTAAGAACTAAATAGTTATAAAAAAATTGTATACTTCCACAAAACCAAAAACCCTTCTAAAAACAACTTGCTCATAATTAACATTTAAAATATCCACTACAACTTTTTCATAATGAGGAATAGAAAGATATTTAACCATTAATGAATCCATTGATATAATTTCTTAAAAAACACAATAACCATTAAATCAACAAATAATAGCATTTAATTCATAATTTTAATATGATTAAATATATTAAATAAACTATAATGTGTAATATCCACCCACAACTCATCTTCCACTTTATTCATTAGATAAACACCGAGCAAAAGAAGAATTAAAAAAAGCATTGAGATTGAAGTGGAAAAGACCAAAGTTACACTCCCTCCTCCATGTAGTGTAATACTAATTGATTGTTTATACACTTTCATATAGTTTTTGGACATGAAGTTAGACTGTGGGATGCGTAAATTCTAGGAGATTTTATGGTTAGGTTTGATAGTGATTTGATGGGAAAATTAGTTTTGTTGTGCTAAATTTCTTTTTAGAATATGTAAAAGTGTTTAAGGATTCATGAGGTTAATTGTAAGTTTTAACATAAGTTTTTGAGTGGCACGCGCTTGTGGTTCTGTTAGGTGGCACACGCCCAGGGGCTGGGCCCTTTCACGGGTGGCGCCAAACTTCAATTTTAAATATAAGTCGCATGTTATTATATAACAGGCAATAAAGTATGGTATGTTGCCCAAACCTTAACCCAATTTTTGTGTCCCTCGGGTTGCCACATGGACGCCCTTGGCTGGGCCATGTGGCAGCGTGTGGTTGGCCACCAATCAACCAATCAAAATCACCCAAATCAGGACCAATAAAATCATGTCACTTGGCACCATCTAGTTCGTTGGAGGAAACAGTGATATGCACAATCACCCTGCCACGTAGGCATGTCCAGTCAACACTACATCAGCAGTACGCACTGCTAACTGGGTTGTCTGCATTTTTTTTTTAATCGCATGTTTATAAAAACAAACAAAACATATTTCTGGGAGCATACGGAGTCCATTTTGCGTGAAACGAATTGCGTCGAATTCAGGATGACGAGCACTATGCGGTCATTTAAGTTCCACACTGATCCGATAACTTTAAATTTTAAGCACGTGATCAAATAGTGAATCACATGATCTTTTCTTTATTAATTTTAATAACAATTTTTTGACTCAATTATTAATTTTAATAATATTTTTTTTTAATTTATTTTTATTTAATAAAAATACTCTTATATAAAAAAAAATTTGTAATAATGGAAAAAACCTTAAAAAAATATTATCATAAACCACCCAATTTTATTTATTGATAGCAATACAACTACATTTTTTCCATGAACACTGAAAAAATGCATGTGTTAAAATGTGGTGTTGGGGCTAAATGTCTTTCCCGTTAAATGTCTTTCCCGTTTAAAGATGAGGACAAAAATGGATCCTCTTCCTTATCTTTTCACGAAAGGAACGAGTGAGTTGCCAAAACAAGTCGTAAGTAATCAGGATATTAATTGATTGCTCCATGACTTGTGGCTGTTGCTTAACAAGCTTTGCGTCTTACTCAAAACGCATCGGAAGGAGCCAAAGTCCATGGTTGTTATAAAGTGGACGGGAATTCACTCATTCAATGGCGCATGCGTTCAAAATATCCACCACCTTGCAAATGGTTGGAAGCAGTACTGAGGAGGTTTCCTCCTAACTTGAGGAGAAAGCAGTCCTGTTTTCATAATTTTAATATTTTCATTCCTCATTTTCTAGGGAAAGGGCATGGTAAATAACGTGTAGACACTTGTTCAAGCTTCTACGACTGCCATCCTCCAGAATATACCAGAATCTTCGTTTGGAATCAATTCTAATATAGAATTGAAGCGCAGACAACGGTATAAGCTCTTGAATGTGGCAGGCGTTTACTAACCGGTGGAGCCCATCTTTCCCTTTCACCGGTATATTCTTGCTCCATTCTTTCCAAGTCGGATGCAGCCGCAAAATATGTTCGATGGATATAGTCAATGGCTTCCAAATGGGAAGGGCGGTCCGGTAAAAGTCTGGGCGTAAAAGGGATAAACCTGGCTAAATTCTAGTGTATAAATCAGGGCCTCCGTTGCAGTCTTCATAATAATTCCTCTTTTTCTACGCATTCTCATTCGACTGCGAGATCGGCGGTGTGGAAGGAGAATGGATAAGAGGAGGTCTGACTGCTCTTATACACGCCTTCCTCCCCCCCGCCGGCGGCTACCACATAAGAAGAAGAACGTCTTTTCAGCCACGGTCCAATAGGCTCTGCGATATGACCACAGCCCAAGATGTCCCTTGAAGCTCGCATCGGGTTGTTCCGTCTGAAGACTTCTGCCTATTTTGTCATTGCATTTTTGTCACATTGCATTGACCTTTAGTGATCTACGTTTGTTGGGTGGTAGTCATATTGTGACATTTTTGTTGTTTGTCACAATGTTAATGTTGTTTGTTGTTCATTAGATTGTCAAAAATATTAAACTTATTAAACTTATATGGTTAACGATATAAAGTTAAAACCCTATTAAGGTCATTTTTATTTTTATTTTTATTTTATTATTTTTTTTTTTCCGAAGGTGGCAAAACCTATCAAACTCAGGTGTCAAACCAACAGTGAGGACAACCATCTCTGGCTGCTATTCGCGAATGTCGATTTGACTCATCACAGTTATCAAGGAAAACCACGCCACCTGTAATAACCCGCTGGTGGTCCGTAAGGGAGCAGGCTTTCACTCCTGCCAGATGCCTCTGGGTCTTGGGCCGTTAACCTGTTTCCTTACGTCCGAGGAAGACGAGCTCTTAGCCAAGCAGAAGCAGTTTTACGGCATACTCCAGGCCGACCCTATTAAGGTCATATTACTAAGTTATAATACATTTATGAAAATTAAAATATTTTTAATAATATGGAAATTATATTAAATATTAAATATTTAGTTTATTATATAAAATTATTATTATGGTTAATTATGTTTGATTTTAGTTAATTAAAGGAAGATTGATATAGTTAAACATAGTTATGTTACATTGCAACATTATTTTTTTTCAATTGTGAGGATGTTTGATGTTCATCACATTGTGATATTATTTATTGTGCATCATATTGCAATGAGATTTATTATTCACTATATTGTAATATTGTTTATTGTTGATGACATTGTGACAATGGCTATTATTCATCACATATGACATTATTTGTTGTTCAGTGTCATTTGTTGTCTATTATATTGTGACATTGTGACATCATTTGTTGTTTATCACATTATGACATAGTTCATTATATTGTGACATTATTTGTTGTTTATCAAATTGTGAACCATATAAAATTAAAGTTATATTATTATGTTATAATACAATTATAAAAGTTATATTAGAAATTAAACACTTAAAATAATATTAAAATTATATTAAATATTAAAATTATTATATAAAGTTATTTATTATGGTTGACCATGTTCGACCTCAGTTAACTAAGGGGAGATCATGGTTGACTCAGTTAAACATGGTTAACGATTGTGGTTATCAATAGATTCTTCTTTTTCCATGGTACAATATCATTTTTTTGTCCAATTGTGAAGACATTTAATCTTCATCACATTGTGATGTTATTTGTCGTGCATCGCATTGCGATGACTTTAATCGTTTAAATAATATTGAATTGCTATTTTTTATTATATATGTTTTAGTAATGTATATAGTAATTGATTTGCGTTTTTATTATTATTAGCATAGCTTTAATTCTATTAAAAAATTTATGATAACAATTAATTATCTCTGTAATTGATATAGTTTATTGAACTTAAACACATAAGAGATTACTTTAAAAAAATGTTTTTTTCACATGATTTATTATTTCCTTTTAATGATTTTTTAATATGTATGTTTAACATATATATAAATAGTAAGTATTAATTTTTAATATATTTATTAACTATTTTTTAAATATGAAATTATAAATATGATTTCATCATTATCTTAATTTATAGGGTATTATTTTTATTTTATGTTTATATTTAATGTATTTTATTATTTATACTTTATTTTATATATATTTTTATTTTTTATTTAATTAAAATCTTCATAATATATATAGTTACAAACATATGAATATTGCATTTTTGTTTAGTATATTTTTATTTAAGTATATTTTTTAATATAATGTGCATATATATAAGTATTAATTAAATTTATAAAAGTATTGTAAATATTAAATATTTTTTTCAACAATGAGAAAATTTATTATAACTTAATTGTCAAACCAACAATGAAGAAAACTATTTTTTGTTACTATCCGCAAATGAAAGTTGACTCATCGCTATTATTCAAGGAAAACCACACTACTCGGAATCACCTAGTGATGGCCCATAAGAGGCAAGATTTCACTCTTGTGGGTTGCCTCCACATCTTGGGCCATTAACATGTTTTCTTATGTCCAAATAAGATAAACTCTTTACCAAACAAAATCAGTTTTAGAGCATACTCCAAGCCTATATATATATAATTTAAATTTATTTTAATGTAACATGTATATTATAATTTTTTTTTAAATAAAAATTAATTTGAGTTAATTTATTATTTTTATTATTTATTTTTACGTTTTTATAAATTTCTAAGTAAAGTAGCATTATAATTTTTATTATTATCTAAAATTTCATTAGATAATTAGTTTGTTTATGACTCAAAACAAATAAAAATATTATAATTGTTTGACGAGGGAAAATCTAGAAGAATCACATTTTACAAGTGAAACTAACAAAACCTAATCCTAAAGGTGTCAAGAAAAATAACCCTATAATTATTTAATCAACAAAATACTTTATAACCAACTCAATCAATTAAACTAATCCTTAAAACTTACACATATATATAACACCCCTTACATATATTTTTATTTATTTTTTTAATTAAAATGTTGAACGGGAAAAATGGAAGTAGAATAGACTTTTTGGAATTGGCCAGTGGATTATTCATTCGATTCCTCTGCACTACTACAACGATCTCCGGAGTAAAGTTGGGACACACCATCTTTTCATCTTCAAGATTAACAGAGAAAAGCGTTCCACTGCTTTGTCACGAATATTTCAGTTACCTATCCGTTGCCCACTGTCACTCCAACCCCAAAGTAACTTTTACATTCGACAAAAAATAACTTGGTTACAAAGTTTAGCATGGCTGAATGTAGAGAACCGCGGTTGGTGATCGAGCTGCGGTTCGCTCAAAACCATAATGTCACTCACTCCAATAAACAATAAAATCCTCGTGCACTGTTTTTTTCCCTAAAATCCATCGAGTCCAAGGATTGGATAAATCGTGAATTCGCCGAAAATTTGTTTTACCGGCATTTGGACTTCGATTTTAGCGTGGCCCGAGTTTAATCCGGCGTTAGTTCGAATTCAGTTGGTCAGATTTTCATATATATATATATATAGTAAGGGTAATATTTTGATGCTTATAAGTATTTTCACATCAAATTATTGCGCCGGAGGTACTTTCTAATTCGTGTGAAAAATTAAAAATTTTGACTCGATAAAATTAATAATTATAGTTATTAATTATTAATAATTAAATTAATTTAAATTCAATTCAATTTAATTTGAGAGCTACCAAGTTTTTAGAAAGATTAAATTTTTTGAAAGGCATATTTTTTTAAAGTGAAAAAAAAATGATTCCTCTACATTCTCAATAAATCTAAAATTAAAATAAATTTACACGATATTTTTAATAATACTTACAAGTATTTTCAAATATATAATGAATAATTTGTATATGGAAAGATAAATATAAGAATTTTTGAATCACCAAAACAACACAATTTGAATATATTAAATATTAATTTTATGTTTTTATATATAAAAATAGATAATTTACCAATTAAATATTTTATTATTATTATAATGGCTTATATTATATATCTGAATTAAAATATAATATTATTATTAAATTTAATTCAATTATATTATAATAATTATTAATATAAAAATCAATTATTATAATTTGTAGATATTTTAGAATGAAATAGGTATTCGTTATATTTAATTTACTATTAATATATATTACTGTTTATAGTATATTAATATATTTTATAAGATTAACAAGTTTAGGATATATATATCTTTCTTGATGGAACGATACGGAGCTTACAGTTTGGGGTGTGTGGTCATCATTTCACCAAGGTTTTTTTTTCAGAAGGAAAAAATCAGCATGTTATATATTGAGTAAAATATATTGATCATGTTACAATTTTGAGGACCATAATCTTGGAAAATATATGGATGTAAGATCCGAATGAGCGCATATGAAGTTGCGTCGGATATTCAACAGAATGAGTGCCAGATAGAGAGTAAGACGGCGCATGAGTCGACCTGCAAGTATAATAGAAAGAGCATTTGCTGTGCATGGAGAAGCATCATAAACGATGGAGAGAGAATGAGGGCGTATGTGTCGACCAGAATATCAAAAAGAGATAGAGCATCTGCTGTGCTTGAGACAGCGGCAGATCAATGGAAAAACAGGAAAAACAAACATGTAACAGTCATATAGATGGGCTAGAGAGAAAACATATACATATATGCAGAAACCTGAGCACCAACGCGCATGGAGAAGAAGCTTCTTCAGTCAGCCTGTGAGGGCATGGATCCCATGATAAGTGGCAGAATAGAGAGCAGGGGCAGGCAGGAGGCCTGAAAAATGCGCCGGTTCCGCCACGTCCAAATATTCCAGCATGTGAGGCAGAAGAGAGCTTGTCTAGCGGAGCTTTGATCCGCCCACCATAAAAAAGCATCCTGAACGGAGGAGAATGTACAGTGAGGAAAACTGAGAAGAGTCGATAGTTCATACCAGATTGCTTGAGCAGCAGGGCAATGAAGAAACATGTGGGAATTGGATTCATTCTCCTGAAGGCAGAGAACACATCTGCCAGGCCCGTGCCAGCCTTTCCTCTGTAAAACATCCCAGGAGAGGTTTTTATCGAAGAAGAGCAGCCAAGAGAAAAGGATGGTTTTAAGAGGGCAAGGGGCCTTCCAGAGCTTAAACGGAAAAATGGAGGGGAGAGGGGGGAGATCAGCAATGGAGGAGGAGTATATTTTCCTGACAGAGACGTGATGGATATTGGAGTCGATGGACCAGATGAGGGAGTCTTTATTGCCATGTTGGACGATCCCCTGGTGTGAGAAATGGGAGGTGAAGGAAAGCCAAAGGGGGCGGAGAGGGGGAGGGATGGCGAGCTGGAGGTCAGTTTTCCAAATGGGATGAAGAGACGACTAGGAATCTATGAGGGAGTTCCAAGTGAATAAACCTCTAGAATGGAAGAAAAGGAGGAGAGAAGGGGGGATCATAGATTCCAGGTTGAAGAGAGTGGGGTCTATACCAATAAGGATGGAGGAGCCGGAGAAAAGGGTCCATTTGAGGTGTTTCCTGAAGAAAGGGAGAACCTTTTTGAAACTGAGCCAGATGGGGGAGCCACTACGAATGCCAAGAGTGGATCGGTGAAGCCAGTAAGTCAAAGGCCGGCCTTTTAGATACTTCTGTTTCAACAAGAGACTCCACGGTCCATTGCCAAAAAAACCCCTGTGAATGGAATTGCATATGAGCGCCTTACCAAAGTGTTGCATATCAAGAAGTCCCCATCCACTCATCTCTTTGGGCCGAGAGATGGAGCCCATCTTAACCAGGTGGAGTTTTATTGGTGAGGAACAACCGCTCCACAAGAAAATAGCAGCAATGGAGGTCAGTTGTTTGATGACAGAGGATGGAAGGACAAAAAGGTGGCACCAATAAACAGACAGTTGAGTGAGGACAGACCGAATGAGGATGTATCTGCCCGCAAGAGAGAGAAGACGCATTTCCCACTTAGAGATCTTGTGGAGGAAGCGGTCCACCAGCCATGCCCAGTCTAAACAATGCGCCCCCGTTGCTTTGAGGCGAAAACCCAGATAGGTGAAGCCATCCTTTAAGAGGGCAAGATTGATTCCAAAGCGTTCAGCTATCCATAGGGCCAGTGCAGGATCCGAGTTATTAAGATATAATACTGATTTTCCACAGTTGATGGCGAGACCTGTAGCAGCTTGGAATCTTTTGAAAAGCAAGAAGAGGAAAATCCATGATTGCTTACAGA
Organism: Pinus tabuliformis; assembly: GCA_031772625.1. NCBI lineage: Eukaryota > Viridiplantae > Streptophyta > Pinopsida > Pinales > Pinaceae > Pinus > Pinus tabuliformis. The sequence continues at coordinate 564,865,337 of CM062809.1, read as the reverse complement.
GCATGGCGAAGAGGAGGATATCGTCAACAAAGAAATTGTGGGAGAGGGAGATGTCCCTGCATATGCGGACCGGCTTGCATCTACCCTCGCCCACGGCATGGTTGATGTGCGAGCTGAGGCAGTTCATAACCAAGATAAAAAGGAGCGGGGAGAGAGGGCATCCCTGACGGAGTCCTCGCTCAGCATGGAAGAAGGTGGATGGAACCCCATTGATAATAACCGAGAACTGGACGGATTCCACGCAAGCCATAATCCATTTGATAGCCGGAGGCCTCAATCCGATTTTAGAGAGGAGAATATTGAGAAAACTCCAGTCAACGCAGTCGAAGGCCTTTTTGAGGTCAATTTTGAGAGCGGCAGCGTTGATGTTCTTGGTGCAGATAGAGTGGATACACTCCTGAGTCATGGAAACCGCATCCATTATGAGCCGGTCTTTGAGGAAGGCGTGCTGCTCTTTGGATATAAATGAGTTGAGGACTTTCTTGAGTCTGTCGGCTATAATTTTTGAGATGATCTTATACAGAGAGTTGCACAACGAAATCGGCCTATAATTGCCAAAGGAGGAAGGTCTTTCAGACTTTGGGATTAGGGCGATAAAAGTGGCCATAAGAGCACTGTTGATGTTCCCGGACAGACGGGACATATCGACCATACAGAGGAGGTCTTTTTTAAAGAGCTCGTAAAAGTGGGCGAAAAATTCCATCGGCCATCCATCAGGGCCGGGGCTCTTGTCTTTGCTTAAAGACTTGATGGATGCCGAAAGCTCTTCCTCCGTGACAGATCTGAAGAAAGCATCATTAGCCTCATCATCGAACATGGTTGGAAGATGATCAACCGCCCAAAAAGAGTCATTCAGGTCATTGTGTTGTCTCGAGTATAGTTGCCTAAAGAAGCGAGTGGCCTCCGCAGCGATGTCGTGATGTGTAGAGAAACTCTGACCTTGATCATTTTCAATTTTCCAGATGGAATTTTTGAGGCGGCGACCGTTTGCGAAAGAGTGGAAGAAACGGGAGTTGCTGTCACCGTGTTTAAGCCAGATGGCCCGGCTTTTGAGCCGCCAGGTGGCCTCTTCTTTAAGGAGTAATGCCCGTTTTTTCCTCTCTAGGGAGCATAATGAGGAGGCCTTTTCAAGAGTTCTGCCACTGATGTGAATGGAGGAGACGATTCGCTCTATTTCAGAGTTGATGCGGATGAGGTCCTGTGCATCCGTAAGTTTTTTTGAATGCTGCCATGACTTTGTTTTGGCCCTTAAGAGTTGGATCTTATCTCGAAAGGTTAAGAGGAAGGCGTCTTGCGAATTGATGATCTCGTCCCAGCTTTTCTTAATAAATTCATTAAATGATTCGTCCTGGAGGTGTATGGAGTTGAATTTAAATGAGTAGCCAAGTCTTCGGTCCGCCTGAGCCCATTCTAGGAGGATGGGCTTGTGATCGGAGGTGAGCTCCCCGCCTGTCGTTGCCTTTGGCATCCCCCATTGGAGGATAATACTTTCATGGAGAAGGAAGCGGTCTAATCTCTTCGCTATGAAGGCAGAGTCCAATCTACCGTTGTCCCAGGTGGGGATCATGACAGCCGGGCAGATGTCGACCAGGTTTCGGTTAAATAACTCCATCCTCATTCTGACTGCCAATCTGTCTACTGGGATGTCGTGGCCCCAACATTCCTCTGAGCTTAAGGTGAGGTTGAGATCGCCAATGACAAGCAGCGAGTGAATGTCCATAATGCCGGAGGAGAGAAGAGAGTCCCAAAAGGGGGATCTGTGCCTGTAAGGGGCATATATATTCAGCAGGTTTATTGGATTCGGGCGCCCACGAATAGAAGCAGAGAGAAGGATGCCTGCGAGGCATTTGAATGCCTTTGCCTTTATCAAGGTAGGATCCCACATGGAGACCAAACCGCCCGAACATGTATATAGTAATTTTCGCTACATGTAAATCATTATGAAAATATGCTAATTAATGATATCAAAGGTTTATGAGAGCATAAGGTGTTTAATGTTCAACAAATTCATAACTAAATGGTGATTATAAGGATTTGAAAATACATCATTTGTAGCCCTCTTAGTTTTAGTGTTTTGTGGAATATTTTGCACCACGCGTGCTAGAGAATACAAAACTTAGCACCAAATCTTTATTACATAAGCTAGGGACAATTCTAGGAACAGGTCACGAACTAATCAATGGATACGACCACTCATGGCTTCTAGTTCCCACTCATAGGCTTCATGGAAGTAAGGGGTTAGATTTCCTATTAGATCCATTGTTTTGATGCTTGTGCAGGTTGTGCCCAACTATTTCCTTCTTGAGAAAGCCTTGTTCCTAGTTTTTCTAATGCTTTTCACGTATACCACTCCCCTTTCTCCCTCATCAGGCCCTCCTTCGATTTTACTTCATTTCTCCCTAGTATCATTCTCCCCTCACCTTTTAAATTCATTTGGCTCTTCTCTAGACTCTCGAGCGCTTTATTTCCATGCAAATCCAAGCTTGTTAAAGCCTGAAGGCTCTTCCCCAGGGGTAGGTTCCCCTTCAGTTCTTCAACCTCCCCATTTTTGTCACCCTCCCATTGCATCAATTTTTTGACCCAGGAGAAAGTGTGATAAGCATTATGCCCAGACATTGTGCTAGAGTAAGAACTAGAGAAATTCACTATAAAGAAAATCTGGCTCAATTGATCCCAGTAAAGAGAAAAATCCTTGGCTGGAAGATACGAAGATAATACACCACTGCATATTCAAGAGGAAATTGCTAGGTTTACCAATAAATTATTGGAGAGCATGGATACCTCTCGAACATGGAAGTAGCTAGTGAATTTGCATAGTGGATCCACGACATCGGTCACACTAAAAGGAGATTCAACTCATACATGCACATGACTGACACATACTGTTATCTCAAGATGCTAATGGGATGAGTCCCAATGGATAGGAACACGACAAAGGAGGAGATCTTGTTGATTCTGGTTGGGATTCAACTCATGACCCAAGGGTTGGATTGATTACCATAATGTATAGAAGTAGATTTGGGTCTTCACCCAAAATGAGGTTGCTCACTAGGAAGTAGCAAAGAATCAATAGCAGTCGAAGAATCAAACTCCTACAAGACTAAACGATGGACTTAATACACTCTTATTTTGCTCATTTTTCTTTCAAGTATTCTAATTTAAGGTTAATAATTGTTTCGATTCACCTCAAGCCACAAGAAAATAGTCATTTAGTGTTAAAATTTCATGATATCTATATTTTTTAGATGTTGAAAAACTCAGGTGTTGTCATTTGTCTAGCTTTCCTAGTAACAAATCACAACGAACTCTAAAAACTATTTTTATATAATTATGAAAACCTTCAATTATATATATAATATCAATTCATTTATTTTATTTATATTTGTTTAGATATATTAATGGTTTCAACATTCATAGAGTGTTGAATTTGACTTTTCATCTTTTATAATATTTATTCATACAATGAAATGTTAATATTATAATTTTTTTAATTATTGATGTTACTTATCAATACTAAGTTGATGATATTTATTGTTATAATTTTAGATTAATTTGTCTTTTAAATCTCTACAACTTAAGTGTAATTCATGTTTTCCTAATAATCCTGATGGGTAGCTCAATCGTTCGAGCTTCCACCGTTAAAGCATCTTTGCTATTGACATGTCATAGGTTCAATTTTCTCAACATTCTCAGAGTCAGGCTTTGTAGTTGAGTCGGTAGGAAGTGATCCCTTTAGATGGATCTGTCTAGTAGGAAGTGATCCCTTCAAATGGATCGGCCTAGTACAAATATTTCGTGGATGTAGTGGCCACTAATCTCCAAGATGTGATCCCTTCAAATGGCTCGACCTAGTACAAATATTTCATGGATGTAGTGGTCACTAATGGATCTGTCTAGTAGGAAGTGATCCCTTCAAATGGATTGGCCTAGTACAAATATTTCGTGGATGTAGTGGCCACTAATCTCCAAGATGTGATCCCTTCAAATGGATCGACCTAGTACAAATATTTCGTGGATGTAGTGGCAACTAATCTCCAAGATCCGTGAACCACAAAGAAAAAATAATCATATTTACATAATTCTCCAAATGCTACATCCAAATTTATGCATGAATAAATTTGGCTAGTAAAAATATCACTATAAATGTAGGGGTCACCAATCTCCAAAATCTATAAACCAAAGAGAAAAAATAAGCTTATTTACCTATTTCTTCAAATACTACATCCAAATTTAAGCATCAATAAACAAATTTAAAATTGTTGTCATTAAAGTTTTATTTAAAACTAATATCATAGTTTTATAACTAATATTTTTTTATACAAAATGTGGATGGTGAATTAATCTTGTTTTAAAAGTTTTCTTTCGAGTGTACAAATTTTTTTATTTTTATTATATATGATTATTGTTTTTTTTGTGTATTTAATTAATAAGGGGTTGATAATTTTTTTTTATTAATATATGTTTATTAATGTAAACATTTTCTTTAATGGAAATTTTATGTTTCTATATAATTATTCTATTTTATATATGTCATATAAATATAATCTAATTTAAATTTAAATTTAAATTAAAAGAATTTATTTTCCATTATATTATTTATATATCATTAATTAGGAGATAATAATTTTTATTATTAGAAATAAATTTTATTATCATATTTATTTATCTATATATATCTTAAAAAAATGATAATAGCATAGCTACACTTTTATATTTATTTAAAAGTATTTCTTTTTCTTTTTTAATCATGGTGAATTGGTAATTGGTTGAAATAATCTAGGGGAGGTCCAAGATCAAACTTAGTTTCTACCACTATAGCGCCAAGATTATATCTGATAGCCCGTACCAAGAATTTATGATTTAGCAAGAGTGGTTGCTACTATAACATCATAAAACAGATATACCAGGAATTTATGATTTAGAAAGAATGGCTACCACTGTAACACAAAGAGTATATCCAACCATTATAACACCAATAGTATATCCAACAACCTATAAAGAATATATATATATATATATATATATATATATATATATATATATATATATATACACACACACACACACATAAGGTATTTATGACAAAAAGAGCCAAGACTCCACGAGGGTAGGGGAGTCTACTCCTTGAGCCTTATCATGAGGGTGGGGGAACCTACTCCTTAAGCCTTATCATTAGGGTGAGGGAACCTACTCCTTGAGCCTTATCACAATGGTTCAAACATGCCCCAGCATGGGAACTCAAACTTGGTGGAGTGGATAACATCTCATTATGTCAACCACTGAGTGGTCCCAAATGAAGATAATTTTAAAATCTAATTAACAAAAATATAAATTACATAATTAAAATACACCTTATTTATTTTCCTTTTCCTTTTTTCAAACTTACTTTAATCTGACCCTTTTAAAATAAATATCTTATGACTACCTTTAACTTAGAAAGGGAGAGATCATGACCACCTTTGATTTAGAAGGGGAGATAAAAAATTGAACAATGGATCAATTATTTATCAAGATTAAATATCAAGATTAAAGGTGATAGTTTCATTAAGTTCTTCATTATGGTGGAAGGGATGATAGGTATATAATTACAATCTCATTATGCATGTATTTTTCTTTAATTCTAAGTCAAAATAGGTTTCCCAAATGGTACTTATGGATAAGTGACATTAACTTTCTTTAATATTGTTTTTTTTTTTTTTACTTTTCATCATTTTTCTTATTTTTATTTGCTGAAAATGTCAATTTTTTAAATTATTTTTAACTCATTTATGAAGATAAGTTGTTGCATGAAGATAATTATTGTAGATTTCTTGGACTATGATGAAACTTGTATGAGAATGTTGTATTTTTAAAATCCAAGACATAAGTTCATATAAAATTTTAACATTTGTAAAGTTATTTGTCTAAAATATCCTTCAATTAATATCCATATAAATACAAGTACATAATCATTTTATACCTTTTTCAAAATATGTTTTTATATACTACCCAAATTATCCATTATATTCTCTATCATTAAAATATACTAAAAGGTAATGAAAAATATAAAAGATTAACCCAGGCCAAATATTTAAAAGAAAATTTAGAAAACAATCTCGATATAACATCGAATAAATGACATCGAATTTGGATCCAATCCTACGTACTAAAGTATTATAAAAAGTTCTGCTCTTCGAAAAACCCAGAACCCTCATAAGAAGACTCCTCATAAGTGTTATAAAGGTTCTGCTCTTTCAGAAACCCAGAACACTCCTAAAAAGATTCCTCATAATCAACATGATTAAAACATGAACTAATTTTTTTTTGGACTAGAGATATATCTAACAATTACTTGTTCAATTCTAATCCATACTTTTTCAATTCGAGTGGATCCACCGTATAATTTCACAAAAAAACACCCATAAGCATTCAATCAACAAATAATAGCGTTTAATTCATAATTGTGATATGGCTAAATGTGTTGTTGAATTATCTATAATATCCATCAACAACCCCAAGCAAAAAAACAAAAAATAGGGTTTAATTCATAATTGTGATATGGCTAAATGTGTTGTTGAATTATCGATAATATCCACCAACAACCCCAAGCAAAAAAACAAAAGAATAATCAAAGTAGTGATAATGGAATAATCGGTTTTGAAGTTGAAGAGATCAAAGGTACTCTCCTTCCTCCATGTAATTTCAATACTAAATAGGTAATTCAATATTTGTTATGTACACTTTCATCTAGTTCGTAGCATGAAGTTAAACTATGTCACAGGTAAAGTTTGAGAGGTTCAACGCGTGGGTTTGATAATGAGTGACCCTTTATTTATTAGTTTTAATAATAATTTTTATTTTATTTTTATTGAATAAAAAAATTTATTATTATTAAATACAGTTGGTTTAAAAAAATAAAAAACCAAATTTTATCAAAACACAATAATACAACTACATTTCTCTGATACCGTACATTTCCATGCTCTACTTTTTTGAAGACTGAAAATATGCATTTATTAGAGTGTGGTGTTGGCATAAATGTCTTTCTAGTTTAAAGATGACGATAAAATGGATGCTCTTCTTTATCTCTTCACGAAAGGAAAGAGTGAGCTGCCAAAACTAGTCGTAAGTAATCAGGATATTAATTAATTGCTCAATGACTTGTAAATGTTGTTTAACAACCTTTGCTTCTTACCTAATACGCATCGGAATGAGCCAAAGTCCATGGTCGTTATAAAGTAGACGGGAATCCACATTCAATGGCGTGTACATTCAAAATGACCACCACCTAGCAAATGTTTCGAAGCAGTAACGTGGGGGTCCCCTTTCCTTGGGAGAAAGCAATCATATTTTCATAATTTTATTATTTTCTTTCCTCATTTTCTAGGGAAAAGGCATAGCAAGTAACGTGTAGACATCAAGTTTCTACGACTGCCATCCTCTAGAAGATGCCAGAATCTTCATTTGCAGTCAATTCTAATATGGAATCGAAGCGCACACAACGGTGTAAGGTCTCGACTATGGCCGGCGTTTACTAACCGGTGGAGCCCGTCGTTCCCTTCGCCGGCATATTCTTTCCAAATTGGACGGAGAGCCGGAAAATATGTTCGATGGATAGTCAATGGCTTCCCAAACGTAAAGGGCGATCCGGTAAAAGCTGTGGGTGTAAAAGGGATAAACCTGGCTAAATTGTAATGTATAAATCAGGGGCCGGAGGTCTCCTCGGTTTGCCCAGCTCGGTATCAAACCTTCCCTGAGAGAAAAATGGAGGAAAGAAGCAAATCCAGCAGCGCCCCTGTGCTGCCCCTCACCTTTGCCGTTCCCAGATCCCACTCTCCCACACGCCATTTCAATTCGCCTTCACCTTCCTCTGCTTTCAACTTTGCTGTTCACAGAACGCCCTCACCTACTCGTGCAAGCTATAGAAGCGCCTCTTCTTTAATTTCTTCTGCTTCTGCAGCCGCTTCGTCTTCTAGCAATTTCGTTCTTGACATATCCACGTCGCAGGTTCGATCCCCACGCCATCCCGTTTCACCAAAAGCCGTTGCCCCCATGAAGCCCATCGTCTGTGCTCCGCCTAGGAAGACGTGCATGTGTTCACCAACGAATCATCCAGGTTCGTTCCGTTGCAGTCTTCATAGAAATACTAATAATTTCTCTTCTTCTACGCATTCTCATTTGACTGCAAGGAGGTCTGCAATGACGAATTCGCTTGTAAGGATCGGCCGTGTAGAAGGAGAATGGGTGAAAAGAGCTCTCACTGCTCTCATACGCCCGTCAAGCCACCACATGCGAAGGAGAACGTCTTTTCAGCCACGGCCCAGCAGGCTCTGCCACATGACCACAGCCCATGATGTCTCTTGAAGCTCGCATCGGGTTGTTCCCGTTTGAAGACTCCTGCCTATTTCGACGATCGTTTCTCCAATGGCCGACCAATGCTAGAAAGAGACGTCGGCATGTATTGTTGCAGAGCTGCGCCGAGTTTTCTTTTCTGCTAAGGACTGCGCCTCCGATTTGGCTAATTCTGTACGAAAATCTATAGCAAAGGAGCGTCGTTGTTCTACAAGTGTTGATATTGTTCGTTAAAAAGCAAGAATGGTTGGGATTCTCGATGCGATGCAGTAAATAATTTTCCAGGGATTAGAAACAAAAAATATTTTCCCTAGATAATTTTGATTCAACAACACTATGTAAATACTGTACGGATATATCAGTTGTACAGATAATGTAAATACTGTAATATAAAGCTTCTTCTACGGGGTTATCCCCTTTAAAATGTAAAGCCGTTATAATAAAGACTCAACAGTAACCAGAATCGAAATCATTACCACAAATCTTATTATTCCAAATTGAAATTGAAAATAACGAAAGCACAAAATACTACAAAATTTACCTAACTTACACACAATAAAATTAGTTGGGGCTATTCAATTGATTAATCAAATTTAATGATTATAATGAATTACACAATAAAATTAATTGGGGCTATTCAATTGATTAATCAAATTTAATGATTATAATGAATTCGGTAAGGGGTATTTAAATTTTTTCATCTCATGATTAGCCCAAAATAACTTCACATGCACACTCTAAATTCGACTTTTCTCAAAATATGAGTTAACTCCACATGGCTCACACTTAACTCAGTTTCTACTTTTCCCAAAATATGACTTAACTCAGCATGACTCACACTTAACTCAGTTAACTCACACTATAAATCTAGAGTGCACTTAACTCAGCTTATCTCTTCATGCCTCACTTGGATCTTGCTACATTTTCATGGGGGACTAATTACTATTTCCCACACTCCTCTTTAATTACAACTGTATGACTCAACATAACTCAAACATGACTCAACTATGCCTACTAGGCTTACAATAGACATTGACTCAATCATCACTCAAACATGTCTACTAGTCTAAGTCTCAGCTAGGCTTACAATGACTCAAAACTTCTACAATTTCTTCTGAATTCTATATCCTCAAAATTGCTTCATTATGTGGTGTGCGTTCTTGTTCTAGGCTCCATATTTTTTTATTTCTTGTTGCTGCAATTTTTTTTTTTAACTTTTCTTGCATTTGTTCTAAAAAACAATCCAATCATGTCTTCTACAATTTCCTCTTCAAAGATTCGTTACACTATGGATTGTTGCCACAAGTCTTCATCTTCAAATTGTCTTCTTTGTTTTACTTCTTGTCCTTCATATTCATGACTTCCTTTCTATGATATTTCTTGACAGAAAAATATTATCTTTTCTTGATTCCATTGCTGAAAAATGTTTTTAATGCATTCACCTTTGTCTTAAGAAATGTCCATTTCTTTCTCTTCATTTTCATCATTAGATACTGTTGTTTTTTTCTATACTCCGCACACTCAAGATCAATGTTAGAAATATCTCTTTATGCTTTTCAGTGAGAGCTTCCTTCTCTATCTCTTCCTTCTCTGCCTTCTCTTCCACTCTGTTACAAACCTTTATTGTTGCAAATAGGTTGTCTTCCACTTGGCTTCCAGACACAAGTGGGCTTCTATCACCAAACACGTACTATGATCTTTTTGTTGCATCATGTGCAACCACTCATCACTAGTTAATGGTTCTTAACCAAATTTAATATCAACATAATTTTCATCCACTCTATTGTGGGATATCCAAGCATGCATGTGCTCATTAACAATTTCAACTCCACCAAATTCATCAGTTGTAGTTGGATTCACCAATCCACATCTCACTTTGCACTCACCATCCACATGTGTTTCGTCATAGTGGGATTCCCCATCATATGCACCATCCACGTTACAGTGGAGTCCTTGAGCGTTTATATGCTCTTGCTCTGTTTCACATACAAAGGCTTCAGTTTCTCTCTCTATAATCTTTGCTACATATTCTTCATCCATATGCATGTTTGCATAATATGTTTCAATTTTATGGTCTTAACGACCATCATCCACTTTTGAGTGGGACTCTCCAAGCTCTATTGTCCTCTTAGAGTCTCGCTCATCTACTCTCAGATCTATGAATGACCCAAAAAATTGTGACACCACTTGCTACTGCATGTCACTCCCCCTTGCACCAAACTCTTCTTCAAGAGTCTTCCATGCTTTCTTAGAAGTTGTCGTTGTGGCTACCTTGCACAAAAACTTCACATCCAATTCATGTTTTATAAAATTCAATGCTAAAACATTGCATACTTCATCATATGGGCTATTAGACTAGTACTCAATTAACTCTTTCGTTGAAAGAAAAGTTAACATTTTGATAACCCAAAAATCAAAATCTTTACCAGTAAACATAGGTGGTAGCAAATCAAAGCGACATCAATCAACCTCGATTTCTTCTTTGTCTTCTGCTAGACTGCTCAGTTCCTCGACTGTAGCTTGAACCTCTCTAAACATGACAACAATCTTTGCCTCTTCTTTTCGATTTTTTCTTAAGTTTCTTCAGTTGCGCTTTGTGACCCATAGCTATTATCTTTTTTCTGTCTTATGGTTGCTTTCTTGATTGCATGAGGCTATCTACTATATCACCCCTAAAAAATATGATTTTTAATATATACCCCATAAAGCATAATCTTCATCCAAAAAACATTATCATAATTGACAAAACACAAAAAAAAAATTACAAATAAAAAACTTCTCCAAATACCTAAATTCACTTTCTACAAACCCTTTATTTTTTTAATCCTCAAATCAAAATATTCACTCTAAATAAAACCCTTTTTTTTAATCCTCAAATCAAATAATCACTCTAAATAAAACCCTTTTAAAATCTTTTCAAAACGTTTAATCTCTTTTCAAATCTCCTCCATGGAAAAAAAACGTGCTTTAAAATAGGGCTCCACAAATATATGTATAAGCTCATTTAAAAATACTTTGTAACTTGACCTTTTCCACTTTAAACTACCTTAATTTTTAATATATCTAAGAACTTTATAAGGACCCCGTGTTTCTGACTTGGCCTTTTAAAACCAAAAAAAAACCACTTTGAAAATAAAACCCACTTTAAAAAAATATGCGCTCTTTCAAAAGAAAATCGTACCTGCCCACGTGGTCCTCTGCCGTTCAAAAAACCTTTTTGAATAATTTTGTTTTCAAACTTTTGACTAAAAATATGCGCTCTTTCACAAGAAAATCGTACTTGCCCACGTGGTCCTCTGCCGTGCAAATAAACTTTTCAACTTTTTTTTTTCAAACTTTTGAAGTCGCCCACTTGACTTTTAAGAACCTATACACGTCAAACGCACTTTAAAACTTTGGCCAAGTGTTGACTAACGCTCTTCACATTGTCTGTGCAGTGTGCACTGCTCACAACAACGACGACAGTCTATACATACAACGGGGATTCACGGTGGTGGCAGCAACATAGGCTGCGGCTTATGTAGGAGGACCCTCGCGACTCTCTAGCACGCTCTTTTCTTTGACGATGCTGCGATGGTGGTTGACGGCAGCTGGGGCTGCTCACGGCTCCTGCAACCAACGGTAAAGAATTTTCTCTCCAGTGGCTCTGCAATCTGGGGCTGCGACACATTAAGATATTTTGGCTTTAACCTAGTTTTGATACCAATTTCTTAGAAAAAGAAAGACACAAAATATCACAAAATTTATACATTTCACACATAATAAAGCTAGCTGCTCTTAAATTGATCAATCAAACTTGATGATTACAATCAAACCAGTAAAGGGTATTTAAATTTTTTCATCTAAAGTAATTTTACATACCCATTTTAAATTTGACTTTTCTCAAAATATAACTTCACTCACACTCTAAATCTAAACTGCGCCTAATTCATCTGGTCTCTCCAAAATAATTTCACACACTCTCTAAATTTGACTTTTTCCAAAATATGACTTCACGCACAGTCTAAATATAGACTGCACTTAACTCATCTTAAGCCACCACATGCGAAGGAGAACGTCTTTTCAGCCACGGCCCAGCAGGCTCTGCCACATGACTACAGCCCATGATGTCTCTTGAAGCTCGCATCGGGTTGTTCCCGTTTGAAGACTCCGGCCTACTTCGACGATCGTTTCTCCTATGGCCGACCAATGCTAGAAAGAGACGTCGGCATGTATTGTTGCAGAGCTGCGCCGAGTTTTATTTTCTGCGAAGGACTGCGCCTCCGATTTGGCTAATTCTGTACGAAAATCTATAGCAAAGGAGCGTCGTTGTTCAACAAGTGTTGATATTGTTCGTTAAAAAGCAAGAATGGTTGGGATTCTCGACGCGATGCAGTAAATAATTTTATGGGGATTAGAAACAAAAAAATATTTTCCCTAGATAATTTTGATTCAACAACACTATGTAAATACTGTACGGATATATCAGTTGTACAGATAATGTAAATACTGTAATATAGAGCTTCTTCTACTGGGTTATCCCCTTTAAAATGTAAAGCCGTTATAATAAAAACTCAACAGTAATTAGAATCGAAATCATTACCACAAATCTTATTATTCCAAATTGAAATTGAAATTTAAAATAACAAAAGCACAAAATACTATAAAATTTACATAACTTACACACAATAAAATTAATTGGGGCTATTTAATTGATCAATCAAATTTGATGATTATAATGAATCCGGTGAGGGGTATTTAAATTTTTTCATCTAATGATTAGCCCAAAATAACTTCACATGCACACACTCTAAATTTGACTTTTCCCAAAATATGAGTTAACTCCACATGACTCACACTTAACTCACTCTAAATTTGACTTTTCCTAAAATATGAGTTAACTCCACATGGCTCACACTTAACTCAGTTTCTACTTTTCCCAAAATATGACTTAACTCAACATGACTCACACTTAACTCAGTTAACTCACACTATAAATCTAGAGTGCACTTAACTCAGCTTATCTTCATGCATCACTTGGATCTTGCTACATTTTCATGGGGGAGTAATTACTATTTCCCACACTCCTCTTTAATTACAACTGTATGACTCAACTATGCCTACCAGGCTTACAATAGACATTGACTCAATCATCACTCAAACATGTCTACTTGTCTAAGTCTCAGCTAGGCTTACAATGATTCAAAACTTCTACAATTTCTTCTAAATTCTTTATCCTCAAAAATTGCTTCATTATGTTTTGTGCGTTCTTGTTCTAGGCTCCATATGTCTTTACTTCTTGTTGCTGCAATTTTTTTTTAACTTTTCTTGCATTTGTTCTAAAAAACAATCCAATCATGTCTTCTACAATTTCCTCTTCAAAGATTCGTTACACTATGGATTGTTGCCACAAGTCTTCATCTTCAAATTGTCTTCTTTGTTTTACTTCTTGTCCTTCATCTTCGTGACTTCCTTTCTATGATATTTCTTGACAGAAAAATATTATCTTTTCTTGATTACATTGCTGGAAAATGGTTTTAATGCATTCACCTTTGCCTTAAGAAATGTCCATTTCTTTCTCTTCATTTTCATCATTGGATACTATTGTTTTTTTCTTATACTCTGCACACTCAAGATCAATGTTAGAAATATCTCTTTATGCTTTTCAGTGAGAGCTTCCTTCTCTACCTCTTCCTTCTCTACCTTCTCTTCCACTCTGTTACAAACCTTTGTTGCTGCAAATAGGTTGTCTTCCACTTGGCTTCCAGACACAAGTGGGCTTCTATCACCAAATAACAACATAATATGATCTTTTTGTTGCATCATGTGAAACCACTCATCACTAGTTAATGGTTCTTAACCAAATTTAATATCAACATAATTTTCATCCACTCTATTGTGGGATATCCAAGCATGCATGTGCTCATTAACAATTTCAACTCCACCAAATTCATCAGTTGTGGTTGGATTCACCAATCCACATCTCACTTTGCAGTCACCATCCACATTTGTTTCGTCACAGTGGGATTCCCCATCATATGCACCATCCACGTTACAGTGGAGTCCTTGAGCGTTTATATGCTCTTGCTCTGTTTCACATACAAAGGCTTCAGTTTCTCTCTCTACAATCTTTGCTACATCTTCTTCATCCATATGCATGTTTGCATAATATGTTTCAATTTTATGGTCTTGACGACCATCATCCACTTTTGAGTGGGACTCTCCAAGCTCTATTGTCCTCTCAGAGTCTCACTCATCTACTCTCAGATCTACGAATGACCCAACAAATTGTGACACCACTTGTTGCTGCATGTCACTCCCCCTTGCACCAAACTCTTCTTCAAGAGTCTTCCATGCTTTCTTAGAAGTTGTCGTCGTGGCTACCTTGCACAAAAACTTCACATCCAATTCATGTTTTATAAAATTCAATGCTAAAACATTGCATACTTCATCATATGGGTTATTAGACTAGTACTCAGTTAACTCTTTCGCTGAAAGAAAAGTTAACATTTTGATAACCCAAAAATCAAAATCTTTACCAGTAAACATACGAGGTGGTAGCAAGTCAAAACGACATCAATCAACCTCGATTTCTTCTTTCTCTTCTGCTACACTGCTCAGTTCCTTGGCTGCAGCTTGAACCTTTCTAAACATGGCAGCAATCTCTGCCTCTTCTTTTCGATTCTTTTCTTAAGTTTCTTCAGTTGCGCTTTGCGACCCATAGCTATTATATGTTTTCTGTCTTATAGTTGCTTTCTTGATTGCATGATGTTATCTATTATATCACCCCCTAAAAAATATGATTTTTAATATATGACCCATAAAACACAATCTCCATCCAAGAAAACATTATTAAAACATTATTATAATTGACAAAAACACCCCCAAAAAAAATTACAAATAAAAAAACTTTGGCAAATACCTAAATTCACTTTCTAAAATCCCTTTATTTTTTTAATCCTCAAATCAAATAATCACTCTAAATAAAACCCTTTTAAACTCTTTTCAAATCTCCTCCATGGAAAAAAAAACGTGCTTCATAATGGGGCTCCAGAAATATATGTATAAGCTCATTTCAAAATACTTCGTAACTTGACCTTTTCCACTTTAAACTACCTTAGTTTTAGTTTTTAACATATCAAAGAACTTTATAAGGAACCCGTGTTTCTAACTTGGCCTTTTAAAACCAAAAAAAAAACCACTTTGAAAATAAAACCCACTTTAAAAAAATATGCGCTCTTTCAAAAGAAAATCGTACCTGCCCACGTGGTCCTCTGCCGCTCAAAAAACCTTTTCGAAATTTTTTTTTTCAAACTTTTGACTAAAAAAATATGGGCTCTTTCAAAAGAAAATCGTACTTGCCACGTGGTCCTCTGCCGTTCAAATAAACTTTTCAATTTTTTTTTTTCAAACTTTTGAACTCGCCCACTTGACTTTTAAAAACCTACACACGTCAAACGCACTTTAAAACTCTTAAAACTTTGGCCAAGTGTTGACTAACGCTCTTCACATTGTCTGTGCAGTGTGCACTGCTCACAACAACGACGACAGTCTATACAGGCAACGGGGATTCACAGTGGTGGCAGCAACATAGGCTGCGGCTTATGTAGGAGGACCCTCGCGACTCTATAGCACTCTCTTTTCTTTGACGATGCGGCTATGGTGGTTGACGGCAGCTGCGGCTGCTCACGGCTCCAGCAACCAACGTAAAGAATTTTCTCTCCAGTGGCTCTGCAATCTGGGGCTGCAACACATTAAGATATTTTGGCTTTAACCTAGTTTTGATATGAATTTGTTAGAAAAAGAAAGACATAAAATACCACAAAATTTATACATTTCACACATAATAAAGCTAGCTGCTCTTAAATTGATCAATCAAACTTGATGATTACAATTAAACCAGTAAAGGGTATTTAAATTTTTTCATCTAATGACTTACCCAAAGTAATTTTACATATCCATTTTAAATTTGATTTTTCTCAAAATATGACTTCACTCACACTCTAAATCTAGACTGCGCCTAATTCATCTTGTCTCTCCAAAATAATTTCACACACTCTCTAAATTTGACTTTTCCCAAAATATGACTTCACGCACACTTTAAATATGGGCTGCACTTAACTCATCTTATCTCTTCATGCATTATTTGACTTCGATCTTGTTGGATCTTCATGTCAAATTGGAGTGTAGCATTTTTTTCGAAATAAGATATCCCTTTTTCCCAAAATACTATAGTATATTTTTTCCAAATGACCCCCGAAAAGAAATTAAACAATAAGACTTATGGAAACCAAATCTCCATATATAACTCTGAAACCACAATGGTTTCAGCATAGACTTGATTGCCTAACAGGGTAACCATTCTTACAAACGTCGTATGTGCATGCAAGATTTCCATTTCCTAATAGATGTTGTGATTCATGATTTAGGGTGACGTTAAAGGTCATCGTAGGGTTTTACAATGCCTCTTTTTGAGGTATTATTTGCATTCGTCGTTCAGGAGCCCTCAATCTTTTAGCTTTCCCGGCACAGTGCCGTCCGGCATCTTACAAACCGACCGTGTTCCGTTTCATCTGACGTGAATCATTGACCGTCGTTTTAAGAATGCACAGGATACAGAAAGGCGTCGGATAAACATTGTTTAAATGGACTGTTCTTGTTGGAAGGAAGTTGGACAGAAATTTGGATTTCCATATATTTTGTTTTGTTGTATAAGGGCATGTGTTTCCCTTGCTCCACAGATTCTGAGGGTTTATAAAGCTTTTCAAACCATTAAGAAAAATTAAAACAACTTTGGAACAATTTTTAGATCTTTTGCTTTGTTGTTTTCAATTTTTAATTTACTTATTTTTAATATTGATTTTTTCGTACCAGGGTCGTGTGAGATTTTCGGCGGTGATGATTCAAGTTTGAGTGGGAACCTTGGTTTCTGAGAAGGGGATTGTTAATGGCAACTTTTTTAATTCAGTGTTTGTTTTGGGCAGTGAAAAAATGTATTGTTTGCTAAGAGAGGGTTACGATTTAGTATTGATGCTATTTTGTTATTGGACGATCTCAATTAAAAGCAAAAATTTAAACTTTTCAAAAACAAATTAGTCCGAAATCTTAGGTAGCTATATTTGGAAGTCTACAAATAGAGATTTTAGAGATGACTATATGTCTTTTAATGTGTTCATGGTCGCCTGTTGCCTTTGGATGAGATACATGTATAGCAACATGTTTTCTTTAGTTACATTTTTATCAAGAAGAACCTTGCCGAAGAGGAATTCAAGGTGTTGGTATATGTCCATGGTTTATATAAATTAGTTGTATCTACTCTTTGTGTGACTAATGACATGTACCCACTATGTAGCCTTAGCTATAACTTTAATGTCAGTGAGGGTACACCGCATTGTTGATTCTCATTCCACTTGATTGAGTTCATCTTGAATGGGTTGCGGGGTCAATTCCTAATACCTAGCCGATAAGTTTTCTGCTCTCAGTTCGGCCCTAGTTCATCCATGTTCCTGGTAATAAGTCACACCTTGGTAAACCCATGCTTGTTGATGTAGCATATCTAATGGTTTGAACTGAGAATGAGAGACCAATGAAAAAACGAAAGCCACTACCCTGGAGTCAAACCTCCCAGAGAAACTTGAGGAAAGAAACGACTGATAACAATTACTTTTATTGCCATTTTCATTTGAATTCACTGATGTCGTGCCCTTGGATTTTTATATAAGGCTCTGCCCAAGTTGAAATAGGACAAGGCTTCAGCTGAACTACCACTTTTATACACGTTAGTTAACCCCAAAAAAATGAGACCAGACAACCCTACAATCTTAAAATATAAAACGAATTATCAAATCCCGGATTGGATAGCTTTGCCAACCGTGGATATTGGAGGCCTTTCAAAATGGAACATTTAAAGAGTGTTAAATTTATTGTATTCAAAATAAATAATCAGTCAATGCCATCTAGATGTGCCGCTTTTAAAGAAAATCAGTTGTACTTGTACTCGTCACGTTTTTTTCTCAATTTCAAAGTTGAGAATATTCTCCTGATCGTACAATTTTGAAACTTAACTGAATAATAAAAAATTCAATATTTGAGAATATTTTCATTTATCTCTGTGTAATGGGTTTCTTCTCTGTCATCAACATTCATGAAGTCCCACCACAGCTTTTTATAATCTGAAAAATCATAAACTGTGTCCGGGAACATTACTTTGGGATCATTTCTGGGCCATCGAGCACATGGTTGGACTTGGGGTTGGTTGATCCACAAGTCTCTGGTTCGGTAGATGCAATAATAGCTTTCATAGATTCTTGTGTCACGGCCTCCATGGTGCCAGATACATCCAATGTCATGAAAATTCGTTTCCAGGGCCCGTCTTGCGATTCCAGCATCTGCTTTTGCTTTGTCATACATCATATCATGGATCCATTTTCTGCCTTTTGGGTACACCTTTCTTTCAGGTACATAATGCTGGAGATCAGTGTGAGGCTGTAAGTTGGCATCAAGGACTTTTGTGTTCCTTAATTGCCATGTGGGTCTCCAATTGTCTCTGTATGTATCCCAGTCTTGATTATCTGGAATGGTTCTCAAGACCTCTTGTTTTTGGTGCTGGTCCCACTCAGTAATAATCATCATGATATGTGCTATATTTTGTTCAAGATATTCCCTGCTGAGAAAGTCAGGAAGACAATTTTCCTTTCCTTTGATGTGCTCAATGGAAAAATCAAAATTTGCAAAGAGCGCCTGCCATCTGGCAAACTTTGCTTCTTCTGGTTTTTTGATGTCCTTGGATAGGACTTTCTTCATTGCTGACGCATCTGTTCTGAGAAGAAAAGGCTTGTTTATTAGATATACTGCAAACTTGCTGATGCAATTCCATGCAACTTTTACTTCTCTTTCAATAACAGAATAATTCTGTTCTGCTGGGTTCCATACTCCTGAGGCAAACTGTACCACTTGTTCTTCTTTGTCAACTTTTTGTTTTAGAATCCCTCCCCATCCTATGTCACTGGCGTCGGATTCAACTATTTTGAATGCCTCATCATCTGCTATGTACAGTATAGGCAAGGACTTTACCTTTGCTTTGATTTCTTGCACTGCTCTGGTATGGGCATCTGACCATTGAGGGGGATTTTTGCCAAGCCGCTTATTCAACACTTTCTTGTCACTGGCACAGTCTTGATAAAAACTGCTTACATAATTTAGGCAGCCAAGGAACCTTTGCAGTTGTGTCTTGTCTTTTAAGACATCTGGAAATTTGTCTGCAAAGTCAATGGCATGTTGTTGCAGAGAGATTTGTCCATTAGAAATCTGGTGGCCTAAGAACTTTATAGAAGTCTGAAATACTTCTATTTTCTTTTTACTAAGCACAAGCCCATTTTTCTTGACCAACTTCATGAAAATATTTACATGCTTGAAGTGATCATCAATATTTTTGGAAAAAATTAAAACATCATCAATATATACAAGTAACCAATCAAAATATGGCTTAAAAATATCATCCATGACCTTTTGAAACTTTGAAGGAGCATTTTTAAGACCGAATGGCATGACATTCCATTCATAGTGCCCTGCAGGAATACTAAAAGCAGTTTTGAACTTATCTGCCTCATTAATGGCAACTTGCCAAAATCCTGCTTTTAAATCAAATTTTGAAAATATTTTTGCCCCTGCAATTCTTCTGATCAAGTCTCCTTTATGTGGAATGGGATAAGTATCATCAGCCAAAACTGAATTTAGAGGCTTGTAATTTATTACAAGTCTGGGGATACCTCTAATTTGTTCAGCTCTTTTGTTTACATAGAATCCATAGCAATTCCAGGGGCTAGTGGATTCTCTGATCAATCCTCTGTTGAGCAATTGCTGAATTTCTTTTTGGCATAGTTCTCTGTATTCTTGGCTCATAGGGATCGCTCTGCTTTTACAGGGCTTTCCTGTGTATCCTTCTTTGTAGGGCAACTTAATGGTATGTTGCTTTCTGTGCCAAAAAGCATTTGGCTCTTCTGAACAACATTTTTCTTCCAGTTTTCCTTTCAGTTCTTGGATCCTTCTTTTGATTTGGGGTAGTTTCAGCTGTTCTTCTACTCTCAATGTGCTTTTTAGATCTTTAAGATCTGATAGCAAAGATTCTGCTTTGTCTAATTTCTGCATGGCTTGAACCATTGTAGAAACTCTTGGAGTAGAAACATAAGGAAGCTCAATCCTTTTTCTTCTTCCTTTAGATGTGGGTACAGAAATGAAATAACCAGCTCTACTTCCTTTCAATCTGGCTGAGCCATGAGGTTCCACTGCAGCTAAAAAAACATTCCCTAATATACAATCAACAGGGATGTCTGCTATGGCAAACTTCATGTATACACAGTGGGTATCAAAACATAGTGAAGCTCTAGGAATTTCATATTTGAGTTTCTTATTTCCTAGGCCTACAACTTCTCTTTCAGCAGAGACCCAATATTTTGCTGGAACATTTCTGATGTTAAGAATATTAATATCTGCACCAGAATCTAATAATGCAGTCATGAAAAATATCTGGCCTTGGATACAGATTTTTACCTTGACATGATGTTGTTGATATGTGATGGTATACAATCTCATATCTTGAAAGCCAAAGTTTGGGTCTGACCTTCCTTCAGCAACCTGAATTTCTTGTCTATGGGCTGTTGTGTTCCAGGATTCTTCTTCTTTTTCTTCTTGAATCTCCTTGCCTTTCTTAATTTCTGCAATTTGAGCTTTGATTGCAGAAATCTCTGCTTTGAGTTGGTGAATTTCACCATTCACTTCTCCCAGAGTCAGGGATCTTACTTTCCCTGGTTTCTGGTGATGCATTTGGAAAGACTTAGTGTTCCTTTCATAGGATGCATCGACAAACAAAGGTTTATTACCTGATTCTTTTGAGGCTTTTGATTTAAGCTGATCTGTGAATGCTTCTATCAGGCGGTTCTTCATGGCTCCTTCTTCCATTGTCCTAATATGTGATAAAATCTTCATTTCTGCTTCTTCTTCAGTAGATGCCATTAGGACTTTTTCTTTGGGAGGCTTTGTTCTTTCTTCTTCTTCTTCGCTGGAACTGTACAAAAATTCAGAATCATCTTCATAAAATATATGACATGCACATTCTTCTGAATTATAGCAAGAACATTCAGATGATTCAGAATCAGTATACTGTCCCATATTAACTTGAAATTCTTCTTCTGAAGTGCTAAAAGAATCAAGAGACGATTCCTCTAATTGGTGCTGCTGGGCTGAGTCTTTGATAATAAGATTTGGGCACCTTTCTGTAGCATGGGTCCTTGATTTGCATCTCAGGCAAAAGCTTGGGCCTGAATGCTCTTTCTTAACCGGTTTGGCCTTTTGAGCATAAACAGCTGTCTTTTTTCCCTTATTAAGCTTTGATTCTTCCCCTTGGGGACATCTTGAAGCTGTATGCCCAGTCTGGCCACACAACCAGCAAGTAATTTTGTTCCATTTGTCTTGCTTGGATGTATGCAAATGGATGTCAGAAGGAGTATAATAATGGGTTTTTGGGATAAATTTGTAGTGGCCCTTCTTTTTATGGTTTTTATCCCTTATAGAATACTTCCTTTTATTTTTTGGATAATCCCTTCGATTTTTGTAGAAAGTCTCTTTGAATTCTCTTTTGGCCCTCTTCCTAGACTTTCTCTTTTTGACCAATGGGTCATCTATTGTCAGTCCATATTTGCTGCAAATGGACTTTCTATCTGGTAGTCTGGACAATTTTTCCAAAGACTTGTTTACCTTTGAGCTGGTACAAAGACTTACCAGTGTCTTTGTAATAAGGGAATAAATTTCTCCCCATGTATAAGACTCAAAAGGTAACTGAAAAATTTCTTGCAATCTAATGTAGTCAACAAATCTAGAGGGTAGAGCAGCTAGATATACCTGCTTCCAGAGCAAGTTTTTGGAATCTTTCACCTCATAGATTCGCTGCATCCAATCTCTATGGAAATCATCAAATTGAGACATCTTATGACATTTGAGGTTCATCAAAATGACCTCATGTTTGTTGGCAATTTCTGTCTCACAGCCACACCAATGTTCTAGAATCATTGATGTTAGCGCACCAATCATATTGCTTATTACAGTACCATCAGGATTATGAATAACATCTCCTTTTTCATCCTTGAGCACTTCTGCTTCCATGGTCTCAATAAGTTTAGGAGAAGATTCAGTTTCCCACCATCTGAGAAGAGTACCTGTAAAACATTGGATGATGGTTCTGCAAGCATCTACCTCTGATTTTCCTCTAAGACACATGAGTTTATATTCAGTATACATTAAATCAATCATCTGGCGAATTTGGCCAATGCTCATGTTGTCTATGTTCCATTCTCTGTGGGAATCAGGGAAGAAAGTATGGGCTTCAGGCAATTTTCCCTTCCCTTCAATGTCAGGAGCAGAATATCTGGAAAATCTATGTTCAAGAGGCTCATAGATTGGGAGGATTTGTGTTTCCTGAGATTTTTGTTCTTCTGTTTCTGGTTCCCTGAATAAGGAAGCAATATTGATGTGTTCAGACTCATCAGTCTTTGAGGTGGTTTCTTTGGGGAACAACAGAGGGAATTTCTATACATTCCTTATTGGATTCTCAATCTTTATATTTCTTTTTACCAGGAAAGAATTTGGAACTGGCTTTTCAACTTTTGTGACCTGCATCCTTTCAAATTTCTCATTTAACCCAGTAAGGAGTGTCTTAGTTACATCAATATGTCCAACTAAGTTTTCTCCTATTTCTTCAATCTTATTCAATGATTCCTTGGTGTAAGAACAAGTCATGCTGGAATCAAATTGTAAATTATTCAAACAATAATTTACACAATTAAGTGAAGACTGTACAATATCTACTTGCTTCTTTACATCTTCTGCTTTAGCCACATTCATTTCTAGACCCTTTAGAGCAGTATTGGTCCAATTTAACTGTTCACTAGCCTTTTGAATTCTACCATCAATTCCTAAGGCATTATCATCTTTTTGAACCAGGGGAATGGCTTTGGCTGCATTTGTCTTTTCTCCCAAGATGATTCCTTTATATGGGGGAAAAGTAGTAGGGGTTTCAACTGTGGATCCATCAATTGCAGTCCATCCATGCTTATCAGTGATACTGCTGGAAGTAGCACCAGTTAAAACATTTATAGGAGCAATTTTATCTTTCCATGAGTAGAAAGATATCCAAACATTATTTACTTCCATATAATGTTTCCAGTCTGTGGCTAACTTTCTTTTCTGATCTGGGGTATATCCTTGGTCAAATTCATCTGCTTGAGGATTTGTATACAAATCCCAATTCAACATTTCTTTCATCCATTTGGAACTGATTTGTGATTTTAAGCATCCATCCATAAGTGCAAAAAACTTATGCATTTCCATTACTGCAGGCCTTTTACAGTCAGAAGGAATCTGTTTGAATCTGCATTCTGGAATCAGTTCTGATTGCTCAAGTTTCCCCAACCCATACCTCGGCTTTGCTGGTCTCATTAAGCAAGTCATCTGAGTAAGCCTAGGGTCTTCTTCTTCTATAGAATGGATCATGAGAACATGATCTGAATCAGGCTCAGGCTCATGTGGGAAAGGAATATCAGAACATTTAGGATTCGGGCATGAGCTGATAGAAGTGGATGGAGGAGCAACACCAGTGTGAGGATTATGGTGCAGATGAACATTCTGTTCGGCTAGAGTAAGCAGATTTACGACATTTGTACAATCTGGACATTTTACTTCTAAAGAAGAAAAATTAACAAGCTGAGCTAATTCGAAAAGCTGTGGATGTTTACAAGAAGAAAAGGATGATGATGAACAGGTGGTATCAACAGTGGAAGGATCTCTGTAGTATTTGGATGTTTTACAAGCAACGTCTATTCTTCTCCGATCAATAGTTGACCTGCGAGGAAAGGATATGACTGCATTGGAAGAATTTTTAGTTATGTTTGCAGAAGTGATATTTCAGGGAATTTGTGGCCTGGAGTGATTTACAACCCAATGTTCAGGGAATTGCAGATCTTCCCATTTTATCAATAGATGTTCAATCTTTTGGTTCTTTGGGTCAGTTTTAACTAGCACACTTGATTTGGAATCTCGACTGGGAGTATGACGGATTGTTGGCCATAAAGTGTTGGTATGTCTGAAACAGGCTTTGGTCTGGATGGCTATATTGTTCCTCTTTCTCTTCATATCAAAACCAGTAGTATGGATTTGCAGCTGTAAGATATCTTTAATGGTTTCATCAAACACATATATAGAAAAGTTTGGGAAACAATCAAAGTATACAGGGCCATCAGACAAAGGAGCTACAATTCCTCCAATTATAGAATCTATATATCTGTTGTGCGTTAGATCTCTAATAGTAGCAAGCACAAATGTTTTTAATCCTTTATGGACCAAAGGATTGATGCCAACCCGAATGCAACCAAGATGCAGATAATTTGTTTTTAACCTTTTTGCTTATGCTTGTAAAGCCTGAGGATTTAATAGTGGTATTGTCTGAATACTCTCAGAGTTCTCCTGAACTTGACTAACAAACTCTTTAATACTAATTCTTGATGCAGCAATTAAATGAAAAGGAGCTAAATCACTATATACTTCAGAGGGTGTTATATCTGGTAAAGCCCATCTTGCAGAAGGCTGAAATTCCTCATAAGTAAGTTCAGCAGAGTTTAAGGTTCTACTTGAACTATTTTCAAACATTTCTTTAAGAGGATTTTCTTCTTGATGTGAATCTTCTTCAAGATCTCTAAATGAAACAGACTTTCTGAATGGCTCCATTCTCACTTAAAACAATATAGATCTGAGTACCAACCTTTTAGAATCAGACGTTACTGGCTCTGATACCAATTTCCAGCAGGGGCTCCTGTCACGAGCTTGCTCTTTCTCTGTGTCTCTTCGTATTTCTCTGGTAGCCAACTCCTGATGAACCAGTAATGAACCTACTTGGATCTTTCACACTCTGACGACCTCAACAGCGGCATCCACGCCTTAACTGAACCATAAAAAAGTCAATATTGATATTTGAGAATATTCTTATTATTGTACAATTTTGAAACTTAACTAAAACATTAAAAAAATCATATTGATATTTGCAACTAATTTTAGGGTAAATCATATTAGCAATTTTTTTGTTAGAAAATAAATGGTCAATTTTTTCCAGAAAGAAAAAGCTGTATATTGATTATAAAATAAATGATCAAATTTCACTGAACCATAAAAATACAATAATAATATTTACAATTTAATGTAAATCATATTAGCAATTTATTTTTTATAAAATAAATGATCAAATTTCACTGAACCATAAAAATACAATAATAATATTTACAATTTAAAATACAATAATAATATTTACAATTTAATGTAAATCATATTAGCAATTTTTTTTATTTGAAAATAAATTGTAAATATTAATAAAATCTCCTTTCAAATATTAATATAAATCTCAAATATCTCTAATCAAATAAAAATTAATATTAAAAAGTATAAAAGAGATTGAATAATTATTATTAAAATAATATAAAAATAAATTAAAAAGCTATATATAAATGAATTTTAAAAATTTCAAAAAATAATTATATAATTTAAATAAGTCTAATTATAAAAAAATATCTATCTTGATCATGATTTTAAAAATAAATTATTATTAATACAATATAAACTATTATTAATAATTTTATATAAACTATTATTAATACATTACTATTATTAATTATATAAATTAAATAAGTGATTAAGACTTTTTTAATTATATTATTTTAATAATTCAACAAAAAAATAAAAAAATAAAAAACTTAAATTGTAATAGGATCAAAATATTAACAATAAAATGAAAAGAAAAAACACAACATTAAATAAACCATTATAAATCAAGAGTATATCGAAAAGAGAAGATGGATCTACTCTACAAAATGTAAATGAATTTAGATTTAAGGTTTTGGACAGAGTTAATAGTGAACCTTTAAAGCACTCCCTATCCTTGAAATTATTGGTCCCTGAGTTGTTTGATAGTATTAATAGGACTTTAGAAATGGAAGATGGCAGTTCAACCTTTCCACAAAGAGATTACGGGAAAGAAGAAGGTTGTGGAAGATCGTAAAAAGTTGGGAGATTAGGTTTTCGTGGGTGGTATGTGAAAAAGTGAAAGAAATAGATATTTAATTTAGTGTAAAAGATTTTGATTATAAATACCATTAAAATATCTAATTATTTAAAATATAAATTTATATTTATATTTATATTTTAAATAATTAGAATTTTAAATATTATGAAAGTTAAATTTTATTTTTTATAATATCTAGATTTTTTAGAATGTGAGTAATTTGAATAGATAGATATTATTATATTATATATAACTTTATTTATAAATAATATTAATAGATTAGTTACAACGTATCTTTTAAAATTTAAATTTAAGTAAATTGGGAAACCATTTTTCCTTGATTTCAAAATTATATATTATTATATAAGAAAAAAATATATTTCTTAAAAATCAAAATTTTCAGGATCAAAAATCTCTGAGTTCAAAATTATTAAAAAAATATATATATTTCAAAAAAAATATATATTTAAATATTACAATAAGTTAAGTCATTTTTATAGGAAGAGATTAAAGTGAGTGAATGGTTTATTTCTCGCATTTTAGCACGTGAAACATGGGAATGTTACTATGGGAAATGTTTTATAATTTACTTGTGTAATCATAGTGTAGTTTCATGTTATGTTGTGGGAATGTTACTGTGGAAAATGTTTTATAATTTACTTGTGTAATCATAGTGTAGTTTCATGTTGTGTTGTTTCTTAATTACTTAGTGTTAACATGATCTTACAAGCTGGAGAAGAGCTAAGTCAAACTAGATTTCTTCGTATTAATTATTTGATTTTATATATGTGATTTTAAAAAAGTTGTAAATAATAATAAAAAAATTATTTGATTTATATGGTTTATATTTTTTATATTAAAAAATTATATTTTAAAAAATAAATTTAAATAGTACAAGTGGATGAATGGTGTTAAAGTAAAAAAATAAATAAAAAAAAAAATTAATTGGTATATAGGTGGGATTATAGCTTCTACAAAATTACGAGGTATATTATTAAAACTGGATTCAATGTTGTAGTTTTCTATATATTTTGAATTTAAAAATTAAATATAGAAAGAGAATTAAATAAAATGACTTATATTTAAAAAAAAAAAATTATTAAAAAATTAAGAAATAAAAAAAGAATTAAATAAAATTACTTACATTTCTTAAAAAAAAATATTAAAAAATTAGAAATAAAAGGAGAATTAAATAAAATTACTTACATTTCCTAAAAAAAAATTATTTGATATATCTATATGAGGGGATGAATTGTTAAATATTTTTTATTATTATTTTAATTTAATATTTTATAATTTTGAATTATGGAAAAAATTAGTGGGAATGTTTTTTTCGTGAAATGTTTTAAAATTTTGCTAGTCTAATAATAATATAAATATCCTAAAACTTTAAAAAATTATTAATCATTTGAGATATATATATATATATATATATGAAAGAATTATCTTGCACATAGGAAGAAATCACAGAGGTATATTATTAAAATTTAGATAATGTTGTGTTCCTCTATGAATTTTTAATTGCGAGTAGAATCTAAAAACCATAATATAAAAGGAGAATTAAATAAAGAGGTAACATAAAGCATAAGTATAGCCAAAACTATTTAAAAAACATAATAAGTATAACAGAAAGCAAATTTATCATATTCCAATCAGACCTATATATTATAACGAAGCATGATAAGTATTAGGTTAGGCTAGTTGATTGGTAAAACTTGATATGGTTATAATGCACTACATGTACAACAATTGGCAATTCACCTTCTAAAAGAATATGCTAGTGAACACAAAATTTAATGACAACTACTCAAAATTTTCTAGTGGAACGTTTTTCATGTAGTGTTACACCGAATATGGGTAGTCATAACTCTCATTTTGCCATTAACAATATATGAAATTCTCATTTTCAATAAACATTTCAAAACCCTTTAATTTTTATAATAGTATTTTTTTTAAATGATCGTTTTCTATAATAAATGTTTAAACATAACTTTGATTTTGTTTTATGGAAAGCTTTTTTTATGGGGATTTTATGGGAAATGGGAGTTTTCGAAATTTTATGTAGGCTATTGTTTGTAATGATCACAGTAATTGGACCATTGAGGGCTTGGGACACTAGTGTAGGTTTTTTTGAATGATTTGAACAATTTAGGCTTACTAGTACTCAAACTATATCTCTAGCCTATTCACCATGTAGCGATTTGATAAACTTACTTGCGGAATTAGTACCTTATCTAAGTCGATGCAATAGCCCTTAAATTAGATTAACTTCAACACTTAGTCAATTCTTTTACTTTACAGTCTTACTACGTAGACAATCTTTGCAACATAAGCAACTTCAATGTAAACAACAATACACTTTAACATTACATGAACATGTACAATGACAATAGATGGGAGGGGGAACTCCTGACAAATTCCCCTTTTCTTTTATTAACTTAAAACTTCAAATTTCATATATTATGCAATAATACAAAGCCAAGGTTGGTCAAACCCCAAAGGTTCGTTGCCTCAACTCTTGGGAAACTTCAACAAATTTCCTCTTAGCTTTGTGCATCCCTTCCTAGCTCACAACTTTGGGAAATCTCAAACTTACAAGCTTAAAATAACTTGTGCGCATCTCTTGGCAGAGCTCACACCTATAACCAGAATCTTTGCCAAAATGAAGCCCAACCTGTCACACGGAATAAGTCGATCTTGCGGACAAGATCGACCTTCCTAGAATCTAAAGAAGACCTAATGACAATCAAACCAATCACACACTATCTTTCTCTAAATATGCTTTTATAAACAAAGGCAAACAAGTGTTTTAGGCCTACCTTAGGTCCAACGCAAGTTTGTGGAAGCCTTTGCTCCTTCGATTCCAAATGAGCTCCTTTGTCACGAATCTGCAAACAAAAACAAGCAAACAAATTAAATAGCACTTGAAAAGCCAATATCATAAAACATATTTAACATGAAAGTCAAGGAATTCATGAAACAAATGACATGAGACAATTTGTTGAGAAAAATGAGTATGATTGTATTAATTCAAATCAAGAAGAACTTTACAACCTGTGCCTTGACGCTGTACAAGCTCCTCCCAGGGTCCAGCAAGAAGTCTCCTCTACTTTGACAAGTTTCACTCTCTTCCCAATGAAGCCAAAAAGGTATGTGATCTATCCTCTTAAGCTCGACTAGGAAGTCTTAATTTCACCAGCATTTACCCTCAAAAATGTTCAGCTTCTAACCTCTCTAGCAACCAGCCCAATGCCTGAATTTATAGTGCAATGGAGGGAAGTTACTAGGTCCTCCTTCAAAGGGATAAAGCCCTACTTCAAAGGGATAGCTCCTCTCATCAAGGGATTAGCTCCTTCTCTTTTGGGATGCATGAACCACCTAAGAGCGACCAATCCACGTCAAAATTCCTTCTAGAATCATCTAGAATTAACCCAAAGTTAGTTTTTTAGAATAAACTTGCACCTTTTTGACTTTCACAGGGGTTCGCACCCACACCTTTAGAGACAGAGTGGGCAGGTCCGCAGTTTTTGTAAACAGAAGGTGCGGGACCGCATGTTACAGTGAGAGAAAGTGCGGAACCAGAGTTTTATTGATTGTCAATGTCTTTCTCTAATTTTCAAAGCTTGACCCAAATTGGATTCTCCAAGGAAGAGTTATGTGAAATCTCCCACAGTGACTTGCTTTTAGACTAGTTCAGTAGAGCTAACTTGTACGACGTGCCACGAGTCAGTATTTCAACCTTTGAATCTAAAACACACATACAAGAAACTACAGTCCGTCCTCTATTTGTACCTTCTTACGAAATTTCAATCTGATCCCCAGAGAGAAAGTTATGATGATTTTCCCCAAGTCACCTGTTTTGAATGTAATTCAGGAGTCTGCAAAAAGACCAACTTCCTCAGATCATATCTCCGCAAATATCGCGCGAAAAGCTCTGAAATTTGGACCCAAGCTTCAACGCGATTTCTTCTCAAATGGGTTTTTTTTGCGACTTCTGAAACGTCACAGTAAAAAATTTATAGTGAAAAAGCCACGATGACCTGTTTGGAGCAGCGAAACCCTAGAATCCAAAGCTCTAATACCAAATGTTATGAAACCAGTTCAAGAAAAGATAGAAAAGATAGATCAACGCCTTATAATTCAGCCTCTTCGAGGGGGCAACCTCCTTTACATTACATAAATGAACAATTATTTTATGATACAAATGACAAAACCTCCTTTCTATATATAGGAGTCTAAGGAGTCACAATATAATCCAGCCGACCTAACAATAAGAATATAAAGCCACAAAAATAACAATAGAGGGATTCTATGGGGCACAGAAATAACAACATGGGGGTAATAGGGGCACAACAATATAAATAAGGGGTATAACTACAATAGTAATTGGGTAATCACTAGTATTATAGGGACCCAACAGAATTTTCCATATGAAACACCATCAAATTTAGGTGACATTTGAAAGGTATGAAAGGAAAGAAGAATGAAATGGTTTATGACTATTCAATTAATTAGCAGTTAGTGGAATAGATTAGGAATAGATAACTGATTTTTTCAATTATATATCACTGAAAACATGTTGAGTATTAAAAAATAGATAACTGCCTAATTGTTTAACATGAATTTATTGCTATCTTATTTTATAGGTCTTTGAAGTGTAAAAAATGATGCAAAAGTGGCATTTATGCATTGAAGTGTTCTGCTTTCCAAATCCAGGTTGAGCAGTTGTTAAATTTGTCCTTTAAATTATGGAAACAAATCATTTGTTTCATGGAAGAGAGAAGTGCCTGGAATGATGAAAAACAATGAAGCATACTACATTGCCCTTGTTGAAGGGCTAAAAGAGGCAAAACAACATTATGTGAATGATATTGAAGTCTTCACCAACTCGGAGTTGATATGTAATTAGATGAAAGGCATCTATCGAGTTTGAAAGGACAATTTAAAATTCCTTTATAAGGAAGCAATAAATTGGAGTCGTCAATTTTAATATTTTACGATCAATCACTCTGCAAACATTGAAAATATGTCTAGTGATATAATGTCCAAAGCATTGTTAAGCACATATGTAGATGTCAAATATGACATAGGATCACCATCCACTGCAATATAAATCATTGATCACCATCAATATAGATCCCTAGTATGCGAATGGGTTGTTTTTATCATTTTTTTGGGTCTATAATAGCATGGTTCTTTCACTAAAGAACCTGTTAATGTTTTATTTTTTCCCAACTTGCAACGATTATGATTTTTTGTATGGAAGACAAATTTAGGGACAACTGTAATTTGAGAAAAGTATCTGGTTCATGGTTTTGTGATTATCATTAATACATTATGGTGTTGTCTAATTGAGTTTTATCTTTTAGATTTTTGGTTGAAATCTTGCGATTTTTTAAAGTCAAATCATTATTTGATTTGTATCTGTCTCAAAATGTACAACTATTGTTGGTAGATTTCCCTTGCAGCTCCATGGACATTTGTTAATCTATTCATATTTCAAAAATAGTTAATAACATCCATATATCAATTTTTTGTAATTCTTGTTTATATTATAACAAGGCAATTTATGGGCATTCTTGATAAAGTATTTATATGCTTGTTTTGTGAAAGACCATCTAAATATTTTTGTTTAGATCCTTCATACTAGCTGATATACTTTGAGTGAAGTGGTTTGGCCTTTTTATGCCAGCCTGCCATGATAAATTGAAGACTGAAGTCCATTCCTGTAGTTTTTTCTAAATATGCACAAAGGTTTCTTGCGAAGGAGAAAAATTGAGTTGGTTTGCTTTAATTTAATTGCACAGAGAATAACTAGGACAAGGTGCTTTACAACTGGGTGGGTGGATCTATTTCTACATCATGGATTTTATGTTAATCACTATAACATAAAAGATATGAAAAACCCAACAAATATTTATCTTTATTACCATATTTAAACAATGACTACTATAAAACTATCATAGTTGCATTTTTCGAGAGGGATAAAAATCTTGAGGTTTGCACCTTGAGGTTCTTTTATATTGCAGATCCGCGGTTAAGATGGCTCTATGATAGTGTTAGAAAATTGCAGTCGAGGTGCCAATTTTTAGGTCAAAAAGCAATTGAACTTACCATGAGTTACTTAAATTCGAATCCAGTTCAATTTTGACATATTTATTTATTTTGTTGTTAGCAGATTACAGTTTGAGTTGTGAATTTTTGGATCAAGAACCAACCAAACTTAACCTGCTTTATCCACAAGTGGAAAATGACCTTAAGCTAGAGATTTTCTTCTTGGAAAGCTATCTTTACACTTTTATTTGCAAGTATGACTCACCGTTAATGCCCAAAATTTTAGCTATCAATGCACTAAATCATGGCATTGGTCAAATCTATCCCAAGATGTGAAGAGTTAATTCCAAAGAAGTTATATTTGTTGTTGTGAGGCTTTGTATTGATGTGAGACTCTGCAACTGGGTAAGATGTAGGGGAATGTCTCATGAGAGGGAATTGTTTGACATGTCCAAATAAAACATAAATTTGTAATAGTCAAACCAAGGAGGAATGCTTCATGTAAATTTATTCCACGAGAGATCAAGAACCTGTAATTCTTTACAATTTTGCATCCATTTGGGAAACTGGCCTGAAAGGCCACAATTTCCAAGAGTTAAATCTTACGTTGCCCAAAACCTGTAATATCTGTAGGAATATGGACCTCATGAATATTGATTAAGAGAATCAAGTGATCCGAATGGAAAATGGCATCAACCCATGGTACTCACCCACCCATATTATTCATCAACCCATGGTACTCACCCACCCATATTATTCATCAACCCATGGAATTTACCCATGGTATTGTAAATGGCATCAGCCCGTGGTATTGTAAAATCCACCCATGGTATTCATTCACCCATGGAATTGACCCATGGTATTGTAACTGAAAAATACTATAAATAACAAGTCACATTTTGTAAAAGGAGATTGTCTGCCACAATATAGCCTTTACAGTTCAGAGGCATGTAGCCGCCACATCTCTTCTCAGAGATAAGCTACCATCACCCCAGCTGGTTTATTTTCATTACTATTTTAAATAAAAGTTTCTTTGTGGTTTTTGTTTATTGGGCATTCTCCTCTTTATTTTTCTTCTGGCAATTCAAGTTTTTAGATCTTGGGGGTCTCTTCCCCCAAGATCAATTTCAATTTTTTTAGATCTTGGGGGCCTCCTCCCAAGATCCGGATTAGTGGTATCAGAGCAGGTTATGATTCCATGGGAACAAGCGTTTGATCCATATTTCAGTTTCAAATTTTGTAGCAATATTCAACAAACTTCAGGCATGTGCTAAAACCTCCAGAGAGCACTTTCTTGGGTCAAGCAGGAAGAATTTTTCTTTTTCATTTTTTTGCAAGAATTTTTTTGGGTGGCGACTTTGCAGATTAGATTTGAAACATTTGGTACAAAATTTACAAAAACAAATACCATATCTGGATTCCTCTCAAAAAGTCACCCAATTTAAAAAAAAAATGGGTCGAATCGAAGTTCGGATGTGGGAGATATCGCTGATTTAAAATCATCTATTTTATTAGAATTTTTGTGAGAGTGGAACTATTGCAGCACGGATCTAAGATCTCAGAGTGCCCAGATAAGGATTTCCATCACATGGGAAGATGCAAAATGGTCCTTCTGCTTCCAAAAACAGGTTATAATAAATATTCTGAGTTATATTGGCCGAGTTATGTCCATTGTAATTCTGGAGCAACATTCGGAGTGGGTTTCCATTGGAGACGTGCCCTCCCACCCCACTTTAGTAGGCACCTGCTTCACATTCATCAGTTTCAACATAGGAGCATTCGGCTTGGGTTATTTGGAGATGTGCCCTCCCACTCCAGGCTATGTAGGAACCTGCTACTTCATCAGCAAACAACATCATGGTTATGGGTCAACCGCATAAAATCCTTGTCATCGAAGTCCATTTGTTAGGCTTCACACTGTCAGAATCACAGTTGGTCACAAGCATTACAGGGTATCTCTATCCTCGGATCTTTGTTTATCAGGGTTATGGGTTAACCACATAAAACCCTTATCTTCGGTGGCTCTTCATATTCAACAAAGGCTTCGCAGGAGGGAACTTTACGCAATGGGGACCATTGCTTCTTAAGGAGGGAGGAATGATCCGAATGGAAAATGGCATCAACCTATGGTACTCACCGACCCATATTATTCATCAACCCATGGAATTTACCCATGGTATTGTAAATGGCATCGGCCCATGGTATTCATTCACCCATGGAATTGACCCATGGTATTGTAACTGAAAAATACTATAAGTAACAAGTCACGTTTTGTAAAAGGAGATTGTCTGCCACAATTTAGCCTTTACAGTTCAGAGGCATGTAGCCGCCACATCTCTTCTTAGAGATAAGCTACCATCACCCCAGCTGGTTTATTTTCATTACTATTTTAAATAAAAGTTTCTTTGTGGTTTTTGTTTATTGGGCATTCTTCTCTTTATTTTTCTTCTGGAAATTCAAGTTTTCAGATCTTGGGGGTCTCTTCCCCCAAGATCCATTTCAATTTTTTTAGATCTTGGGGGCCTCCTCCCAAGATCCAGATCATCAAGGTTGTGAGGTTCCTGCACTCTTGTAAGATAGTTAGTGCACTTGTAACATTAATCAGGCATTAATCTGACTTCTCATAGCCTTGTGTCCAACTTCTCACACATGACAGAAGATGGCACCATCAACTAGTCTTTAGACTGACCAGTGGAGTAGCATGCATGTCATTTTTGGGTGGTGAGACTGCTTAAATTCTCTTTAAATTCAAATTTTATTATTGTAAGGAAGCAGCTAAGTGATCAAAGATTGTTACTATAGACTTAGC
This sequence comes from Pinus tabuliformis, assembly GCA_031772625.1. Taxonomy (NCBI): domain Eukaryota; kingdom Viridiplantae; phylum Streptophyta; class Pinopsida; order Pinales; family Pinaceae; genus Pinus; species Pinus tabuliformis. Next base: position 564,830,067 of record CM062809.1, on the reverse strand, counting down.
AGTAGGAGGCATCACACTATCACTAATTGTAAAGACTGCCCTTCTCTTTTAAGTGCAATTTACATTACCTCTAATGAACACCAAATCATAATAGGTAGACATAAGAGTTAGAATACAAAAAATAACATCATCATGCTTATTCACTTTCTTTGTTGATTGTAAACTAACAAAAAATAAATGCAGTTGCCAACCTGGATTTTTATGTGTTGAAGGAGAATAATATGAATTTTTATGTCTTTAAGGAGGAGGACATAGGAGATCCACAACATCTAAATAATAGGAGATCCACAACATCTACTATTATTTTGATCAGTTAGAGTGTGAATCTTTAAATGTTCAGTAGAAGATAAACTCCTTAAAACTGAACAATTGTCCCTCCACTACCACTTCAATTTATTATTTGACCATTTCAGATCATAAGATTTGATGCAGTGATAACATATGAAAGGCTTGACCTATATAGAAATAAGTAGAATAGGTTGAATTGCTGATAGATTATTTTGATTACATTTTATACAGTTGGATTTAAAGTGAAATTTTTTTATCGCCACAGGAGCATTGGTCCACTAGTGAGCTTGATAGAGTATCCAACCTTCCTCCAGAGTTCCATTCTCACTATGATCTACCCTGCCCAAATGGTATGTTAAAAAGAGATGAGATTGGATACAAGTCTCTGGTGAATTTGGTGAAATAAATACCCCTTAGACCTAGAAACTAAGCTGAATAAAGTTTGTGTTATGCAGATGAGCCTCCACCCCTGGCGTGCACTTCTCAAAGAAACCTCCAAATGAGAAATAACACTTGTATAATTTACCACTAACAGGAAAAAAAGGGTTGCATGCTAGGCATTTACAATGTGCAGGGTGTTGGATCAAAACTTAAAAGGCCTAACTTGAATATCCATAATCATAAAATCCCTTATTCTCAAATTTGCAATATCATGTTTTAGCATAGCAGTCATATGATGGAGGTTATATCTTGGAGATAAAAACTAATAGTTGCATATGGAAGAGTGCATCATTATCTAACAGATTGTCAAGGTCATAAGGATATTGTTGATCTACGGTGAACATTAAAACAAGCCCTAATCCAGCCAAGAAAAACACAACAGAAAAATAGAACACTTCAATAATGATCACAATATAGATGACCCATACCATGTGCTTAACAAAGATATCCAACATTGAAATAGTCTATACAGGCTCATCAAATGATCAATGTCACTGATTAGTGGCATGAAAACCACTAAAACTCCTCATGGAAATCCTGGAAAGACAAAGAAAGGTGGCCACCCACAGATGAGATCCTCCTTTGAAATATACACACTCAAACTGATCAAAATCTATTTCTTACCTATTGAAGCATGAAAGTTGAATTGTTGCAGCCATATAAACTGGGCATTCTAAAACATTATGCACTTTTATCAGATGTCCCTTATTTGAAGATAACGTGATCAAGAATCAAAACCTTTCCTTGAAGAGGAATCATAATGAGATGAAAAACTATAGAGGAATTGACTTTCATGGTATGCATGTAACTTCAATGTCCATTTTTGTCAATTTTACCATCAAGTTCAACATTAACATTTTGTAAAAGACTCATTTGAGAAGGATGACTATCATAGGTGTTTAGAATTTTCCAAATATGAGTGAACATAACACAAGTAGATGCCCCCTTATTGAAACACAATGGTGAATAATCAAAATTTTTATGGTTATTAGTACCTAAAATGCAATAGATGAAGTAAGATGAGGTTTTTCCTTATTAAAATAAGTAATTCAATTGGCTAACGAATGGATGAATCAGCCCTAAAAAACATTGTACTCGTTCAACCTGGGGAACACACCATAAGTAGCTATTAGACAATCTTCTAGTCACTGGCATAGTCTTTAGAACACTTGTGCTTGGCTTTTTCATTCTTCCAAGTGGACTGGATCTATCTTTGTTTATCACACTTATAAGGAGGTTATTTTAAAAATTAGGTAAGAATTGGTTCCATTGGTCATCACCCAAAGAAAATGTAATTTTTGTAAAACCATTATCAATTCATCAAAGATATATAATTGAAAATCATGTCACATTGTTTGTGACATCATCCAAATGGTGTAAAAGGAAGACAAGAACTTACTTATTCTCTCTAGTCCCTAAAAGGAAGTTTGTTGGGTAGTACAATGACCTAAGTAATGATATGCACAAATTTGACAATGAAATCCTTGAACCACTACATCATTGGACAATTTGAACCATTGCATCACAAACTTTACCCGCCACAAATAAATGCCACTTAATATAGACATACTTGAAAAAATAATCTAGCTTTAAAAAACCAAAAAAGTAGGAAAGATTGAAAATGAAGGTGATGTTTATGTGACCATTGCCAAATATATCAAATCTAAAGTTACACTACCAATGATAGCAACTTGTTGCATGTGGATGAAAGCAGCCTCATCAAATTCACTTTTCTACAAGGAAACCAAATATTTGCTCAGAATTGGCATGCAAGCGTTGAATAGTCAGGAGTTGATAGTGTATCTCACCTTGCTAGAGAGAGCAAAAGGTAGACAAGGAGTCTCAAAGACAAACATACACCCAAATTTCAAAAGGATGGATAAAGCTAAAATCCACATCTTCGTTTTCTTGTTCATTCTGCTTTCATGATCCAGCATTATCCCATTCTATTTTCTTGTTCATTCTGCTGGTCCAAGTTTCATGATGAGAAAGATTCTCAAGAGGGAAAGTGAACCCAAATGGTGGCTTAGATTAAAGTGAAAAAATGTTTGCAATGTTTATATAGCTCATCACAGAATGATCAAATGTAGAATGTCAAACAAGAGAATGTTGCGGTGTTCATGAGAACATACTTACTAATAGATCTTGTGGACTGAAGTTTTTTCAAGATGATAATATTATATATGTGGTGCAATATTTATTAATTATCCATAAAATTGTAACATCAATATAAATCCATTAACCATGTAATGTTCAAAACGAAAAATGAAAGAAAATAACATAAATTCTGAAAATCATATGTTGGAAAGAGAGCAATACAATACATATATTAGAATTCCACAGATCGAAAATCACAATACCGCTTGCATAGAAAATAAAATCTGCTTTCATCTACAATTTTATCAAAGTCAAAAGAAGGAATCAAATTTGTTGCTCACATATGGAATTAAAAAACCATTCAAATACTTATCAACAATAAATTTCAATCCATTTAGAGGATACCAATACATAAGATCGCATGAAAAGTGTGAAATCTGGCTAGCATACGTATTGTCCAATATACAATGATACAGTTATCTTAAATATATGAACTTGGAAATAAAAATATGATTATGTCATGCTTTCACGCAAGCTATCTTAGCAATGGCAGGAGTATTTATTTATTTTAACAAAGTGAACCTGAATATCACATAAGGATAATGATGCCACTGTGATAATATTGGTTGTGTAATAGAGTCCCTTGTCACGTGAAAGTTCTCCTTTTCTGTTTTGAGATGCTTTCATCATGAGTTCCCATAATACTTCTTTTCAGGAATAAAGGAACCAACTAGATCTCCATCACAATCCCACAATTTGAAAATGTTCCATGGATAGTGTTGCACATAAGAGGATGTCGCAAATAGTAACAAAACTGCAAGAAGTCTGCACTCAACAAATGAGCACAAGAAAAATACTAAGAATCACATTATATAAATCATATATCTATATATTGTATTTATTTTTTATATGATTTTTCAAAACTCAAAATTGGGTCTAGTGACATGGAAGTTGTGATGCCTAAGAAAATGTTGTTTTTTTCCTGAATACACTCTTTGGAAAGTACTTACCTATTCTTTGTGCATACCTCATTGATTCCCACTGATGTTGAAGCCCTTCCATGGATGATCAGTCATGGTAGAAGATGATGCTTCTCCACTTGTTCTATAGTTACCTAGCAAAGTGTCATATGTTAGCGCAATGAAATTTGCTAGAGCATCAAGGTATATGTGCGCATACAATGAAATAGAGTGTCAAATGTACCTGGCATGGTAGGTAGGTAGGGTTAAGGAAACTCTTCTTCCTCTTCAAAGATGAATCAAGAGAATCCAACCCAGGTGTGAAGTCAAAATCCATAATGTCAAAATTATTGGCTTCATCCAACATTTTTTTAAGCATATTAGTCAATTGGTTTGTCTTCGTCAAAGTAGTGCGAGGGTTATCTAAAATGAGATGTACATGGCTAAACAACTCCTCCATTGCCGAATGAAGTGCCTCAACATCTGCATCAAAAATATTTGTGGTCATAAAAGTAGCATCAACATTTACATTATGGTTTTGAGGCTCAATATTGATATCGAGTGGGTCAGTGCATTTTTTATCCTCTACATGTTGATGAAGCAATGGATTTGAATTATCCGAATGGAAATACAACTAATTAACCTTTATGGCATGCTTACAAATTTTTCCACAGATAGACCATGTACATTCACACGTTATAAAATCCATACGATACCAGGTGACAAAGTATTTTTTACCTTGATATGTATGACTTCTCACTCAGTAAGCACGGGTTATGCTCTCATGAGGACAACAATCAGTATTCAGAATTTTTCTTGCTCATTCCACTGATGGTTCTAGCTTCTTTTATCTCTTTTAGTTGTTTAGAATTCCTTCTTCTTTTAAGATTTCCTTGAACTGATGACAAGGTTAAACCATTGTTAGTAGCATATGCAATAACTAATCCATTCTCCGAGCAAATTTTTCCCTTCTATCAGATAGAAATGTTATTTTTAGGTAATAATGGTATGACTCAACAAAATTATTGGTCTCCTGATTCGCATGAGGAAACTCCCGACAACCTTTCACCCACATCCCTAATTGCAAATATAACCATGTCAGTCTCATTATATCACCTTTATAGAAGACAAAAATTCATATAATACAATTATTTTTTTTACTTATGAATCTTATCTCCAACAACCCAATTATTATGAAAATAGTCTAGAACTTCTCTTCATCTGCAAATTTGATAAAAAAATGATTGATTACATCTTCCACTTCATAATTGAGAGTGTGTTTCATGATGAAACCTAAATCACTGAACATCTCATTGGATTTTATGGAATTAGTGGCCAATCGATTGACATTTTTTAACCAAACCCTTCGTACATGCCAAAAACATAAGATCACATCACAACCTGTGATCCTCCTACCATATTCAATGCATTTTAGTGTGCTATTTTTAGAAAAAAAAAGTAAGTTTGGTTATATCATGACAATGTTAAATTTCCCTGAAGGCAGTGATTTCAACCACTGCATCATCAACCATGAAAGCATCGACTTTCCAATCAGGACGAGTTTGGAAACACTGTGCATGATCTGCTCCAACCATATTGCAATATCATCTTATGTGTTTCGTGATGCCACAACCCATGCAACTGGAACCCCTCTTTGTTGTTCATCAAATTCCACAAGTGTATATAGCTGATAATGCCATATTCAACATTAAATAATCATATTGAATGTATACAACTTAAATAAGTATATTCAATCAATCATTGGCATCTGAATTACCCCATATTTATTTGTATTAAATGTTGAATCAATGGCTATTAAGCTATTGTGTGATAGCTTGACCATTGTCTCCAACATCCACTTTGTTTGAATCTGTATTATAAAAGGGATCTCCACACCATTGGGATTTTGGTAAAAGAAAAAATCTTCTCAATGCTTTTGATACCAAAGGTTTACACTCATTTAATCCTTTTTGTGAAGTTGATAATTTCCCTTCGCCAACCTATTATAGATATTTGCAATATCTTTCTTGCATAAGAAGAAATATCTATCTCGAGAAGCTGCATCCATGTCAACATGTCTCTTTATGTGGGTTCTATACACTATATCAACATGCACTCCCAAAAAGAAACAACTCTCTGCATATGCAACAACGTACCTTGAAATCTTTGGCCTATGCAAGATCATGGTCTCACCTGAAGTGTCACGTTGGCCATGACAAGCCCAGCCTTTCTCATCTTCATGTTCATACATATTGAAAGTTAGTATTACTCTATCAGGAATTTCATTCATAACTTTCACAATAAAATGGCATGGCAACCCCTCTTTTGCACAAATGAGGTCCTTTGTTTAACTCGAGGATCTCCTCTTTTGTCTTCTGGGCTAAATGAATAATGATAACTACACCAATAATTTCAAATGTTAGTACATAGAAAGAAAGATAAACATGGTTTCAAAGGATCTAAACAATACATTCTTTAAATACTAAGATTTCATATTGCAATGCCGCGGTAGCTCTTCGTTTTGGCTCTTTCTTTGTTTTTCATATGAATTTACATGGAGCAATAGGATTTTCTTCCTCTATTTTTATAAAGTTAAAAACATGTTCTAATGGGATTAAGGCAACTCGATCAATACTATTGTTTTTTCGATTTATTTCCGTCCAAACCAAGTCTTTACTAGAGAAGGTCATTTTTCCTTTGAGGTCCTGCACCTCAAGATCCATGATATGCTGCCATTTGCTTCGCTTGCCCATTTTGAACTGATCTAGTCAAACAATATGCAAGGACATCAGATAAATAACCTATATAGAAACATGTTAGCAACAAAGCTATCCATTCTAAAGCAAAACGACAAAAGCAAATAGATAGAAAATGATACACTGAGATTAGTCCTTCCTTAGCTAGCTTATTTATTTTTGACTGGCTATAGCAAATAAAGCTTCAAGATTTGACATGACATGGGAAGTTTCACGGATTATGCCCTAATAAAGTAGTAGAAGCCAACAAGAGCAGTAGCGGCTAATTTTTCTGTTCACACCCAATAAGTTTAACAGTCCTTATGGGGGAAGGGGTATGCAAGTTGAAGATTTTATTATTATGATGGTCTGCCCTCAGCACAAAGACCGTGCAGTATGAATAGAGATATATAGACCTAAAGCTGAACTTTCAAGATTAGCAAGTTATCCAACATATATATAAATATAAAACCTTTTATTTTATTTTATTTTTTTATTTTTTTTCGGTCTGAGGATTTCGCTGTTTTTCTTGGGTTTTGATTTAAAGGGGCTATTTATGGAAAGTCTGGTGTGAGAGCTTGGCTTTGGATTAAATAATTTGTGGAGTGTCAACAGAAACAAAGCAGTTTATTATCCAACATGATATTTCAATTACTTAGATTTCAAACTGACAAAAACATGTGTAAAGGTTGAGTACCACATAATTCCTTGCGGCACTAGCAGGAGCAGGAAAATATTATAAAATACTCTTGCTTCTTAACCTTACATACCTCATACAAAAAATGAAAAACAACTTGCTAAATTCAGATAAAGAAGCAATCTCTAAGGATCTGCTCCTCTCCCTCTACTTAGAGCCCTATTTGTGCCACTCTTTAATAACAAGTGAGGCATTAATTATGTGGAATGTAGTTCAGTACTCAAGCTGAAAAAACATTGTGGACAGTTAGAGCTCCTTACAATTTAAGGAATTTTGCCTGGTTAATAATATACAAGGTCATTCAGTCGAAGAGATTAGCAAAAACTAGAGTTACGAAGCCTTCTCATTCTCACTAAGAGAAGAAACAATCTGTTAATCTCTTTTGGGAGTGTGGGGTGGCAAAAAATTAACACTTACCAAATCCATTGGAAAGTTGTACTATAGGATGACTGCACCTTTGAAATCAAAAGTCACTTTATTGGAAATATGACATTGCATCAGGGTGGAGACCTTGTTTTCTCTTTGAAAAGTGATGTACACATTAGTTTTGAATGCCCCTTCATTTTATTTAATGACTTATCAAAAACAGTCCCATAGTTAAGACTAATTCTCGAAGTTTCAAGAAAGTTGCAGAAGGTCTAGATCTTGCATTGCAACTAGGCCTCCTTTTAATCAACTAAATCCTGAATTGCTTCGATGTTTTTTTTCTCATATTGAGTACACCCATATCAGGGAGACTTCCCCGAAGTCATAGAAGAGTTCCTGGAACAAGGGGTAGTCAGGTGCATTTCATTCAATAGCAGGGACACACTTTTCACTAGTTAGTATTCATTGTCCCCCTCTCTATAATTCTGCTTGTGGGGTTTTGATGTTTAGTTTTTCTTTCTACCCATTCAAAGATTTGTGCCAAAATTTCATAAAGATGGAGATATATTCAAATTACGTTTCATCAATCAGGTTTCCTCATAAATATTAGAAAATTTATGAGCAGTGGTCATCAGTTAAACCTGAAAAAACTAATATAAGATCATATCACCTATAAGGTGCATGGAAGCATACCTTTGTCCTAAAAAAACATGTTAAAGTGTTATGGAAAATTTTCGCATATTAAATTTGAAGATTTTAGTGCCTTTCAAGGGTCATTCTCTGTCATAAAAATACTGTAAATATTTTATCTTTCAAATAAAATTCATTTTACAATTTTCTTGTCATAAAAGGGTCCCTTTCAATCTTACAAATGATTGGGTCGCATTAAAATGTCTCTTCACAAGGAAGGCCCCACCATCCAATTTTGATGCCTGGTTAGAGTGAAAAGAAAACATGTGCATGTTTACTATGGGAAATGTACTTTTATTTTATTCTCAGAAAATGGCAAATACCAGTGTTATAGCTTAAATGAAGTATAGTTTAAACTACGTTGTTGATAGTTTTGGTTTGAATTTTGGATGTAGATAAAAGGCATGATAATGGCGATGGTAGGATATGGCATAAATGACTCTCCAACTCTTATGGTAGTAGATGTGGACATGGAAATTGGTGCAGGCACAAATGTTTCCCTTGAAGCTGCAGATATTGTTCTTATGAAAAGAAATCTCGAAGATGTGATCACTGCAATAGACTTATCAAAGAAAACTCTTGCTCGCATCCATCTTAACTATGTTTGGGCCTTAGGCTACAATATTCTGGGAATTCCTGTAGCTGCAGGTATACTGTTTCCTTTTACTGGCATTCGTCTTCCACCTTGGCTTGCAGGTGCATGCATGGCTACATCTTCACTAGTGTTGTATGCTCTTCTCTTCTTCTTTAATTATACAAAAGGCCCAAGCAGATCAGATTTCTACACACAGAGATTGTACCACACAATTACTGTTCACCATGAAAACTTTATGACCAAATGTCCCAAAGTGTTAGACTTGGAAACTTAGGATGGCCATTTAGGTTTTGATAGCAATCCTCAAAATTCTCAATATGTGATGCTTTTTTTATTTGTTCCACAAACATGCCTATTCGTTGTGGAAAGATTGAAAGAGTTTTATTTGATATCATCCCCACCTTGCACATCTCCCCCTACCATTCCATTACTCCTCCATCACTCCAACCACTCGCGGTAGGTCATCCTGTAGCCATTTGTAGACATCCTGTAGAAAACAGAGTATCCTGTAGGATCCTCCACAGCCATCCTGTAGGAGGCCACTCTCTCGGTTGCTGAGCATCTGAATGCGAGGAACCTCTGTGGATGGATGCTAAGGATCCTTAGGGACCTCCCCTAGCCTTCCCAACCTGTCCCACGCTTTCCTTCCTTCTCCATCCCATCTGCACAACCAAACCCTAATTAGCACACAATCACAATCATTCCACACATTTAAAGGGAAAATACAAAAACATGTCTTTTATGATGCAAACAGCTTAGATCCATGCATTTCCACTTATTAGAGGTAACAGCAACATTGGTAGAAGTTTCCTTCACATTCCTTGCAGTATAGAGGTTAGACTAGTTAAATTAGGGTTTCCTAGGTTTACATGCTTTGATTTGCTTTCAGATCATTTTCGCCAAGTAGAGTAGTTTCCTTTGAGAATAGCTTTCGTCCATCAATTAGCAAGCTTCTTCTGAGAGCCTATAGAAGTTGGCTTGAGCCCTAGCGGACTTGTGCCAGTTGACCAAGTGACAGCTGCGACAAGAGCTAGTACTTGTGCATATAGCACCGTCGCTTCCAAGTTTGTACGAACTACCGGGTTGATAAAATGAGAGACAGGAAGCCCCAGGAGTTGTAGCATTATTGCTACAATACTGGAACTCACCAAGAGAAGCATACGTAAATTTTCATTCTTTGATTAATAAATTGCCTGAAGTGGCTGCATTGGCTCAGGCCATGGACTGCTTCCCTCGTTGAGGGTTTTAACCACGTCAAAAATACTGGTGTATTGATCTGTGATCTGGTTGTGAGCAGTGTCCTTTTGGTGTTCTTTCTGAGGAACTTACCCTGTAAATTCCTACAGGAATAGTGTAATCCTGTCTTCTTGTGATAATTGTCTTGTATCCCTCTGCTTCAAACAACAACTGTTCCACATTTGATCTTGACCAAACATCGTCCAAAACCACCAAAGTTTTTGGATGTCCTTTTAAACGAATATTATTCTTCAGTTGGTTGTGTGCATCCTCTATGCTCTGAAAATCAGGCCTTCTGCCACCAATTATCTTATCCCACAGAGTCTCTAAAAGGCCCTTTACATTTGGAGAATGTGCAACAGTAATGAAAATTATATTGTTCTGAAAGAAATCTGAAAATCACAGACAGAAAATGCATTACAAACGAAAGTGAAGCAATTAAATGGGAGTTTGGAGTGAAAATTCAAAAGGGGATTTGCTCTAACCTTTGACTTGGGGATCGTTGCAAAGGGCTAACGCAAGAGTGGTTTTGCCACTTCCTCCCATACCTTTTACCCCAACTACATTAACCCCATTCTGAAATATTAGGCTTTGCTTGACATCATTCACAAGATTATTCAATCCAACTACGAAATTCGGCATATCCGGGACTTGGGAGTTGGAGCTGCTGGTGGGTTCTTTAGAAATTGTAGTATCATAGGACTCATCAATGGAGGTCTCAAATAACTGGCCTGTACTCATTTGATGAAGCATGAAGGAATTGGAAATGGCATCCTTAGTCATCTTGGCATTAACACCGTCGATTATATGCGGACCCATTTCTTCCATATGCTTCAGTTGTTCCTCATAGGCCTTGGAATCCATGTTTAGCTTGTGGACATCGAGTATCCCTGCCAAGGCTTGGATGAGCAAAAAATCATTGACATTCTTTTCTACCCGTAGGATTTTCTCTCCATATCAATATCTTCTATATAAATCAAAACTGTTGATTCCTTCTAATTTCTTCACAAGGTGAAGGCCATCTTGCATCTTGTCTTGAATGTCCTTCAATGGTAGGTCTCTGTGAAATGAGGGTTTTGATTCAGAAGAAATCCTAGAGATTTCATCAATGGTAGGCTTGAGGCCTAAAAGCTTTTGCCTGAGTTCCTTGCTCAAAAATTTGTTGGAAATGATGCTATTCATGATGATTCTAGTTACTATGAACAACTTTCTACTGCAACTCCGATATTCGACTGAGAAATGGAGCCGACTATTTAATCCAAACAAGTTAGACACGTTATATTGAAACTTATCCAGAATGAGTCAGCATAGAAACAGCAACACACAAAAATCCGCCGCATATTTATCAAAACAGTGTATTTTTATGGGCAAGTGTGCCGCATATTTATCAAAACAATATATTTTTATGGGCAATTGGTATTCACTGCTATCGGTTTAGGTGCTCCAACGGCCAATGCACTGGCAGCATTTGACGTTGTCAGTTTTGGGCCTTCCAGTCAACGTGATCTGTTCACAGCTTCAACTAAAACTAATATATTTTTATCCATCGTATTTAACAGAAACCAGCGAATCACAAGTATCATTATTTTCATGTGATTTAACATTTTTTAATAAATGTTTTTATTGGTAATGGTGTTATACAATATTTATATTTCTTTAGGTAATAAATAAATATGCATTATTAGAAAGTATTAATTTGTTTGATTTAATGAATTTTAGTTTTCATATATATATATATATATATATATATATATATATATATTTTATACAGGTGGTCACAAACCTACAAATGTCTCAAAAGAGAAAGATACAAGTTACAATTGGGGAAATGTATGGATGGACAAAAGGGAAAACTTCTAAGACTCAACGGAATTCAGAAACACTTGAAGAAACCCATAATGCTCACATGGAACAACAATTACATGAAATTTTTGGAAGTTCTTCTGAACATGATGTAGATGAAGAAACAAATGAAGTTGAAGAAGAGGTTGGTGATAATTCAGAAATGAAAGTGCAAACAAAAAGACAATTTCGCATGGAATGGTTAGATAAGTTTGTTTGGTTGAATTATGTGAGGTTTGATGATAAAATAACTATGAAGTGTAACTATTGTGAGAAGTATAGGATGAATGGACCATGGGGTTTAGGGAATGGTTACACCACATTACAACATGATGCTCTTGTTACTCGTGAAAAATCATGGGTGCATAAAGATGCTAAGGAAAGATGGATTAATGCATTAGAGGGAAAGATGAAACCAATTCCAGATCATATTAGACAGGTGAGAGATGCCAATAAGGAAAGAGTGATTTCTACAATGAAAATATCATATTTCATTTGTCAAGAAGATTTATCTCTATCAAAGTATGAGAAGCTTTGCAAATTTCTAATGGATGCAAAAACTCCAAATATGCCAAAGTCTCAAGAGTACTCTTCATACACAAATTGTAAGTCTGCAAATGATTTTATATATTGCATATCAAAACATCTTGAACATGTTTAGATAAAAAATATGTTGGAAAGTCCTTTCTTCTCATTAATGGTTGATGAAAGCACTGATCGAACCTTAGAGAAACACCTTGTTATTTATGCAACATGTTTAGACTCAAAGGGTCTCGGGCCACCTATCTCGCAGTTTATGAAGCTCAAAGATGTAGTAGATGGAAAAGGAAAAACAATATATGATAGTGTCAATCAATTAATAGATGTTAGAGGCCTTCAATATAAAGATTTGATAGTTGTTTCTACAGATGGAGCTTCAGCGATGATTGGACATGAAAATGGCTTTGTTTCATTTTTGAAAAATAACAATCCAAACCTTATTACAGTTCATTGTGTGGCTCATCGTGAGTCTTTAGCAGCAACATATGCTCTAAGAAATTGCCTGAGTTATTATTTGTTGAAAAAATTGCAAACAAAGTGTATTCATGGGTTCAGAACTCTCCAAAGAGAAATAACGAACTTAATGATTTGCTTAGAGTCATGCAAATTGATGTTCTTGATGTTCTACAAATACATTCAGTGAGATGGTTATCCAGGGGGAAGTTATTATAAGGCTTGTGAAGCTTATGCCAGCAATTTTAACTTTGTGGAAAAATGAAAAAAAAACTTCATCTTGGTATGATAAGACGAGAATATATTCTATCCAGTTTTGTTTACATATGCTCGTTGATGTGCTAGGGGAATTGAACAAGTTGAATGTGACTTTTCAAGAAGAAAATGTAGACATTACAACTATTGGGTTGGCTCTTGAAGTAACTATAAGCACATTATCTAGATGGGTTTTGAGAAGAGAGATATTTGCAGAAGGCACAACTTATCTTTCAAATTTTTTAAATGATTCTCAAAATGGATACATTGATATTAAAGATGAAGGGAAAGTTGTCGATAGACATGAGTTACGATACATCTCTATCTCAGCGATGAATATTGAATCCAATGAAGTAAGGAAACAATCTATGAAACCTTGTATTGAAGGTACACAAGAGAGTTGTTAGCAACTCACTGAAGGTTATATAGAGACTCTCATAGACTCTTTGAATGAAAGATTTCTAGACCTTCATCTTTTTAATGCAGCGAAATTGTTCAGCCCTTATTATTATTCAGAAGAGCGTCATAGTCGTGAGAAAAATTCAGAGCGTTGGTTTTTAAAGCTTTTTCAACATTTGCAACATACCATATCAAGTGATGTTGGATTTGCAGCTTTATTTGATGTTAGTGAAAGAGAGTTGCACCCTTTTGTTGATTCATTAAATCTGGCTTGTGAGGGGTTTTCTATGAAAGAAACATGGAAAGTCTTTCGTAACACAAAACAATGGCACAAAACTTATCCTAATATGATGAGATTATGGCAAGTTGTCCTCATTATTCCTGCAAGTACAATGGATTGTGAAAGGGGATTTTCTAAGCAAAACATCATCAAGGACATTAGAAAATCGAGGCTTGGGTTGGATACACTAGATGCTCTAATGAGAGTATCTTTGAATGGACCTGAATCATCTAATGCTGATTGGCATGCAGTGTATGAGATATGGACAGATACAAAGTCAAGAAGGATTCTTGAGCTTTGAAAATTCTTCTATTTTATGTTTAATAGAGGATCTATGTATTGAGATATTCCTATTGATAAGTTTTTTTGTAGTTTCCCAGAAAGTTTGACTTTTAATGAAGTATAATCACTATTTATTATTGCATAACTTTTCTGTATGTTTTTTAGATGATTTATTTATAGTCCACGATTTATTTATAGTCATAATAGATAATTTATTTATAGTCCATGGATTGTAAGTTTTGCATAGATTTTATTGTTTAAATGGTCTCACCATAAATCTAAGCTATAAATCTGATAGACTTATCAGCGTCTAATTTGATGACTTATTGTGTGTTGTGGAATAAATTTACAAAAATTGTTGAAGTAGAGTTTTCCGTGACACTCACATATTTGATTAAACGTCAAACGAAAGGTAAAAAAAATGCAAAAAGGAATTTGACAAACAAAAGGAATTTGAATTTCCAGGCCTGCAGGGAGCAATGCGCAGAAGAGAAACCACACGATTTTGGGGTAGTTAGTTTTGAATCGAATTCTCACGCGCCACCCAAAGCTCATTAATGAGGTGGACAGAGAGTCAGTGACATCGACCTTGGTCCGAGTTCAAACAAATTCAAACGGACTTGTTTATAATGTGACTTTTTGGAGATTTTGGTGACGGAATCCGGTGGAAGAAATTGAGGTTAAATCTTGATTTGTTGCAGTTAAAATGGTTTTTTAACTGCATATTTGGATTTAGCACCCTGAAAAACCCCTGGGACGCTTTGATTGTGCAGAAACTAGCTATCAAATTTACGATTCCAATAAATTACTGCCGGATTTTGACCGAAAAAACCCACCGGAAAAGCTTTCAAAAAGTCGCGTTATAGACAACTGCAATTCAAACAGATTATGAAATGACAGAATCACATCAAACGGCACCTCGTCGGAAGTTGGAGGATTGCTGGCCGGAGCCAGAGGTTTTTCCCTAGCTAGACTACTCCAAAAATAAGTGCTGGTTGTCTGTATTTTAATATAAAATTAAAATGTCCCGACTCAGTGATCGATGATCCCAATCAACTGACAGGAAAACATTGACGGCCACCGAAGGAAAAAAATAAGAACTGCAATTTAATGATTCTATCGCTGCACATTTTACAATCAAGTTACTCAGTTTTTTTTGCTGCTGTTCTTTTCTTTTTAGCTGGCTGGGGTATTTGCTGAATCGCGTAGAGGATCTGAACTTATTAGATCTAGTGTATTACCAAACAGTATCAACGCTTGTGGAACAGCAATGCTCCTTTCCTATAGCTTTTTGTCGGGAGATGTCCTCGAAAAGTTCTTAGACGAAAAGAAAACTCCCTGCGGCTCTGCAACTATGCAAGCCGGTCTCTTTTAGTATTCGTTGACCATTACAGAACGATCGGCAAAAGGAGCCAAAACTGAATCTGGAAACGGGGACGACCCGATGCAAACTTCAAGAGACATCTTGGGCCTTGGTCATATGGCAGAGCCTGCTGGGCCGCGGCTGAAAAGACGTTCTCCTTCGTGTATGGTGGCTGGAGGGGCGTATGAGAGCAGTGAGAGCTCTTCTCACCCATTCTCCTTCCACACCGCCAATTCTTACCACCGAATTCCTCATGGCAGACCTCCTCGCATTTAGGTGAGAATGCACAGTAGAAGAAGAGGAATTACATGTATTTCTATGAAGACTGCAACGGAACGAACCGGGATGATTCGTCGGTGAACACATACATGTCTTCCTAGGCGGAGGGCAGGGAATAGGCTTCATGGCGGCACTGCCTTTCGGTGAAATAGGAAGCCCTGCAGTTCGAAGCTGCGACGCGGATCTGTCGAGGCCTAAATTGATAGAGGAGGAAGAGGCGGTGGAAGCAGAAGAATAAGAAGAGGCACCGCTAAAGCTTGCACGGGTAGGAGAGAGCGTTCGGTGGACAGCGAAGTTGAAAGCAGAGGAGGATGGAGGCGAATTGACATGGCGTGTGGGAGAATTGGATCTGTGAACGTCAAAGGTAAGGGGTCGCACAGGGGCGCTGCTAAATCTGCTTCTTGCCTCCATCTTTTTTTCTCTCAAGGAGGGTTTGCTAGCGAGCGATGCAAACCGAGGAGACCTCAGGCACCTGATTTATACAATAAAATTTACCCTGCTTTTGTCGGTTTTACGCCACCCTTTTACCCGACCTCCGCACCTCGGGGCAGGACATGGGTTAATTAATCCACGGTATTGCTCTGGCGGATGGCCAGATTTGATTTTGAAAAATAACGGGCAACGAACAAGACATCGAATAGAAGGAAAGTGTCGGCATGTTCGTATAATCCACCTGCAGTTGGGACCCAATCCCACTTTCTCCTCTTCAACTAAATTGAAAAAAGCATTAAGATGTTTCATCACCGCTTCTCTGGCAGCTTCAAAAATAAATATTACAGGGCTCCACCATTCACCAAGTGGGTGTAATTTTTGGAATATAGCACATGATTGATTGAATGGCTTCTGGTCTACATTTCCAACTCTAGACTTTGAATCATTCCCATGGGACTTTGTCTTGATACATTGCGTGCCGGTTACGAAATTAGGTTGTTAAACCTTCAACTTTATTTTTCGAACATAGAACAACTGGTTTTTTTCATCATGTGTTCTTTTGTATTATTTGTTTGACTGATTTTCAGATTTAAGTGTGTTAAAGAATATTTAATTTTGATTCTATATCTATATAGATTTAGACGTAGAGATATGTATGCTTAAATATATGTATAGGAAGTGAAAGATGTGAAAAACTTAACTTATTAAGAATCTTCCTTTTCCCGTTAGTTCTACCTTAACATATGGAAAAACAAAGGGGAACCATAATTCCGTTGAAGGCGTTCCTTTATGTTAGGTATGTATAGCTTTGAGCTTCTTCGTGCTCACATTACTATGCATTTACCGATGGTTAGGGGCAATTTAGTGATGGTAAATGGCAATCGCATTGGTATGCATTTACCGATAGTCAAGGGCAATTTGGGGATGGTAAATGGCAATCACATTAGTATGCATTTACCGATAGTTAAGGGCAATTTAGAGATGGTAAATGGCAATTATATAGCTAGAAGCGTTTAGTTAGGCGTTCCTTTTATATTAGGTATAGCTTTGAGATTCTTCGCCCATGGCAAATGGAAATTATAATTGTATTGGTGTTTTACAATTAAGTTGAGGTTAATATTAATTTTATACAGAAATAAATTAATAGAAAAGTGGAAAAAAAATTCTTAATTTTTTATAACTATTTTTTTACCCTTTTAATATAAGGAAGTTGTATAATTTTTTTACTACTCATTATGTTGTGGATACTTATAACGAAAACATAAAAACATAATATTTTAGTGTAAATATTTCAATGTTCATATTAAATAACATTTGTTCATATTAAATAATATAATATTATATCAACTTTATCTCATTATGTTGTGGATATTTATAGCGAAAACATAATATTTTACTATAAATATTTCAATGTTCATATTAAATAACCTAATAATTTGTTCATATTAAATAATATAATATTATATCAACTTTATATAGATAGAGAGATAAAGTAAATGAAAGCAAAAAAAATCTTATATTTACACTTTCAAAATGGAGAGAAATGTGTAATTCTTCACTATTTTAATATAAACATTAAATAAAATATTTCAATATTCATGTTAACTAATATTTTATGTTTTATATTTCTTAATACAAGGAAGAAGTGTATTTAAAAATATTAATAGCAAAGAAAACATTTTAATGTGAACAATAATTTGAGTTGACACATAGCATGCATGGAGAGAGATCTTAACCTGGTATCTATCAAGCTTTAAGAGTGATTAATATCTCTAAAAAAGTTTTGGGCCTCATGATATTTGATTTCTTTCAATTAAAATGGATCTATGTTATTTTATTTCCATTTCATCTTTGTAATATAAAATCGACAATTCTTTATATAATTTATTTTTATCGTAGATTTGTAATCTAGAATGGTTAATAAAAGACTAAATAACTTTTAACATTATCAACAAAAATTTTAATGTGAGAAACTGGTGAAAGACAATATAACTTTATATAAATTAGAAATTCAATATTAAATTTTTTTAATTAAACATTACTAAAATTCCCTTTAATTATAATATTAATTAATAGAAATATAATAATATAGAAAATAATCAATTAATCTCTCTATCACCGTGTATCACCCCACCTACTAATCTAGAAAAAGGATCACTCAACCTTACCCTAGAGTCTTCATTAATATATGTTTTTCAAATATCATGAACCATCATTTTTATTTTTTGGTCGTGGCATCGCTATGGTTTTAGCCAACCTCATATTCAGCACTTTAAACTTGGGCCAAAAAAAAGTTTATTTAAATAAATGATTTATCTTTGTCACATTAATTTAGTAACCATAAAAAATAATTAAAATGTTTCCATGGCGAAGTGCCCTTTATAATTAGCGTTTTATAACTCATAGGAATTAGGGGTAGTTGCTTAAGCTATTTGTTTTACACATTCAAAATCCAATTAATCTAATTTTCCAAAGCCAGTTAACTATAACAATTAAAAAAACATTATCGCTCATCTACATTCTTTCCTATTATTATTTTTTTATGATAATAAAGAACTTGGAAATTGTAAATACATGTGTAAGTATTTTTAGTTGAAAAAAAAAAACGATTAAAGTTTATTTAATATAATCTTGCAAGTATGATGAGATAAACCATTTTAAATGGTTCAATTTGTAAGCATGTCCATTTCCTGTGAAAACCGTTTTGTATCTATTGTTCTTGGAGCAATTGGGGATGGTAGAAAAGTGAAATTAATCAACCAATGTCATGCCTTTATTCCCCACTATTGGGAATATGTATACATTAGTTACCTCTTTTGAATGGAAAATAAAAATACAATTCAAAATCTATAGTGGAAACAAAGGGAAATCAATCACATGCCATACAAATGTTATTAGATATTTCCACAATGACATACATGTGATATGAGACATTAACCTTGAATATAAGGAAAAGCCTAGTTACTAATCATTTCTTTCACTAACATAAATGGAAAAATTGAGACTATTAGCACTTCGTAGTTCCTCCAGGCTTAGGAGAGGAACCCAAAGGTAACCACAAACCACTTTGAAACTGGAATCTAGCCCTTCCAGCTTCAGAGAGGGCTCTCTCTATATGAATTTTCAGTCACTTAGGTCTTAGGATAGGTATTAAGATCAGAGAGGAATGAGTTTATTAGTTTGAAGGCATAGAAGAGGGAAAATCCTTTGGACATACAACCATATGGAGCTAATGATTTTAAGTGATATGATGGGGAAATTAAGGAAACCTTAGAGAGGAGCAAGATATGCAATCCTTATGGTGTTTTTTGTCAAATTTCGTTGTAGAAATGGTGAACATAGGAGCAGTGAATATAGTGACACCTAAAGCATCTAATTGAGGATGAATTCTAGATGTCACAATGGATGAAAAACATTATTAAAATGTTTAGTAAGCTATAACATACCACTTTACAGTGAATTCTAAAATAAATCATGGCTTAACATGAAGACATAACAGTTAAAGCTTGATTGTAACAAAAGAGAAACTCACATATACAGAATAAAACATCACCATAAGCAATTGACACATGAATCCTTGTAAAAGTCAACTTAAGCCTTCATCATTCACTGAAAATTTTCTGAAGATATACAATGCACAATGTTTTTTTTTCTCTAACCCTAACCAACCATTTCTTAATCAAACATACATCATATATACATCAAAGACAATTATTTCCTTCCTTTAGGAACCGAATTCCCCAAAAATATTTCGGTTTCTCCATATAACAACGAAAATAGAACTAATTTCTAGAAATAATGAAGATATTTTGACCAAAAGAATTTTCAACAAATTACATTAAATGCTTGCACAAAGATGGAGCTCGAACCTCCAATGTAATTCAAGACATTTCTCATGACCACAAATATTGGTTTGGTGAAATTTAGACTCAAAATGCAAAGTCAAATCGTTCATTGTGTGGAAGCACAGTGCAGGTACTACGCTACTCTCTTCTTTAGTAGAAACACAACAAAAAAAGCACAGCAAGTTGATGGTTTGTCTACTTCTGATCATTTTTTGAGCCTCTGAATGAATCATGCATCTCAAAAATTACCTGAAAATCATCAACTAACCTTTGAAAAGCCTATTTTCATACTGCAAACCTTCCATCCTTCAAAAACATCCCTACCATAAAAGCACAGTGATATTTTACGTTCAAAATTATGACTAGTGTTGAGGTATCTGAGCATGGAAAACAACTAGCTGATGATGTTGACAATCTTGTAACCCTTTTTAAAGTTCCCACAGACAAAAAATATGCCAAAACCTCAAATCTCTATCAAATCCTAATGTTGTTGGTAGTAGTGCAGCATTAATGTGTAGACTAATTCCTTTGCAAAACATCTCAATTTCATTATCCATATTCATTCAACTCGCATGCTTGAGAAAAAAGAAAAAAAAAACCAAAACTACTTTGATTACCTATCAAGATTTAGACTTTAGCTGCTTTAGCCAATAGATCAAGCTTTCCTCTTTCTTCTTCTTGTATTTCCTACAATGCCTCCTGCAATTTTTGTTTAGAAACCCTTAGCTCTTTCTTCAAGGTGAGATTTTGTCTACAGATTTTCTTGATCTATTTGTGTAGGGGCAGAGTTCTTTTCAACACATACTTAACATTTAACAATGTTGACTCACAAATGTTCAAGTGGTCATGTATTTTCTTTTTGGCCCTTTCATCCTGCTTTCTAAGCTTAGTGATTTCACTTTGAGCTTTTTTCATCTTCTTCCTCAGCCTATGGAAAGTGTGTTGCCCTTCATTCAACTCATCTTTCTTCCCTTCTTGCCTTGACTCTTCTTTGTGTAGCTGCAACTACCTGACTGGAGACCTAGTTACATTAATTCTTACTGATGAAGCCTCTAACTCTTGAATGTTCTCTATTGTTACCTTCTCTTTACCTTTGGACTTAGTTATAGATGGAGTTTTCTTCATCACTGGTTCTATTTCACCAATTTTAGGTGTCTTTCCTAAAACATTCTTCTTCAACTCCCTATTGTCATGTTGTATCTAGGCAATGGTTAAGTGATCCTTTTTCATTTGTTCTTGCAGTTCTAATATCTCTTTATCCTTATCATCTAAAACAACATGCTCTGGTATGACATCTAGAACTTCAGTTGATCATTCAAGTGTTTTCTCCATGGGAAATTTTTTCATAGCATCTCTTGTGAGTGGCTTCTTAGGAACCTCCACCACCTCAGGAGAAAAATGAAGTTTCTTACCTTTTTTCTTGTCTGATGGGTCAACTGAAATTGATGGCCTTTTCACTGAGCTTTCCACTGCTAGTTGAACATCCCTCGCCACAGATGAAGGTGTATCCTTTCTACTCCAGGGGCTAGTTGGAAATTCAACTATCAACTTAGATGAATTTATGAATGCCTGCCATATCTAATTTTTCTTTTTCAATTCTTCCACCACTAATAATTTAGTCAAAGAGAAATGAAAGAGACTAGGCTATACTTGAATTTGCTTACCTTGAACCTTATATACCATGTTACTAAGGTTTTTGAACAAATAGAAAGCCATATTCAAAGGCTTTTTCCTGTGAAATGCATCAATAACTTAAAATGATACTGATAAATTCTCCCAAATATTCCTTCACAAGTGAAATATCTATGGATGACCTTAAGAATTTTGATGTAGGGTTCTAACAGATATTCTCTTGGCACAATAGCTCCATATTCCTTGTTTTTGTATTTTGGCTTTAGGAAATCCTTGTAGTTGGCTATGTCTAGAGGCATGCCCTTGAACCATTGTTCTCCTTGTAGAGGAATCTCTATAGTAGCTGAAATGGTGACATCTGACACTGGAAAACTAAACTCTCCAATATTAACATCTACCTTGGTGAAATTCAAAGCAAACTCTTTGGTAAGCTGAACACTATAACCATGTATCTTCTCACAAAACCTGATGCAACCAGTTTTTTCAAAAGCAACCCTAATTGCTAGATCTGAGCTTATCAAGGTCATATATTGAGGCTCAAAACTAACCATGTCTCTTCCTTTATGCTTCTTCCTATTTGGAGTTGTCATGGCTCACAATGAAGGTAAATTATAGGGTTTTAAAATGCAATTACATTGTTTGACAACTTGTGCAGTAAGAAAGCGCAACAAATGTAGTAGTTATGGAATTAGGGTTTTCGATGAGTGCTCATGACAAATTTTGAAATAAAATCCCTACATTAACAAGTTTAAGAAACAAAAATCAACCTCCATACCCAAATGCAATATTTTTTTGCTTTTATCTGCAGTGGAAATTCAAATACACAGGCACAACAAGAAAGTGCATCGTGTGAGGGAAATAATTTTCTTGATGTTTTACAATAGCAACAACAAGGTTGTAAGACTCCAAACCACTTATATGGAATTCTCAAGCTCTGGGATATAGGTGGCATGCGAGACTTTGAATGTTTGGCACAGGTAAAAGAGAAAACGCAACGACTGTGCGAAAGCGCATCGAATTCTCTAGGCACAACATGGAAAATGCAGCGAGCTATGAATTCGAGGTTTGCAAGGTTATCTGAGTGTTTTCTTCTAAAGGTAAGGGAAAATTGAACAACATACTAGATGAATCATTCAAGAAAATGAATATTAGAAACTTGGAAGTGGTGATAACCTCTTGAATTATGGAAGCGCAATGGTTATCCTTGAGCACAACGATCCCACTGTAGATTTAGCGCAACAAATTCCAACCGATGTCCATAATGTTTTCGATGGAACAAAGAGTGGATCTACGGTTTCTTAGATGTTAAAATAATATTTTGAACTCCCAAGGTGACTGATGCTGGCTCAGCCAACAATACCCACAGTATGCATATAAAATGCATAATCTCAATTGACCCAGGAATTTCAATCTCCTGTCAAGTTAACCCTTCATGAATTACGGTTTAAGGCCCCTTAATAATGTCTCATGTGGAAATGTTTTGAAGACTATTCAATAGTATAATCCTTAATTAACCTCTCCAGTGGAATCTTGTTCAACCTCATAAACTTTCATTAATTCTTAAACTCGTGCATATTAACCATACCCTCTTACTCTAGTCTCGGATTTACTCAACACTAATCATACTATGGTTAATTTCCCTTAACTCGCTTCATTTATATAATAACCTCATATAATAGAAATATACATAAACCGCATTAACCTTACCTTTCCACTTTTACATAGCCTTGACACATTTTTCGAGGTCCACCTTTATCGGTTCAATCTCCACCATCGATTTCATTCCATCATATCAATGGCTATTGCGTGATATCCACTCATCCTCTGGAACTCAAATAACTTTAACTCGCATCTATAAACTTCTCGGGTTCACTCCGCAATTGAATAGCAACTGAACAACAATTGAACAACAATTGAACAGTAATTGAACAACAATTGAACAACAAATTGAATAGCAATTGAACAGCAACTGAATAACAACTGAACAACAATTGAATAGCAATTGAACAACAATTGGTATTTGAACAGCAACCGGTCCCACGTTGACTTCCGCGTTGAATTTCCCTTTTTGCACGGACTCTTCACTCTATGCAGTTGATCTTACAACTCAATCTGACGGTCGTTGATCCACTTGATCAACAAAATCAATCGACATCCTCCACCATTGATCTCCTCATTAATATTATAGTTGATGGTTCACCCGATCATCGCAAATCGTATATCGCAATTTCATTTGGCCAAGGTTCATTCACTCCTGAATAATGAGATGCGATATTCATCCAACGGTCTGCAGCCCTTCAACAAACACGTGGATTTCCAAATGCTCAACCCCCGTAGTTGACTTCACATAAGCGTTTGAATTTGTGATCGACGGCTAAGATCAAACGCAAGCCTTCAACCCTGACAAGAATTTCCGCGCTCTCCTATCCCACGATCTAGTCCTCTTCCATTCTTCCGCCATTCATATCCATTGATCTAAAAGATCTGACGGTTCTCGTTCCTTTCTGCTTACTCCATGTTTAGGCCGTTTCTTAGTGTTTCTGTGGTTTCAGGTTTCTTCCAAGGTTCTGGTCTTTAGCTGTTCTGCATCACAACTTCCTCCTTAACTCCGCTCGTGCCTTTATACTTCCTTCATCTCCACTGTAACATTAAAGGCTTCCTCTTGTACTATCGGTGTGAACAAAGCCGTAACACCTCTCTGTCACTCTTCTCTGTATTTCGCCTCTAATTCTGCACATGCAACTTCTGTTACATAGAACTACTCTAGTTCACACACAGATTATAGCTAAATTACTCCACACACACACATAAACTCAGAATCGAGTTGTTTGTATTAATAAACAGGTATTTACACAGTTTCTTCTCTGTGGCCTGATTTCCAATATCAGTGGCCTCTATTTCACAATCTGTCTGTAGGCTTACAATCAAACTCTTCACACTCTAACTCCTAACTAACTAGCTAACCCCTGACTATACCATTTAGGCTTACATTTATACAAAAGGATTCTACAACCAATTCCCTGTTTAGATCCATAAACTTCTCAACAAAACCCTAAAATCTCTTCCTTATCTCTAAGGATCCTCTCTAATCCACGAAATCATGAACTAGCTCGTAATCTAAGATTTGCAATTAATTATCAAATCTCTCAATCTCTCAACTATCCTAATTCTCTCATGTTCTCCTACATTCGAGAACATTTACAATATGCTTCACAATACTTAGTTAATTCCTATTTTCATTAAAATCACTCAAAACCTAGGTAATTACATTAATTCAACACTTAGGAAGCCAAATGCCTTAAAATACAAGACCCCCTATGTCTACTAAAATACAATGATATTGTTGAGTTGAATGCTACTGCATCAGTGGCCAAACCCTCCTTTCAAGAAAAATCATTGTGATTTTGGACCTCTAATCGTGAAAACATAGAAAGGAAAGATGCACAACCTATCTCATAATCGTTGTACTAGAGGGTGATGTCATAGCACAAGTTTGATTTGACAACCTAACTGACTATCCTGACTCCACTAATTTGTGCCAATGATGAGAAAACATGTGTCACTGTGACCTCACTCATGATTTTGTATGAGAAATTGACCCTAGACTCACTTAACTCAATCTTCTGGGAATCAATGACTATCTTTACATTATCACTCACATAATTCTAACATAATTACATCAATAATATAATCTTACATTGTTCACAAAGACTAATAACTTGATCTCTAAGAGATCATAGAAAAACTTTTACACATTGAGCAACATAAATTTAAAAGATGAAACTTTTTTTTTACTACTATTTTGTAGGACACTAACATTGGCTCCAATGGGGATGACCTCCTCCTCGTGAGGTGCCAAGAACACCGCAGACTAGTAGCCTAGCCATTGGACTTTATTGATTCTTGACTTGACACATAACTGACTTCTGACTAACTCATGAATGACTCATCACTTATTACATTCTAAAAAAATGGTAGCATTTCATCAAAATCTTAGGGCCTTCTCCTTGGGCTTCAAATTCTGGTGACGACTGCCCACACCCGCGACACTAGAAATTGGATGGCTATATACAATGAAGCGATCAAAACCAACTAATTTTAAGTAAAATAATGATTGAGAAACCTACTATTTACATGCCCTCCAGCAATAAATTCTCCTGTCAAGTCATGCAACAAATATGCATTACTCCCATGGAAAGTTGCAATATTGAATGGTCCTTTCCAAAGATTTTCAAATTTTCCATGTTTACCTTTATCTTCATTCCTAGCATCCCACTTCAGAGCCAAGTCACCAACTTGAAAATATTCAACCTTTGTCCTACGATCATAAATCTTCTTAATTTTATCCTGGATTGCTTGAATATTGTTACAAACTTCATCTCTTGTTTGCTGCAATTGAATCATTTGATTTATTCTTCTTTGCAAGTCATTTGGTTCTGCATCTACTTCCTGCAACAAATTCATTACTAGAATTCCCAAGGAAGAAGGAAAAGGAACATATGTTCCATACACCAGTTGAAAGGGTGACATACCAATTGACTTTTTAGTGTTCACTCTATCAACCCACAATGCATAGATCAAATTCTTATGCCATGTTTTTTAATTTTCTAGCAACAACTTATTTATAATATTCACCAAACTCTTATTTGAAGACTTAGCTAAACCATTACCCTGTGGGTAATATGCAGTAGAGTGACTGAGTACAATATGATATTTATGATAGAATTCAATCATTTTCTTGGACTTGAAAGCAACAACATTATCAATGATTATTCTACGAGGACAACCAAATCTTGAGAAGATATTACCTTTCAGAAACTGAACGATGAATGTGTCTGTTGCCTGCATGGATGGTATCACTTTTATCCACTTTTTAAAATAATTCATGGCTATCATAATCCATTTATGTTGAGCTGAAGATGATGGATGGATTTCCCCAATGAAATCTACACCCCACTGATGGAATGGTGCTTCAACTACAATTAGTTTTAGGGGTAGAGGCAAAATGTTGAAAGTGAAACAAGAAAATCCTAATTTAATTTTATCCTTGAATTAAATTAGGAGTAAAATTGTAATTCGACATCACATGACAACTTGTATTAGTTAAATAAGTTAATTTGACTTAGTTGGATCAGTTAATTCGAGTTGAGGGTCTAACTTAAGTCATGTAGAGTGTCTCCTACTTTATAGGAGCCCTGGTTGAGTTTATTTTGAGTTGTAATTAATTAATTCAATTTAAGTGAGTTAAATTCATTTAAACTAGTTCCAAATGTTGGAGGAACTAGTGGGAGGTCTAGTAGTGTGGTGTTGCATGCAGTGATCAATAAGTTAACTGAGGATTCACTCATAAATAACTCATGCATGTCAGATTTGATAGTTACCGAGTTGAGATTGGCGTTCATGGACAATGTACTATCAATTGTATAATCATCTGAATTGTATAGGTGGTGCATTCATTCAGAGGAAGGTCTATGAGGATTGTGCATTTCCAATTGAGGAAATTCCCTAATTAATAGGGGGTTAATTCCCAAGGAAACAATGCAAGGAAATAGGGACTTGGGCAACTGAGAAATTGGTTAAGTATTGTCCTAGGCTTGTCAAGGAAGTTGTGAGACAGATATAAATAGTGCAGAGGTTTCTCATTCTCATATTTTCTGACTAATGCAATATATAGATAACAGGTATTTTTAGTTGTGGCTTTCCCCATGAAATCATTGTGTAATGTGTTGATTGAATTATTTCTCTTGTATGCTTCATGATTTCACAATCATTTAATTGTTTCCATAGATGTGTAGAGTAGATTCAAGTCTATTGTTTTAGTAAATTACAATTAGAAGTTTTAATCTACAAGGAATTTCTACATGGTATTCGAGTAGAAATCACTCTAGAAGAGGAGAATACAAGTTTGTCTTTTGCAGGTGAAATCAAATTTGTAGTATCATACTTGAGAGACAGTAGGATGTTGTTCTATGGATTGAGACTCGAATATGCCCTTTAGGGTAGTTCAAACTATATTGCTTGGAAGGATAGGATGGAGGCAGTGTTGGAAGACAACATGATTAAGGAATTCATAGGCAAATATATTCCTAATCCTCTAGCAACTAATGCTCAAGATCTGGTAGAGTGGATAAAATGTGTTGCAAATGCGAGAAGGATTATCCTAGAAGGAGTTCGAGATCTTATTGTCTTGAACCTCTACGATAAGGAGACTCCATATGTAATGTGGAAGGCCTTGATAGGCCTACTTCAAAACAAAAATTACCACAGGAAGGTGGCATTGAAGGACAAGCTTAGGAAAATCAAGATGGAGAAGGGCGACACAATACCAAAGTAATTGACCAAGTTCACCCAACATCAGGATGAGCTTGGAAGTGTTGGTGTTATAGTTGCTAAATATGATACGGTCAACCTAACACTTCCAATCCTTCCAAGAGCTGGAAAAACTACTAGGATTCGATAAATGGGAGGGAGAAGCTACTAGAGTGGAAGAGTTTTTGGTCTGACTTGGTGCAAGAAAATATTCAATGGAGCACCAAAGATGGATCCTCATCCAAGCATGATGATGAGGAAAATTGTGCCTTAGCTGGATAGGAAATGAAAGGGAAAGGGAATTCATCCCATTCCAAATCAAATTCCAGTCAGGGTGACAAGAAGAAGGACTTGTCAAAGACTAAACTTTTTCACTGTCATGAGCTGGGACATTGTGCCATGAAGTGCTTGCATAAGAAGGATGATAAGAAGCCCTCAGGAGGAGCAACAGGTGAAGCTCTTACTTCACAATTCGAGTTTGATTTCACCCTCATCGATTTGATGGTGACATCGGTGATGGTTAGTGTGTGTTATATGGATAGTGGATCCTCATTCCATATATCCGACAACAAAGAATTCTTTAGTGACTTGGAGGAGAAATAACTCCAGATGCACATCGAAATGGGAGATGATGGAAGGTATAGTGTGACCGACATTGGTACTGTTACTTTTAAAAGGGGGTTTGGTTCTCCTCTCACATTAAAAGATGTCATGTATATTTTGGGCTTGAAGAAGAATTTGGTTTTAGTTTCCATGTTGGAGGATCATGGCTATGATGTGATATTTAGAAAAGGAAATGCTTTCCTTCATCACATAGACTTAGGACAAGTGAAGTGGATCAGGGTTCGGGTGAAGAACCTCTACAAATTGGATGTAGAAGATTGTGCTGCTTTGAGCATAAAAGAATTGAATGTGTAGAGCTGAGACATCAACGAGTTATGGCATAGAAGATTGGGTCAATTGCACCACAAAGCTTTGAAGATCATGCAACATATTTCTACAGGACTTCCCAAGGGTGAACTAGAGCAAAGAGATACATGAAAGGGGTGTACATAGGGGAAGTACACCAAAGACACCTTTCATGACAAGGACAGTCGAGCATAAGCGATCCTTGAAAGAGTTCACTAAGATGTTTGTGGGCCATTCTCGACAACCTCCACGACTAAGCACAGGTATTATGTAATATTTATGGATGATTTCTCACGTAAGTGCTGGATTTTCTTCATGCTGAAGAAATATCAGACGTTCTCTAAATTTTGTGAATTTAAAGAGCTTTTTTAAAAAGAAACTAGAAGGAAAGTGAAGGCTCTTAGGAGAGATAACGGTGGAGAATATGTGTCGAATGAATTCAAGAAATTTTGTGCATCAGAAGACATTCGATGAGAGTTAATAACACCTCATAAACCACAAAAGAATGGGGTGGATGAAAGGAATAAAATAAGTATTATAGAAGCTGCATGGGTGATGTTACATGATCAGGGCCTACCATTGAACTTGGGGGTTGAAGCATGCAACACAATTGTGTATGTGAATAATAGGAGTCCTCATCAGATTCTCGAGATGAGTACACCAGAAGAAGCTTTTTCAAGTAAGAAACCAGATGTGGCGCACTTCAGGATATTTGGTTCATCAACTTACTGTCATGTTACCAAGGATGCAAGGAAAAATATAGATCCAACGACTGAGTTGGGCATATTTGTGGGGTATGCTGATACACCTCAAAACTATTGGGTGTACCTACCATATCACAACATGATAGTGGTTCGTAAAGATGTGAATTTTGATGAAGAGAAGGCCATGAGATGTTCCCTTGAGAGGGAGCTTCAGTTACATGCAGATGAGGAGCTTTTAGCTCCAAAGGAAGAACCTCAAGATGATGTGGAGCAACCACATGTAGAGGAGCAGAAAGTGGAAGCACCCACTCATGCAGAAACTTCTAAAGATGGAAGGAAGCACACCAAAGAGGCTAACAAATTGATTCATGATGCTAGAGAGAATGTCGGAGCACCGACATCACAGTGA
The DNA here is from genome assembly GCA_031772625.1 of Pinus tabuliformis. NCBI lineage: Eukaryota > Viridiplantae > Streptophyta > Pinopsida > Pinales > Pinaceae > Pinus > Pinus tabuliformis. The sequence continues at coordinate 564,800,030 of CM062809.1, read as the reverse complement.
AAGTAGAAGAGGTCACCAAATCGGTACACTAGCTACATGGATCTAATGAGAGGGAGTGTAGAGATTGAGCCATCATCATTTGAGGAATAAATGTAGCAACCAATATGGGTTGATTCCATGGTGGAGGAGTATGAATCCATTATCAGAAATAGTGTTTTAGAAGTGGTTCAAAGACCAACAAATAAGTTAGTGGTGAGTTCTAGATGGCTTTACAAGGTAAAGCAAGAAACAAATGGGAGTGTGGAGAAACACAAGGTTATATTTGTGGCTAGAGAGTTCTCTCAGGTGGAGGGAATTGATTACGAGGAGACCTTTGCTCTAGTAGCAAGGTAAAATTCAATCAAATATATTCTAGCACTTTCAACGTGGATGGGATGGAAGATACATCAGATGGATGTGAAGACAACATTCCTCAACGGAGTGATTGAGGAAGAGGTGAACATTGAGCATCTGGAAGGATTTTAGACCTTCAACAAAGAGTCGCATGTGTGCAGACTCAAGCGATCGTTGTATGGATTGAAACAAGCACCCCGTGCTTGGTACACTAGGATTGACAATTATTTCACTAGGTTGGGCTTCACCAAAAGTGACGCAGATGTGAACCTTTACCGTATTGTTGTTAAAGGTAAGTCGTTGATTATAGTATTATATGTCGATGATTTAATTCTAATAGGTTATGAGAACCTAGTAAAATATTGCAAAGAGGATATTGCAAGAGAATTCAAGATGAAGGACATGGGGCCCATGCATTATTTCCTTGGTATGCAAGTATGGCAAGGAGATGAGGAACTGTTTGTCTCTCAAGGAAAGTATGCCATTGAGATATTGAATAAGTTCCACACGGAGATCAACAAACCCATGGAGACTCTTCTAGCAGGAAATTGGAGGAAGGAAGATGCTACTTTAGGTGAAGTAGTGGAGGCTACTATTTATAGGAAACTTGTGGGTTCACTTATGAATTTGGTGAACAAAGACCAAACATATGTTTTGCAATTAACCAGCTTAGTCAAGCAATGGTTAAGCCAACTAAACTCTATTAGAAGGAATCTAAACATGTGTTGAGATACATCAAAGGCACCACTCAGTTTTTTCTTTGGTACAGATGGACAGAGGGAGTGAAGCTTCAAGGCTTCACAGATGTTGATTGGATAGGGAGTCCATCCAACCAGAAGAGCACATCAGGGGGAATATTTAGTATTGGGTTACTAATATTATTTTGGTATAGCAGGAAGTAGAGATCAGTTTCACTTAGTTTGGCAGAAGTAGAGTACATGGTTGCTAGTCAAGCAACTTGTGAGGCTATCTGGATGAGGAAGATCTTTGTTGGGTTATTTGGTCAACAGATGAATCCTACAGTGATTTACTGTGACAACCATAGTTGTATCAAACTCTCTGAGAATCTTGTTTTTCATGATCAGACCAAGCATATCGACATCTGTATCACCATCTACAAGATTGTGTGCATAGGAGAATCATGTTGCTGGAATACATTCCTACATAGAAACTGGATGTAGATATTTTGACAAAGGCATTGTCAAGATGAAAATTCAATATTCATAGAGGTAGGATCAGGTAGTAGATAATCCCTTTGTTTTTGAGAGGGAGTGTTGAAAATGCAACAAGAAAATCCTAATTTAATTTTGTCCTTGAATTAAATTAGGAATAAAATTATAATTCCGCATCACATGACAACTTGCATTAGTTAACTAAGTTAATTTGACTTAGTTGGCTCAGTTAATTCAAGTTGAGGGTCTAACTTGAGTCATGTAGAATGTATCCTACTTTATAGGAGCCCTAGTTGAGTTTATTTTGAGTTGTAATTAATTAATTTAGTTTGATGAAGTTAAATTCAGTTAAACTAGTTCCAATTATTGGAGGAACTAGTAGGAGGTATAGTGGTGTGGTGCTGGTTGCAGTGATCAACTAGTTAATTGATGATTCACTCATAAATAAATCATGCATGTCATATCTGAGAGTTACCTAGTTGATATTGGAGTTAAGGGAAAATGTACTATCAGTTGTATAATCATCTAAATTATACGGGTGGTGCATGTAGTCAGAGGAAGGCCTATGAGGATTGTGCAATTCCAGATGAGGAATTTCCCTAATCAATAGGGGACTAATTCCCAAGGAAATAGGGACTTGGGATAGCAAGAAATTTTTTAAGTATTGGCCTAGGCTTGTCTAGGAAGTTGTGAGACAGATAGAGATAGTGCAGAGGTTTCTTGGCCTTGAGCAAAGCATTGTAATCTTCTCATATTTTATGACTAATGAAATATATCGATAGTAGGGGCTTTTAGCTGTGGCTTTCCCTAGAAAATCATTATGTAATGTGTTGATTGAATTATTTCTCTTGTATGCTTTGTGATTTCGCAATTGTTTAATTGTTTCCGTTGATGAGTAGAGTATATTCAAGTCTATTGTTTTAGTAAATTACAATTAACAATTTGAATCTACAAGGAATTTCTACATAAAAGCTTCATTTTTCCTTCAAAGAATTGACATTCATGGTAGCTTGAAACCCTTTTATAAACATCATCAAACAAGGCTGGCTAGTAAAAACTATCCCTCAAAATATTGTTAGCTACGGCTTTCCAAAAATGGTGGCCTTCACAATCCCCTTTGTGAACTTCTTCCATAACCTTTTTTTCCTCATCCTTCAGTAAACAATTCAACAAGACACCTTCTGAGTCTTTCCAATACAAATATTGATACAAAATGCAGAATTTCACAGCCTTTAGTTTCAAAAATATTTCCTTTGTTTTTTTCATCCCTGGAGGAGCCTGTAAGTGTTGTAAAACATATACTATATCATTATACCATGTAGATGAAAGAAAAATTTCATATACCTGTTGAAAAGGTTCTTAATCATTTCCATTTGAAAAACCAGTGATAAAATTTATGTCCAATACATTCAGATTTGAATCAGCCATAAGTTTTTCCAATCCTTGACCCTTTACCAGCTTGGTAGGCTTAATCTTCACATCATACTCAAGAATAGATGATATCCATCTACCTCTTCTACATTCAGGATCAGGTTGCCAGGTCAGAATGTCTTTTACACCAATATTTGGAACATAAGAAATCACATGTGAATGAAGTACATAAACTCTTAAACCTTTCAAGGCTTTAACCAATGCATAAGCCTACTTCTCCATAATGTTGTACTTAAGACAAGAATCTCTCAAACCCATGTTATAGTGTGGAATTTCTAAGTCTGACATGTTAGAAACCCTTCATGCACTTTACTGATTTATTCCTACCTACTTGTTATGTTAATTAACAAGTTATTTACCCTGTAAATAATGGAAATAAATACAAGTACATGCTAAACACATTACAGATCATCAACTGAAGTAAATAGAAACAAGCACACAAGTGACACCGTTGTTTTTGGACTAATGTCACCGGAAAAACCCAATGTTGGAAAACCGGTGCAACTATCTGAGGGTTTGATTTATTAAGCAGTTTCAGAATACAATATGGGTGCCAAATCCAGCTCACCCAACAGAGAAAAATCCTGGCACTAGCACCTCTCTACTCGCAAGTAGATATTCCAGCTGAAACCTAGGATAAACACTCCGACAGCTCCACAGCTCCAATCTACCCTATGAAACCTTAGCGTCAACCTCTAGGGACTGCGTCATCCTCTCTCTGGCCCAATGTTAGCCTAACATCACTCTAACTTGGCCTGCACCAGCCTCTGGAGGCACTGTGTCAGCCCTCTGGCCCTCTGCGTCACCCATGCTAGCCCTCTAAGGCACTGCATAGCTCCTGCCTGCCTCTGCGTGAGCCCTGACTAGCTCTATGTTAACCCTTGGCTGCTTATGCGTCCCTCTCTCCAGCTACTACGTTTATCCTTTCGGTGTTATCTCTGCCTCTTTGCTTGTGTATTCACTGCCCCTCAACTGCAACTCTGATCACTCTCTCAACTTTCTCAGCAAACCCAGCCCTAGAAATTTGAAATCTTGATCTCTTGGTGTGTTCTCCAAGTGACCCTCAAGCCTCCTCTTATACTTTTCTCATTGACAAATCAACGATTGAGATTAAGTCCCTAATCAATGGCTAAGATTATATATGTATCGATCCATGAATTTTGGACCATTCTAACATAGTTTTATATTAATTCACATTAATTTAATTTCCCTAAGTTTAGACTTAGGGACCCCATTAAAAAATATTAATTTATTTTAATATCTCCCAAACTGTTTAGAATCTACCCAAACCTTTTCTGGGTATTGGAGATCTCATGTACCTTAGCCTCTCCACCAAATTTCGTGGCTAGATCACATCCGATGCTACCCCAAATCAACACTCCCTCTTAGCGAGGACTGTGCTCTAGCAATACTCCTTAATGAGTATTACTCTGATCATCCGGCGTCGGTCCCTCATGCCAGGCCTGCTGCCAATCATCTATACTATTGCATCTCGTACTGCCACCCATGGCTCTGCCACTACCACTGTTGCATCTGTATGATAGCTCCCTCTGCATCCGTGATGTTGCCAATGGCCCTACCACTGCCACTGTTGCATCTACACTACATCCCCTCTCATCATGTTGCATCATGTTGCCCATAGCACTACCACTGCTAACTACTACACTACAACTCAGTTACTGAGAATTTAGTAACTGATCCTAACCCTAACATCTCTGTCAGGCTAGAGACACTCCTGATGTTGAAGCTCCCTCTGTCGTTGACAAGTGCTCCCTCTCTAACCTCTGCGTTGTTGCAACAACTCCCTGCATCTATCACTGTTTCATACCTCTTTGTGCCATCTTGCACTGGTGCAACACTCCCATGCCTCTCGCACTGTTGCAGCCTGCTAGTCTCACGTTGTCTTGGGAATCCTGCACTGTAGCTCTCTCCGTGGCTCCATCCTCATCCGTCTCTACTGACATCCTCCGGTCCTGCTACTCCTCTTCGGGGCTCTCGTAGCCAGGTATAATCCAAGAGGTTGGGTACCTCAAGGATCCTACCCCTCATCTTTTATAGTCCTCTTGACTACAACTCAATGTCTCCCCACTTTCGCTCAAGTGATGTGTGTGCACTCATGGCATAGTCATCGTTTGTCTCCACTTCCTTCTCTACCCTTGCTGGTGTTGCCTTGGTCTCGGAAGCCTTTCCCTTGCTCTTCTTCCTCGGACATTGGGTCGCATAATGACCCAACTCCCCACAATGGAATCATTTGACCTTGGAGAGGTCCTTCTTCTTCCGCTTTTCTTGCTTACCCTCAGATGCTAGGGCAACATCCACCTCCTCCTCCTTCTTGATTCTGATCCCCTTGTTACTACTTCTTGTCTTGGTCACCCTCCTGATCTCTTCTTGGCAAAGAGTCGCCCACATTTCCTCCCAATCTATAAGGTTCACCCTTCCTAGTATGCTTTGGAAAAACACCTCCCAATCTTCTGAGACTGCATTCAGGGCTGTTCTCACCATCAACTCTAGATCTGGTGTGGCCCCTATGGAAGTCAGTTGATCTCGGATCTCCTTCAATCTACCGAGGAAGGTGTCGATCTGTTATCCCTTCTGCATCTGGTATGACCGCAGCTGATTTTCTAGGAGCATCTTCCTCTACATGAAAGTATGTTGATACAACTTGGTCGGGGCCTCCCACATCTCCCGTGTCGTATTCTTCTCAGCAATACGTAGTACTATATGATCCTTGACCCTGTCAAGAATGATACTCTTGGCCCTCGCCATTACTTCCCCATACCTGTCATTCTCAACTGGGTCAACTGGGACCACTATCATCTTTAAGGCGAAGTACTTGACACGATTTCTGTCAAGTATGGATAAGATTATGGCCTTCCAAACTACGAAGATTGAGGCTCTGTCCAGTCTGTCCTGGTCTCTTACTCCGTGTAGTGCCACTCTTCTGCTCTTCTACTTCCCTCGTGGAAGTTCTCGATGTGACTCCCTCTGAGCCTCGATTTCCCTCGTGGAAATCCTTCTATCAATGTCGAGATGCCCCCTACTTTGATTGTTTGTGCAACTGCACCACTGATCTAGATTTCTCGGCTAGAAACCCTCAGTAGAAACTCCCTCCTCCCTGGCCTTGCCCTGTTAGGTATTGTTCTAACAATAGTACCCCACCAACTCTACTCTGCAACTTATCCACAGCCTCCTAAATCCCAACAACCTGAAGGTGAGAGCTCCTAGGCTCTGTGCAGTCCCAGCACCGGAAAACTAGCTCCCCAAGCCAATTGTGTAAACCCTCCTGGCCTCTGCGTGAGCCTGTCTTTGCCTCCCTTAGCCTCTGCGAAACTTCTTCTTGGCCTGAACTTGATGACCCAAGCACTATGTCACCCCTTCCTTGTTGTTTTGCTTCTAAGAACAAATTTTGTCACTCAGGACCACTGTTTTCTACCGCTGCTACTTTGCTCGGCTGATGTCCTTAGTTCTCCTGTGATCTACAACCACGCTCTGATACCGTGTTGGAATTTCTAATTCTAACACGTTAGAAACCCTTCATGCAATTTATTTATTTATTCCTACCTACTTATTCTATTAATTAACAAGTTACTTACCATGTATATATTGGAAATAAATACACGTACATGCTCAACACATTATAGATCATCCACTGAAGGAAATAGAAACAAGCACACAAGTGACACCATTGTTTTTGGACTAATATCCCCGGTAAAACCCAATGCGGGAAAACCGGTGCAGTTATCTAAGGGTTTGATTTATTAAGCAGTTTCATAATACAATCTGGGTGCCAAATATGGCTCACCCAATAGAGAAAAATCCCGACAGTAGCACCTCTCTACTCGGAAGAAGATATTCCGACTGAAACCCCAAATAAACACTCTGGTAGCTCCACAACTCCAATTTTCCCTAGAAAACCCCAGCGTCAGCATCTAGGGAGTGTCAACCTCTCTCTAGCCCAACATTAGCCCAGCGTCACTCTGACTTGGCTTGTGTCAGCCTCTGGAGGCACTGCGTCGGCCCTCTGGCCCTCTGCGTCACTCATGCTGGCCCTCTAAGGCACTGCGCAACTCGCGGCTGGCTTTGCATGAACCCTTGGCGGCTTCTGCGTCCCTCTCTCCGGCTGTTGCGCTGATCCTCCCGGTGCTATCTTTGCCTCTCTGATTCTATATTCACTACCCCTCAGCTGCAACTCTGATCACTCTCTCAACTTTCTCAGGAAACCCAGCCCTAGAAAGTCGAAATCTTGATCTCTTGGTGTGTTCTCCAAGTGACCCTCAAGCCTCCTCTTATACTTTTCTCTTGACAAATCAAAGGCCGAGATTAAGTCCCTAATCAACGGCTAAGATTTGATCTAGCTTGATCCATGACTTTTGGACCATTCTAACACAGTTTTATATTAATTCACATTAATATTTTAATTTCCCTAAGTTTACACTTAGGGACTCCATTAAAAATATTAATTATTTTAATATCTCCCAAATTGTTTAGAATCTGCCCAAACCTTTTCTGAGTATTGAAGATCTCATTTGCCTTAGCCTCTCCACCAAATTTTGTGGCTAGAGCACATCTGATGCTACCCCAAATCAACATATAGAAGGCTATTGGTTTTTCATTACCTCACTTATTTTTCTGCATTAAGACTGCTACAATGGTGTGTTTTGATGCAAAAGATAAGAGGATAAAGTCTTTAGTATAATCCAGACTAGCAAAAATAGGAACACTAGCCAAGGTCTATTGTACCTCATCAAAAGATTTCTTTGTTTCAACTGCCTATTTGATTTCACTTTCCTTTCTCAGCATGTTGGTTAAAAACCTTATAATGTCTGCTAAGTTAGGAATGAACCTTCTCAAAAAATTAACTCTCCCCAAAAATGATTGAACGTTATTTTTATTCCTTGGAACGTCAATTTTGTGAATTACAACAACCATTTTTGGATCCATTTTAATACCATCCTTTGAGATTATATGCCCCAACAATTTTCCTTCCTCCATTGCAAAATTTGACTTCTTTGGATTTAAAGATATGCCAAACCTTCTACACTTATCAAAAACCTGTTTTAGATGTTGCAAATGATCAAAATTAGATTTTGAAAATACAGTGATATCATCAAGGCAAACTACAATGAACTTATCGTTTTCATCAGCAAATGCAATAACCGTGGCCCTTTGAAATGTGGCCCATGCATTCATCAACCTAAAGGGAATTTTGGCATACATAAAGGTTCCCCATGGTGTGATGAAAGTTGTCTTTCCTTGGTCATCAGAGTGCAACAAAATATGATTGAAACCTGAGAGACCATCAAGCATAGACATCTTCGTAGAGCCTACCACTTTTTGCCATATATGTTCCATCTTAGGTAAAGGATAATTATCTTTAATAGACACTTTGTTGAGGTTTCTGAAAAAAAACACAAAACCTTATTTCACCCGTCTTCTTTCTTACAGGGACCAAATTAGAAATCCATTTTGAAAACCTTAAGGGAAGAATAATTTTCACATCAAACAATTTTCTCACTTATTTTTCAATAAGAGGAAGAATAATGGATTGGTTCTTCTCAAAGTTTGCTTAAAAGGTTTTTGATCCTTCTTGACTAGAATTTTATGTTGAATAATACTCTTATCATACACTTTGAGGTCTTCATATCCCAAGCAAAAAATATCTAAGTATTCCTTCAAAAGATTAAGATATTTCTATCTATCTTCATGAGTCAAAGATCTGGAAAGATTGACCATTTTAGGTTCTTTCTCTATCCCAATATTGTATTTCTCTAATTCACTCTCTGTGGGAACTACTTTAGGGTTCTTAGCTACATCATTATGATCAAACAACTTCTCAATAGGGACCAAACCTTTTGTTATCACATTATTCTTCAACTATATGAACTCAAGATCTACAACTTGATTTTCAAAACCATCTGAAATTGAATCAAAAACCTATTGTTCATCCTCATCACAACATTTTTCATCATCTATGCACAAACTGGAAAATTCCTCAGACATTTGCAAAAATTTATTAAGTTTCTTTTCATCTTTAAACACTTGCCAATATTTTGCATTGTCTGGGACCGATGGTGTATGTTTGACTTCAATTTCATACGTATTGGGATAAATAGGAATCTTGAACACACTAGCTAAGGTGGCCAATGCATCAACTATCATATTTTGTCCTCTAGGAATTAAACACAAATTATATTCTGGAAAAAATTGCAGCATTTCTACGAAAACATTCCTATAGGCTCTCATTCTGGGGTGCTTAGTCTGATAATCACCTTTGATTTGATTGATAATCAACTTTGAATCCCCATGGATTAAAATCCTTTTAGCCCCCAAATCCTTCAAAACCTATAAGCCCATAATCAACGCTTCATACACGACCACATTGTTTGTACAATCAAATGCTAACTTGAAAGAAAATAGGTTTGACTTGTCCATCTTTGGTCTAACTATCATCACAACAGATCCAACCCCTTCTTTGCTAACTGCTCCATCAAAATCCATGTTCCAAAGGCCATCATCTTCATATTTGTGCTTTGATTTATTTTCCTTCAATTCACCTCCTTTATCCTATGATATGTTGTCCCTATTTTGAATGTCTTCCTCCAAACACAAGTCACTATACAATATAAAAGAATCCATATCAGAATGCACTGAGTAAACAGGATGATTATTAGGGCTTTCCTTGCCACTTACCATGTGCTTCATCAAGGTCTCTTAGTACAACCTCCTAGGCTATCCAAAAACAAGAATTGTGGCATAGGACATATCCATCTATAAAGTTCCTTTTAATTTTGCAACCCATGACCTTGATAAAAGCATCTTGTACTTTGGAGGAATATCAACAACAACTATATCCATCACTATACTTTTTTTTGGAATTTGAGTGAGAGATACAACCAAATCCTTAATCAAACCCAAACATTTCACTTTTCTCAAATCAAAGGAAAAGAGGTCTTTGTATGGCTTTGTTATGTCCAAACCAAGTTTTTCCATAATAACCTTTGGCATTAGGTTATGCGATGCACCTGAGTCTAACATTGCATTATGTAGAATCAAATCATCTACATTCAAGATAACATAGAAAGGCAGGACATCTCCATCAACGTTTGGGCCAAATAGAAGTTCAAGATGATCATCATTCAAGTTAATAGTGTCTGAAACATCTCCCATATTTAGTGCTTTAACAATCCGACCTTTGCATTTCTCATTCTTGATAAGTTCATTAAATGTAATGTATAATTTGATTTTAGATATTTCATTTTCTAAAATGAAATAAAGTTGAGTTTTCTCTACCCACCCTTTGGGGAATGAACTTTCTTTTGGCTAGAAGCGGGTGCGTCAACTTGAGTTTTATTTGGAGGATTTACTAGAACCTTTCTATTTCTCAGGTTATATTGTCTTTGTACTTCCATGATTGCATTTTGATACCCTTTCTTGTAATATTCTTATTCCATATGCATGATATATTCCTATGGCTGAAAGAACAAGTCTTTCTCTTCTTTTGTCAAAAATATTATGTCCTCTTCTTCACCAAAATAATGTATCTGATCTTGATCTTTTGTTGTTTCTTCATCTTCTACAAAATTCTCTTGGAAAGGAGGCCTGATTTGTTGTTTTTGAACTCCCCGATTTCTTTGTTCTCATTGTTTTATTTTAACTTAAGGCCTCCAAAAATTTGGATTTATTACTTGAGGAGGGGCCTGTTGTTCTCTAACAACAATTTTGTTCTCTAAAGTCAATCTTTCCACCAACTTTTCCACTGTTTTCACCATGACATCTAGTTTGTTATCCGATGAAGATGAAGGCTCCTCTTTAACCCCTCCCCTCCTATCAGCTTTCATTTTATCCTTTTTGTTCAACATATTCGTTTTTACTCCAACAACATTTCTCTACATATCCTCCAAAGTGGTTTCATTCCATTCTCTGAACTGATACGAAATATCAACATCAAAGCCATTTGGGTAATGAAGCAAAGCCAACCCTGGAGGGGGTTTTATTTTAGCAGGTATTGAATTATACAATTTATTAAATCTTGCTGAAAAATCTTGAACTGATTATCCTTGGGCTCTCTTTAAGTTTTCATAATCAACTAATATCTGTAAAGGGTTCTTATTTACTTCCCATCTAGCAAGGAATCTTTGTTCAAGTTGATGGAAATTGGTAATACTTGCAGCTGGAAGACTTCTAAACCATTTCTTGACCTCTCCTGAAACAATCTGAGCAAGAAGTATCAATTTAGCATCTTCATGTTCTACCTCTTCTAGGTCTATGAAATCATTTAACTTATCAAGGTATTTTTCTGTTGTAATAACTCTTGTACCATCGAATTGGGGAAAGTATTGTGTTGTATCTCATAGAGACAGCCTCTGGCTTGAAAGGAGACTAGTGCCTAGGACATCTTGATGAGTGCTTCAAAAATCCGTTGATATTTTCTATTACACTAAGTGTTTATTATATTTGAGATGGAATTGATTTAGAACCTTCCTTAAGAGTAGAAATACAAGATTGAATGCCAAAAATAACTCACAGAAGCATTAATATCTAGCCCTAGTGGCCAACATCATATGCACATGCAATTTCATAAGTCATTTTTAGTATATCATATGGAAGAAATAAAGAGGAGAGAAAACCAACGCACAAGGATTCAACCTAAGAATCATGTTCATCGAAGTTCAGCATGAAATGTATGAGAAGAAGATTTTAATGAAGTGTTGAGATACATGGAGCGCATTTTAAGGATAACAATTCATATCATTTATATGAATCTTTAATCAACATTAGACCTAGATGAATCCATAATTCCATGAAAAACATATCCAACAGCTATTATTACATGTAATTTGAGAAGAAGAGTGAAAACACATGGAACAAACATAAGCGAAAATACATACGACACATTTATATGAGCTAGAATCACCAAAAACTTTTATTAATATTCCACAGAGCATACATTTCATGGACAAATTGCAAAGCTTCTCTCTTGGAAAACCAAAATTATGAACCCTTGGTTGGATATCATAAATTGTTCATAAAGGGAGAGCCCATTACAAAATATTCCTTCTTTATTTTGTAGTGAATCATCATAAAAAATATCAGCGTGTTCATTGATACAACTATACAAACCGAATTCTAAATAACTCACATAGTTACTTCCGAAATAAAATATTTACATAAAACAAAAATCAAAGTGTCATGATCGACATGATCAACAACATCCTCAGCCATGATAAGTAGGTTCTGGAGACAGTGTCGCTAGGTTGATGATCTGAAGCATAGAAGGATTTACAAACTTCTCACACCTTTGCCATAATTCGAGAGCGAGTCGAGGAGGATGAAATAATCACTGACATATGATCTTGAGATTCATGAACCCTGTCTAGTCCAACATAGGGTGGAACAAGGTCTTTATCAACCCTAATAGTTGGAACTCCTTTTTGAGATATTTAACCATTATCTTACCTTTAAGGGTGGAAGTATTCTCATGGGAGGAGTCTGCCTTACTCTTGGCCTCCACTAACATGTGGTTGTATTGTGTTCATGGGATTAGCATTCCCATGATATCCCAACATCTAGGTAATTCTTCCTTGACTCTTTCATCAAACTCAGCATGGAAGGCATCCGCATCTTTCTGTACCACCCTTAGGCATTCCTCAACTTTGACTCTGACCTCCTCCTTCTGAACAACTTTAGAGATTTCCATGATAGAAGACACTCTATCTACTACATCAATTGGCCTTAGCTCACGCAATATAATACAATGTGCATATAATACCAAATATGTAGTATTTCATTTCTATGTATCTTGTTTTCAAAATCCAAGTATTTACTTCTGAAAGCAATGGGGAGATTAATATCAATTCCCCTAAGATTTCTATTTCTTTTTCTTGTTTCACACACACACAGACACAGACACATGTTATTGGTTCAAATAAAATTATCTCCATTTGGAAAGTGCGGAGTAGCTATCATACTACTTTATACAAGAATATTAATGAATCCCTTATGGGCTACGGACAAGGCATTCAAAAGTTGTATTTCAAGCTTAGTTTTTCACCATGACTCGCGGAAATCAAAGAGATCATGATAGAGAGAGGGTTACTGCCCGAGCTGGTAAGGCACGGAAGACCAAGGATGGTGACCTTACTCCTCAGTCATGAACAATGAAGAGGAGTAGCTAAAGCACTTCAGGAAAAGGCTAGCATATTTGCAAAGGCGTACAAGTACAACCTAGACAAGGACTTTATGATTTGAAATATTTTTATACTAGATTTATTAATGATTCTTCTCTTGTTATATTTCTATCTAAATTGCAGTTTGCAGGAGGATTTGATGAAGAAACAATGCATGCTTTTAAGTAATTGAGAAAACTAGCGTGCATCCATGATGAAGAGCAACAAAATCTATAGTTTTATGGTTTAGCATCCCAGTAGCCTTCTAAAGAAAACACCTATGATTCTTGAAATATAATGATGTGTGTAATAAGACATTAAGTTCTATACAACCACCATGAATTTCAAGAATAAACTTTGTCTCTCCAATTGGATTTGTTAGTTTGTTCTCATCGCAAGGTCATAGGACCAAATCACTAAGGGCACACTACTTTGCATATGCCAATGTGATGTTCTTCAACCCAGTTGCATTGTATTGGACTTTTGAGTCTACATTTTTTAATTATCTCTATGATTGTTGGTGCTTTTTATGTATGGGATGGGCCATGGTGATGGACTGCTTCGAAAGAAATTGTAAGAGGATAGTCCCTGATCGAAAAATTTAGGTGTATTGTGTGCCCCTCCCAAGCCACAATGAGAATCTAGGTACCTATTATTCATGGAGTTATATTTCAACCCTGTACTTTGCTAAATAAAAATGAAAAAAAAAAGGTCATGTACATAGCTAAACTGTGGAGCCACTGCCTTCTTTAGTTTCATCCAATTAAAGTAAATAATTTCCTAAATGCTAATGGAATTTTAGCATAGTAAATTTGTTTCAATTAAATTCCTAAAATAATGCATATCATTTTCATCTATTCTATTCTAGAAGCTCTCAAGGCTTTGCACAAAGTAGGTAACTTTTCAAGATTTTCATACAACTTCACACTATAATAGTACAAGCCAGTTGCAAATAATTCTTGTATGTACCTAAAACTTCATGAAAGTCCATGATAAGGACTTTGATGAATACATAATATATAATTGTTATTTATATCATTTAGAACTAGATAGTAATCCTTTACCATAAAACTTTATATATGATAAGTTTAGTTTATTACTAATAACAATTAAACATAATAAAATAAAGATAATAAGAAACTTCTGGTTAAATTAAAAAGTATTTTTAAAACAGATGTAAAAATATTTTCTTAAATATTTTATTTTAATTTAATTTATTAGTTAATTTAATATGTTTTTTGGGTTAGAATTTAATATCATGTTTTTTTGGGCCACAACCACTAAGTTAAGCCTTTTAAAGGAAAAGGATTTATCAAATTCACCAACCCTGAAAATGAGTTATCAATTGTAGCAAATTATATATGTGGGCATGCTATCTCTTATTTTCAAGAGTGTGTTTCTCTCGCATGTCAAATATATTTTTAACTTGTGAATTTATCTATTGCTAAACAAGGATTTACAATAACTTAACTATTTTTTAGGGAGGTCCTGTGAGTTGTATTTTAAAGTATTCTATTGAGATTGGTTATCTACGGTTCCAATGACAGACATTGGTTAAGACAATAATTACCAAATTCGAATTCAATTCGGATTCGAATTCGATACCATAAAAATTCGAATCAATTCGGATTAGAATTCTATATCTTGAATACTTGGATATATATGTTTTCTCTATTCTAACTATGAGGTATTCTAATGATTTTCTTTATAGTTTATTTTAAATTTTAAATCATTTCTAATAACCCTAGATAATATAACAATTTTAGAGTTACAACTAAAAAAAAAAGAAAAAAATCCACGGTTTCTTTTCTCTCCAAAAACTTAAATTTAAAGTAGATTTTTTATTTTAAACTTATTTTTACAAAAATCATTGTCCTAAATTTGGTACTTTAGAATTTGTCAAAATAAAAGTAAAAGTGAAAATGAAAAAGGAAATTTTCCAAATTGACAATTATTTCTATTTTTTATGTTATCTATATGTTCAAGCCTTAACATTCTAAAATAAAAGAAAAGTAAAAAGTAAAAGTGAAAATGAAAGTGAGAAAGGAAATTTTCCAAATTTACAATTATTTTTGTTTCTTTTCTTTAACTTTTAAATACACAAAATTATCTATATATGTTCAGGCCTTAACATTGTAAAATAAAATAAAAAAAAAATAAAAGTGAAAAAAAAAAATTCCAAATTAAAATTTATTTCTATTTTTCTTTTTAACTTTTTAAAACACACCAGCCTTAGCATTCTTTGCCCGCCCATTCTCAGCAGAGTCATCTCTTCACACAGCCAAAGCATACCTAACAATTTCATGTCCCTATTACCAATTATCCTAGATTAAAAAAAAAAAAAAAAAAAACAAACAAACAAACAATTTCATGTCCCTAGAAAATCCAGCAAATCGTTTCATGTCCTCCACCATTTCATGTCCTCTATAAAGTCGAGCACTCAAAACTATTTATAAAACAACACTGTGGATGAATCAAAATTTGCCATTCGAATCGTATGGACGAATTCCCGAATTTTTTTCCCATGATTGTGGCGAATTTGGTAGTTATGGTTAAGACGATGACTTCTTGCATTTCATCCATGTTGGAGAGTTGCAAAGAAATTGTCGCTCGGGGGGACTCTCATGGCAAAGAAATTAATGTTCATACTAAGTTTAGAGCAATAACAACAGACATCATATCCTATATTGTATTCGCTACCATAGTAGTTACAATGAAGGCAGAGAAGTATTTGATTTGCAGAGAGAATTACAAGAAATGTCTGCGGATACTTGTACTTTTGTTTTTTTCTTTAACATCCTTTTGAACCTGTTGTTTTATTTTATCCACGAGGGTCTACTTAGTGCTCTGCATAATCTTGAGTAACTAGGCTACATATTCTAAATTAACTTTGACACACACATAATGCTTCACGTTACACATAATCGATGATTGTGGACTTAAATTATTTTGGGCCTTTTGCATATATATTCCTACAGACTACAAGCAGGAACAACAAAGCATGGAAGTTTTTTGATAAGAGACTTAAAGGAACCTTAAATTCTATAATTCAAAGTAGGTTACAAACCAAAACTTTCCTCTATTGTATAAAGAGGCTGGATGAAAAAAGCTTGTATGAAAAACGCTTGTCAATCAGCATTCATAAGAAAAACCAGAGATTGAAGTTTGTACACAGTACATTTTGACAATAAAATTGACGATGTTGCTAAAGGTAACTCGATGGGGGCTTGAAGCTTCTCGGCTTTGATCTGTGCCTTGCTTGCATATGATGAGTGATGAGTTTGCTCTCCTCTTCGGTTTAAATCCTTGAAAAAACATGAGCAACTGCACAACTAAAAAAAGCCATTGGTTTGCATGGATCGTTGTCCAGTTAAAAAAAGAAGATAACTACTGTCTGAATAAATAAAAATATCTAATACATAATAACAATGCTACTCAACTAGAGTCTAGAGCTAGAGTTTAATGGCATAACGCAACTATTAGAGAATGCATGTATTCTCTCACAAAAAAAACTAGTGCTTTTCTTCGGCTGCTCTCCCACAATACCCTGCATTCTCTCACAAATACAACGGGTGCTTTTCTTCAGCGTCTCTCTCACAATACCTTGCATTCTCTCACAAATACAATTAGTGATTTTCTTTAGTTGCTCTCTCACAATACCCTGCAGTTCTCTTACTCTATATGTGTAACTTCTAGAAAACTAAAGGTCAACTGCAAATTAAACTGGACTTAACCCACGTTTGAAAAAAATAAATTCAAATCCGAAAAATAAATTCAACTGGAAGTCTATCCAGAAACGGAGAAGAAACGGTTTCTCTAGAAGCTGGAGAAGAAATAGTTTAATTTCGCTAGAAACTGTTTCTGGCCACTAAAAAGGAAAACGGTCGTTTAAGACGGAGTTTTTAGTGTTGTTGGCTTTCTCCAAGAAACGACGAGCATCATCCCATTTCTAGGAAATAGGGTTTCAAGAACTCACTCCTACCAATGTTCAAGAAGAGCTCACCAATATGGAGGAGGAAGCCGTCTTCTCACTGATCCTCCCTTTCAAACACAAAAATCCTAGTGGAGTGGGCTCACCAATATGGAGGAGGAAGCCTCTTCTCACTGATCCTCCCTTTCAAACAAAAAAGTCCTAGTGGAGTGGGCTGACTGGGTTGAAAATACCAAACACGTAAGGGGGAGATATACAATCAGTGTATGTAGGCAAGCGATCAGTGTTGGAAAATCAAATTTCTGATGGGTAGAACTATCTTGGATAGTCACCTCCACTCCCTCAAGCTCATTCACAAGCATCGATCACTATTGGAAAATGAAATTTCTGATGGGTAGAACTATCCTCGATAGCCTTGAATCTCATTTGGATATCATCCACTCCCTCGAGCACATTCACAATCATCTCAACACTCTGGATGGAAGAATGGAACAAATAGAGCACCACCTTGGTATACCATCCACAATGAGACAAACTTCAATAAACTCGACAACTCCCATTCAGGTAATAGGATCTAATTTGGATCTGATGGTTTTGATGTGTGATTGAATAATTGTAGTTTCTTTTGTAATGGGCCAACTTGGCGCAAGTATTAGCAATAGTTTGTCTACTTTTGTAACTTTTAAGTTTCAGTTAGCTCTTATCTACTTGAGGAGAGTCTACCTTTTGCTTTGGTCCAACCTCCCTAGTAAGAGACCAAACTAATTTTTGAACACTACTATATAATTTTCAAATTTTTAATTAATATAATTTACTCAAAAATATATATAATTTTTTATGAATAAAATTTTATTGTTATATATATGGGTTAAAAATTCAAACCAACATGAAAATAGAGGAGGTAAATATTCCAGGATTTTTTTTGTTATAATAAAACATAATTTAACTAATTCTTAATTAATTAAGAATTATAAATTAGTTATAATGTTTTTTAATTATAAATTATTTGATTTTTATTTTAAATTTAAATTTTCTATTTTAATTTAAATGAAAATTTATGAAGTTTTCAAAGAACATTATAACTATAATGTGAATGTGGTTGAAGACTATTTAAGTAAATTTAAAAATTACATTAATTAAATAAGGATTTAGAATGACTGCATATAACATAGTAAGAATGAAAGAGGTATTAATTTTTTATTAAAATGAATATGGATTTATTTTAATTCTATATCTACGATATTTATATTAAGGTTGTTCTAGTAAATTTAACACGATCAAGTTACTTATGTTTTTGGACTCTAGGTTTATGGGCATTTATGGATTTTCTCATGGTATTCATCTCCAATGAAGCTTATTTAAAGGCTGGGAAGATCAATGGTAAATTGTCCCGGTGGCCACTGAGAACAAACAATGGTGTCTCTCTCGGTGCTCTCTATCAGAGCAACATGAAAATCCCAGGTCAAGGTACAATATATAACAAAGCCGAGAGAGAAGTAGGCTGGATGAAATTAATGGAGATGAACATAATAAAAATGGAGATATATTAAATGAAGGAGTCAGTGTATGTGATGTGTGAACACCGTAAGGATTGTTTGATCAAAGGAAAACATTTCCCTGGGAAGTTGTAAGACCTGATGCTCAAGTAGATGTGTTGCGCGAGGGAGCACGCATAGTTGTAATGCCTTAAGAGCATGCTCAGACATACATGCAGTGCAAGTGGCACATGGAGTTATCAAGTTGTGGAATGAACCACTTAGAGAGATTCCAGGGTGATAGGTGTATTGGTATCATGGCTTGAGGGGGAGAAATGTAAGATCTCAAGTGAGATGGTTGTTGAACCATGTAGGCGTAAAGGTATCCTATCCTAGATAATAGGTGTATTGGTATCATGGCTTGAGGGGGGGGAATGTAAGATCTCAAGTGAGATGGTTGTTGAACCATGTAGGCGAAAAGGTACCCTATCCTAGATAATAGGTGTATTGGTATCATGGCTTGAGGGAGGGAAATGTAAGATCTCAAGTGAGATGGTTGTTGAACCATGTAGGCGAAAAAGTATCCTATCCTAGATAATTGGCAAGTACAATAGTTAGTTACCCATATAATCCGTTAGATAGAAACCTTTTTATATGGACTGCAATAAAAATGAATGGGACCAAGTCAATCTCTTAGAGTCAAGTTTAAGGGGGTATTGTTAGGGTTGTTCTAGTAAACTTGACTTGGTCAAGTTACCCATGGTTTTGGGCTCCAAGTTTATGGGCATTCATGGTTTTTCTCATGGTATTCATCTCCAATGAACCCTATTTAAAGGTTGGAACTATCAATGGTAAATTGTGTAGGTGGCTTGAGAACAAACAATGGTGTCTTTAGACACCACAATCTCTCGTAGTACTCTGTAATCCCAATAGTCTAGAGGGAAATCGAATTTCTCAAGATGCAAACCTCTTTTTGCTCGTGCAAAACTTAAAGAAACTTTTGCAACTCACAATATTTGACCCCTCTTACACTTATAGCTACATACTCTCAATGGTTGTTGCTCAGAGGGTCTCTTTTGTGCAATGTTCCATTTGGTGCATGTGAGAGGCGTACTCGGTGTTGTGTTCTTCCAGCTTTTGTTCGAGTCTTAAACATCTTTTTTCTTTGTGTCCGCTCGTGTTGGATGATGGGGGATGCCACCCTCTTTCCAATAGATCTCTCTCATAGACTTCGTCACAATTTCTCTGGGAACCAAGATCTAGAGACTTTATAGTAGAGGCTTGCAACGATCAGTGGTAGGATCCCTCGCTATTCATAGTGGGAATACATCAATGTCCCTTGATCAATAGATTCTATAAGTGTTCAACATCAACTCATTTATGCATACATGTTAGAATGTATTATTTTTTTATTACTCATTTTTAATTAAATAAATATTTTATTTTATTTTTTATTTTTATTTTATCTCACTTTCCACAACATCATCTTTCTCTATTAGATTGTTTGTATAAAGTTGCTCCATTCCCTAGCAATTACGATATGTATAACTACTATACTATTATCCATGTATTTTTATTTGAGTATAGAGACAATATAAGGTCTCTCAAGGGCACTGAAGTGATATTAACCTTCTCTGATTTTTTTTGGGTTCAATGTTGTCATCTTTTTTCTTTTCTTTTTTTGGGAATGTGACTTTTTTTTATTAGTGGTAACTTTTTTATTTTTTTCTTCTATAAAACATGACTTTATGTAGGGGGATAAACATTACAATTGTTTTAGAATATGACAAAATCCAAGATTTGAGTCTATATAAAGAGAATCAATTTGTTTAGAAAACTTTTACTTTGATCTCATGGGAAAAGAAAATAATTAAATGTGCAATTAATTTTTACATAGCGTTTTCAAATTTTGTTTTAAGTAACTACTCAAAATATTCTTAGTATCTTATCTAATTGAGATATACAAGAAATGTAAGAGAAAATTACAAACTCAAGCTAAACATAAACTCTGATCACATTTAGAGAACAAAGTAGTTATAATAGTTATGCTCATCCCTATAATCAAGAATCTTCCTCAAAAACTTACTTAACATCAACATGATATAAAATTAAATTATAATAAACTTTTTTTATTAGTTTGTCAAGTTGCGTGTAGGATTAACTTTTGGCTTGAGAATCGGTGACCACGAACATTTAAGTCAATCAAAATTACCTAGATCTCATACTTGGACTTGCCTACGCCACTTTTAACATGAAGATTTTTGTCCACAAAATTTCTAACATGTAACCTTCACATCAAGAAGTGCCTTAACAGTACACCCCATAATCATCTATTCTACATCGCATAACTTATAATAAACTTTTATATATATATAATAATTTATCATATAACTTTGATTAAAAAATTTAACAACTATTCATAATAGATAAATAATAATTTCTAAATCATTGTTTTTATATGGTCGAGCTGTGATCTCCACCATCAGCGTATCTTCTACTTTATTTATTATATATACCGAATAAATAAAAAAAGCACTGGTCTGTCAAAAGGTGCGGGGTTGTATATGCCATTATTAAATTTAAGTCTGGCATTTCCTTCCCATTAGCAGGCTAGTTATTTTCGCCTAATTACAATACCAACCAAATAAAATACCAACCAAATAAAATGGTGGAATCTTTGTTTTAGATATAGTTTGATTTAGTTGGTAGACATGAGGTTAGACGATGTCTTTGTTACACTATCCAAAGCTTCAGCTTTATATGTGGGTTTGATAGCTAAAAGTTATATCATGTCCATGCCCGACTTTTCTAAAATGCGAAGACAAGAGACCTGCTCAGAACAAGTCGTAATCAAGATATTAATTGATTGCTTCATGACCTGTATATGTGGGAGAGAAAGACCAAGGGAATTATTGTGACATGTACAGCAGTAGAAAGCTACGAATCCTGGTGGGAGAGAAAGACCAGGGATTCTAGCAAAACCGGAGGGAGATAAATGTCGGCGTTGAACCCAGACCGGAGCAGGACGCATGCTCATGGTCCAGTGGGTGATAACATAAAGACTTCCGGAGACTTTGCAACATGTCAGTGAGAGGAAGAGGTCGGGGATAACCAGTAAGAAGGGTTGGCTTACTGTTTTCTTGTGCAATCCCAATGAAGGTAGATAAGTAAATATATTTTTTTAACAGTTGGGTGGACCGTAATAGTTCTTTGTGCAATCCCAATGAAGATAGATAAGTAATTATAATTTTTTAATTTTTTTATTCCCTGTGGTCTGAAGAAGTTGAAATAATAAGAAAAATTAAATTTATCTTTAATCTAATGACCGTATAAAGTACTCACACCCGTAAGAAATCCTGGAAACTGCCACTAGCAAATATTGATGTTGAATATGATAATTATAATGACCGTATAAAGTACTCACACCGGTAAGAAATCCTGGAAACTGCCACTAGCAAATATTGATGTTGAATATGACAATTATCATAGGGATTTTTTTTTAATTTTTTTTCAAAGTTATGAGAAGGAAAGTATACATATAGTAATTAATAAATAATATTTGATGGCATGCAGTGAATCCCTATAGACTATAAGATGCAAACAGTGTTTTCAGGTCAGGAAAGTATCAGTCCCGCTAAATATGGCTTTTGGACCAGATAAATAGTGCCTTGACAGACTCCAATCTACGTCCGGAAGGTACAGTAATAGATTCTCTAACTAAGGATATTATAATCATAAAAAATTAGTAAAATTGTATTTCTCTAACTAAGAATATTATAAAATTATACCATTGATCAATATGTTACAACATCGGGGTAACATCCTCCACCTTCGTAACAATCGATTCCAAGGAAATGAAAATCGAAGCCTTGGAAGAGGAACAACTATTGTTAGGTCTCCGGGTGATTGTGCGGCGGACATTGGGCACGGGCGCACGACGGGCGCACAATGGGCGCGCGACAACCAAGTTTGCGACGAGCTGCAGGAGAGGCGCGACGCAATTGCGACGAAGTTTGCAACGAAAGGGAGCATACACGAAAATTGGCTGCTTGAACGCACATGCTATGAGGGCGCACCAAGAGTTTATATGCGTGGGAACGTTGGGCATAAAACATACCCAAGCCGACACCATGAAACATAACTTGGGGGCGTTCACCATAATATTTGAAGGGTCGGCCCAAGGTGATACACACAAGTGAAGTGCGTATATATAAGGGAAGGCTGCGGTTCATTTGACACAAGCAACTTCGCACTTCCAATCAACGCACAGGGGTAAAACAGCTGCGCAGGGGTAAAAGGGGAATACGCATGGGATATGTGTAGTTCTCCCCTTGTGCAGAAATGGAGTTTTGATCCGGGTTGAGAAGTGAAGGTTCGGTATTGTGTGCAGGACTTGATAAAGAAGGATAGGTGGCTCGGGTGAGCACTCCTCTTTGTGCAAGGGTGCACAGGATTGTAAGAGGCTGTTCTATGCCTTGATTGTAAAATTATTCTAAGTATTGGCTTGGAGCTTGCCAAGCATTACTTGTTGTAATATTGAAGAAGCTGTTATAATATATTGTTGGGCAAACTTTCTGGGAGTTGCCCCTCCCTTTGTACTTGCTTATTGTTGATGTTCTCGGTTTATTGTTCATGTTTAATAATTGAGAATGGTCTTCACTAAAGTATAAAGGATAATGCTTTATTCAGTTGCAAAAACATAAGTTAAGTATGTTCATGTTGAAGTAGGCGTAGTCCACGGGTGTTAGTATTGTTAAAAAGAAAGCGCTCGGTGGTGCCGCACCTCGCTACAAGTGGTTGGAAGATCACCGCAGGTGTAGGGGCATGACAGTTGGTATCAAAGCTCAGTTGGAGCTGGTGAAGCAAGTGTGAGAACGCTTGGAAGATTGACAATAAGGCATGGCAAGCTTGGAAGCAGGAAGAAGGAAGCTCTTGGTTACCTTGGACAGGTTGAAGAGGTTGAAGCAAGAGAGGCCCCGAATCCGTGAAGAGCTTGAAGCCTTGGAGAAGGATGTTGAGGAAGAGCTTCTTCAACTCGGTTGGACAATGGAGCAAGATGAAGTTGCAGGTTGTGACAACAAGAAAGAGGAAGCCGTGATGATTGAAGATGTTGCAGACATGACTATGATGGAGGATGAACTTGAGGATGATCAAGTTAAGCCAGGATCGTGCAGTTTGCCAACATGGTTGAATGAGGAGGAGCCTCATGATGATGAACAGGGATTGTCAGTTGTTGGAAAGCTTGTTGGGGTTACTTGTGACCTTGTGATGGAAGGTGCAAGGACCCGGGACAAGGGTGGAACTTGATGATCGTTGTGGAAGAATGAGTCATGCTTTAGCCACATGAATTGGCTAAGTGCCCGGCATGACTCATGGACAAGTTAAGGAGGGCACACACTTGTGATGTTTTGGGTGGACTTCTCATGGCCGAGACCAAGAGCGAGTCTTAATGGACACTTTGGTGGAGGAGCTATGATGAAGGGACTCATGACATAATGATGAGATGGTTGGGTGACCGAGTTCACTAAACCGAAGATCGAAGACTTGGATGAGATGGCCAGATGTTGTGATGTGTCTACTTGGTTGGACTACATGGGCAGCTTAGTCATGGACATCAGGTTGGAGACTTGAAGACATGGAGCATGGCAGACCTATGCAAGGACATTGTGTGGAAGCACTTGTAGAGATGTCAAGGGACATCCAAAGAGGAGTGCTAGGGCAGGAATGTTATGCAGGAGGACTTGCTAGTGTGACATGGGGACTTGAGGATGGCACATTGCAGATGATGAAGAGGACTTCATGGACTTGAGTGGGGCACATCAAGAGTTGATAAGATTGGAGACTTGAGGATGGCACATTACAGATGATGAAGAGGACTTCATGGACCTGAATGGGGCACATCGAGAGTTGATTGAAGACTTGGATGGACTTGTGAGCAGCTATGGAGCATTCCTACTACATGGGGATGAGTTATGGAGCTCATGAGGACATGAGATTAGGGACTTCATGTATGGTGGACTTAAAGATCTAATACATTGAGGAGCTGAGGTCAGGTGACTTTGATGCAGTATGGGATGCATACTTTCAAAGTGCATGTATGGGCATGGCTTGGAAGAGTGACTTGATGTAGAGGATCGATAAGAGGCACTTTGAGGTAATGAAGTTACAATGATGATGATGATGCTTTGGTGATACACTTGAGCATGGGTTGAGCCGAGACTCAACGACTTTCTATACATGAGAGCTGATTTGATCGAGGATCATGGGCAGCACATGGATAGGTGAGACAAGTGCATACTTGTTTCTATGAAGACTTGAGGATGGCACATTGCAGATGATGGAGAGGGCTTCATGGACCTGAATGGGGCACATCGAGAGTCGGTTTGATGAGATGATCTCTTCACTTTGGAGGAGACACACACATGGACAACATATTGTAGATGACAGTGGTTCTACATATGTTGCGGCAATGTTTGCCTTATGTGGAGGAGACAACATCATGGATGATGGTATGTTGTCGAGGACAACAACGATTTCAGGTGGAGGAGAATGTTAGGTCTCCGGGTGATTGTGCGGTGGACACTGGGCACAGGCGCACGACGGGTGCACGATGGGCGCGCGACAACCAAGTTTGCGACGCGCTGCGGGGGAGGCGCGAAACAATTGCGACGAAGTTTGCAACGAAAGGGAGCATACACAAAAATTGGCTAAGTGTCATCGCTTGAACGCACATGCTATGAGGGCGCACCAAGAGTTTATATGCGTGGGAACGTTGGGCATAAAACATACCCAAGCCGACACCATGAAACATAACTTGGGGGCATTCACCATAATATTTGAAGGGTCGGCCCAAGGTGATACGCACAAGTGAAGTGCATATATATAAGGGAAGACTGTGGTTCATTTGACAAGCAACTTCGCACTTCCAATCAACGTACAAAGGTAAAACAACTGCGCAAGGGTAAAAGGGGAATACGCATGGGATATGTGTAGTTCTCCCCTTGTGCAGAAATGGAGTTTTGATCCGGGTTGAGAAGTGAAGGTTCGGTATTGTGTGCAGGACTTGATAAAGAAGGATAGGTGGCTCGGGTGAGCACTCCTCTTTGTGCAAGGGTGCACATGATTGTAAAAGGTTGTTCTATGCCTTGATTGTAAAATTATTCTAAGTATT
Organism: Pinus tabuliformis; assembly: GCA_031772625.1. NCBI lineage: Eukaryota > Viridiplantae > Streptophyta > Pinopsida > Pinales > Pinaceae > Pinus > Pinus tabuliformis. The sequence goes on along the minus strand of CM062809.1, from coordinate 564,774,351 downwards.
GGCTTGGAGCCTGCCAAGCATTACTTGTTGTAATATTGAAGAAGCTGTTATAATATATTGTTGGGCAGACTTTCTGGGAGTTGCCCCTCCCTTTGTACTTGCTTATTGTTGATGTTCTCGGTTTATTGTGCGTGGATGGCAGAAATGGGGCCATCTTTCTAGAAGTGTAAAGAGAGAAAATTTTACAACGACCAAGATTTTGTTAACTGCAGTTTCACTCTCACTTAGATAGAGGAAAAAATATTTATGGGACCGAATTTTTAACATATATAACTTAGGCTTGAAATTTTGTTTCGACAATGAACAACCGCACCAAGAGAATTGAAAGAAGAAGAACCTGGGAATGAAGAGGGGAGTACAGAGTGTGAGGCTCAAAAAGGACGGCTTCATAAACACCAACTCAGAAGAAGAAACTCCTTGGAAATTATAGGAGATCGTTCACCTCCGACATGAAGAAGCAAACCTGGAAACAAGAAAAGAGAGGATTAAGTAAGATTGGGAATAGTGCAATCCCCTGGAGTAGGAATAAATGGGTTAAGCTCCCCGATGCTAAGAAGAGGAGGAACCCTATTAAAATGTCGGGTATGGGATTTAGCTGAAAGCATGGAGAGCGAGTGCTCTGAAGAACTGTGCAACCAGAAGTAGAGTTAAGCAACTCCAAATCATTGGAAGAAACAATTAAAAAAAACAAAGCCAAATTCATAAATTTTAGCTTCTAATTATCAGCTTTCTTATTGTCAGATGAAGTATAACCATAGGGACTGGTGTTGTAATCCTCGCCAAAGAAACCCAGTAAAGAACCTGTGATTTTGGGAACGATGAGTAAGGAATGCCTTAATTTTGTAAGGTAAGCATGAGTAAAACAAGAACATTCAACTCCATAGAATCTACAAGGACGATGGAGTGAGGAATAAAGGAAATATATTATGAAAAACCTCAGGAGGTATTACCTTGCTAAGAAACTATCACCGCCCATCGTTTCCTTCGTGTTGTATCTACCAAAGTAGAAATCTAACGCATAGAGTCTTACCCAGACGCAGAAAAAGCCTGAAATGAATAATAAGAATTCTTCTCGGGCACACCATACAATAACCTTGTAAATCAACAATAAATTCAACCAAATATCAGCCATAAATAACATCGGCTTCGTCTTGTACAAGCCCGAACAACAAAACACAAACCTTGTTGTCGTCATGTACCTTCAAGCGGTATGACCTGCACAAGCCTTGTTGTCATCATCCCTTGATTATTGAAGTGGAGATGCGGCAACGCACTAACGCCAGCTCAAAAATATGCCATGAAAACCAAAGTTAACTTTATAAAACCAAAAAACATTCAGCAATACAGTCAGAACCCTAGCTCTATGATCCAAACTTAAATAGGAACGCAACAAACTACAAATATAACCATAAACACAGAGATGCAGCAGAAATAAAACTTTCTTTCATTAATATCAGAATATTGAAATATGCTTACAAACAAAATGGAAATAAACTAATTCGGGCGATGGTAGCTTATCTTTGAGAAGAGATGTGTTGACTACATGCCTCTGGATAATGTTACAATGAGGCTCAAGGGCTTATTTATTATTGATCAACAAGAAAAAACCCTAAAAAACCAAAACCCTAACCGCAGGAGATGTAACGCCAAGAGTGTGTGGGCCCCATTGGGGTTAGTTGGGCAACCAACTTCCCCGAGTCATAACTTGGTCATATTATCTCAATTTGGTGTATACAATACCTTGTTGGAAATTTCTCTCTAGGTACTACAAGATTTGTGACATGCCCTTGACTACGACCATGGGCCTGTAGCGGACCTAAAAAAAATGTCGTTTACAGGGTCAAAACTATTCTGAAAGTTTAGGACCCAAAAAACTGTTAAAAATAGTAAATGCTAAAATAAACAAGGAAACAGATCAAATCGACTGGAGGTCTAGGTGGAATAGGTGGCTGGCTAACAATATCCACTTGGATCATTCCCCTCCCCACCTTAAGAAGCAATAGTTCCCATTGCGTGCGGAGCGTCCATGAGGTGAGGAAAATTATGTTGAACTTGATCCCTAGTGAACCACTTGCCCTCGTGAAGGAGTTGGCCTCCTTTGTCAACTTGATATAGCTAGATCCTTTGTTGGTGAGTGTTCTTGATCTGCGTGTCCATGAGATGATCAATTGTGGCCTATTCCATGCAGTTTGGGTTGAGCTCTATTGGTGTGAGTTGTTCTGCAATGTCAGATGTGTCTAAAAATGGTGGAAAGTATGGTCGAATACGGTCTACATTGAACATTGGGTGCAGACCAAGGAACGATGGGATGTTGAGCCTGAAGGCATTGTCACCGACAGCTTTGGTGATGGTGTATGACCCATATCAGAGCGAGTAAAGCTTGCAGTGGGGTCGAGAGAGGTGGTCCTTCTTCAAATGTAGCCAAACTTTTTCATTGACCTAGAACTTGTACAACACTCTATGTTGATCATGGCGTTGCTTGTACTTAGCATTCCCTTTGTCCCATATATCATGGACCCGCTCACGGATGTGTTGAAAGCACTCAATGAAGCTATTATCCCTATCAACTTTGGACTGGACATGAGCTGAGTGGCTACAAATGGTATGGCCACCTCAATGGGACATAATGGATGAAATCCCAACCCTACCTAAAAGGGGATGTGGCCTGTTTACCTGTGGAGAGCTATGTTGTAGTTGTGTTGGACATAGGAGAGACTTTCGTCCCATGTGTGTGGATGCTTCGAGTTGTACATGCGTAAAATGTGTACGATCATCATGTTGACAACCTTTGTTTTTCCATCAGTTTGGGGATCGAAAGTCGTGGACTTAGTAATTTTTGTATCCAGCGTCAACCATAAACTTGACCAAAATGAACTCAGGAAGCTGTTGCCCCAATCTGAGACAATGGACTATGGAATCCCAAAGTGTACCCACACTCGCTCAAAGAAGAGCTTAGCAGTGGCCTCTGTTGTGGTACTCTTCTTGCAGGCTGCCATGATTGTCATCTTAGAGAATCTATCGACGACCACAAAAACACATTCATTGTCCTGCTTAGTAAAAGGAAGGCTTGACATGTAATCCATGGAGATAGAGTCCCAAGGTTAACTAAGAGTAGGTAGAGGAGTATATAGGCCTTACTTCTTGATGGTTGTTTTGGCAATGGTGCAGGCAGTGCAGGATCTAATGTACTTCCCAACATCCTAACGAAGTTTCGTCCAATAAAAATACTTCTGCAATACCACCACTGTTTTCTCTACTCCGAAATGTCCATCGACTCAACTATAGTGTGCCTCCTAAATCATCTTGGCATGCTCGCTTTAAGGAACACAGATGTGTCCCAGGTGGCATAATAGTGCATCCTGAAGGTGAATATTTGGATCTTGCTTCCCTTCCAGGAGTGTATGATATGTGTTACCAAATTTTGGAAAAGATGTGGTCAATCTGCGGTTACTAACAACCTTGGTGATGGTGTATGACCCATACCGGAGTGGGCGAAGCTTGCGGTGGGGTACAATGAAGTGCTCCTTATGCTAATGTAGCCAAACTTTGTCGTTGACCTAGAACTTGTGCAACACTCGATGCTGAGCATGGCACTGCTTGTACTTAGCATTGGCTTTGTCCCATATATCATGGACCTGCTGCAGATGTGTTGAATGCACTCAATGAAGCTATTATCCCTCTCGGCTTCGGACTAGACGTGAGCCAAATCTGCCTGAGTGGCTACAAATGGTATGGCCACATCAATGGGACATAATGGCTTAAATCCTAGCCTTACCTAAAAGGGGCTATGGAACATTGACTTGTGGAGAGCTATGTTGTAGTTGTGTTGGACATATGAGAGACTTTTGTCCCATGTGCGTGGATGCTTCGAGTTGTACATGTACAATATGTGTACGATCATCATGTTGACAACCTTTGTTTTTCCATCTGTTTGGGGATCGAAAGTCATGGACTTAGTAAGTTTTGTATCCAACATCAACCATAGACTTGACCAAAATGCACTCAGGAAGCTATTGTCCCAATCTGAGACAATGGACTATGGAATCCCAAAGTGTACCCACACTCGCTCAAAAGAGAGCTTAGCAGTGGCCTCTATTGTGATACTCTTCTTGCAGGCTGCCATGATGGTCATCTTAGAGAATCTATTGACGACCACAAAAAAACATTCATTGTCCTGCTTAGTAGAAGGAAGGATCGACATGTAATCCATGGAGATATATCCCCAAGGTTGACTAGGAGTATGTAGAGGAGTATATAGAACTTACTTCTTGATGGTTGGTTTGGCAATGGTGCAGGAAGTGCAGGATCTAATGTACTTCCCAACATCCTGACGAAGTTTCATCCAATAAAAATACTTCTACAATACCAAAACTGTTTTCTCTACTTCAAAATGTCCAACGACTCAACTGTAGTATGCCTCCCAAATCATCTTGGCACGCTCACTTGAAGGAACACAGATGTGTCCCAGGTGGCATAACAGTGCATCCTGAAGGTGAATATTTGAACTTTCTTCCCTTCCAGGAGTGTCTAATATGTGTTGCCGAATTTTGGAAAAGATGCGGTAACTAACAGCCTTGGTGATGGTGTATGACCCATATCGGAGAGGGCGAAGCTTGTGTTGGGGTACAGTGAAGTGCTCCTTCTGCAAATGTATCCAAACTTTGTCATTGACCTGGAACTTATGAAACACTCGATGTTGATCATGGCGCTGCTTGTACTTAGAATTGGCTTTGTCCCATATATCATGGACCTGCTCATAGATGTGTTGAATGTGCTCAATGAAGCTATTAGCCCTCTCGACTTTGGACTGGACGTGAGCCAAATCTACCTGAGTGGTTGCAAATGGTATGGCCACATCAATGGGACATAATGGCTTAAATCCCAGCCTTACCTAAAAGGGGCTATGGAACGTTGAGCTGTGGAGAGCTATGTTGCAGTTATTTTGGACATATGAGAGACTTTCGTCCCATGTGTGTGGATGCTTCAAGTTGTACATGCACAAAATGTGTACGATCATCATGTTGACAACCTTTGTTTTCCCATTAGTTTGGGGATCGAAGTCGTGGACTTAGTAAGTTTTGTATCCAACATCAACCATAGACTTGACCAAAATGCACTTAGGAAGCTATTGTCCCAATCTGAGACAATGGACTATGGAATCCCAAAGTGCACCCACACTAGCTCAAAGAAGAGCTTGGCAGTGGCCCCTGTTGTGATACTCTTCTTGCAGGCCACCATGATGGTCATCTTAGAGAATCTATCGACGACCACAAAAACATATTCAATGTCGTGCTTAGTAGAAGGAAGGATCGACATGTAATCCATGGAGATAGATTCTTAAGGTTGACTAAGAGTAGGTAGAGGAGTATATAAGCCTTACTTCTTGATGGTTGGTTTGGCAATGGTGTAAGCAGTGCAAGATCTAATGTACTTCCCAACATCCTGACGAAGTTTCGTCCAATAAAAATAATTCTGCAATACCACCACTATTTTCTCTACTCCGAAATGTCCAACCTCTCGACTGTAGTGTGCCTCCCAAATCATCTTGGCATGCTCGCTTGAAGGAACACAAATGTGTCCCAGGTGGCATAACAGTGCATCCTGAAGGTGAATATTTGGAACTTGCTTCCCTTCCAGGAGTGTCTGATATGTGTTGCCAAATTTTGGAAAAGATGCGGTCACTCTGCGGTCACTAACAACCTTGGTGATCGTGTATGACCCATATTGGAGCGGGCGAAGCTTGCGGTGGGGTACAGCGAAGTGCTCCTTCTACAAATGTAGCCAAACTTTTTCATTGACCTGGAACTTGTGCAACACTCAATGCTGATCATGGCGTTGCTTGTACTTAGCATTGGCTTTGTCCCATATATCATGGACCCACTCTCAGATGCATTGAATGTGCTCAATGAAGCTATTAGCCCTCTCGGCTTCAGATGGGACGTGAGCCAAATCTGCCTGAGTGGCTGCAAATGGTATGGCCACATCAATGGGACATAATGGCTAAATCATAGCCTTACTTAAAAGGGGCTATGGAACATTAACCTATGGAGAGCTATGTTGTAGTTGTGTTGAACATACAAGATACTTTCATCCCATGTGCGTGGATGCTTCGAGTTGTACATGCACAAAATGTGTACGATCATCATGTTGACAACCTTTATTTTTCCATCAGTTTAGGGATCGAAAGTCATGTGTAAGAACCCAAATCCTATTATTAGAGCCTTTATTTCGTTATACACTAACATATCTATTTTTCTGTTAATTTATAAATAACAAAGGAGCTTGCTGACCTTTTCACATAGCTTTAAACATTTAACATTTAATCATTTTATCATAAGCAACATAAATTAAGGTGAGCATTCCATTGATATCAACTTAACAAGAGTAGTCCATGGAAAAATACCTGTTCCGGCGGTTGATGACGATACCTTTGTCTGATAGCTCCAGCTGAACGCTCCTTCTGGCTGACCCAACCGGATTTACCTCCCAGCCAACTAGGAAATAAATTCCTAGCCCAGGAAACCTCCACAGGTTCCCTAGCCCTCCGTGCCCAAGTCCAACCAGATATAGTGTGTCCTCAAGAAGAATGTGCAAAACTAGATAATGATACTTTCCTCCTCTCAAACCCAAGAAACCTCCACAGGTTTCCAAGGTCTCCCAAAATCATAACAAGGCCAAACAATCACAACCAACCCCCACAATCCTAAGCAAAACTCCCCCCCCTCTTCTTCCTTCCTCCTTCCCTTTTATACCCTCTTTCCTCAACCACCTCTCATTAATGTCATTAACTCTCACCCATCCTTGGTTGACTTCTCTTCCAAGCTAGAGTACATTTGGAATTGTGATATGAATTTAAAATTGAGAATTTAATGGGGAAGTACATTTGGGAATGTGAAGTGTAATTACATGGGGAGGACCATGTCTCCTCCTTAGTAAATGTGAAGGTACATTGGGGAATGTGAAATGAATAAATATATATTGATGATAAGATGGAGAGGACTTTGTCTTCTCCTTATTAAATGTGAGGGTACATTGAGGAATGTGAAATGAATAAATATATATATTGATGATAAGATGGAGAGGACTTTGTCTTCTCCTTATTAAATGTGAGGGTACATTGAGGAATGTGAAATGAATAAATATATATATTGATGATAAGATGGAGAGGACTTTGTCTTCTCCTTATTAAATGTGAGGGTACATTGAGGTGTGTGAATGAATAAATATATTTTGAATTAATGGAAGGAGACCATATCCTACACAATATTCAAATTGAGAAGGTAAGTGGGGAATTTGAATAATGGAAATCATAAATTTATTTTAGACCAATATTTCTCAATATTTTCAGATAATGTAAATATTAACACAATTTGTAGGATAAGATTTAAGTGGGGCATTACATCATGGACTTAGTAAGTTTTGTATCCAACATCAACCATAGACTTGACCAAAATGCACTCAGGAAGCTATTATCCCAATCTGAGACAATGGACTATGGAATCCCAAAGTGTACCCACACTCGCTCAAAGAAGAGCTTAGCAATGGCCTCATTGTGATACTCTTCTTGCAGGCTGCTATGATGGTCATCTTAGAGAATCTATCGATGACCACAAAAACACATTCCTTGTACTACTTAGTAGAAGGAAGGATCGACGTGTAATCCATGGAAATAGATTCCCAAGGTTGACTAAGAGTAGGTAGAGGAGTATATAGGCCTTAAGTCTTGATAGTTGGTTTGGCAATGGTGCAGGCAGTGCAGGATCTAATGTACTTCCCAACATCCTGACGAAGTTTCGTCCAATAAAAATACTTCTACAATACCACCATTGTTTTCTCTACTCTGAAATGTCCAACGACTCCACTGTAGTGTGCCTCCCAAATCATCTTGGCATGCTCACTTGAAGGAACACAGATGTATCCCAGGTGGCATAACAGTGCAACCTGAAGGTGAATATTTTGAACGCTTCCCTTCCAGGAGTGTCTGATATGTGTTGCCAAATTTTCTCATGGAGATCATTCTACAACTTCCCTTGTGTTTGTTTGAACTACAGGGGTCGGTGCTGTGCGTGGATGAATGTTTCCTTCCCTAAAATGTAATGATTCCATTGATGGCAGACATGTACAATGGAATACATTTCTTTGTCGTAAGTGGGATACTTTTAGACTGTGTTTGAAAGTGTCTCACTGTGGTAATCCACTGGATGTCCCTGCTGAGTAATAACTACACCAATATCATAGTCAGAGGCATCTATCTCAATCTAAAATGGTTGCTACATGTCTGGTAATGTGAGCATTGGTGCATAACAGAGGTGATGCTTCAACTCGGAAAACACCTTCTATTGGGTTTCAGACCAAAAAAACTTTTCTTTCACTCCACCCTTGGTGACTTGACTTAAAGGCCAAGTGATATGAGAGAATCCCAACACGAACCTGCAGTAGAAATTGACAAGACCCAGAAAGTTGCGAAGCTCCATTAAAGTGGTTGGGATTGTCTAATCTCGAATGACTTGTACCTTCGCTGGGTCCACATGCACACCTTGCTCATCAATTATGTACACCATATAATGAACCCGCGTCATGCCAAAAGTGCATTTCTCCAAATTGGCACACAACTTGTGTTGTCGCTGGGTTTGAAGGACCTATCGAATATGGTGGAGGTTCTCTTCCCAACTCTGGATGAAGATCAAGATGTCATCTAAATACACCACCACAAATTCATTGGTGAAGGGTCGAAAGATGTCATCCATCAATCTCATGAAAGTTGTTGGGGAAATTGTCAACCTGAAAATCATGACAAACCATTCGAAAGGCCCTCCTTGAATTTGAAGGCAATATTTCACACATCGGAGGGTTTGATAGGCACCTGGTGATAACCAAGCTTCAAGTCAATCTTGCTGAAATATTTGGCTCCCTTGAGCTGGTCCAAAAGGTCATCAATTCGTGGGATTGGGTACCTATTCTGGAAAGTGATCTTGTTCCGTTTCCCATAGTAAATATTGTTGGGCGCATATAAGATGTATTTTAGAACTCCTAAATGCCTCACATTAATTATTGACCTGGGTAAGTCTTTTTGTTTCAAGAGTGTACACAGTATGTGCAGGTGATGGAAATCGTTGGATCTACAGAGAGTAATGCTTTAAGATAACTTATTGATTTCAATACAAGAGTAAATGGATCAAACCATAAACTATCAAACTTGTAACTTCAAAGAAATTAAACTATTCAAGCATCAAAATTCAATCTTAATCAAAAAGCTCTAATTGTAATTACAGGCCATAAGCACATCAACCAAGTGCACTGTAGCGGTAACAGATCTCTTTCAGCTTAATAGAAACTTCTGCATAACAGTAATATACCTGATCTAACCAATAATACTATGGCTCTCAATTAACAGGAAATAACTCTTATCATTCTACGACATAAATAAATGAAACCAATCCACAAAGATAAGAAATAATGCACGGAATGCACAAACTCAACACTGGTGATTTATATACCAAGTAGATCAATCGTAAAACTATAAAACACAGTAATTAGACTTGCAGTAAAATGGTAGAAATATAACACAGGGAACAAAAGTGAAATCCACCAGTGGCTGGGCCTAGTTACTCAGAATATCGCGAGAAAACAGAAACACGAATTATATTACTCATTAACTCCGAATGTCTTTACAGTAACGATATCTTCTTCAGAATAACACTCTGTCTCTTAAAATTACAACCGAAGTAAAAAGGCAAAAGTTGTTCTATTATATTCGTTTTTCCCCTCTTATAGTCAAAGAGGAAAAGAGATAATTGTGATTCCTCAGGATCAGGAGATCCTGAGGAATTTGCGACCAAATACTATTATCAGTACAATCTTCCGTCCTGCGCTGATCCTTCTGATTCACTTCTCAACTTGACCGCACAAGACATGCTCTTTTCTCCTTGTTTAGCCTTTGTTGTTCAATAGTTGAACAACAATTGTCCCATTCGCTAATCTCTGCATCAAAAGCAATGAAAGTTAGTTTTGATAATCAAATCATATCAAAAGCGGTTCTGTTCACTTTCTATCGAAATTATATCAAAACCTTATTACATCATGGCACAAATGCATAAAAGGAGGAAAAAGATAATGTAATCAAAGGTAAATTTATACCTGTTACACCGCCCAACATACTCCTCTTCTTACCTTGTTTCATGTCCTCATGAAAATAAGTAGTTATTATGTAATGCAGTTAAAGAGTAAGTAGGAAATACTTTTTCCTTATACAACCTAAAACCATGCTTTTGTATTAAATTTGTAAAGGCTATCCCTTCGTGACCTTCAGGGAGCTCGTAATCAGAACAATATCCTTCAAGAGGGTACCAAATAACAGGGCTCCTAAATCGGCATCCTAGCCAATGTGGTCCTTCCCTCAAGATAATATTACTGTATGTGACAAAATGGCCTGCGACAACTTTAAAATTCCTGTAGCCAAATGGTTCTCTATTCTTGGTAATATTGGTGGAGACTATCCATATCTGTTTGGATGCAAGTAAGGACCTTTCCTGTATCGATAAGAAATATGCCCTTCCTACTTGCACAATTTCTTTATGTATAGGCCCCATATTCTTAATTGCTCCCTCCTGTTGCATGAACCTCTTGTGTCTAAAAAAAAGATGCAAGGATTGAGTAGGTTCACCCCTTACCCACAAACCCAGTCCATGTTCTTTCCTTTGAAAGGTGTTATAAGCCCTTGACCACTTAAGTTGGTTCACTACGAAGGAAATGAATACTTGTAACTAAATGTACCCAACAAAAGGGCTAGGATGGTTATCCACCTCCCAATCTAATAAAAAATTATGCAAATAAAGTTCACAGAGAAGGCATTGGACTTTTATCCCATGCTCCTTACAACATTTTATAAATTCCTCGGTTGTCTTCAATTCAAGTGACTTGCTTGCCTTAACAACTTTAATATTCAACAGTAAATATCTTTCCAACAAAATCAGAGAATAGTTTGTAGCAGGAGATCTGCAAGATAAGACATCAGAATATAAAGAGCAAAAAGCATCAATCTGACCCATGACCTTATCTAGCTTGGCTTTTACTTTCCTCAACTTTTCTTCCTTCTGCCTTGACTTAGGAAAAGGTTCATCCTCAGTTATGGTGAAATCATTGAATTGCTTCTGTAGCTCTTGATACTTTTGCAGAGGAACTGTCTCCTTATTACATTGTGCTAAACCAAGCTGGGCTTGTACCAGCTCCTCCTATAACTATAGAAGAATAGGATCACTACTTGATGGAGTGTCATTGAATATTTCTTCTGTCTGGGTGCTTTTATTGTGAGAGGATAAACCCTTCGTCTGAATAGCCATATCTATCAAATCTATATGAAATCTTGTTTGTGTGGCTACCGACTGAGTAGAAATAGATTCAGTCTAGGTTCCTATTACCTTACCTTCACATACTTCTATCTGTGCAGCCACAATTACTAACTTAGGAATAATGCTCGGAGCTTCCCCATTTGTGGCTTCTTTTAATTTCCATCGCAGCCGCTTAACCGTCTTCTGAAGCTTCTGGTATTTCTTCTTCAGCTTTCTTAACTTTATTTCAACCACTTGCTTCTTCTGAGAAGCATCCTCTATAGGAACAGGTTTATCAATACCATTTGTGTCTGAGGGATCTTGGTGCTCGTCTTGGCTATGTTCCACTATAACCATGTCACTTGACTGGTTATTAGATTCATAAATTATTTTTGTGTCCACTTCCTCGGCCTGATCTGCAACTTCTGGGTAAGGCAAAATTTTTGTGTGACCAGAATCCTCTGTGGATTGAAACTTGTTCACGCTCTGGTCGAGTGATCCTTCAGGTTGTATATATGTGTTCAAATTTGCAAGAACCTAGGCCATCCCTTCCTCAAATTCTTGTAATAAATCATCTCGGGGGCTCATAGGTGGTGTTTGAGAAGGCCCCGCTTCATTTTCTGGTTCACCATCATCTTAAGAAAAGTATTGTGCTTCCCTTTGTTCTGGGTCAGAATCATGTTCTTCCTCCTATTCTAGTTCAGAATTGCATTCTTCCTCTTGCTCTAGTTCAGAGTCATGTACAACAATTGGACTAGATGGCTCTGCCGGGAGCTCGGCACTACCCTGAGGATCTACAAAAGTCCTCTAACATGGATTCAACCTCGCAGAACGCTTGCGCTTAGTAGGTCCCATTACTGTACAGGCAGTTATATTCTTCTTCGGAATAGGGTTCCGTTGTTCATATCCCAAGGTTGTAGAATTTTGGACTACAGGGTCTGGCCTAATCTCTGATGGAGTTATAAAATTATCCCAAGTTAAATCTTACTAAGCAAGACTGTGACTAACAATCAGTCTGATCAACCCATGATGACTGACTACAGTATCAGGATGTTTAGCCCATCTTACTCTATCAGCTATATCATGCAACAATGAATTTAAGAAAAATGGCAAATTGACAGTAAGATTTTGCTTTAAAACGGCTAAAAGTTTAAGTTTTCATGGTTTTACCACATCCCGTCGACCATCACAGGTAATGTACTGTTGGATGACACTCGCTAATTCGCACCATGGTTCTCCCAGAGAGGACGATTGAATGCCCTTGCCTTTTCGAGTTATCTCTTCACCTGTGTCTTTGAAAATATCCACTGTGTCATGCAACATTACATGCTTTTCCAACCATGCTGCTCCTTCTACCGACAGCCCAGAAACCTTAGCTATCATAGCTTCCGATACTGTTATTCTTACACCTTTTACTGTGGACTGCCCATTCTGTAAGTGCTGTAAAAATTCAAGAGCGATTTCGCTGCTAGGGGCCTGAAGCCTGGTGAAATATGAAATCCATCCCGTGTGCACTAGAATTTCCCTAGCTCTGTCAGAAATTTCCAACACCAAGGGTTCTCAGTGAACTGATTTTCCACCCATAATGCTCGAATTATTCCAATATTCGCTCTACAATTTTCAAAGATTAACACAGCAAAAAAATGCAGCAAAGAAAAACAATTGCTTTTGTAAAATAGAACAACAAGTAGATGTAACAACTAAATTCCGTAATGTCAAGCGGAATTTCCATGATAATTAATGATATTAACTCTAGGACTATCATACTGCCACATGCCATTTGACCATGGGATATCATAGCAACATATCAAGTCCAGTAAGCAAAATAAATACAACACATGCAAAGGTGTAATGGGAATCCTCCCCCTCCTTAAAAAGAGAGGTCGCCTACGACCGAGTAGACAGGGAAAGGGTTGTTCTGACAGCAATGCAAGGGGAAGAACAATACAACATTAAATGAAACAGAGTACACATATAAATGATAGGACAGCAAGAGGTATGGTTATAATGAGAGCGGAGTGTGTAAAGATAGTTATGAATAAAGGATAATACGCTTGGATTGATGATAAGTTATGCGAGAAAGAAAAGGATAGCAATGTGCCAAAAAGATGCTCTGCTGACGGTATTCTAGCTGAGAATGATGCGATTGATAGGAAAACAATTTCTCATGCGTAAAGGTTCAAAACGGGGAAAAATTAAGGAAATAACTTCTCCGATAAAAAGAAAGAATAAAAGGAGGGTATTATAGTAATAATTTATGATAAGATATAACTTCAATACCATAAGCAGAGCCTCTACTACCAGTAGGCGTCCATAGCCTCGACAGGGTTTCTTTTTAGCCCATATGAGCCAGAATCCTCAATTTATACATGGAGAGTTACAATGTTGTTCTACAGAAGAGATCAGTGTGCTAGCGTGGTAGCCAGATGACCACACTACCATTCACTAGGATGTAGCAAAAGTGATCAAGTCGGCTCGTGATGAGACCTCTTGTTCCAAGGATATTCTGGCTATCCATTGGATCATAACCCTGATATGGTGGCCATAGTGGGAATGTCACTTTGCTATAGCCTTATGAACATGGTAGGCTTGCTCGTAATGAGACCCCCTATCCTCCACTTGAAAATAAAATTATGTTCATATTACACATTTTTATTATAAATAGAGGGAGGCTCAATACTCCTTAAGAGCAGGGATGGTGGAAGAAGTTTAATATGTCAAATAAAAAAGTATACCCATAGTCTTATTTATTAAAGACAGAGAATATTATAACCAGGAAGGGTGGAACCAACATGGTATTAAGATCACCAATCAGTATCAAGTATAGTAGAAAGCTATGCAGAAAAGCAGTATATAAATAACTGTCCCTTTCTTGAAAAGAATCTATCATCAAGAAATTGTCATGTTAAAGATCATAACATTAATCTTATTAAATCCCTTCAATAGAATCCATAAATTCTTATCCTCATAAAAGTAGTGTACTTCATGCCATGAAAAGAAAACAAAATGAGAAACAACAGAAAAATGGGGCTGAGCATTTGAGTGAACATTAATCATTCAGACAAGTGAAGAGAAATCACACAAAAGAAAAATTTTGATGTTCAATTGGAATTGAACAACAGAGATATGCCAAAATCATTGTTCAATCGTTTGAACATCAATAACTGCAAAGAGAAAAAGTGTTGTTCAATTGGGATTGAACAATAGCTGTTCATTTGAATGAATGGTAACTGTTGAATCAAAGGAACAACAAAACACACACTGGGATGTAAAAGTGTTGTTTAGTTATTTGAACAGTAGCTGGTCAATTGAATGAACAACAAAACATGCCAAAAAAGAAGGTGTTGTTCAATTGGATTGAACAACGACTTTTCAATAGATTGAACAACGACTTTTCAATAGATTGAACAACAGTTGTTCAATTAATTGAACAACAAAATCATGCCAAAAAAAAAAAGTGTTGTTCAATTGGATTGAACAGTAGCTGTTCAATTAACTGAACAGAAAAATAACGCAAAAAAAGTGATGTTCAATTGGATTGAACAGCGACTATTCAATAGATTGAACAACAACTATTCAATTAACTGAATAGAAAAATACTCCAAAAAAAGTGTTGTTTAATTGGATTAAACAACAAAATCTCGTAAAAAAAAGAAGTGTTTTTCAATTGGATTGAACAACAGCTATTCAATAGATTGAAAAATAGTTGTTCAATTAACTGAACAGCAAAATCATGCAAAAAAGAAAGTGTTGTTCAATTGGATTGAACAACGGCTGTTCAATAGATTAAATGACAGCTATTCAATTAACTGAACAACAAAATCACACAAAAAAAAAAGTGTTGTTCAATTAGATTGAACAGCGGCTGTTCCATAGATTGAACAACAGTTGTTCAATTAACTGAACAGCAAAACAATCTGAGAAAAATAAAAGGAAAATCAAATCAAATCAGCAACCATATTTACATATTTTACATAGAAGAAATAAATTTTATAAAGATGAAACTGCAGCTAAAACTTGCATGGTGGGGTCTTCATGTATCTGCTGGTAGAAATATTCTCTGATAAGTGGTTTTTGGTAGAGGCGCACTTGATGCCCATTCGCTTTAAAATAAGAAACGGACCCATCAATGGTGGTCAGCATAAGAGTGCCATTATCGTGTACTTGCTTTATTTCATAGGGGCCTAACCACCTAGTCTTTAGTTTGCCAGGGAAGTCTTGAAACCTGGAATCATAAAGGAGTGCCCAGTCGCCCTCATGAAATGTCTTTTTCTTAATCAGGGCATCATGCCATTTGGCTCTTTTTTGTTGAAGAAGTGTCGTACGTTGTAGAGCCAGTAGCCGAGCTTCATCTAATTCATTCATCTGTTGTAACCTGTTAACCTGGGCTTCGGTTAAATCCAATCCCACTTCCTGGGTTGTCCTTAGTGTTTGTATTTCAAATTCTATGGGAAAAATGGGTTCTTTACCAAATACCAATTGATATGGAGAGTATCCAGTAGTGTTTCTCCAAGTTGTGTGATACGCCCACTTGGCCTTTGGTAGTCGAGCAGTCCAGTGTCATCGATGTGATGAAACTGTCTTTGTTAGAATAGCTTCAATAACTTTGTTGGTGCTTTCCACCTGCCCATTCGCTTGCGGGTGATACGGAGAAGTAATTGTGTGTGTGATATGATGATTTTTCAATGTAGCAGTAATATTGTGACCCATGAATTGTGGTCCCCCATTAGTAGTTAGTTCTCTGGGTAAGCCATACCGCACAACAATTTCGAAAAGAAAGTTAATAACAATTTCCTCTATTTCTATTGGAAATGCTATTGTTTCCACCCACTTAGTTACATAATTTGTTGCAACCAATATATACGATTTCTGGTTGGATGGTGGTTTGAACGGCCCAGCGAAATCTAATGCCCAATGCTCAAAAGGTTCTATCACTAGTTGTGGATGTAGGGGCATTTCATCAGATTGTCCAAGGCGGCCCATCCTTTGGCAATTGTCATATGCTGGACAAATTTCTTAGCATCTTTAAAAATAGTGGGCCAGTAGTAGCCCATCTGTAGAATTTTATGTCCAGTTCTGCAGTTTGCAAAGTGTCCACCGCAAGGTCCATCATGGCAGGCTTTTAGGATATGATAAATTTCGTCCTCCTTGATGCACCTGTGGATGTGCATATCAGATCTCGTGTGGCAAAGATATCCTCCAATCGAGGAGAAACGATTGCTACGGTGAACAATCAATTTCCTTTCTCTAGGTGTCAAATCTTTGGGAAATTTTCCCACTGCTAAGTAATTTGCTACATCTGCATAGCATGGCATTTTTACGGCCACAGAAAACGAATGTTCATCCGAGAATTGATCATCTACCGCCACTGTATCATCTGTTCTTGGCACTCGGGAGAGGAAGATTACCACGAGGTTCTCCTTCCTTGGTCAATCCCTTATAGTTATGTCAAATTCCTGGAAAAGTAGTAACCAACGAGTCACTCTTCCATTTGTAGTTGGTTTGTTGGCTAAATATTTAATGGCAGAGTGATTAGTATACAGAAATACAGGATATCCAGTTATATAGTGTCTAAATTTGTTTATAGCATAAATAAGAGCTAAAAACTCATTTTCTGTTACTGTATAATTCAACTCAGTAGGAGTAAGTTTTTTGTTGATGTAATATATAGCGTAAGGTTTCTTATCTTCTTCTTGGCCAAGAACAACTCTAATGGCTATATCTGATGCATCTGATGAAATCTGGAAAGGTATATCCCAATTTGGGCCTCGTAATACTGGTGTTTTCGATGCTAACCATTTCATATCTGTGAAGGCAGTGTCATATTTATCAGTCCATATAAAATCAACATTTTCTGTCAAGGCATATAAAGGTGCAACAATTTGCGAAAAGTTCTTTATAAATATATGATAATATCTAGCAAATCCTAAAAAACTACATACCTCTATTTGAGTGCAGGGAGTAGCTAATAAGAGGATTACCTGTATCTTTGTTGGATCTACACGAATTCCAGTTGTTGAGATGTAATGACCCAGAATCAGGCCCTTTATCATCATCATATGACACTTCTCATGACTTAAGCATAGCCTAGTAGCAATACACCGTTCTAGGACTTTCTCCAGTGTTTGTAATGCCTGATCAAAGTCATCCCCATAGGGTGTGAAATCGTCCATGTACACCTCCAATCCTTCATTTATCAAGTCTGCAAAAATACTGAGTATGGCTCTTTGGAATGTAGCAAGTGTGTTGCACAATCTGAAAGGCAATACCCTGTAAGCGAATGTTCCCCAGGGGCAGGTGAAAGTAGTTTTATCCTGGTCTTCAGGGGAAATTTGAATTTGGTTGTAGCCACTGAAGCCATCCAGGAAAGAGAATAATTTCTTTCCTGCCAGTGTATCAAGAACTTGGTCACTAAATGGAAGGGGAAAATGTTCTTTTTCTGTTTCTTTGTTGAGTTCTATGTAGTCAACGCATATCTGCCATTTTCCATTCTTTTTGGGGACAATTACTAATGGAGAAACCCATTTACTGTTAGATATAGGATAAATAAAATTCACATCTAACAGTTTTTGAAGATCTTCTTTTACAATATCCTTTAGATGAGGATTTAATCTACGCTACGGCTGTCAAATGGGTTTTGCATCTTTTTTAGTGTAGATGTGGTGCATGCATAACTGAGGGTCAATCCCTTTCATGTCTGGGTAGTCCCATGCAAAAGCCCCTTTATATTTCCTAAGGACTTGGATAAGTTTTTGTTGCTGGTCATTACTCAAATTACTGTTAATGTTCAGCATTTTCCCTTGCTCGATTTCAAGAGGTTTGCTACTATAGACAGTGGTTGTTGGTATTGGTTGGTCATTGATGTCTCTTAATGAATCTTCTTCAATCTCATTGTGAAGGATTGATTCAATCATGTGACATCTTCAATTAGACACTGCAACAGGGTGATTGATAAAGGTGTTAATGACATCATCTTCTGTTTTATTTTTGAATTCAAATGCATTTGCCATAGTCAACGGTGAATGAATATTTTCTTTTAAATATGTTGTTGGTTGTTTCGAAGGTTTTACAATGGTCAGACTTGGCTGAACAGGAGGGTATATAGCTAGATTCTTAACAACATTTCCTTTGGTTATGGTCATAATGCCTGTTCGACAGCCTATATAAGCATCAACTGTTGCTAGCCAAGGCCTTCCTAGTATTAAGGGATGTCCATCTAGCCGATTTCTGGGGTTGATAATCAAAAAATCTGCTGGATATTCCCAAGAGTCCACAGAAACCATCACATCTTGTAATGTTCCTTCTGACTTAACGACTGAACGGTCGGCAAGTTCCAGCAAGGTAGTGGTTGGTTCTAAGGTTGTGATGCCAAGCACTTCACAAGTTTCTATTATGAGAATGTTAATGGCTGCCCCAAAGTCAACTAAAGCAATGAGAAAAGAGCGGCCATTTATTTGGACTGTGACAATGGGATTCCCCAGGTCTTCGTATTTTACACATGTCTCTTTGCCTAGTAATAAATCAGATAAAGTGCTGACAACATGGAAAGTTGGTGTTATTTTTGTTTTCCTCACAGACTTCTTTGCACACAACTCTTTAATGGTTTTAGCATATATCGGAATATCTTGAATGGCCTGGAGTAGGGGTATTTTTATACAGAGATTTTTTAGTTCACCCAGAAGATCAAATTCAGGATATTCAATTGGTCGAGGTATTATCACTCTTTCTGGAAATGGGGGAGAAGTAATTATGATTTGTTCGGGATCTTTCTACATGACTGTATCTTCTCCCTGTTTTGTTTGTTGGTCATCTTCAGTCGAAAGCTTATTCGGATGCGTTTCTTTAACCTTAGGTTTTAGATTTTTGTCATCATCTGGAGCAATTATGCGTCCAGATCTTAACTTAAGTTCATTACATTCTCTCGAATCAAATTCAGGGTCCAGACTCTCAATAATTTATACTGACTGGATCGACCTGTTGTTAGGATTTGGATTTGGTTGAGCTGGGAGTTGTGGCCGTATATTAGGTTGAGGAATTTGATGCAACGTGTAAGGTGTTGGTAAGGTTGGTTGAGGCATAGGAATTGTTCCCATGGGCTAGTTTGCAGATCGTTGCCAATTTGGTTGCCAGTTCTGATTTTGTAAGGTAGAAGGAGACCATTAAGAGGAATAGGGGGTGTTATGCTAGAATGGTGGAGGGTAAGAGGAATTTGGCCAATTATTGTTTGGATTTGATTGGTTGGGCCATGGTGGCATAAAAAATGCTTGAGGTGGCCAAGTAGAGAAAGGTGGTTGGTTCTGTCATGCTGCCCCTGAATACTGCTGAGAATTAAAGTGCGAAGAAGGAAAGAACGAAGATGGTTCTGTAGGCATACCTGTCGGATGTGCTTGCCATTGACAGTGCTAGTTCAACAAATATACTGGTTCCACTTCCTCTTCTTCTTCCTTGAAAACGACTTTTAATCCAAGAAGCAAAGGACAACTTTCCGTAGCATGATCCTTAGTGCAAATGGCGCATGTTTGTATCATATCTAACAGACATTCTCTATGATTGTGTTTCTTTCTGCAACGTGGAAAAAAAATAGCCAGATTCCGTTTTGCTTCGGCCTACTTTTTTTTGTCTTGCATGATATCGAATTGTGTCATCAGGGTCCCCAAGATATCAGTCTTGAAATCTTCCAGCAAATTGGTGATTTCAACTCATGTAATGCTTCCTCTTGAGGCTCTACTGTCTCCGGTGATTGCATCACATCCAGTTGGTTTTAGCCTTGTACTGCCTCTGGACCACCTGATGCACAACTGTATAATATTGTCATAATCTTCTTGATAAATATCACCCTTCCCCATTAAATTCAATGTTTCTATCCATTGGTCTTTCATACCTTTGATCATCGTAGCTTTAAGAACTTCAAGAGGAAAATTTGCATAAGGAGACATTTGCATATTATATTGAAATGTTCTACATATTCTTCAAGAGTCTCGTTAGTCTTAGCTACCATTTGAAAGATTACATCCTTTAGTTCTCTAGTTTGGCAATAATCTTTGTATTTTTTCATAAATGTTGTTTTCATTTGGTCCTAGTCAGTAATGGTACCTCCACCAAGCCCCATAAACCAACGCAGAGCTGCTCCCTTCAGAGTAGAGGGGAACAGTTTCAGCTTCCGGGGGTTGATAGTGTAATCATATCCCCTACATAAAACATAAAATTTTAAAAGGAATGCATCAGGATCCTCTGAAGTTAGCCCATGAAATGTAGGAATATTCTGTAATGGAATAGCTTTCATGGGAGCATTGAAAACTGTATCAACAATAGGGTATTGTAATGTAGAGGTCTGAGGCTATTGTTGATTATGAGCCATTTGGTCAAAAATGTGCCAATATCCTTCAAGGATTTCCGGAGCTGGAGATTTGTTCCTGGGGGGTTTAGAAGAGACTTTTAGAATGATATTAACAGTACTACCTTGGTCCGGAATATTGGATGTCCTCTGTTCAACCACTACTTCAGGATATTTGGGTTCTAATCATTTAATCTTTTCAACACTACCTATTTCTCCTTCTCCTTCACGAAGATTGCAAGAATTTCCTTCTTGTAAAGGGCTAGGCTGTAAATTTTTAGTGTTCTGAAAACTCTGTTTAGACCCTTCAGTTTTGCTATGAATCTCATTGTCAACTACAGATGGTGATCCTGCAGCTTGAAGGATTACAGTAGGATTTCTTGTAGCAATGGTTCGGGGTCCTACTGATGACTGAGACTCAGCTTTTCGTATGATTTCATCAATGAAGGGTGATCATCCAAGGGTCACTGATCCCTTAGATTTTTCAAATCTGGGCGGAGGAATTATATCTTTTTCTACTCTTTTCTTCTTAGTCATTCATACAGAAATAAAAACATTTATTCCTACTTAAATTCCTACGCAATTCTTCTGAAAAGCGGGCAAAGGAGCAAGCACTTTACTTGCTCGTACGTAGGTTCTTACCTTCCGTTTTTAATACCCAATTATTTCACAGCAAATGAACATCAAACATTTATTTCTACTTCAATTCCTACGCAATTGTGCTGAAAAGCGGGCAAAGGAGCAAGCACTTTACTTTCTCGTACGCAGGTTCTTACCTTCCGTTTTTAATACCAAATTCTTTCACAGCAAACAAATATCAAAAATACATCACCTTCTGTGAAATAGAAAAACTCTCCGCGGCAATGACGCCAAAATGTTGGGCGCATATAAGATGTCTTTTAGAACTCATAAATGCCTCACATTAATTATCAACCTGGGTAAGTCTTTTTGTTTCAAGGGTGTACACAGTATGTGCAGGTGATGGAAATCATTGGATCTACAGAGAGTAATGCTTTAAGATAACTTATTGATTTCAATACAAGAGTAAACAGATCAAACCATAAACTACCAAACTTTTAACTTCAAAGAAATTAAACTATTCAAGCATCAAAATGCAATCTTAATCAAAAAGCTCTAATTGCAATTACAGGCCATAAGCACATCAATCGAGTGCACTGTAGCGATAACATAGCTCTTTCATCTGAATAGAAACTTCTGCATAATAGTAATGCACCTGATCTAACCAATAATACTCTGGCTCTCAATTAACAAGAAATAACTCTTATCAATCTATGACATAAATAAATGAAACCAATCCATAGAAATAAGAAACAATGCGCAAAATGCACAAACTCAACACCGGTGATTTATATACCATGTAGATCAATCATAAAACTATAAAACAAAGTAAGTAGACTTGTAGTAAAAAGGCAAAAATATAAGACAGGGAACAATAGTGAAATCCACTAGTGACCGGGCCCAAGCTGCCACTGATTACTACCTAGTTACTCAGAATATCGTGAGCAAATAGAAACACGAATTATATATTACTCATTAACTCCGAATGTCTTTACAGTAACGATATGTTCTACAGAATAATGCTCTGTCTCTTAAAATTACAACCGAAGTAAAAAGGAAAAGTTGTTTTCGAATTAGTCACCGGAGATTCCACAGTAAGAACATTTTTCTGCCAACGTTTCAAATCCCAACCGGGATCCATCATGAGGACAACTTGAATGCTTGATAGAAGAAGAGCAGATTTTTTAGGGTTTAAATAGAAATGAGGAGAGAAAAGAGGGGAAGGTCGGCTCTCAATTTTTTGTTTTTTGTTTTTTGTTTTTTTTTGTTTTTTGTTTTTTGTTTTTTGTTTTTTTTTTCTATTCTATTCATTTTTACCCTCTTATAGTCAAAGAGGAAAAGAGATAACTGCGATTCCTCAGGATCAAGAGATCTTGAGGATTTCACGACCAAATACTATTATCAGTACAATCTTCTGTCCTGCGTTGATTCTTCCGATTCACTTCTCAACTTGAACGCACAAGACACACTTTTTTCTCCTTGTTTAGCCTTTGTTGTTCAATAGATTGAATATCAATTGTCCCATTCACTAATATCTGCATAAAAAGCAACGAAATTTAGTTTTGACAGTCAAATCATATCAAAAGCAGTTTCGTTCACTTTCTATCAAAATTCTATCAAAACCTTATTACATCATGGCACAAATGCATAAAAAATAGGAAAAAGGTAATGTAATCAAAGGTGATTTATACCTGTTGCATGGCCCAACAAATATAGAGTCTCCAGGTCTCATCCTTCTTCTGTACCAATATAATCGAGCTCCTACAGGGTGATGAGCTTGGCCTGATATTCCCTTTCTGCAATAGCTCCTAAATCTGCCTCTTCATTTCATCGTTTTCCATAATAGAGCATCGATAGATTGATCCATTGGGTAGTGGCGCACCTGGGGTCAGATAAATGGGGTGCTTGACCTAACAGTGCAAAGGTACCCCTATAGGTGAGGTGAAAAATTCCATGTACTCCTCCACGACCTTGTCCATCTGCTGTTGTTGTGCGTAGGAGCCCAGTCTGGAATTCGTAGCCACAACCT
The DNA here is from genome assembly GCA_031772625.1 of Pinus tabuliformis. Lineage (NCBI taxonomy): Eukaryota > Viridiplantae > Streptophyta > Pinopsida > Pinales > Pinaceae > Pinus > Pinus tabuliformis. The sequence goes on along the minus strand of CM062809.1, from coordinate 564,751,082 downwards.
TCTTCTTTCCTTGAGGGCGAATCATAAGGAAAATAAATTTCCTAGTCTGGGAAATGATCTTACTGAATTTATTTGCAGTGATTAAAGAGATGGTGGTAGGCAAGGCTACCTCTAGTATCATGTACAACTTATTGCCCAAAGTAATAATCACAGAGCGAAATCTAGACTCATATATAGCATGTCGCTTCCACAAGTATGGTTGTCCTAATAATACATCAAAAACTTTAAGAGGAGCAACATCATACAGAACCTCATCCATGAAGGGCTTGATGTTGTAGGGAAGGCGACACTGATCGCTGACGCGGAGATCTCATCCTTGTTGAAGCCATCCGATTATGTACAGTTGTGGATGTGATGTCATCAGTAGGCCCAATCGATTCAAAACCTTTGCTAAAATGAGGTTCTTTTGGCTCCCGTTGTCGACATTGAACTGCAGCGGAGAACCCTTCACCCACATTTGTGAGTGGAAGAGGCATCCCCCCTCCTTTGGATCTTGGTGGTGGCCATACTGGCACTGGGCTCCGCGTCAATGATCTGAATCCCTTTGTCATTCCCCTTGTTGGGTTCTGACTCATAGTCAAAACGTGCGTCAGAATCGAAAGCCTTCAACTCGACCACTAGTGTCTGCTTGGATCGACACTCACTTGTGTTGTGAGTGGAGGTCTTATGGAACTCACATCATTTTCTTGTCTCCTTCTTTGTCTTCGTGGTGTTGTTATTTTCTTGCGGCTTCGACCGGTTTTATTGGGTCACCCCACCTTGGCTGCTCTATGGTTTGTGGTGCCTTTTCCTTGCTTCAGATTTGCAAATCCAAAGTCTCACTTTTTCTGTTTCAACTTATACTTAATTTGGCAGTGTATCGGTATTACGTGCCAAGCGAAGAGATGTCTAGGAACTCCATCTCGTCCTGGATGTACCTGTGTAGACAGCCACAGTACTTCAGTACCAAATTCCGCTCATAATCCTTGATACCCAACTTTGTGTAGAGGGTATGGAAAACATTTTTGAACTCCATAACATCTTGGTCTCTTATGTGTTGTAGTGTGGTGCACTTTATGTATTTATCTTCATAGATCTCGATAAGGTAATGTTGTTCCTTTATGGCATCTTGAAAAGAATCTCAAGTGGTGCGACTGAAAACAGTGAGGATTCCCTCTCCTCCTTTTGTTCATAGTAGGTGTCCCACCAGTCCTTGACATGTGGGGTGGCTTTGAGAAGTGCAAAAGTAATCTTTTCTTGATTGGAAAAGCCATGAGCTGAAAAATATCCTTCCAACAGATTCAACCATTTATCTACGGTGCATGCATCTATCTAGTCCTCAAATATGGGAATGCCAAAGTTAACGTGTACCTTAAAAAGAGTGTCAACTCCAGAGTGGTTGATGGATGAAGATGCATCGCCTGTGGGTAGTCGTCCAAGGATTTGAACAAAGTTATCCATCATCGTGTTCCTATGTCACTCGAGGGCTTCCTCGAGCAATATTTTGATAGGATCTCCTGCCCCCTCATCTTTCTTTTCTTCTACTATAGGAGGTCATTGGGGTTTGCAAGGCTGGTCTTACAAAGGTTCAACTAGATCGAGCCCTAACTCCTTATACCCTAACCTTGTTGGGGACATGCAAAGAAAAACAGAGAAATAAAAGATTTCTTTGATACCACTGATCTAAAATTAAACAGGAATGCAACAAAATACAATTATAACCATAAATACAAAGATGTAACAAAAATAACACTTCATTTCATTAATGTCTAAATACTGAAATATGCTTACAAACAGAATGGAAATAAACTAGCTCAAGTGATGGTAACTTATCTCTGAGAAGAGATGTGTCGCCCGCATGCCTCTGAACTGTGTTACAATGAAGCTCAAGGGCCTATTTATTATTTATCAACAAGAGGAAACCCTAAACAACCAAAACCTTAACCCTAGGATATGTAACTACAAGAGTTTGTGGGTTCCGTTGGAGTTAGTTGGGCAACCAACTTCCCGAGGTCGTAACTTGTTAATATTATCTCCATCTGGCGCTCACAATACCTTATTGGAAAGGTCTCTCCAAGTACTATAGGATTTGTGGTAGTCCCTTGCCTACAACTATGGACCTGTAGCGAACCTCAAAAAAACATTGTTTAGGGGGTCAAAACTACTCCGCAAGTTTAGGACCCAAAAAATTGCTAAAAATAGGAAATGTTGAAATAAGCAAGGAAACAGATGAAACCGACTAGAGGTCTAGGTGGAATAGGCGGGTGGACAGCAATATCCACCCGGGTCACTCCAACCAGTTGTTATTTGTCACCTACAATGGCATAATAATAATAATTTCATTGTCACCAATAAATACAATATGTCTAGTTAAAATAAAATAATTTTATATCAACTTGCTATAAAGAAAGTAATTGAAAAGTAAAAACTTTGTAAATATATAATTCCTTCATATTTAGTATGGAATTTTCCCAAAAAATCTAGGGTCTGTGTATAGTAGAGTTTCTCTGGAGTTGGTTTAGATATACAATCAGATCATCTTGTACTTCTCTATGCTTCCATCTATTGCATGCTTCACCTTGTAAAACCACTTAAAATCAATCACTAACTTGTGGGTCGAAGTATCTAGGTGGTAAACTAATAGCACTTTATGAGGATCTGCCTATGGGAAACATATACACTTTCTTGGTACAGGCTTACACAATATTTTAAAAGAATATTTTAAAAAAATCAACATTATACATAAATAAAATAGTTGCAAGGTATTGGACCATCAGAAGTTGAGTATCAAGGAAACGAAACCTAGTTATGAGGATTTATTCTTGATAACAATGAATGCCAATATGGACCTTAATGTGGAATTAACATGGAAATGACATGGAAGGTGACATGAGGTAGGTACTTGATGATGTGACATGTTGATGTGGTGCTAATGTGGCATGTCCATGTGGTCAGATGATATGGTAGGATGACTTGGATCAAAGTGTACAACAATGCTAAGGTGGTGGTAAGGTGGCACGCGATCTGTAGTGACATGGATGCCTAGGTGTCATCATATTGAGCTATCAACCTATTGACATGTTAAGCTATCAAGCTATTGACATGTAAGGTTATCGACCCATCAGTGTTCTGGGATGTTAGCATGTTGGTATGTTGGGTGTCAACTGTCAGTCAATTCTAGAATTGCAGCAAAAAGGTATGTCTTGATGGTTGGGGAGCCCTAAGAGCTAATACGAAGAATGAAAAATGATAAATTATGGCCGTTCTCAAGAGATGGTTTATTATTGAGTCAAATTGAGTAGAGGAAAAGTTATATAGTGTGTTTTGGAGGCGGTGGGGGCGCTAGATGGAATGACGGACAAGGCCAAGGTGAAAAGGGTTTTTTATTTTTTTTATTTTGGCTAACTATGGAGAAATTGCACAATAAGGAGGAAAAAGGGAATACCACGCACAACACAGAAGCGTACATGCATACCAAGAAAATTCTCGACACATCGTGCAAAAGTGTGCTGAAAGAAGAGAAGACCACAACGTAACAAAAGGATGCGACTGTCAACATCACACTCTCTGGTAGTACATGGGTCAGTTAGTTGTGGGTGAGCAGTTGGTTGTGATTCAACTTGATATGATCAAATGGTTTGTTTCGATTCAGCATGAGAGTGGATAGCTTATCAGGGTGAGCTAGTTGGTAAGATGACCAAAGATTCCTAGAAGTGCGATGTTGGAGATCGAGTTAGATAAAGAGTTGCTTCCGCTTCTATTTTGTTAGCTTGATGATTGTTCTCTAGATACCTTTTTGGCTTGATGATATTTTCTCCTTGATATCTTTTTGAATACTCACTCTTCTTATTATACTAGGATCTGGATGGATAATATAACATAAACCATGATGGTATGATTTCTCCCATTTAGACACGTGATGCCCTTTCTAATTTGTATCACCGATATTTGATGTTAATATGAAGTATTTAGAAATTTTGTACCAATTATTCATGGTTCCACTGTATATATATTTTGTACAAATAATTAAATAAATAAATATTCTTAATAAAATAACAATATACATAATCAATATATAACTCTTTCCAATTTTTATTTTATATCACTGCTCAATATATTCCCAATATCCTACATAATTAAGGCATGCAACAAGCTAAACCTAAAGCTTGGGTCACATTTTGCTAAACCAAGCATCATACTCTTTTCTAAAATCCAATATCCTCCCAAAAACTTAGTCAAAGTCAATATAATAAATTTATAATAAACCTTTTAGAATAGAGAAATATTTAATAATTCTTTGACCAATCCAAGTGAGTACACTTGTATAACGTCGACAAAAAATTTAGCTACAATTCAAAATCAGCAAATAATATGTGTGAGTCATAGTTTTGACAACCTATGATCTCACCATTAGCGTATCTTCTACTTAATTCAATGTATACGCACAATAAAAAAAAATAGACAAAGCACTCATAATTCGTGATGAAGATACTTATTGATTGCTTCATGACCTGTAGATGCTGTTTAACAACCTTGTTTCTTACATTAACATGCACCGGAATGATACATTCAAAATAACCACCACTTAGCAAATTGTTGAAAGCAGTAATGTAAAGGGGTCCCCTATTACTTGGTGAGAAAGCTGTCATTTTTTTCATAATTTTATTTTATTCATTCGGTTTTTTAAAGGGAAAAAGCACAGCTAGCAACATGTGTCACGTTTATACAGGTGTTCCCACTAGCGTCCTCCTGAATGTGTCGTCATTTTGCAATCAATTATACTATCAAATTGAAGCGCAGAAAATGGGATAAGCTCTCTGTTATGGCCGGCTTTTAACAACGCGTAGAGCCCATCTTTCGCTTTCACAGCCATAATCCGGGTCCATCCTTTCCAAATCCGGCGGAGAGCTAGAGAATACTGTGGGTTGATAGTCAATGGTTTTCGAAAGGGGAGGCGCTCCGGTAAAAGCTGTGGGCGTAAAAGGGATAAGCCTGGCTAAACTGTAGTGTATAAATCGGGGGCCGGAGGTCTCCTCGGTTTGCCCCGCTCGGTAGCAAATCTCCCCTACAGGAGAAATGGAGGCAAGAAGCAGATCCAGCAACGCCCCTGTGCTGCCTCTCACTTTTGCCCTTCCGAGATCCAACCCTCCCACACGCCATTTCAATTCGCCTTCATCTTCCTCCGCTTTCAACTATGTTGTCCACAGAACGCTGTCGCCTACCCGTGCAAGCTTTAGAGGCCCCTCTTCTATTATTTCTTCTGCTTCTGCAGCCACTTCGTCTACTATCAATTTCGCTCTCGACAGATCTGCGTCGCAGGTTCGATCCGCACGCCGTCCGGTTACACCAAATGGCGGTGCCGCCATGAAACACATTCCGTGTGCTCCACCTAGGAAGACGTGCATGTGTTCGCCCACTAGTCATCCAGGTTCATTCCGTTGCAGTCTTCATAGAAATATTAGTAATTCCTCTTCTTCTACGCATTCTCATCTGAATGCGAGGAGGTCTGCTATGACGAATTCGCTGGTAAGGATTGGTCATGTGGAAGGAGAATGGGTCAGAAGATCCCTCACAGCTCTCATACGCCCCTCCAGGCACCACATGCGAAGGAGGACGTCTTTTCAGCCACGGCCCAGTAGGCTATGCCATATGACCACGGCCCAAGATGTCTCTTGAAGCTCGCATCAGGTTGTTCCAGTTTCAAGACTCCATTACGGCCTGTTTCGCCGGTCGTTTCATTAATGGTCGACCACTAATAGAAAGGACTGCGATGTTTCGAGCCGATCAATGTGTAGTTTTCTGTTCTGCCAAGGGCTTCGCTTCCAATTTGGTCATTTATGGACGAAAATCGACAGCAAAGGAGAGTTGTTGTTCTGCCGGTGTTAACATCGTTGTTTAATATCTTCATCCACAAGCAACAATGTTTGGGATCCTGCAGTAGATGCTTTCCCTGGACGAGAAATAATAAAACAGCTAAAAAAATTCCTCTCCCCGAATTGGAAAAATAAAAATATATAAATATGTATAGGGGAGAGGATTTTATTGTTGTTGTGCAATGACATGTAGTTGTTATGACCCTGGACGAGAAATAATAAAACAGCTAAAAAAATTCCTCTCCCCGAATTGGAAAAATAAAAATATATAATATGTATAGGGGAATATGTATAGGGGAGAGGATTTTATTGTTGTTGTGCAATGAGATGTAGTTGTTATGGTATTGGTCCCACACATCTATCAAAAAATCATTATAACCCACATAAATAATGTACATAAATAGTTTATATTAAGCTATATAAATTATTAAATTATTTTCAAAATTGGTTCATAAATTGATTGGACCAACAACTCTCAAACACCAAGCTTTAACATCACAAGTTGACAAGACATATTGTCTCAACTACTTCCAGCGCTGAATTACGAATTAAGTCAAAATGCACTACGAAACATTCCATTGGATAATTAAGTCAAAATGTACTACGAAACATTCCATTGAATTCTATCCACGGGTACACCTATCCCATCAAACCATACGAATTAAGTCAAAATGCACTACGAAACATTCCATTGGATAATTAAGTCAAAATGTACTACGAAACATTCCATTGAATTCTATCCACGGGTACACCTATCCCATCAAACCATCACTCACTAATTTTCACTGAAGCAACACATCTCATTGCTCGGTAATATTTGCACAAAAACAAGTGAAATTTGTGTCATCCATATCTACATGTGTGTTTAACCATTCAACCTATTGAAGACAAGTGAAATGTGTGTCAGCCATATCTACATGTGTGTTTAACCATTCAACCTATTGAAGACAATAAATGACATGTATTTGCATAAGAACATGTGAAATGTGTGTTAGCCATATCTACATGTGTGTTTAACCAGTCAAGCTATTGAAGACAATAAATGACATCATTCAATTTAGGAATAAATGACACCAACATTTTCAGTTCAGGTATTAAACACACCAGCCATTTCAATTCAGGGAATAAAGACAAGAAAGCACAAGGATCAACCATGAAATTTTATCGACCATTGAATCATGTACAAATCAATCCAGAACACGCATTTGAATTTGGGAGACGGAAATCCATGTCAATCTTCCCTACCAATTAAATTCTAGATCAAAAAACTATAAAACATCAACCCTCACTGATTTTCATTTGAACATTCATTCTACTCATCAGCGACTGGAGACATACAATCATAGTGTGTGCATAGTGTTACATTCATCCTATTCATCAACTACTAGCGACATACAAGTTTGTTTTTATTGAATAATGTTATTATATTGATTATTTTATCATTATTTTTGTTGAGAAAGAAGGGTAAATTAAAGCCATTATAGCCAATATCACTTGTTAAATAGATCACAAGATCCGATTAGAGAAGTACTTTTAAATGAATAATGATACCAATGTCTCTTTATCACTTGTATATGCTTATTAGAAATTCTCTTTTAATTATTAGATTATCAAATTAAGACGAGAAAACTACAAGATTGCAAGAGCAAAACTACAAGGAATTAGACAAATTTGCTAATAGTGAGATTAGTTGGTCAAATATAATAAAAGATATGCAATGCAATTTGCAAGAGAGAGATACTTATACAATGCAACTATGCAAGATGAGATGCAATAAAGAATCATTTATTTCATTTTTGCCTTGGGATGCGCTTTAAGGCTCGAGATCTTGCATTTGAACCCACCTCGCTCTCCTTATGTCAAGCGAGCTATTCCTTCCTCAGCGATATGGGCCCACTCTAACTACCATTCGTTCATGCTCATTACTCAATACAACGACTCCATTTGAACCCCAATCCATTCAAAGTATAATAACCTTGTGTCAATGTATCTATTACTTATGAACTTGCTTTAGGTTGGATTACAGATCTATAAAATATAGCATCGAGAGACTCTAGAGGACCACTGAGCAGTGAGACGTCGATGAGAGATGCAATGAGGTAGCTCTTATCCAAGAAGGCTATCATATCCTTGACTAGACTAGGGAGAACAACCAACAACAATCCCAATATGCTAACTCAAGAAAGTACTAGTCCTTCAATGTACCACTGTCAATGAAACATAGACTGTTGTAACTTATTGACAAGTATAAATCAGTTAATTAAATGATGATATCAACCCTTAAATCATTCTTAAGGTAAAAATAACTATACCCAAGTTTAGTAACCAATTTCAGTGCCACTGTAACCTCAAATACCTATGCAATTTAATATCAGACTACTCTAATAATGATATCAATCCATTGTCAACAAGATTGGTTAAGCAAGATTCGAGGATAGAACACTTAGTAACTTAAGTGATTAATATACGATAAATTTTAATTGTTTTAGGCTTATTGTTATCAAATCTTCAATGTGATTAGCCTTTGTATGCAATGCTTCAAAACTGATATTTTTCGACAGTCTGCAATAGGTCACTATTAAGAAGGAAGCTTACAAGTTATTGAAAAAATACACTTCAATCATCAATAGCATGCAACAGACCTTAGAATATCCTCACGGCCTAGACAAATCAATCAAATAAAACTCACAACCATGCAAAAGAAAGTTAGAAAATTGATTGAGGATTTTGTGAGTTATATATGATTTGATTTAATTATTCCAAGCCTCTTATAATATGAAATTTTATGTGTGAAAACCCTTCCAATTATGAGTTTTAGATCAAAGATGTATTTAGTCACCCGTAAGGCTCACGTTAAGAAAATGTCAGATTGAAGTTACAATATATAGATAAAACATTGATTGTTGTTGCTCATTGATTACAAAGGCCAATGAATTACCTTGTTCACTAATACTACATTGACATGGTTATATTAATTCTATACTTATTTGCTAGAGTTATGTACCTGTAATTGACTAGAGGCTTAGTGGGTTTTGGTTCGTTCAGCCTGTAGCAATTAGGGTATAATGAGTAGTGAGTTGGGATTGTTGTTTGGTTAGATTAGCGGGTCCAATTGGGTCAATTTCGAGATCAACAATTTTGTTTTTGGATCAAGCATTTCATGCTTGTATAGCTTGAAAATATACATCAAATTCCATGTAATAAGCCTTATTTTCACTAAGAAAATTCCAAGGCATGAATTATTTGTGAATCTCGTCAAAGCCAGGTGAAAAGGTCGCTTGGAATTTTCAGAAAAGGAAAGGCAGAATTCCTAGAATAGTTATAAGAGGAAATAGTTTGTAGAGCAGTTTGTAGCAAAAGCTGTCTAGAGCATAACTTCTTCAGTTTTTGGCCAAATTGAGCCCAACAAGAGCCCAGCTTGGGGTTTTTTGACTATTCTGGAGCCATTAGAGACATTATTTTTACATTCTAAACACTCTAAATCCATGTAAACACAAATTTGAGCCCTTAATAAAAAAGACCCAAAATTGGAAGCTAGACTAGAAGATGTAGCCCAGGAGGGGTGAACTCCTTTATCATTTTGTTGTCTTGTGTTACTATATATGGTATATTTGTATCTGTTTTTATGTTGTTAACTGAGTTTTAAAAACCATTATTTTATGTGTTTTTTCAAAGTGATTCATTGCCTAAAAGACATAAAATATTACTTGCAAATTTTCCTATCACCTTCAAGTTTGCATTTCAGGTCAGTTTGGTATAAGAGATCAAGGTTATTTTGAAGGTTTGATTTTGTTTGCAAGTGTTTTCTGATGCTTACAAGGTTGAAGCTCAAAAGAGGAGAAGGGGGGCTTGTGGAGCCAAGATCTCAAATTGTTTCAAGGAGAACACACATATATCAAGCTTCACTAGTCATGGCACATGAAGAAGGTCATGAAGTGATGTCTGAAGATGAGAGAACTTTCAAAAAAAAATTCTTTGAAATGTTTGAAATGATGAAAGTTCTTTATGAGGAGAGGAACTCAAGGTTACAAGGAGATAGCTCAAAAACTCCAAAAGGAAATGGAGACAAACCTCCAAAAGGGAATGGAGGGGATGGTGACAAGCCACCACCTTCACCTCCTTCCTCACCCTTATCTTCTTCTACTTCAACACCTTCACAAACACCTCCACATTCTCCAAAGGGACATGGTAAAACTCATTTGTTAAATCTTGACATAAATTTTAAATTTCCTATGTAGGATGGAGAGGTAAATGTTGAGAAATTAGATAATTGGGTTCATCAAATTGAAGTGTGTTGCAGGAGACAAAGAATCAAGGATGATGAAACCAAAATTCAGTTTGGTTCGCTTAGGTTGGAAAGTGCAGCACTCATTTGGTGGGAGGACAAAACTCAAGAGGACGTGAAGAAAAGTGGTAAGGTTTTATCCTCTTGGAAATATTTTGTTGTTACAATAAGAAGACAATTTTATCCATTAGAATACATGCAAAAATATATAATGGATTGGAAAATCTTTAGACAAGCTAAGGGTCAAAGTGTGCAAAGCTATACTCAAGAATTTAGGAAAAGAGCTTTGATTTTGGGTATAGAATTATCCTCTCAAGAAACTCTACTAAAATACATTGGAGGTTTACATATTTATTTGGGACACACAATTCTCATGTCTAACTCTACAAAGCTAGATGAGGTTTGTGTATAGGGAACTCATTCAAAAGCAAGAGGAAGAATGTTTATGAAGAAACTAGTGAGAAGCCATTTAAGTCTGGAGACAAAGGAAAGGGGAAGTTCAAAGGCAAGGATTAAAATAATGCTTCAATCGAGGAGGGAGAAAAACTCACATGTAAACATTATTCAAAAGAAGGTCATGGTGAAGATCATTGTTGGAATTAACTTCATCCTGAAATGAGACGCAAAAAGTTTAACAACGAGGAGAAATAAAATACTGCTGCAACAACTCAACAAGATATAGGATTTGATTCTGGAGATGAAAAAAATCAGAGCCATGGGATTGAAAGGTAAGGATTTTATTGTAATTACTAGTTCTTCTAGCAAGACCATTGAAACTCAAAATGAAAAAGAAAGAATAGAGTTTTTCCATATTAGAGTCATCACAAAACATAACAAAGTATATACTTTGTTTGATAGTGGATCAAAAGCAAACCTTATTTCAGAAGACATTGTCAAGAAGCTAAATATGGAAACCATTCCTCATCCTAAACCTTATCCTTTGGGTTGGATATGTGACAATGCCAAATTGCAAGTGACAAGAAAATGCATACTTAAATTTTTCGTCACTGAAAATTTTATTGATGAGGTAGAACTAGATGTAGTACCACTTGACATATGCAGGATTGTTTTGGGAAGCCCATACTTATATGATAGGAAAGCCATCTTTCATTTCCATGAGAACAAGTATCATTTGTTTAAAAATGGGATTGAGTATATTGTTAGACAATATCGCAAGAAGTTGAATTTGTCTCTTGTGGATGCTAGACAAATGAAGAGGTTTGTAAATGCTAGTCATAAATTTTCATTTTTAATGATTAAACACAAAGATGTTGAGGAATCTGAAGCTTTCCAAGGATGTGATGTAAAACTCAAACATGATTTAGTTGAAGTTGTTAACACATGTGATAATATGTTTCAGGAGTTTGACACGTTGCCTTCTAAAAGAGGAAAACAACATGAAGTTCAATTGCAAGAGGATGCATCACTTTTGAACAATGGTATGAACAAGATATCAGTGTTAGAGAATACGGGGATCAAGAAGCAGATGCAAGAGCTACATGAAAAAGGGGACATTAGTTCTAGTACATCTTCTTGTGGGTCTCCTAATGTTTTGGCTTTGAAGAAGGATGGTGCATGGCAATGGCGATCACATTTGGTGAAGAGTCAAGCCAAGTACAAGGCTAGACATGATAAGCATCATGTTGACCACAATTTTTAGGTTGGAGATGAAGTAAGGCTTTGCATCAGCAAAGAAAAGCTTCAAAGTGAAGAGAAATTGAAATTTGATGAGCCTCCTTTGATTGAAGATCAAGGAGAGAATGTTTAGATTCCTTCAATAGAATATTTCTCTCCTGAATATCTTGAATAATTGCAGCAAGATACTATCCTTGACAGAAAAACAAGAACTTCAAGAAGAGGGAACGTGAAGTACCTTCGTATGGGGCTCAAAGGTACAAATCCAAGCAAAGCCAAATGGATTGAGATTGGAAGGGTGAGGGAATTGTACCCTCATCTATTTGTTGACTGAAAATAGTCTTTTGGAGGTCCAAAAGCTTCCAGTTGGGAGGAGTGATCTAGGGGATCAGTAAAGTGCTCAAAAATGAAAGTGTTCAAAAGTGCTCGAAACTAGTGCCAAAACATAGATACCGTCGATTTGAATCCAACACAACTTGAATCACTCAAAACCAATATTGTATGCCCCCGATATTGCGTTCTAATCGTTTTCCCAAACAGGTAAATTATTTGCAGGTTGGGTGCAGGACTGTTGACTGGGAAATCCATACGATGAATTAGTACGCTGATTGTTCAGGTTGCCTGTGTACCTTAGACCAATGGCAGGCTTCCAAGTGGCCTCATTTGATTGGTTTGATTTGGAAAGTTTTGATTGATTATGGTGGATTTTGTTGGCACAATGGTTGGGTGCCACGTGGCCCAATCATAGACTTCCACGTAACACCCTGGGGTTGTGCAAAATTTTGTTAAGGCAGAACTTCCACCAGGGATGAATAAACGGAGGACCTTGAGCATGGTAGCACCACGCCTTACCGCTACACTTTTGGGTGGATCTTAACCTATATAGCAATGAATTTCTATTTAATTTTTCATTTCTTATTATATGGCGGACGAGGTCGGGGCTAAGCCGTGGCCCTTGGTCACCTTACTACCCATGCGATGATGGGAAAAGAGCCAAGGGCTTGGGCTTAGCCCCAGCCCCAGGTCACGGGATGGACCATACACCCACAACAGCAGAGCAGATCGGCGTTAAAACTTGGGGGATGGAGGAGTAGCTCAGGGCAAGGGCACATGCCATAGAACAAGACCACGACCTTAAGAATAGGCGCTAATAGTTGGGGGGCTAAACCTCAGCACATGACCGAAGTCACATAGTGCAGATAGGACCATGGGTGCATGATAGACGAACAAGCATGCAGTTTTGGGGACCAACCCTGGGTTTCGTGGAGCTGATAGGATTGACAACGTGGGTTCATGGGGCCTATGCCAGTAGGTGCGGGCGGTTACCTCTAGGCCCTAGGCGTATGGCCCATGTGACCCTATTTTTCCGCCCGGAGGGGTCAAAGGGAATTTAAAGTAAGCAACAAATTGCACCCAAAACATCGCGAACCTCGCTGACACCAGGCGAAAAAGTCGCTTGGTGGTTCTGGAAAAGGAGAAATTCGTAGAACAGTTAGCAGAGGAGCCAATTTGTAGAACAGTTAGCAGCAAAACTTCTCTAGAGCATAACTTCTTCAATTTTTGGCCAAATTGAACCAAACAAGAGCCCAACTTAAGGTTTTTTTACTGTTCTAGAGCCATTGGAGACATTATTTTTATATTCTGAGCACTGTAAATCCATTTAAATACAAATTTGAGCACTTAATGAAAAAGGCCCAACACTGGAAGCTAGACCAGGAGAGGTGAACTCCTTTATCATTTTGTTGTCTTGTATTACTGTATATGATATATTTTTCTCTATTTTTATGTTGAAATTAGTCTTTCGGATTAATCACATTGTTAGGATTGGGTCAACGTTTCGAACCAACTAATGTGGTTCATCCTGGGGACAAGGTGAGAAATCAATCAATTTAAAAGCATAAATAGCAGGGATGCATTAACAGTTGGGAGGTCAAAGTGAACCCTTTTTAGAGTATGGATGAGTATCAGAATCTAAAGAGGCAACCTGGTGAGACAATCCAAGATTTCTCAACCAAATTCAATAGTGTATATGATTCCATACCTACTGATGTAAAGCCTCCCCCAAGATTGGTTATGCTTCATTATCTAGATGGTTTTGATGCTGAGCTTGCTTATTTTCTCAGAGAGAGGAATTACGCCACTTTGGATGTGAAAATAAATTTGTTGATCAAAAAAGCCAAAATGGAAGTTGAAAGAAGGGAAGTGGTTAAGGAAGAGCTTTCTCCATTGTCAAACCTTAAGCTGGATACATTGATGAAAACCATGGAAAGGTTGATGGACACATTCACTATGCAAAACAAAGCTGTTGTTAGAGGGAAGCAAAGAAGAATTCCTCCCCAATAAGACTTGGTAGAAGAAGGAGATTTTGATGATTTATGGCACCACAAGTTAGAAAATGGTTGTTTTATTTATTCATTTGAAGACAGTCTTGAAGAGAAACCAGTGGCATGTTCTTAGCAAGAGGATGTTCAATTTCAGCAATTTAAGGAAAGCAGTCAGCCTGCATGTGTCACTTATGACAACAATGAAGAATATGATGAAATTATTGAATCAGGTGAGCAGTCTTATAGTTTTGACATTGAACATAAAGAAAACAATGAATTTGTTGATGGTAACTCTCTACCTTTATGTTATGCTACATTTGAATTGTTGAAAGAAAATTATAAGATCACTAAGGAAGCAGGAAAGCAAGTTGAAGCTAGCATAACTTGGCAACAACCTTCTTATATAGTTGATGACCCTGTTACTTGTTATATCGAAGACTCCTTCAATCGAAAATTGCAGCCATTGAGTAACCATGAGATTGAAGATCATATAGTCTCCTCGGAACCAATACATAATAAATTGCAGCAGCCTTCTTTAGTTTTCAATGATCCAATAGTTGATTATTTGGATGGTTTATGTAGTCAAAGTTATCCTCCTTTAGCTAGTTGTGAGTCTAAAAATAGGGGTGATGGAGACTTAGTTTGACAACCAACATCATTGTCTTGTCCAACAATGGTTTCATCACAAAGGTCACAGGAAGATTTGCAACCCTATCATGATAGCTACAAGTTGAAATTGCATGAAAGAAAGGATGCAGATAAAGGTTTGTATTCATGGTATGTAGAATACCTAGAGAAGAATTACAATCTGTGATATGAGCTGAAATTCAGTGTTCATTTGTTTGAGGATCATTTTGCAGCTTTCCTACACCAATAATATCAGTTTTAGTGGCAGTTTGCGTTGCCAGTCTTACCTTTTTTCTGCTTGTTCAAGGCAACATTGAGTGGCACTCAACCAAGTAGTCTTCTACTTGAATGGCTACATTGGAAGGAGGTGATTACCTAGTGTACAAACTTTCAAAATATGTAATATTCCATTGTACATACCTCTTTACTTTTGAAAAATGCAAGTGTGGGTAGTAGGAGTTGGGATTTAAAGCCCGAAGTGAAGGCCATAAGGTCTTGGCTTTGTGCTACCATGAATAAATCAGTTTTTCAGATAGGAGTCTGTCGGTTATGTAGTCTTTTTTAGTCAATCTGATCAATAAATTTTTCTAGAATTGTTAGTCTTTTTCTCAGTTTTGCACATTGTTTCTATTGCCTAATGGATAGGCTTATGGTTTGTGGTGTCATTTTTGGCACCTCACAGAGAAGCTGCCATCCCCAATGGAGCCAATGTTAGATTCATTTAGTTTATTACTAGTTGAAGGTCTTCGAAAATTCATAATTTTGTTGTCATATAAAGGGTCAAACTCACAAACTTGTTCACTTTTATGGGTTGGACTAACCACTGCCTCGTAAGTCACTATGAAAGTGGTTTTCATTTGGTCATCAAAGTCTTAATCATTAATGGGAAGGGGGGTTTGATTTTTGAGAGCTGTCATCATGATTTTTGAGTCAGAGTTTTTGATCTCAATTTGATTGCTAGTTAATGTTGTGCTAGTATCATTTCCAGATATAAAATTTTCTTTGCTTTGGTTTGCTTATCCATAAAGAGTTTATCCATGAGCATGTGATTGTCAATTCATCTAACTTGGTGAAATTTAGTGTTTTGCATGAACTTAAAATCATGAATTTAAATGGATGAACAACAACATATAAAAACATAGCAAGCACAAATAACAGAGCTCAATACATAAATTTTTGTTGAAGGAGTTCACCCCTCCTAGGCTACATCTCCTTGGTCCAGCTTCATAGTGTGGGCCTTTGTATTAGCTTCAATAGTGATCAAATTGTTGTTACATGCATCTAATTCTCTTGGAACCTATTCCAATGAATTTAAAATATTCAAATCTATCAGAAATGACTATTTTTTTACTCAATTTGGTTACCAACTGCTCTGGGAATGACCTCCAACACCTGGTGGCCCTCGGCTTCAAAAATCTTCAAGTGACAAAAAACACCTATATGTGACCTCTTCTACCTCTTAAACCTACTCCAATCAATTCCCATCATGCCAATTAGCCAAAAATGACTATTCCTTTTCGAAATTTCGCTGAGAATTGAGTAACTTATGGCTCAAACAATTTTTCCTAGAAAACCTCCGCTAAATCTGGAGAGACTCCAGTTAAGTCCGCCAAGTTTGGTGGCGGTTCCGGATTTAGTGGCTCCGCCATAAATTTTGCCAACTTAATTACAGATTAATTAAATTCTAATCCTAATTATGGCGCTAATCCTGCTTCCGTTCTGGCCCTTGGTCATGTGGTTGAGGTCGAGGGCGCTGGCCCCGCGAGGCTTTGTTTTCTACCAAACTTTCAGAGGCTCTAACTTTTGCATACAATGTCAATTTTTTGAACCATTCATGGTGTTGGAATCTTGGAGATGAACTCTATCCATTCATTTAGGTCTGAAGCAATTCTGAGTACTTTCATTTTTTTTAGCTAAAATATTGATCCTTGATCATTCCTCCCCACTAGAAGCCTTTTGGACCCCAAAAGATACTATCAATTGTTCAGCAAGTGAGGGTACAACTCCCTCACCTTTTCGTCCTGCAACCATTTGGCTTGAGAAGACTTTTGTCCCTTGAGTCCCACTCTAAGGTATTCAACATCCCCTCTCTTTGAAGTTCTGGTTCTTTTGTCAAGTATGAGATCTTGCTGAAGCTCATCTAGATATTCTGGCGAGAAATCATCTATTGATGGTAGCTGAACATGCTCTCCTTAATCATCAATCAAAGGAGGCTCAAACAATATCAAATTCTCAACATTAACAACAGAGTATATTTGCATGTAAGGAGGAAAATCAAGCTTGAATGCATTATTACCAATCTTTTCCAGAATTTTAAAAGGACCATAATGGATTGGTTTCAACTTTTTACCTTCCCCTTGAAGTCTCTCTTTGCTAATATATAATGAAACTTTGTCACCAACTTGAAATTTGTGATCAATCCGGTGTTTGTCATGCGTTGCCTTGTAGCTGCTTTGACTTTTCTCAAGTTGTTCTTGCACTGTATGATGTATCAACTGAATTTTCTCTATGAACTTCCTTGCCTTATCAATGTCATTGTGACCTTTGATAGCAACATCTTTCTCAAAGATGAAGTCCAATGACGATCTTGGCAAATATCCATAACATACCTCAAATGGCGATGTGTTTGTGGAAGAATGATTTGCCCTGTTGTATGCATGTTGTATGTAATGCAACTGTTCATCCCAAAACTTGGGATGTTTGCTGCAATATCCTCTAAGAAGATTAAT
Source organism: Pinus tabuliformis (assembly GCA_031772625.1). Taxonomy (NCBI): domain Eukaryota; kingdom Viridiplantae; phylum Streptophyta; class Pinopsida; order Pinales; family Pinaceae; genus Pinus; species Pinus tabuliformis. The sequence goes on along the minus strand of CM062809.1, from coordinate 564,733,630 downwards.
AACTATTCTATTAACCACCTTGATCCGTCCATCTATTTGTGGATGAAATGTTGTACTCTTCTTCAACTTTGTTTCCATCATGTCCCATAAATTTGACCAAAAATTCCCAACAAATCAAGAATCTCGATCACTTACAATGGAAGTAGGAAGACCCAAATGAAACCAAATATTTTTGAAAGAAAAGATGAGATGTTTGTTTAGTTTTAATTTGCTTTTTACATGGTGTTAGTATGCACATCTTGCTGAACCTGTCTACATTAACATACAATTAATCATGACCTTTCCTTGACAATGGAAGACCTCCTACAAAATCCATTGAGATACTCTCCCATGAATGTGAAGGTACTGGGAGTGGAGTGTATAAACCAAGTTTCCTATTACTAGGCTTACTTGTAGCACATAAAGAACATCCTCTTATGAAACGAGAAACATTATCCAACATGCGTGGCCAATAACAATACCTTTGAAGATTCGCTACTGTCTTGCCTACACCAAAGTGTCCAGCAATCAATGAAGTGTGTGCCTCTCTTATGATATTGTTTCTTTCTCCCTGTGGAATACACAACTTGCCTAAGTGATACAACAAACTGTTATGTACATGATAATCCAACTCTTCTATTTGGTTTCCTTGAATCAAGCTTGCATATACTTCCTGAAAGTCACTATCATTTGCATATTGTTCTATGTAACTTTCATGCAAAACATAATTATGCTTGAGTATAACAAATGAATTTACAATAGGCCTTGAAAGCATATCAACTACCTTATTGTAGATTCCCTTTTTATACCTGATAACCAAATGAAATTGTTGTAGAAAACCCATCCATCTGAAATGGTGTGATTGCTGCAACTTTGACTGTGACTGTAAATACTGCAATGGTTGATGGTCAGTATGGATGATGGTCTCCTTCCCCATCAAATAGTGCTTCCATTTCTTAACACTTTGTACCAATGCATAAATTTCTTTTTCATATGTGGGATAGTTAGTTACAACTCCATTAAAAATTTCAGAATGAAATGAAATGGGCTTACCATGTTGCAATAGAACTGCTCCCATGGCATAATCACTTGCATCTGTCTGAATCTCAAATGGTTGTTTAAGATCCGGAAGTGCTAATACCGGTGCTGAACTCATCTTTTGCTTCAAAGCATAAAACGCTTTCTGTTGTACATCTCCCCAATGGAAGACTTTCTTGACACTTGTCAATGCATGTAATGGAGGTGCAATAGAAGAAAAACTAGCAATAAACTTTCTCCAATATTGTGTTGCCCCCAAAAAGCTTCTTACTTCTGTAACTGTATTGGGCTTGGGCCAATTCAAAATGACCTCAACCTTAGAGGGGTTTATCTTCAGTTCACCTAGACCTCCAACAATGTGTCCCAAATACCTCAAATCAGTCTTACCAAATTCACACTTCAACATCTTTAAAAACAATTGTTCTTTTCTCAAGACATCAAGTACTTTGTTTACATGCATAACATGTTCATTCTCTTGACTTGTTGAATATGAGGATATCATCTAAGTAGATAATGACAAAATCATCTAGAAATGGCCTCAATACATCATTCATTACTCTCATTAAAGTCGTTGGAGCATTTGTAAGACCAACATGCATAACAAGCCACTCAAACAATCCTTGTTTAGTTTTAAATGCAATTTTCCAAATGTCTTCTTCAGTTATCCTAACTTGATGATAACCACTTCGTAAATCTAACTTAGTGAAATACTTTGCATACCTCAAATGATCAAGCAAATCATCAATTCTTGGGAGTGGATAACGATTCTTTACCGTGATTTTATTCAGTGCACAGAAATCTACACACATGTGCCAAGTACCATCCTTCTTTGGCACCAAGACAATGGGCGAACCACATGGCGAAGTAGATGGGCATATGATACCTTTGCTCAACAATTCTTGGATTTTCTTTTTGATTTCCAAACTCTCCATAATAGACATGTGATACATGCCAATGTTTGGAAGTGGAACATCTTGTTGCAACTGAATCTCATGTTGAATTCCCCTCTTGGGAGGTAACCCCTTTGGTTCCTGAAACATCTCGCCATGCTTGCTTACCACATCAAACAAATTAGATTTCAATTTATCATCACAACCTTCAAAAGATTCATAATCAATATCATTCTTTTTCTTGATCATGAGAAGCACAAAATTTTTACTTGCATTTACTAGTCTCTTCATCTTCCCTGCATTAACCAAAGAAATGTTCAGCTTTTTGCAATGGGCTCTCACTATGTACTCCACCCCATTCTTGAGCAATATGTATTTGTTGTCATGGCGATAAAATACTTCTTTTCTATCATACAAATAAGGACTACCCAAAATGATTCCTAAGATGTCAAGTGGAACTACATCTAACTCAACTTCATCAATGAACTTTTCAGTAATGGCAAACTTGAATAAACACTTCCTTGTAACTTGTAAGTTTGCATTGTTTACTATCCAACCCAATGGATATGGCTTGTGATGAGGTACAATTTCAAGGTTTAGTTTTTTAACCAAGTCTTCTGAAATCAAGTTTGATTGTGACCCACTATCAAATAATGCATCAATCTTTGTATGATTTGAAATCACTCTAACATGAAACAACTCTATTCTTGACTCTTCATTTGGAGTGTTGTTTTGACTATGTGATGAACTAGTGCTTGCAATAGTTTCTTTTCCTTTTGTAACCATGGCTGAAATCTTGGTCTCATCACCAGAATCTGAACCAAGGTCATGTTGTGTGGTAGCTGTCATCTTTTGTTTTCCCTTATTGTTTTGTTTCTTAGGCCTTAATTCGGGATGCAATTTCCAACAGTGGGCTTCATCATGCCCCTCTTTGGAACAATGTTTGCATGTGATTTTATCCCCTTCTTTCTTCACACTTGCATTCTTCTTTCCCTTCCATTTTCCACCCTTTTCCTTATCCTTACCCTTGAATGGCTTCCTCTTACTACCCTCTTCCTGAATGTTCTTTCCTCTAGATTCAAGGTGCGTGGCTTGCACACATACCTCATCTAAATTGTTTGGGTTAAACATAAGGATAGTATGTTTCAAATAGGAATGTAAACCCCCAATATATTTCAGTAGTGTATCTTGAGAATTCAAATTCACTCCTAATAACAAAGCCCTTCTTCTAAAATCCTATGTATAATCTTGGACTGTTTGACCTTTAAGCTGCCTAAAATTCTGCCAACTCATAATGGCTTTTTGCATATAGGCTAAAGGATAAAAGTGTCTTTTAATTGCAAAAACAAATTCAACCCAAGAAATGGATATCTTACCATGGATTCTCAATTCCTCTTGAGTCTTTGCTTCCCACCAAACTAGTGTAGCTTCTTCTAGCCTCAGTGAATTCAACTGGATCTTTATGTCTTCCTATTGAAGGTTCTGAATTTTGCAATATACCTCTAATTTTCGAATCCAAATGTCCAACTTTTCTGCATTCACTTCTCCATTGTACATGGGAAGTTCGAATTTTATGTCCAATTTTAATAATGGAGTTTTTCCTTTTGGGGTTTTTGAATGAATATGGGCAGTGGTGGTATTGGAAGATGATGTTGTGTGAGATCGTGAAGATGATGAGGAAGATGATGAGGATGGTCGAGATGGAGGTGGATTTCCACCATTCCCTTTGGAACCCTTCTTCTCATCTTTTTTGTCCTCTGAGTTTTATTCTCCATGTGGAGGCTTAGAACTCTCTCCAACCATTCTAGAGTTCCTCTCTTCATAGAGGAATTTAACCATCTCAGTCAAAGTATAGAAATATTTCTTGAATTCTTCCTCTTTTGAAGAGGGCCCTCCATGCTCTCTTTCTCCAGACATAATGGCTATGGATTCAGGCTCAGAAATTTGTACTGATTGTACCTCTTCAATCACTTCGGCCTCTTGTGCAATCTGTGCCTCTTCTATCTCAACTAATGGAGATGGAACTTGAGGTGATTTAGGTGCTGCCTTGAGTGGTCCTTTGGGTGAGGATGATGCTTTCTCAGCCTTCTTCCTTCTTTTCCTAATCTCAAGACTAGCTATCTGTAGGTTCCCTTCTCCTCTCTACAACTTCAACCTTGTAATCCAACAACAATTGCAACTATTAAACCCTTCAAGAAAATCAAGCAAGAAACCTTGTGCTCTGATACCAACTTGATTTGAATTTATTGCTATTCAATGTTGTGCTAGTATCATTTCCAAATATAAAATTTTCTTTGCTTTCGTTTTCTTATCCATAAAGAGTTTATCCATAAGCATGTGATTGTTAATTCATCTAACTTGGTGAAATTTAGTGTTTTGCATGAACTTAAAAGCATGAATTTTAAATGGCTGAACAATAGCATAAAAACATAGCAAGCACAAATAACAGAGCTCAATACACAAATTTTCGTTGAAGGATTTCACGTCTCCTAGGCTACATCTCCTTGATCCAGCTTCATAGTGTGGGCCTTTGTATTAGATTCAATAGTGCTCAAATTGTTGTTACACGAATATAATGATATTGGAACCTATTCCAATGAGTCTAAAACATTCAAATCTATCAAAAATGACTATTTTTTTACACAATTTGGTTACTAGCTACTCTGGGAATGACCTCCAACACTTGGTGGCCCTTGACTTCAAAAATCTTCAAGTTACCAAAAACACCTGTAGATGAAACCTGCTCCAATCAATCCCCAACATGCCAATTAGCCAAAAATGACTATTCCTTTTTGAAATTTGGCTGAGAATTGAGTAAGTTATGGCTCAAACAGTTTTTCCTAGAAAACCTCCGCTAAATCTGGGGAGACTCCAGTTAAGTTCGCCAAGTTTAGTGGTGGTTCTGGATTTAGTGGCTTCGCCATAAATTCTGCCAACTTAATTACGGATTAATTAAATCATAATCCTGATTATGGCACTAATGCCTCTTTTGTTCTGGCCCTCAGTCATGTGGTTGAGGTCACATGGAGAGGGGGCTGGCTCCGCGAGGCTTTGTTTTTTACCAAACTTTCAAAAGCTCTAACTTTTGCATACGATGTCGGTTTTTCGAAACGTTCATGACGTTGGAATCCTGGAAACGAACTCTATCCATTCATTTAGGTTTGAAGCAATTCTGATCACTTTCATTTTTTAGCTAAAATACTGATCCCTGATCAGTTTTGGGGGTTTGTTAGAGTCGTTCAATTGAACAATGGGATTACAGTAAAAGTGAATGATGCCAAAGCAATATGGTTACAAACATTACTATTTTCTCCCTCATCATACTTTATTTCTTCCCTCATGCTATATACCCTATTTGTCCCTATTCTCTATTTGTTCCCTTAGTCCAACATATGCTATTCCCTTATCCCCTCATTCTTTTGAATTATCCCCTATTTCAAAACATCCATGCCACTCCTTATTCCTATTTAGGCATAAATCTCCTTTATTCTAAGCCTAAGTCCCTTATATCCTAGGCCTAAATCCCCCTTGATAAAACATCATTGCACATGATGAGTAAACATTACCCATGTACCTCATACACAAGCACACCCATCTGCTCAGTTTTGTTCAAAACCATCAGAAACCATGTCAAGCATGGAGGTCTTCTACACTCTGCAATGCAATTTCCTCTGAAATTGACTGTTTTAGTCACCATTGTGCAGAATGGTTGACCACATGAATAAGAATTTTCGGAAACTGAAAGAGGTTTTTCTCAAGGATAGACTAAATAAAAATAATCTCTTCCATATTTTTCATAGGTGTCACGGATTGGGAGATTTCATTGCATCTTCAAAGCCTATTTTTCGGACTGCACAAATACTTTGTTTTAGTCATGGTTTGCAGAGAATATTCTCAGTTGTAGAAAAATTTGAGGAAACTGAGAGATGTTTCTCTCAAAATCAATTTCATATACAAAAAACTCTCTCATTCTATGCACAGGTGTTATGATTTTGGAGATATTAAACACTATTTGAGGCTTATTTTTCAAAAACTAAAATTTTGCATTTTCCTCCTGTTTCAATCATTGTTTTTTGGCGTATTTTTCAAAGAGATGGAAGTGAATTTTCAAAAAAAGGAGGAGGTTTGTGTTGCTAATGGGCCAAAGAACAAAAACCTGTCTCATTTTATGCACAAGTATCACGGTGTGTGGGAATTACAGGTGTCACTTCGAGACCCAATTTTCATGATTTCCTGCTACCAGAATTCTGAAATTTGTTTGGAAATTCGATTTGTAATTTTGGATTTTGAAATTTTGGATGCATGCGAGGACTTATAAGGTATTTTTGATGAATTTATGGACATTACAATGCTTTTGGAGTGGCATGATGGTGTTTTTTAAAGACTGGAGGGCACTTAAGAAGCAATTTTTGAAAATGTGTTGCGCAGGTTCTACGTGGTTGTTGTCCAGGCCCTTCCTATACACTTGAATGCATAATGGGAGGTATAGTTTGAATATATGAACATGGATAAGGTCAACTCACATCTTCAACAACCAGCCATATGTCAGTTTTGGAAGGAAAAAGCGTTCACCGGTCGCTACCCAATCAACACCAGTTGTCCCTGCTTTTTACTGTTTTATTGGGCTCATGAAGATATGGATTTCGGAGATAGACTTCTTTATTTTAGACATATAGTTTTTATTTTTTTTTATTTTAGATAAAATTATGAATGTTTTATGGCTTTTTTTCCATTATAAGAGGAAAAGGACTCAAAACAGTAGAAAAACTTTCCTCTTTTTAAATTTTGGTTCGATCCTTTGTTGGATTAGTTATGCAGTGAACTTAGAAATTTATCATATTTTATGTATTGTCTATTTAAGATGGTTAATATATATGGATCAGGTTGTTGTTGGTTTCATTATTGATGGGAAAGTATTGTAGTTTTATGGTGTGACCTGCGTTAATGAGTATGCTTGGATGTTGAAGAGATTCCAATTGAATTGTAGAGATATTTGTGGTATGAATGCTTCGGAAATGTTTCTTCTTTAGTTTATTTGTTATTCTTTGTGTTATCTTCTAAATATGATTTG